>CM038674.1:225255758-225976307 GCA_021605145.1 Aegilops bicornis | reverse complement strand
CTCTCTTTACTGAGCGAGACTTCTTCTATATCCCTCAAAGTGGATTTGGATTCCCATTTGTTCTTTGAATGACAGCTTCAACTAGGCTCCACCTTACAGAGGGTTTTCGATTTGAATCAAGATAGGGTCAGGGCCAAAATGGGATGAATCTTCTCATGCAGCTTTTTGATTATTCAGGGCGCAGTGAAGCCAATTTCCATCAAGGCAAGGGGGTAAATAAGGGGTGAGAAGGCTTAGGATGGAAGCAAGTCACTGTAATATGATGATGGAGACTCTCAACAGTGCAACAAGCAAACAAGAAAAGCCACTCTTTAGAGAATTCAGACATCCAGGAGAACCAAAAGAGCCAAGCAAAAGGAAACACACAACAAGGAAAAACACCTAAGCACAAGGGCGATGGCCGGAGCCACCTATGTTTAAGTTACATGGTATGGCGCCACGAAGAATTATCCTTGGGACCATGACCAAAACTCGTCTTTGAAGCACAAGTACCATCAACAATGGCTAATGTGAAAGAATTGATCAATTTATGCATAATGGGGGGAGGAAGAGTTCATTGAGAGAACAATACTCCCCCTATGTCCATGCCTACACCTAGAGCAAGACAACATGATGATTATGGTGGGGTGTGCAAAGGTTCAAGCCACATTGCTCGAATCAATGATATTTAGCTCATGCCTTAACTCGTGAAATCTTGCTTCATCCAAGGGCTTCGTGAAAATATCTGCAAGGTTATCATGAGTGTTGACATAGTTGAGCTCTATCTCCCCTCGCCTAATATGATCTCGGATAAAGTGATACCGAATCTCAATATGCTTCGTCCTGAAATGTTGCACCCGGTTGAGAGAAATCTTGTAGCGACCCGACCTCGGGCAATTGACCTGCGTGTTCTTTGTGCCATCCTCGGATTAGTATCTTTGCACACACAAGACATCAATGTATATATCAAAGTGCAATCACATGTATAATTAACGTAAAACCGATATATACCTCATAATACTCAGCGGAAACAATCAAGCGGGTGTGGAGTCCCATCAACGCCATCGGCAGTTGAGTGTAGACCGTAACCTGTATCGTAACTCTTACTCGTCGAGGAAATATTCGCAACATGATACGTTGCAGCCGGTAGGTCAAGACATTGAATGTACAAGCAAGATCACAATAAGAGAAAACAGATGATAAACTATACTTTGTATGCGGTATGGCTTTGTGGCTCAGATTCCGAGTTTTGTTTGCGTAAAAGCTGGTTTTATTTTCCCTACATCAAAGGAATAAATGAAGTCTGTACTATAGAGTTTTCTATCATGACATGGTTCCGCCAACCGATGTCTCATAGCCCAAATTCATCATAAGTTGCCCACAATTAAGTTATCATCCGGTGTTGAGAGTTCCGAGATAGATCCAAGTCCAGAGGCTCAAATTGTCCGTAATCGGGACACGGCTAATCGATTAGGTTTTAACCCTCTGCAGAGGTTTGTACACTTTACCCGCAAGATTCGATCCCTCTTTTTACGTTCTCGCACTTCAGGGTGTTTGAGAACAAGATGACCGAAACATGGTCTTCCGAAGGGTTCTTCTGACCACTGTCTGGTGCTCATCCAATCCTACCGTAGTTCTACATCTGCTAGCACCGTCCCACCCAGAGTCACAACTAAGGTCAACCAAGCCAGAGCCCATAGTGACTTGCGGTTGCACAGGTAAGCTTCTGTGCATGAAGTATTCTTCCGTCTCTTTGAGTCTGCGTGAAGCTTTCCGCAAGATGTCATGGCGCTTCTCCATGCATCCCGCCAACCACCGGATTCTCCAGGGTGCCCGGCCAACCATCCTTCACCCAAAGAGTGTGTATTGAATTCTTGTCTCGAGTCTTGAAGTCTTGAGGCCTTGAAGATGCAGTCCTTGCAGATTCCATCATGGAGTTGTCGTCATTGACGTAGATCCTCCATTCTCACACCACTCCCGAGCACTCATACCAACCCCATCTACTATAGTGTAGCATTGAAATAAATAACGTCCCGGGCTTGGTAACAGGGTGATGGGTTCCTACCTCATGCATACTACTCAACTACAAGAATTCAATATCACTACTGGAGGGTTTCTTGCGAAGATGACACTAGATGCAATAAAACACATAGGTATGAAAAACATGGTCAAAGTGAACTTGCCTTTGGCGACGATCTTCGAAAACTAGGGACTCGTGGTAGCAAGCTTCGCACTCCGGAAATTCTACCGAGGCAAGCAACAATCATAATAAGCATATAGCATATGATCACTTAACATAATAGCATGCTAACATAACACACCAAACAAACGAATCAAAACCCAAAGGAAAAACTCGAAGAAATCCAACTCAAAGTTTTCCTACTTCAAGCAACAACTAAAATAGTTTTTTTTCATAACAAAAGTTTTCTTAACAAAACCTAAGCATGGGTTTTTGTTAACTTAACAGAAAGGAATGCATCATGCAACTAGGAGCAAAAGAATCACCTTAAAAGCTATTATAAAACTCCTATTAGGCCTAAAGCAAATTCTAGTAGGAAAAATAAAATAAAAGTTTTATTTGTTATAAATAAAAGTTCATGCTCTAAAGTTACAGAAACTAACCTAGAATAATCTATCACATAGGAAAAATAAATTTATTTGCTAATTAAAACAATAGGAAAACAGTAGCTAGTTAAATAATTAAGAATAATATGATTCTGGTTAAAACTATTTTTTATTAATCCTAAAATGCCCAAATAAATTCCTACGGTTTGGCAATGTCAAAATAAAGTTGTGACAAAAGGAATCATTTAAAAATAATACCTAACTCATTTTATAGCAGAATTACTATTTTGTCTAAATCTAAAACAAAGCAATTTTAAATAATTTTAACATAGCTAATTATATTTTCTACAGAAACTATAAGAAATTTGCAAACCAACAAAAAAAGAATCACTTGAAAATATTAAGTGGATTAAAAGATATGAATTTTTCAAATCTGAAACTATTCTGCTAAAACAGAAAACGAAAAATAAAGAAAAAGCGGCCATCGGGCCTATATAACGCTTAGCGTAATATAACTAAACTACGCCCTAGGGTTTAAAACGAATCGGCCGGTTTAAATAAAAACCTAACTAAACAAAATAAACCGGAATAAAAACCGGTTCACTAAACCTAAACCTAGTAAACCATACCCCTTCGGGGGAATCTAATCTAAGCCGTAGGCTCTAGATCTAACGGCGGGGGTGGACTCCGGCGACTTACCGGTCGGCGACGACGACAGCGGCTCGGGCGGCGATGGTTCCGGCGACTCCGGTGGTCGAGGGCGTCGGCGGAGGTCTTGGTGCGGCGCTTGGTGAGTCCGGGGTGGGGTCGAGGCGAGCTCGGGGTGGCCGGGTGGAGTTGGGACGGCAATGGCGGCGCGTGGCGTGCTTGGTCTCCGGCGATCGCAGAGGAGGGAGGAGGGCGTCGGGTGAGGCGAGGAGGAATGGGTCGAGGGGTATATATAGGGGTAGGGCACGGCTTGGACGAGTCGGGCGAGCGATCATGGCGGATCCGGATCTCACGGATCTCCGAGCGGCCAGCGCTGGGTTTATGTGGGCGAGGGACGAGGAAGGTGACGGTGGGGTCCACCTGTCGGTGAGAGGGAGGGAGTTGCGGGCGACCGGTGGCTAGCCGATTCGGTCGCTCTGTTGGCTCGGCGTGGGCCGGCGTGGCTGGCGCGCCTGGGCCATTGGCTGGCTGGGCCGCCTGGGTGTTGGCTGGGCCGGTTGGCCTGGCCGGCGCCCAGGGGCTTTTCTTTTTCTAATTTTATTTTTTTTGAAAATAAAAACAGAGAGGAAATATATAAAATATAAATATTTTATATAGGACATATATATATCAAAATGATCAGGGGAATATTCCCTATCATTTGAACATTTTTCCAGGGGCAAAATCCAAACTTTATAAAAATTCATTTTTTTCAAAATTCAAATAAAACTCAAATTTGAATTCAAACCTTTTGGCAATGTTTTTCCTATGATATTTTTGGAGTGTCATGTTTACTCCTCTCATACTTTTTCTCAAGTATTTATCAGGCATAGTTTTGAAATAATTTTCCACTGCCACAATTTGAATTCAAATTCCAACAACTCCAAAACTTACGAAACTTCAAATGCCACTCAAATTCAAATGTAATGCGTAGATGCTTAGCTATAATTGTAAAACATTCCAAATAGGAAATTTGGGATGTTACAAATCTACCACACTTAAAATGAATCTCGTCCTCGAGATTCGAAGAGGCTAGCAAGAAAGGGTTAGGAGTTGGGGGTCTGCTAGCAAATGTTTGGTCGGAGGGTCAGGGGTGCTACCACACTTAAAACAAGGTTACGGTTCCGATAAACTCAGATACTTCCTCTGGAGTGCCGACAATGTATGTCTCTCCACATATCTTACAATAGCTCCTTCATTAACGCTCTTCTGTCAAAAGCATAGAGTTTTCCTCAAAATCTTGGGTCGGTTCGTCAAAGTTGATGTTAAATAAAATCGGATCTTCTTAGTTGATAGGTTCGTGTCCATTCTAGACAACTATCGAAATACTCATGGTGGTCTACAATTTATGGTTTCTCCTGCAGAAAACGGGTGCAGGTTGAACCTCACCGTATAACCTACGATTGGCAACGGTTGCACGTAAAGGGGTTCCATCGTCCTACCATTCTATGGTTTTATGGTTTATCGCGTCGACACTCTTCTAAGGTTTTCAAGGCTCTCGATTTTCCATCAACATATGATAGTTCATGATAGAAGTCTCGGTATGGGGGCGATCCATCCCGCACTTGAATCATTACCACATACGTAAATGGTGAATCACGTATTCTAACACTTGGGTATACTCACGAGCATTGCAGAATTCCCTTGTCGCATTTAACCGAGTTCAGATAAATCCATGGTTTCTGCAAGCTGAACAAGACATCTATCGTTCTTCACAATCCTCGGGTTTTCGTATCCTCCTAAAAATGTCGGATGTTTAAACTCGGAGTTTTCTTCCGAATTATGTTCCTACAGTAAGAGTGTGCTTGCTTCTTATTAACTCCTGGGCCTGTGGGTTATGGCCCACTTCAACTCTTGTACAAGTTTAATTCATCCTTCCTAGGATTATCATTCCATATTCCAACATTACATCTCCTGTAAATCCAATAGTACTTCTTCCTTCTTACCCTTGTGGTGACGATCATACAAAACTCCAACTTATTTTGTCCAGCTTCCTTCTATGGACCGTCATGAATAACACATTTCTTTCTTCATTGATCCTGTGGCTTTACGGAGTACAACGACACCAAGGAAAAATGCACTAGTTTATCCATAAATCTCATTATTTTCGTATCAATCTTTTATTACATCCTTAACCACTTTTCGTGAATCCAATTCCAAAAAGTTTATTACAAATGCCGCCACCCACATGGTTCGGTATGGTCAGACATTACTTCCAACTTTATTTATTTATCTTCCTCGAGGATTCTTTAGTCCTGCTTTGGAATTGTGCGACATGCGCCTTGAAGTCTTCAATCTTCCGTTTCATCGTGGTGGCCTTGAGCTTCACCTCCATCATCTCTGCATGCACTTCGCTTAGGTATTCCCGAGTATAACGGAGTCTTGCTTCAAGTATTTCTCCGACCGGCGATATGAGCTTCCATGGCTGCTTCACGAGCAAAGATCGAAGAAGGTTGCTTGTGGCACACGTGAAATGAAAACGCATCGCCCCATCATCTTTGGGCAAACTCCTTTCAAATGGTGGAGGTGTACCTCCACATACCAAAGTTCCACTCATACGCATGAAGGGTAGCCTCAGAGATCGCATCTCCTTCAAGGTGAATATGCTTCATCATGTCCTTCAGGATCTTCGGGTAATCATGATCACTTGTCAGGGTCATGATTGTTTCCGGACCTTTAAGGAAAGACTCGTAAAGGGTCGTCATCTGCAGTTGTAAAACAAAATGGTGTTCAGAATAAGGTACATATCTCCTAAGGCACACATTCATATCATCCAAACAAAACTTCAAACTCAATTTCCAATTTCCCGTTATGCATCACAACTCACTTTCTTCCATGTTCATCCAGAATATTAATTTCCAAGATAAAATATACAACTCCTTAAAGCCTTTCAGCATGTGACATTACAACTTTATTGAGTCATGAACTATTACAATCTCTGAGTAATCTATTACATAACTCAACTCATTGAACTCATGAAAATGAAATTGCTTTCTACTACTCTTATTATCCATATCAAAATTCCAACTACTCAACTCCAAATTTTTCGTCTTGTTGGGACATTTAGTAGCATAATGTCCTCGCTTCCTTGCAAATGAAAACAAAAACTTCCGACATGTCTCGGGCTTCTTTGAGATTATGTAGGCTCCTTGGATTCTTGGCTTCTTTTACGGACATTTACTAGCGTAATGACCTAAATCCTTGCACCTGTAACAAGTGATATGACTCAAGTCCTTCTCTGCGAAAATTGTGTTGTTCGGGGTTGCCTTCTTTTCTCTTCTTGGATTTCTGTAATGATCAGAGCTTCTATTTCCGAGGGTCAAACTTCACTTCTGCCGGGAAATATCCCGGATACTCTTTTCTTCCCTTGGGGCACATCTGCGAAAAATGTCCTTCTTCTCCACATGAATAGCGTGCATTGCAAAGAAAATCTGCTGAGGCCTTCTCCATCGTGGTCTTCAACACATTCCTTCATCATGTGTTCTTTCATAACTTCTGAGGGCTTCTTTCATTCCTTCTTCCTGCTCTGAATAGTTTGTTGCACCATGGGGAAAATGTGACCTTTGAGTCGGGTAGTGGGTGGTTCCTTCACACAAGAAACAAGTCACACGACTAGTTGGGCATTCCTCAGTTGGGTGTTTCTCCTCACAATGAAGGCATCCATCCTTGTGTTCCTCACAGGTGTGTCCTATTTCTCCGCAAATCTTGCAGCACAAGGTTTATTTCTTGGTGTATCATGGTGCTTCCGGATAAGACGTGATCTCAACAGGTCTTCTTGAATTCCTCCCAAGTTCTTGCTCCATTAAATCCACTGTATGGCTTGATGCATTTTCCACTGTGTTGCAAGACTTCCTTCAAAGTAATCAAGAGCGTAAGATACTTCATTCTTACTTGAAACCAAATTGCTCCCAAGTGATTTTCCATGTTACGCATCCATAGCTCGCCTCCTACTGAAGTCTTGATCCAGAGAATATCACCCAACTTCATTCATCATCTATGGGGTTCAAAAGTTTTGGGATGAGATATGAGAGAGGTGGGGAGGGATATACACACAATACAAACAATAGTTTTGAAGAAACAAGTTTTATTTTGGGGTCATTAAAAACATCAAACAAATGACAGCTCACAAATCGTCGCATCTAACGTAAGTGTGTAACGGGGGTTTGGTCTTCTAAAGGTCAAATATTTCTTCAGGAACTTCAAATTCCTCAGGTCTTCAGAGTCTTCAATTGTTGCAGCTGCAACTCTTCTAATGCATGGTCAAATCCTCTTTACTCTGAAGAGGCCATCAGTTATCCGATATCTTGTCCTTCTTGGAGCGGCTTCAGTTGATTCTTCATGTGATCAAAAGGGAAAAGGGGTATATTCTAACAATTTGAGGGGAGAGGGTCTATCAGAAAGGATGAGAAGTAAGAGTCTTTTTGAAAATAAAGTTTTTTTTGAGACATCCTGTCCTAGGGGCTTTCCGACTTCTAGGGTCACGTCCTACAGTCAACATGTGCTCTGATACCATATCTGTAGCGACCCGGCCTCAGACGGTCAAGCCTTCTCGTGTTGTCAGTGCCATCCTCGGATCAAGATCTTTGGCACACACAAGACATCAATATATATATCAAAGTGCAATCACATGTATAATTAACGTAAACCGATATATACCTCATAATACTCAATGGAAACAATCAAACGGGTGTGGAGTCCCATCAACGCCATCGGCGGGTTGAGTGTAGACCGTAACCACAGATCGTAACTCTTACTCGTCGAGGAAATATACGCAACATGATACGTTGCGTAGTGTGTAGGTCAAGACATTGAATGTACCCCAAGCAAGATCACAATAAGAGAAAACAGATGATAAACTATACTATATGCGGTATGGCTTTGTGGCTCAGATTCGAGTTTTGTTTGGCGTAAAAGCTGGTTTTATTTTCCCTACATCAAAGGAATAAATGAAGTCTGTACTATAGAGTTTTCTATCATGACATGGTTCCGCCAACCGATGTCTCATAGCCCAAATTCATCATAAGTTGCCCACAATTAAGTTATCGATCCGGTGTTGAGAGTTCCAAGATAGATCCAAGTCCAGAGGCTCAAATTGTCCGTGAATCGGGACACGGCTAATCGATTAGGTTTTAACCCTCCGCAGAGGTTTGTACACTTTACCCGCAAGATTCGATCCTCTTTTACGTTCTCGCACTTCGTGGTGTTTGAGAACAAGATGACCAAAACATGGTCTTCCAAGGGTTCCTCGACCACCGTCTGGTGCTCATCCAATCCTACAGTAGTTCTACATCCGCTAGCACCATCCCACCCAGAGTCACAACTAAGGTCAACCAAGCGAGCCCATAGTGACTTGCGGTTGCACGGTAAGCTTCTGTGCATGAAGTATTCTTCCGTCTCTTTGAGTCTGCGTGAAGCTTTCCGCAAGATGTCATGGCGCTTCTCCATGCATCCCGCCAACCTTTGGATTCTCCAGGTGCCCACAACCATCCTTCACCCAAAGAGTGTGTATTGAATTCTTGTCTCGAGTCTTGAAGTCTTGAGGCCTTGAAGATGCAGCCCTTGCAGATTCCATCATGGAGTTGTCGTCATCGACGTAGATCCTCCATTCTCACACCACTCCCGAGCACTCATACCAACCCCGTCTACTATAGCGTAGCATTGAAATAAATAACGTCCCGGGCTTGGTAACAGGGTGATGGGTTTCCTACCTCATGCATACTACTCAACTACAAGAATTCAATATCACTACTGGAGGGTTTGTTGCGAAGATGACACTAGATGCAATAAAACACATAGGTATGAAAAACATGGTCAAAGTGAACTTGCCTTCTTTGACGATCTTGAAAACTAGGGACTCGTGGTAGCAAGCTTCAGCACTCCGGAAATTCTACCGAGGCAAGCAACAATCATAATAAGCATATAGCATATGATCACTTAACATAATAGCATGCTAACATAACACACCAAACAAACGAATCAAAACCCAAAGGAAAAACTCAAAGAAATTGTCACGCCCAAGATGCGACCCTATCCTAAAGGAACTCGAAGGTCCCACCAAGGATAGAAGCGCATCTTGAAGACGCTTTTGCAAGGTGGATATCATTACATCAACATTACATAATAGTGGGGATACATCCAATACATACAATGTCACATGAATACATCAATACAACATACAGATCAACATCCGACTACGGATGAAACATAAACAGAAACTCAAACAATATCCACTCGCTAGCCCAGTCCGAATTCGAACCTATCCCTCATCGAAGAATAAGCGTAAGAAGAACTCCAACACAAATAAACATCGCTCTGGCGTCATGATCATCGCATAACCTGCACTCGCAATCGGGTGGTGTAGTAATCTGTGAGCCACGAGGACTCAAAGAATCCCATTACCATGGGTATCAAGACTAGCAAAGCTTAAGTAGGAAAGGAAGGGATAAAGTGGTGAGGTTGCAAAAGAATGACTAAGCATATATGGTGGCTAACATACGCAAATGAGAGCGAGGAGAGAAACAAAGGAACGGTCGTCAACTAGTAATGATCAAGAAGTGATCACGAACTCCTACTTACGCCGACATAACCCGTAAACCGTGTTCTCCTCTCGATCAACCCCGAAAAGAGACACTCACGGTTACGCACCACGGTTGGTGTATTTTAATTAAGATCAACTTCGGTTTTCTACAACCGGACATTAACAAATTCCCATCCGCCACATAACCGCGGCACGGCTTTGAAAGTTCAAACCTGCAGGGTGTCCCAACTTAGCCCATGATAAGCTCTCGCGATCAACGAAGGATATTCCTTCTCCCGGAAGACCCGATCGCCTTGGAATCCGGCTACAAGACATTTCGACAAGAATAAAACAAGACCAAAGAAGCCGCCCGATACCGTGACAATCCCGATAGGAGCCGCACATATCTCGCTCTCGTGGCAACACCGGATGAGACTAGCTACGAGTAAAACCAATCCTCGGGTTGCCTCAAGGTGGCTGCAGGTATTTCAGTTCAAAGCAAGACTTAGAGAAGCAATCGCCCGTGGGGGCTAAAATAAAGATGACCCTTGGGTTGGCCGACCCAAGGGAAGGGTATAGGTGGTGGTGAGGCAAATGGTAAAACCAAGGTTGGGCCTTCTTTGGAGGAGTCTTATTCAAAGCGAATCGTCGAGGGTCCCATAAATCACCCGACCGCGTTAGGGACGCAAAATCCGGAACATAACACCGATATGGCGGAAACTAGGGCGGCAAGAGTGGAATAAAACACTGTGCATAAGGCCGAGCCTTCCACCCTTTACCAAGTATATAGATGCATTAATTAAATAAGATATATTGTGATATCCCAACAAGTAAACATGTTCCAACAAGGAACACCATCTCCATGTTCCAACAAGGAACAAAACTTCATCTTCACCTGCAACTAACAACGCTATAAGAGGAAATTTGAGCAAAGCGGTAACATAGCCAAACAACGGTTTGCTAGGAAGGGTGCAACAGGTTAGAGGTTCATGCAATTTGGGAGGCTTGAGCAGCAAGTGGTAGGTAGCGCAGCATAGCGAAAGAACGAAGCAACTAGCATAGCAATGATAGTAATGAGATCCAAGGTAGCGGTCATCTTGCCTGAAATCCCGCTAGGAAGAAGAACGAGTCCATGGAGAAGATGAACGGGAGTAGTTGAACGAATCCTCACAATCGCAACATTACCGGAACCGAGAAGCAACACCGGAAAGAAACAAACAACATGATAAATGCACAAGGTAAACATGGCACGATGCACAATCAAGTATGATGCATGTCCGGTTTAATGAGGCATGGCATGGCAAAGTGCAACAAACAATACTACCAATTAAGTGGAGCTCAATATGCAACGGGTTGCATATTGACAAAACACCACATTGACATATTTAGTTTGATCTCGTTTAGGTACTCAACAATACTAAATGTTGTTAAACATGGCAAGAGGTGAAACATAATAAAACTACACTATTTAGGCAAGTTTAAATGAGGCCGGAAATAAGAAACAACAATTCCGGAAAAACCTCAAGAGCAATATTTTAGATTCGGTACTGTTCTGCCCTATACACAATTTTAGAGTTGTTAAACAGGAAAATAAAGTGCACCACGTTAAACTAGGCATTTTTCCACCCCATTTACATATAAAGAACATTTAATTCCGAGTTACGGTTATTTAGTTATGAAATAAGTCATTTTAACATGGCATATTAGCAAATTTAAATAAACAGCAAGTTAAACATTTTAACATGGGATGAAAATGACATATTATTAATCTACACAATTTTCTGAGCATTTTACATATATAAATCATTTTATTATGATGCACGGTTTGTGAGTTATAAAATGCATGAAGACTAGGGACTTTTCTGCAAATCTGTTAAATCACTGGATAGATGCTAAAATCGCAGAACGAAAAAAAAACATGTATGGGCCGAATCTGCCTAGCCCAATAGTGGAAAGGCCAGGGGGCTGCTCACCAGGCCTCATGGGCCGGTTCATGAAGGAGGCCCAACAAGGGGGCGCAGCTGTGCTAGGAGGCTGCGGCCCAAGCGCTGGAGGCGCGGTCAACCGAGCTGCTGCCTGCTCTCGTTTCTGAAGGCCAGGAACAGCAGCAGTTCGAGGCAGGGGCCAGGGCGATGCAGAGGAGGCGAGCAGGGCGCCGGTGACCGGGAGCAGAGCTCCGGCGAGCGGGGCAAATGGGCGGCGAGGTCTCGGGCATGGGGAAGCTCGGATCGACCAGATCCAGGGCGCGGGGAGCCCGTTCCTGGCGGCGGCGGGGCTCGACAGCTTGCACAGGCTCGGGGCGACGAGGATCCGTTCCAGGACGAAGCAGCGGCAGGCGTCCATGGCGACGGAGTATCTGGGAGAGAGAGGGATTAGAGAGAGAGGAAGCCGAAGAAGAAGACGGGAGGAGGAGGCAAGGTGCTGGCCTGCGGGTCGACGGCGGCGACAAGGCTGACGAAGTGGCCGTCGGAGTCGCGGAGCTTGTGCGCGAGCAGAGGAGCTCAGGGACTCGGGCGCGCAAGGCTGCAAGAAGCTTCGGCTGGTCGAGGAATTTGGCGACGCGGACGCCGGGGTTGGGGCCCTCGGCCGCGGGGTGTGGAAGGAGCCGGTCGGGGTGGCCTCCAGCCAAGCGGACGGGCGTGCACGGGCGGGAACGAGCAGAGGCGAAGCCTCAGGTTCTTGCTGATCCAGAGAGCGAGGGAGGCTGCGGCTGGGCTCGAAGCGGACTTGGCGACGGGGACGGAGGAGCGGGGCTCCGGCGAGGTTGGGACTCCGGCGAGCCGAGGCGAGGCCGGGAACGGATCAAGGCCCTGGATCCACGGCGGAGGACGCGCGGGCTCGCCTCGTTCCTGTCCCTGACGAAGAGAGACAGAGAGAGGTGAGACAGGGAGAGGGAAAGGAAGAGAACGGAGGAGGAGGTTCGGGGAGGATTTGGATCATGGGTGCGGGCTCTCGTTGGTGGGGAACCGAGGGAGGCAGTGGATCAATGGATTGGATCGAGCAGGTGGAGAGGTGGTCGGCTCGGGATGGATCCCGAGGAAGATGGTGGCGGCGGAGATGGGGACAAACCTCCTAGAAATTAGGGTTGGGATGATTTGGTAGGTGATGGTCTTATATATAGCAAGAGGATTTTTAGATACGGGTATTTGGTCCCTCCGATTTTAATCGGACGGACGAGAAATAAATAGATAGGGAGTCTAAATAAGAAAACGGAGATGTTTTAGGGATGTTGGGGGATGATTCGGACTCATCGGTCATGACCGTGCGGGTCGGGTTCGGAAGAGGTTTCGGACATGGTTGCGAAGGGGTTCGATGCCTTTGTCTGAAAGAGGATTAGGTGGGCATTTAGATGAGAGGGGAAAAACAAAGACAAAGGGGTCTGACGAAAGGCCACGGGGACTAGGTGGGTTTTGTTGGACTCGGAGAAAGAGAGAAGAGAGGGGTCCAAATGGTCTGAGAGAAGGTCAACAAAGGCAGGGGAACGCGGCAACTACGAACGACTACGAGCTTTTCAGAAAACAATGCCGATGCAATGCACATGATGCGATGAGATGAAATGCACGACAATGAACACAAAGCAAAACAGAAGACAAAACCCAACCACAACGGAAATAAAATAACACATCTCCGGAAAAGGCAAGAGTTGGAGTTACCGATATAGAAAGTTGTATCCGGGGCGTTACAGAAATCCAACTCAAAGTTTTCCTACTTCAAGCAACAACTAAAATAGTTTTTTTTTCATAACAAAAATTTTCTTAACAAAACCTAAGCATTGGTTTTTGTTAACTTAACAGAAAGGAATGCATCATGCAACTAGGAGCAAAAGAATCACCTTAAAAGCTATTATAAAACTCCTATTAGGCCTAAAGCAAATTCTAGTAGGAAAAATAAAATAAAAGTTTTATTTATTATAAATAAAAGTTCATGCTCTAAAGTTACAGAAACTAACATAGAATAATCTATCACATAGGAAAAATAAATTTATTTGCTAATTAAAACAATAGGAAAACAGTAGCTAGTTAAATAATTAAGAATAATATGATTCTGGTTAAAACTATTTTTTTATTAATCCTAAAATGCCCAAATAAATTCCTACGGTTTGGCAATGTCAAAATAAAGTTGTGACAAAAGGAATCATTTAAAAATAAAATTCCTAACTCATTTTATAGCAGAATTACTATTCTGTCTAAATCTAAAACAAAGCAATTATAAATAATATTAACCTAGCTAATTATATTTTCTACAGAAAATATAAGAAATTTGCAAACCAACAAAAAAAGAATCACTTGAAAATATTAAGTGGATTAAAAGATATGAATTTTTCAAATCTGAAACTATTCTGCTAAAACAGAAAACGAAAAATAAAGAAAAACGGCTACTGGGCCTATATAACGCTTCGGCGTAATATAACTAAACTACGCCCTAGGGTTTAAAACGAATCGGCCGGTTTAAATAAAAACCTAACTAAACAAAATAAACCGGAATAAAAACCGGTTCACTAAACCTAAACCTAATAAACCATGCCCCTTCGGGGGAATCTAATCTAAGCCGTAGGCTCTAGATCTAACGGCGAGGTGGACTCCGACTTACATCGGTCGTGACGACAATGACTCGGCGGCGATGGTTCCGGCGACTCGGTGGTCGAGGCGTCGGAGGTCTCCGGTGCGGGCGGCGAGTGAGTCCGGGGTGGGGTGAGGTGAGCTGGGTGGCAGGGGTGGGTTGGGATTGGCAATGGCGGCGGCGTGCTCGGTCTCCGGTGGCGCGGAGGAGGAGGGCGTCGGGTGAGGCGAGGAATGGGTCGAGGGTATATATAGGGGTAGGGCACGGCTTGGACGAGGGCAAGTCGGGCGAATCATGGCGGATCCCGGATCTCACGGGATCTCCGGCCAGCGGGCGGCTGGTTTGCGTGGGCGAGACGAGGGAAGGTGACGGTGGGTCCACTGTCGGTGAGAGGAGTGAGCGTTGTTGGTCGGGCGACCGTGGCTAGCCGATCTGCCTTGGCTGCCAGTTGGCTCGGCGTGGGCGGCGTGGCTGGTGCGCTGGGCGTTGGCTATCGGTCACGCCTGGGTGTTGGTCATTGGGCGGTTGGCCGGGCGCCTGTGGGGCTTTCTTTTTCTATTTTTTTTGAAAAAACAGAGAGGAAATATATAAAATATAAATATTTTATATAGGACATATATATATCAAAATGATCAGGGAATATTCCTATCATTTGAACATTTTTCGAGGGCAAAATCCAAACTTTATAAAAATTCATTTTTTCAAAATTCAAATAAAACTCAAATTTGAATTCAAACCTTTTGGCAATGTTTTTCCTCTGATATTTTTGGAGTGTCATGTTTACTCCTCTCATACTTTTTCTCAAGTATTTATCAGGCATAGTTTTGAAATAATTTTCCACTGCCACAATTTGAATTCAAATTCCAACAACTCCAAAACTTCTGAAACTTCAAATGCCACTCAAATTCAAACAGAATGCATGGATGCTTAGCTATAATTGTAAAACATTCCAAATAGGAAATTTGGGATGTTACAAATCTTGATGGCACTTTCATTGTCACACCAAAGAGGCACTTTGTCACAAATGACATCGTAATCCTTTAAAGTTTGCCTCATCCAAATAAGTTGTGCACAACAACTGCCGGCGGCCACATACTCCGCTTCGGTGGACGAGAGAGACACACAACTTTGCTTCATAGAGGACCAACTCACCAGAGAGCAACCAAGGAATTGGCACCCTCCAGAAGTTGACTTCCTATCCACTTTATCTCCCGCCCAATCGGAGTCCGAATATCCTACAAGATTGAAGCTTGATCCTCTTGGGTACTATAAGCCAAAGTTTTGGGTATGAGGCAAATATCGAAAGATTCGTTTGACCGCCACAAAGTGGCTTTCCTTAGGTGCAGCTTGAAACCGTGCACAAATTCCCACACTCAACATGATATCTGGTCTAGATGCACAAAGGTAAAGCAAGGAGCCAATCATGGAGCGATATACCTTTTGATCCACCGCTTTACCATTGGGATCTATGTCAAGTTGGAATTTGATGGGCATAGGAGTGGAAGCCGGATTGACATCACTTAGCTTGAATCTCTTGAGCATGTCTTGAGTGTATTGGGCTTGGTTGATGAAGGTCCCTTCTCTTCTTTTCTTGACTTCGAACCCGAGGAAGAACTTCAACTCTCCCATCATGGACATCTTGAATTTTGAGGTCATGAGAGCGGCAAATTCCTCATTGAAAGCTTTGTTAGGGGAACCAAAGATAATATCCTCAACATATAGTTGGCACACAAACAACTCCCCTTTGACCTTCTTAGTAGAAAGAGTGGGGTTGATTTTCCCAATTTCAAAACCACGATCTTGCAACAACTCGGTAAGGTGGTCATACCACGCATGTGGGGCTTGCTTAAGGCCATAGAGTACCTTATCGAGTTGGTACACATGATCGGGAAAATAGGGATCCTCAAACCCCGGGGGTTGCTTGACATACACCAACTCATTAATAGGACCATTAAGAAAAACACTCTTCACATCCATTTGTTGCAACTTAAAGTTATGATGAGAAGCATAAGCAATCAACATGCGAATGGATTCAAGGCGAGCAATGGGAGCAAATGTTTCACCGTAGTCGATACCCTCGACTTGGGAGTAGCCTTGTGCTACCAAACGAGCCTTGTTGCGAATGATAATTCCATGAGCATCTTGCTTGTTCTTGAATATCCACTTGGTTCCAATGACATTATGGTTCCCCGTTGGCCTTGGCATCAATCTCCACACCTTGTTGTGCCCGAAGTTGTTGAGTTCTTCATGCATGGCATTAAGCCAATCCGGATCCTCGAGCGCCTCATAGACCTTTTGGGGTTCAACACAAGAGACAAACGCGTGATGTTCACAATAGTTTCCTAATTGTCTACGAGTGCTTACCCCCTTTCTTAAGCTTCCAAGCACATTTGTCATGAGTTGATCTTTGGTGGATAGCTTGGATGCAATCTTAGAGGCACGATGCTCCAATTCCTCCTCAGGAGTGAGTTGAGGAGAGGAAACTTGATCATCTTGAGCGTCGTCTTGAGCTTGTTCTTGATCTCGAACTAGCTCGGAGGAGAGAACTTGATCTTGGGCATCACTTGGTGATTCACCACCATCTTGAGGTTGACTTGCCCTTGATCTTGTTCATTTGGTTGAGGGCCTTCACTTTGTTCTTCGGAAGCATGTGGGTCTTGAGTTGGTGATGGTTCCACTTGAGTGCAACATTCTCCTTCTCCTTCGGCCACAAGGGGTTCCTCAATGGGTAGGATAAAGCCAACAGCCATTCTACTTATGGTTTGGGGAGGAATTTCATCACCTACATCACAAGTACCACTTTGCTCCACTTGGGAGCCGTTATTCTCATCAAACTCCACGTTACATGTCTCCTCAATAAGTCCCGTGGACTTATTGAGGACACGGTAAGCATGAGAGTTTGTAGCATAACCAACAAATATGCCCTCATAAGCTCTAGCCTCAAATTTAGACAACCGAACACCTTTCTTGAGAATGAAACACTTACACCCGAACACCCGGAAGTACTTGAGGTTGGGCTTGTTACCGGTGAGAATCTCATATGGAGTCTTGTTCAAGCCTTTGCGGAGATAGAGCCGATTGGATGCATGACACGCGGTGTTGATGGATTCGGCTCAAAAGTTGTATGGAGACTTGAACTCTGCCATCATGGTCCTTGCTGCATCCATCAACGTTCGGTTCTTCCTCTCCGCTACACCATTTTGTTGAGGGGTGTAAGCTGCGGAATATTGATGCTTGATCCCCTCATCACTAAGAAACTCATCCAAGGTGTAGTTCTTGAACTCGGTGCCGTTGTCACTTCTTATTGTCAAGATCTTTGCATTGTGTTGGCGTTGAGCTTCATTTGCAAAGTCAATGACGGTTTGTTGGGTCTCACTCTTCCTCTTGAAGAAGTACACCCAAGTGTATCTTGAATAGTCATCCACAATCTCCAAGCAATACTTTCTACCCCTAAGACTATCAAAGGATGGAGGCCCGAAGAGATCTCATACTGACATGGGCTAAGCGGCGATGCCAAAGCCATCCCACGTCAACTTTAGCCACTAGGCATGTCGCGGTCTTAGTGGGTCGCTCCAAAAAGTTAATCACATAGAGACCGTTCTTGACATGCCCAACAAAGGCTACTTTAAGAGTCTTGCTCCACAAGAGGGCCACAGTATTAATATCAAAGAAGGTGGCAAAGCCCGTGAGTGCAAGTTGACGAACGGAAAGTAAATTGTATGCAAGGGACTCAACAAGCATGACCTTCTCGATCGTGAGATCATGAGAAATGACAACCTTGCCGAGTCCCAATACCTTAGAAGACGAGGCATCACCCCACTCGACATTGGTGAGCATAGATGGAATCTTGTGCACGTCCACCACCAAGTCCTTGCTTCCGGTCATATGATTTTTGGCTCCACTATCGAGCAACCATGATCCTCCACCGGAATAAAATACCTACAAGAGATCAATGCTTGGTTTTAGGTACCAATTTTTTAATGGGTCCTTTGATGTTAGAGACAAGGGTCTTAGGAACCCAAATAGACCATTCAATATACTCATAAGGAGAACCAACAAATTTGGCATAAACATGTCCATCACTAGCACGACATAACACATAAGAAGGGTTAAAGTTGCCGGCTTAGTTGGGAGGGGTAGCATTGCCCTTCTTGGCATCACTACCCTTCACATTGTTCTTCTTCTTCTCCTTATAAGAACCCTCTCCCTCCTTCACAAAGGTTTGCTTGAGAGGAGGAGGTCGTTTGGCCTTGTCATTCTTCTTCTTGTTCTTGGACTTGGGCTGCACCCAATCCCTTCCTTGGCCACAACTTCCTTTTGATTGCTCAAAAGGACATTGAGATTCTTCTCTCCTTGTATGCAAGACACAAGGCCTTTCTCAAGTTGCTCCTTCAACTTTGCATTCTCCTCAACAAGATGCACATGCTCACAACACGGGTTAGTAGCATTTGCATTATCAATTAAGACCATATGAGGAAAAGTGGCTTTCTCCTTGGTTAGCTTTACTTGTAGTTGATCATGAGACTCTTTGAGGCTAGCATGAGCACAGTTCAAGACCTTGTGAGCCTTGTCAAGTAAGTCAAACTCCTCTTTGAATCTAGCAAGATCAATCCCAAGCTTGGCCTTCTCGGAGTTTAGCACACGAGATAGAACAAGAGAATGATCAAGATCTTTCTTTAATTTAGCGTGGTCATCGTTGTATGACTCCTCAAGAGCCAAACGAAAACCTCGCTCTTCCTCAAGAGCATTGGAAAGATCTGAAATCTCTTCGGCATAGTCACGACTATGCCCCTCCATCTTAGAGATGGTATCTTCGTGAGCCTCGATCATGTCATTGGCTTCACCAAGTTGTTCCAAGAGAGCAACGAAGTGCTTATTGGATTTACCCTTGAGTTTACTCATAAAAGACTCAAATTCATTCTCCTCCACATTAGACCCCTCATGTTCATCAATGCAATCCGTCAAAGAAGGATTATTAATGATTGTAGTTTTGATGTTGGGGGTTACCTTGTTGGTGGCTTTAGCCATGAGGCACTTGGCGATGATGTTCTCATTGGGTGAGTCGAAGAGAGACACCCGTGGAGTTGTCGCAATGGCAACGGAGGCCATGGCAACCGACTCACCGTCTTCATCATCATCATCATCATCCTCATTGTACTCTTCTTGTGCCACCAACCCCTTGGGAGGTGTCTTCTTGCTTAAGTTGCTCTTGTTGGGGAAGGACTTGGCCTTGTCTTTTCGGACGAGCTTGCCACCATTGTCTTCCCTCTTCTCATAAGGGCATTCCGCAACAAAGTGGCTCACATTGCCACAATTATAGCATGTCCTCACTCATTTCTTGACCTTCACGCCACTTGAGTTGTTCTTGTTGAAGTTGGGCCTTGTGTTCTTCTTGCTCCAAAATTGCCTTGAAACAAGAGCCATGTGTTCATGATAAGCATACTTTGTATCTTCAAGATTACTCTCCTCTTCTTCCTCTTCGTCCTCTTCTTCCACACTAACCTTGGCCTTCAAGGCAAGGTTGGGCTTATTTGCTCTTTGAGAACGTAACATACATTGTCGGCGGTCTTGTCCAAGATACTCATAGCCACAAACTCATCCAACACTTCACTTGAGGACAAGGTGTGGAAATCCGGCCTTTGACGAATGACGCAGGACATGGCCTTGTGGTAAGGCATCATGGCCTTGAGAAATTTGCGCTTGATCCAATTGTCATCCGTATCCTTGCTCCCATGACCTCGGAGTGAGACCGCGAGAGTAGTTAATCTCCGATAAAGCTCACGAGGTTCTTCATCTTCTTTCATTGCAAACTCATCGGCTTCATGTTGCACCACTTCATAGTTGGAGCGTTGAATGCTTGCGCTTCCCCTGTAGACGGAAACAACATAGCGCCAGTATCCTTGGCCATAGTGAAGGGTTGGAGATGAGCAAGATCTTTGGGTGGAATTGCATCTTGGATGATGAAGAGAGCATTCTCATTGAATTGACTATCCGCGGCTTCTATAGGGGTGAAGTTGCTTCGGTCATGCGGATAAAAACCTTCTTCAATGATTCTCCAAAGATTAGTATTAACATGGTTTAAATGATGCTTAAAGCGATAAACCCAAGAATCAAAGTCCTCATTTTTCACAATCTTAGGGGGAGGACCGGCATGATTCAAATGAGTGGAAGGAATCGGCCCACCATAAGTAAGCGGAGGTTCCACATGGGCAAAGATGTCCTTGCCATTTTTACCACTAGGCAAAGGAGCCTTTTCAATAGTAGCTTCCCCCTTGTCGGAGTTAGCATCCGTCACCTTGTTAGTGGGATTGTAACGCCCCGGATACAACTTTCCATATTCGTAACTCCAACTCTTGCCTTTTCCGGAGATGTGATATGTTATTTCCTTCGTGGTTGGGTTTTGTCTTTTGTTTTGCATTTTGTTCATGCCATGCATCTCATCTCATCGCATCATGTGCATTGCATCCGTATGTTTTTCATAAAACTCGTTACCGTTCGTAGTTGCCGATTCTCTCTTTGTCTCTGCTGACCATTTGTCAAACCCTTGTCTTCGTCGACCTCTCTCAGATCCCTCGCGTGCGTCCGAAACTTGCCCCGAACCCGAACCGCTCAGTCGTCATCGTTGGATTCGGATCATCCCCTAACATCTATAAAACATTTCCGTTTTCTTAGTTGGACTTCCCTAGCCATATTTTTCGTCCGCCCGATCCCGATCCAATGATCCAAATCCTCCCTCCTTTTACCTACTTGCTATATATATGGGTCCAACCCTAGAAGCTAAGGCAGCTTGTCCCATCCTTCCCATTTCACCGCCGCCACATCGTTTTCCTCGGAATCCCTCCCGATCCAGCCGACCCGACCATCTCCCTTTTCAGCGCTGCCCAATCCATCGATCCACCCAACCAGCAGCTCCTTCTCGTCCCTGTACCCGCTCCCCGACAGCCACCGACAATTTCACGCCGACCGAACCAGCAGATGAGCGCCTTGACCCTCTCCTTCTGTTCCCTCTTCCCTGCAGCTCTCTCTCCCTAATCTCCTCATCTCTCTGTACCTCAATAGGAGCTCCAGCGCCATGGCCATCCCGAGCTCGGCCCGCGCAGCTCGGACACTCCAGGCCCCCTCATTCCAGCAGTCCAGGAGGCTCGCCGCTTGGTAGCTTCGCCTTCGCTGCCGCGCCCCTGCATCGCCCTGTTGCCGCGCCTGCATCGCCAGGAGCCGCTCGCCGTCGTCCTTCATCCCGCAGCCTCCCCGCTCTCCTTGTTGATGCAAGGAGACGAGCTCCTCCCGAAGGCCAGCAACGAGCACGCCGCCCCTCCGGGTTGACCTTCGCGCCCTGCCGTCTCCTTCTTCCTCTCGTGCTCTCTCTCCCTTCATCTGGTTTCCCTCTCTCTTACCTTCTCCCTCTCCAGGACCTCCAAGATGCCATGGACGGCCTCCCCGCCACCCGTCGTCTCCGTTCACGGCAAGCACCGCTGCTGCCTTGCTCGCCTGCGCGAAGACCTCGCCTCCGCCCAGATCATACCTGGCACCGCCGCCTTCGTTTGCCTCGCCGTCGCCAAGTCCCTCCTGCCGCGTTCACCTCCCGCCGCCTCGGATCCGGCGCCCCTTCGTCCGTCCTCGCCGGATTGAGCAGCGCCCTGCTCGCTTTGCTTCGAGCAAAGGGGCTTTGCTCAATTCCCTGCCTCACCCTGTTTCTGTTCTTCAGAAACGAACAGCAGCAGCTCCCTCGTCGTCGCGTTGACCGCATCAAACCAGCGCCTGGGCCGTGTCTCGCGCAAGGCCTAGCGCGCCCCCTGCCGGCCTCCCTCTCCACCAACCGGCCCATGAGGCCTGGTGAGCAGCCCCGCCCTCTGTATGCTCCTGTTGGGCCAATCAGATTCGGCCCACGTACGTTTTTTCCCTGACCTGCGAATTTATCTATTTATCCAGTAAACTGCATGTTTATAGATTGTGACCCTCATGTTCATGCATTTAATAACTCAACAACCGTGCATCGGATTAAAATGATTTGAACATGTAAAATGCTTAGAATTTTGTGTAGATTAATAATATACCACTTTCATCCATGTTTAAATGTTTAAAATGTTGTTTGTTTAAATTTGCCTAAATGCCATGCTAAAATGATTTATTTCATAACTAAATAACCGTAGCTTGGTTTTAAATAAATTTTATATGTAAATGGGGTGGAAACATGCCTAGTTTAACATGGTATACTTTATTTTGCTGTTTAACAACACTAAAATATGATTTTGAGAAGAACAGTACCAAATTTGAAATATGCACATGGGGATTTTCCGGAATTGTTGTTTCTTATTTCCGGCCTCATTTAAATTTGCCTAAATAGTTAGTTTATTTATGCTTCACCCCTTGCCATGTTTAATAACATTTAATATTGTTGAGTACCTAAACGAGAGCGAACTAAATAACTCGAATGTGGTGTTTTGTCAATATGCAACTCATTGCATATTGAGCTCCACTTAACTTGTAGTATTGTTCGTTGCACTTTGCCATGCCATGCCTATTTAAACCGGACATGCATCATATTTGTTGTGCATCATGCCGTGATTACGCTTGTGCATTTACCATGTTGTTTGTTTCTTTCCGGTGTTGCTTCTTAGTTCCGGTAATGTTGCGATTGTGAGGATTCGTTCGACTACTTCTGTTCGTCTTCTTCATGGACTCGTTCTTCTTCCTAGCGGGATTTCAGGCAAGATGACCGTCACCTTGGATCTCATTACTATCATTGCTATGCTAGTTGCTTCGTTCATCGCTATGCTGTGCTACCTATCACTTGCTGCTCAAGCCTCCCAAATTGCCATGAACCTCTAACATTTGTCACCCTTCCTAGCAAACCGTTGTTTGGCTATGTTACCGCTTTGCTCAGCCCCTCTTATAGTGTTGCTAGTTGCAGGTGAAGATGAAGATTGCTCCATGTTGGATTATGTTTATGTTGGGATATCACAATATCTCTTATATTATTAATGCATCTATATACTTGGTAAAGGGTGGAAGGCTCGGCCTTATGCCCGGTGTTTTGTTCCACTCTTGCCACCCTAGTTTCCATCATATCGGTGTTATGTTCCGGATTTTGCGTCCCCAAACGCGGTTGGGTGATTTATGGGACCCCTTGACGGTTAAGCTTTGAGTAAAACTCCTCCAAAGAAGGCCCAACCTTGGTTTTACCATTTGCCTCACCACCACCTATACCCTTCCATTGGGTCACCCAACCCGAGGGTCATCTTTATTTAGCCCCGGGCGGTGCTTCTCTAAGTGCTGGTTCGAATCGAGCCATAGGGCCACCACGGGAAACTTCGAGGCCTAGTTTTACTCGTAGCTTTGTCTCATCCGGTGTTGCCACGAGAACGAGATATGTGCAGCTCCTATCGGGATTGTCGGCATCAGGCGGTCTTGCTGGTCTTGTTTTACCATTGTCGAAATGTCTTGTAAACCGATTCCGAGACTGATCGGGTCTTCCCGGAGAAGGAATATCCTTCGTTGATCGTCGAGCTTATCATAGGCTAAGTTGGGACACCCTGCAGGTTTGAACTTTCAAAGCCGTGCCTGCGGTTATGTGGCAGATGGGAATTTGTTAATATCCGGTTGTAGTAAACTTGAAGTAAAATCTTCTAAAATACACCAACCGTGTGCGAACTGTGAGTGTCTCTTTTCGGGGTTGATCGAGAGGAGAACACGGTTTCTGGGTTATGTATGACGTAAGTAGGAGTTCAGGATCACTTCTTGATCATTACTAGTTGACGACCCCTTGCTTTGCTTCTCTTCTCGCTCTTATTTGCGTAAGTTAGCCACCATACATTGCTTAGCCGCTGCTGCAACCTCACCACTTTACCCTTTCCTCACCCTTTAAGCTTTGCTAGTCTTGATACCCATGGTAATGGGATTGCTGAGTCCTCGTGGCTCACAGATTACTACAACACCAGTTGCAGGTACATGTATTGCGATGATCATGACGCGAGAGCGACGTTTACTTATTTTGGAGTTCTTCTTCTTCGTCGTCGATCAGGGGATAAGTTTCAGGTCGGCATTTGGGCTAAAGGTGGTGGATATTGTTTGAGTTTACATTTATGATTCATCCGTAGTCGGATGTTGATCTTGTATGTTGTATTGTTGTTTTCGTGTGGCATTGTATGCCTCTTTTATGTATCCCCATCTATTATGTAATGTTGATGTAATGATATCCACCTTCCAAAGCGTATCAATATGCGGTTCTATCCTTGGTGGGACCTCCGAGTCTCTTTAGGATAGTATCGCATATTGGGCGTGACAAGTTGGTATCAGAGCCTCGACCGACCATAGGAGCCCCCTTAATTGTTGGCCGTTGTTGAGTCTAGAAGAAAACTATTTTGAGTCTTAGGATTACATATATCAGAGGGTTGGATTCTTTTTACTCCTCAGTCCCTTCGTCGCTCTGGTGAGGCAACCCTGACGTAGAAGTTTTTGTCTTTCCTCTCCTCAAATTTCATGAAATTTTTTAGGATCACGCGGGTATCTTGGGATCGTTCTGGTAGTCTTGTGACGAGAACATTGTTCTTGGTGCCTCGACATTTAGGGGTTGTGGCGGTGTCACGGGAGTTGAGCTCCGAGGTGTTGTCGTCACAATTTTATCGTTGCAGTTCTGGAATACGAGTTTTGCCGACATCGAAAATCTCTTTTATGCGCTTGTTGGTGAGATAACCTCGACGCCACCCAAGATCTGGGAGTTCGGGAGTATTGCCGTAGCTCGTATAACGGATGATTTTCAAGGTTGAGGTACACGATTTCGGAGTTTTCTTGGTTATGTGTTGACGGATGGATACAATTGGATCTAGGTATTGTTAGTTTGGGTGATATATTTTGTGTCCCTGTATCCCCAACACCAGATTGCATAACCGTAAAGTTTCGGGAGTTTATAGGTGGGTATTCAAGTAGCTCCTAGAATATCTTTCCGACAGATGCATGATATGAGATTGGGTAAATCTCTATCATATGTATTTGTTCCGCTTATTACGCAAGCCAAATCTTTTGTTTTGTTTTATTTGTGGTATTCGAATTGCTTCGAAGTCAAATGTTGAATCCATACCTTTCCTAAACGGTGTTCTCATATTTCTATGAGAGTGCTAATCCTTCTTGTTTATCGAGATTGTCATGTTAATTCTTTTCCAACCGGCGTGCTTCTCTGATCCAGCGATCCCTCATGAAGATGCTCAACAGCTCTAAGTTCATCATTCTTCATTCTCGTATTCTTTTCCGGTGGATTTAACTCAAGCTTTCAGTGTTGATCATATTCCTTTCCTTGTTGCAAATGCTATCTCTTGCCGATGCACCTCTTAATCATTCACTTCTTGCTATTCATTTGTTCTGGAGTGTTGAAGATATCTCAGAAGGCTCATCTTTTCATTCCAGATCCGTTCAAGTTATTTTGAGGTTGTTATCTCATTCAAGACATCTAATTCTACCGGGGCAATCTTTATTTCAAGCAATCCTTCAACGGTGTTTCTTTTCAGTGGGCCCTAACCCACAGGTCTTTTCCCAGGATCTTACCTGACTCTTCTATTTTCCCGGAGGTATTCTCTAGTTCTTTTCAAAGTTTGACGTAAGAATGAATTTTCATCAGTCACATGCCTTCTCCTAGGCCGCTTTCAAATTCTTTTCATCTCTAGCTCAACCTTTCATCTTTTAATCCTTCTGGAGTTTCTCGACAATTTGGTGGTGTTTCTCCTCGACATTCTCAGCATGTGAAAACCGAAGAAGAGTTCCTCTTAAATCCTTACCCGTTCTTCCAAAGATGCGTAGTTCAAGTTTGATGCCATCCTTTCATAATTGTTTTCGATTGTGGGAATTCTTTTCACCCATCCGGGGCATTTCATGAGTTGTTTCCATTTCTTTCCTCCGAAGGCCATCATGTCATAATTCTTCATTCTCAGCACGTAGCTATCGTTCTCCAAATCTTAATGGTGCATCGTTCAAATATCCTCTAATCAGTTCATGATCTCTTCGTTCTCATGTATCTAAATCCTCTCAAGTACCTTCGTTTTCTTTTTCTCCAATTCTTCCCGGTGAATTGTGCCTTTACTACGTTCATTTTCAATTCTTATGGTGGTTCGTTCAAGATTTCACTTCCTTCGTTATCATATTAATTCATCCGTTGTTTCCAAATTCCACCGGTGGTTCTATCAATACCTTCTCAAGTTTGCGCTATATCTCTCTTAATCCTTTCTACGGGAATAAGTAGTATGCCAAATCCATTGCTTGTCCTCAATTTAACTTGATGAAGGATAAGCATACAATAAATCTTATTCTTATTTCCTCGAGGTAATTCAATTCCTTATTCCGGAGTTTTTCATGATATCATTTCTCGGTTCTAAGTTGTTCATCTTTTCTTTTCCAGAGTTCCAAGTTTTTTTCTGCTTTATCTCGTCACAAAGCTCCATCTAAATCATCGCAAGGCTTCACTTTGTGTTTTCAACTTATCTTTCTTTTTATCATCCTTTCATTACCGGAGTTCTTCATGGAGGCTCTACATGGTGGTTCGTCAAGGATTCTTTTCATTCTTCAATTGTCCTTCAAGATTTGTCTCGAAGTTATGATTCGTCAAGCCATACTTCAAAATAAACATGGTGCTCAACACATGTTTTGTTTTGAGGAGTTCAAGTATTCTTCATCTTGCATTCCAAAGTGCAATTCTTTCTACCTTATCTTTTGAGGTGGTGTTATATCATTCTTGACAATTTCCATTCATGTTTTGTGATTCACATGTTGTCAAGAATGAGGTATTTCAAATCCATCAATCTCTTCTTTGGAGTTATCTTGGTATAGATTTCACCTAAAGCCTTCCCTAAGGAATGTATCTATTTGTGGTGCTTATCAATCATCCAATTTTCTCCTTCTCATCTCGGTGAAGAAGTTTTTCATCTCTTTGGTGCTCTCACTCAAATCAATGGTTTCCATTAGTGGTCGGTTGTCACCTCATAGTCTCGAGATGTTTTCCATAAGCCCACTACAAGCTTATCCTTTTGTTGTTGGTTTTTCCAACAACTCCATTATAACCTTCTTGGAAGGGTGTTCTCCAAGCTCTTTTGTGGCAGAATTGGCATTTTCTTCTCCATTCTTATTCCAATGACCGATCTTCTATTCTTTCTCTCGGAGGCTTTGTGATGTTGCTCTCTTCACCCATCATATCGCTTTGTCAAGATCGTGTTCTTTTATTGCTTATCCATTTAACCGGAGTGTTGTGTTTATCATTCCTCTTTTAACCGGAGTCTCATCCAAGTGCTTTCATTTTGCCAAGTCCATATTCTATCCCTTCCATTTACAACTGGAGTGTTGTCGTAATTATTCTTTATCGTTCCTTGTACATCTTGTTTCTACCGGAGTGCTTGCATGTACTTCTTGTCCATCGTAACCATTTTTGTTTGTCTTTCAACCTACAAGGTTCTTGCAATGTTCCTTGTTCCTCTTTTCTATCGGAGTGTTCTCAACTTCGTTCAACTCCGTTGTGTTCTCTCTTTCAACTTTTCAACCTCTCAAGGTTCATGGTTTCACTCGTTTGTCGAAGAAGCAACTTAGTTTTACCTCTTATCTTCCTCTTTCTTTTCCCCTCCGGTGCCATCCTAGATCTCGGGACGAGATCCTCTCGTAGTGGTGGAGTGTTGTAGAGCCCCGGATACAACTTTCCATATTCGTAACTCCAACTCTTGCCTTTTCCGTAGATGTGATATGTATTTCCTTTGTGGTTGGGTTTTGTATTTTGTTTTGCATTTTGTTCATGCCATGCATCTCATCTCATCGCATCATGTGCATTGCATCCGTATGTTTATCATAAAACTCGTTACCGTTCGTAGTTGCCAATTCTCTCTTTGTCTCTGTTGACCATTTGTCAGACCCTTGTCTTCGTCGACCTCACTCAGACCCCTCGCGTGCGTCCGAAACTTGCCCCGAACCCGAACCGCTCAGTCATCATCGTTGGATTCGGATCATCCCCTAACATCTATAAAACATTTCCGTTTTCTTAGTTGGACTTCCCTAGCCATATTTTTCGTCCGCCCGATCCCGATCCGATGATCCAAATCCTCCCTCCTTTTACCTACTTGCTATATATATGGGTCCAACCCTAGAAGAAGCTGGGCAGCTTGTCCCATCCTTCCCATTTCGCCGCCGCCACTTCGTTTTCCTCGGGATCCCTCCCGATCCAGCCACCCGACCATCTCCCTCATTTTCAGCGCTGCCCAATCCATCGATCCACCCAACCAGCAGCTCCTTCTCGTCCCCGTACCCGCTCCCCGACAGCCACCGACAGCCCCGCCGCCGGCCGACCGGACCAGCAGATGAGCGCCTTGACCCTCTCCTTCTGTTCCCTCTTCCCTGCAGCTCTCTCTCCCTAATCTCCTCATCTCTCTGTACCTCAACAGGAGCTCCAGCGCCATGGCCATCCCAAGCTCGGCCCGCGCAGCTCGGACACTCCAGGCCCCCTCATTCCAGCAGTCCAGGAGGCTCGCCGTCCAGCCGCTCGCCTTGACGCTGCCGCGCCCCTGCATCGCCCTGTTGCCGCGCCTGCATCGCTAGGAGCCGCTCGCCGTCGTCCTTCATCCCGCAGCCTCCCCGCTCTCCTTGTTGGTGCAGGGAGACGAGCTCCTCCCGAAGGCCAGCAACGAGCACGCCGCCCCTCCGGGTTGACCTTCGCGCCCTGCCGTCTCCTTCTTCCTCTCGTGCTCTCTCTCCCTTCATCTGGTTTCCCTCTCTCTTACCTTCTCCCTCTCCAGGACCTCCAAGATGCCATGGACGGCCTCCCCGCCACCCGTTGTCTCCGTTCACGGCAAGCACCGCTGCTGCCTTGCTCGCCTGCGCGAAGACCTTGCCTCCGCCCAGGTCCTACCTGGCACCGCCATTGCTTGCCTCGTCGTCGCCAAGTCCCTCCTGCCGCCGTACACCTCCTGCCGTTGCCCGGATCCGGCGCCCTTCTTCGTCTGCTTCGCCCGGATTGAGCAGCGCCTGCTCGCTTCTGCTTGAGCAGAGGGCTTTACTCGATTCCTGCCTCGCCTGTTTACATTCTTTAGAAACGAACAGCAGCAGCTCCCTCGTCGTCGCGTTGACCGCATCAAACCAACGCATGGGCCGTGTCTCGCGCAAGGCCTAGCGCGCCCCCTGCCGGCCTCCCTCTCCACCAACCGGCCCATGAGGCCTGGTGAGCAGCCCCGCCCTCTGTATGCTCCTGTTGGGCCAATCAGATTCGGCCCGCGTACATTTTTTTCCCTGACCTGCGAATTTATCTATTTATCCAGTAAACTGCATGTTTATAGATTGCACCCTCATGTTCATGCATTTAATAACTCAACAACCGTGCATCGGATTAAATGATTTGAACATGTAAAATGCTTAGAATTTTGTGTAGATTAATAATATTCCACTTTCATCCATGTTTAAATGTTTAAAATGTTGTTTGTTTAAATTTGCCTAAATGCCATGCTAAAATGATTTATTTCATAACTAAATAACCGTAGCTCGGTTTTAAATAAATTTTATATGTAAATGGGGTGGAAAAATGTCTAATTTAACATGGTATACTTTATTTTTCTGTTTAACAACACTAAAATATGATTTAGAGCAGAACAGTACCAAATTTGGAATATGCACATGGGGATTTTCCGGAATTGTTGTTTCTTATTTCCGGCCTTATTTAAATTTGCCTAAATAGTTAGTTTATTTATGCTTCACCCCTTGCCATGTTTAATAACATTTAATATTGTTGAGTACCTAAATGAGAGTGAACTAAATAACTCGAATGTGGTGTTTTGTCAATATGCAACTCATTGCATATTGAGCTCCACTTAACTTGTAGTATTGTTTGTTGCACTTTGCCATGCCATGCCTATTTAAACCGAACATGCATCATATTTGTTGTGCATCATGCCGTGATTACGCTTGTGCATTTACCATGTTGTTTGTTTCTTTCCGGTGTTGCTTCTTAGTTCCGGTAATGTTGCGATTGTGAGGATTCGTTCGACTACTTCTGTTCGTCTTCTTCATGGACTCGTTCTTCTTCCTAGCGGGATTTCAGGCAAGATGACCGTCACCTTGGATCTCATTACTATCATTGCTATGCTAGTGGCTTCGTTCTATCGCTATACTGCGTTACCTATCACTAGCTTCTCAAGCCTCACAAATTGACAATTCAGCCTCTAACCTTTGTCACCCTTCCTAGCAACCCGTTGTTTGGCTATGTTACCGCTTTGCTCAGCCCCTCTTATAGCGTTGGTAGTTGCGGTGAAGATGAAGATTGCTCCATTTTGGATTATGTTTATGTTGGGATATCACAATATCTCTTATATTATTAATGCATCTATATACTTGGTAAAGGGTGGAAGGCTCGGCCTTATGCCTGGTGTTTTGTTCCATTCTTGCCACCCTAGTTTCCGTCATATCGGTGTTATGTTCCCGGATTTTGCGTCCCTAACGCGGTTGGGTGATTTGTGGGACCCCCTTGACAGTTCGCTTTGAATAAAACTCCTCCAGCAAGGCCCAACCTTGGTTTTACCATTTTCCTCACCACCACCTATACCCTTCCATTGGGTCAGCCAACCCGAGGGTCATCTTTATTTAGCCCCCCCCCCCCGGGCCAGTGCTTCTCTAAGTGCTGGTTCGAACCGAGCCGCCTGCAGGGCCACCACGGGGAAACTCGAGGCCTAGTTTTACTCGTAGCCTGTCTCATCCGGTGTTGCCCTGAGAACGAGATATGTGCAGCTCCTATCGGGATTGTCGGCGCATCGGGCGGTCTTCTTTGGTCTTGTTTTACCATTGTCGAAATGTCTTGTAAACCGGGATTCCGAGACTGATCGGGTCTTCCCGGGAGAAGGAATATCCTTCGTTGATCGAGAGAACTTATCATGGGCTAAGTTGGGACACCCCTGCAGGGTTTGAACTTTCGAAAGTCGTGCCCACGGTTATGTGGCAGATGGGAATTTGTTAATATCCGGTTGTAGTAAACTTGAAGTAAACTCTTCTAAAATACACCAACCGTGCGAATCGTGAGTGTCTCTTTTCGGGGTTGATCGGGAGGAGAACACGGTTTCGGGTTATGTCCGACGTAAGTAGGAGTTCAGGATCACTTCTTGATCATTACTAGTTTTGACCCTTGCTTTGCTTCTCTTCTCGCTCTTATTTGCGTAAGTTAGCCACCATACATTGCTTAGCCGCCGCAACCTCACCACTTTACCCTTTCCTTACCCTTTAAGCTTTGCTAGTCTTGATACCCATGGTAATGGGATTGTCGAGTCCTCGTGGCTCACAGATTACTACAACACCGGGCCAGGTGTACAGGTATTGCGATGATCATCACGCGAGAGCAACGCTTTACTTGTTTTAGAGTTCTTCTTCTTCTTCGTCGATCGGGGATAGGTTCGGTCGGCTGACTGGGCTAGCAGTGGTGGATATTGTTTGAGTTTGTTTATGATTCATCCGTAGTCGGATGTTGATCTTATATGTTGTATTGTTGTTTTCGTGTGGCATTGTATGCCTCTTGTATGTATCCCCATCTATTATGTAATGTTGATGTAATGATATCCACCTTGCAAAAGCGTATCAATATGCGGTTCTATCCTTGGTGGGACCTTCGAGTCTCTTTAGGATAGCATCGCATATTGGGCGTGACAGGGATCACCCACATTCATCGGTGCGGTGGATAATTTAAGCCCTTCTAAGAATTTGTTAAATATGCTTTCAACCTCGGTCGTCATGGAGGTTTTCAATGTGTCCAAAGCCACATTGAATTCCTCACGAGAGACCGCAGTTCCCCCATCGGCCATAGACGAGACCTGATTCACACCGGAGTGCTCCTCCGCCGCTTCTCTGATGTCAACCATACTCTTGGACGGCAAAGTCCTTAATAAAGAGACGAGGCTCGATACCAATTGAAAGTATCAATATGGTTGACTAGAGGGGGGTGAATAGGCAACTAACAATTTTTAGCTTTTCTTTACCAATTTAAACTTTGTATCAAAGTAGGTTGTCTAGATATGCAACTAGGTGGGCAACCTATATGATGCAACAACAACAAGCACACAAGCAAGCTAGGGATATAAAACAAATAATCTTGCACAAGTAAAGGCACGATATAACTAAGAGTGGAGCTGGTGAAGACGAGGATGAGTTACCGAAGTTCCTTCCTTTTGAGGGGAAGTACGTCTCCGTTGGAGCAGTGTGGAGGCACAATGCTCCCCAAGAAGCCACTAGGGCCACCGTATTCTCCTCACACCCTCACACAATGCGAGATGTCGTGATTCCACTATTGGTGCCCTTGAAGGCGGCAATTGGACCTTTACAAACAAGGTTGGGTCTCTCTCCACAACTTAATTGGAGGCTCCCAACGAAACCCCGGAGCTTCACCACAATGGAATGTGGCTCCAAAGTGATCTCTTCCGTCTAGGGCACCCAAGTACCCAAGAGTAGCAAAATCCACACAAGAAAGTATGGGGGAAACAAATATCCTTTGGTGGAAGTGTAGATCTAGGCCTCCTCCTTCAATCCCTAGCAAATCAACGGGTTTGAGTGGCTAGAGAGAGAGATCGGGCAAGAGAGCTTTAATGGCAGTAATGGAGGAGAGAGAGAGGCAAGAGTAGGGTGGGAGGTAGGAGAAGCACCTCCTAAATAGGCCCCCCACAGATCCAACCGTTATGTGCAGAAATGCATAGGAGCGGTACTTCCGCAATAGACACCAGTACAACCGATGAATGCGGGAAACCCCTACTAGGGCACCAGGGCGGTACTTCCGGTGGCGCACCCGGTAGTACCGGTTTATTGGAATAAACCGGAACTACCGCACAACCACCGCTCAACTATCAGGCCACATACAGAAATTAAACACCTCAGGCCGGTAGCTGGAGCGGAGGTTGAGCCGGAACTACCGCTGTGCCAGCAGTCCCTGGGTGGTGGGGTCCGAGGCGGTACTACTGTCCTGAACACCGGTAGTACCGGTTTGCCAAGATAAACCGGAACTACCGTTCCACCACCGGTCTACCACCGCATTCGCATGTAGAAGAGTCACCCCTGAGCGGTACTACGAGAGGTGGTGAGACCGGAACTACCGGCCAGCGGTACAACCGCTCAAGGGAGCGGTACTACCGCCATGGGCAAAACTGCACAGGACAAAGGATGGGGAACCTCTCTCTCCTCGAACTGAGGGTATATGGTGGGTGCGGAGAATGTGTACGTGAAGTGATTCACCCAATACCTTCCGATGTGGATCCCTTCTTAATAGTACGGATATCCTACGACCAAAAGAATAAAAGCGTCGGAAACTCCGTCTTCCGTCTTTTCCGCATAGAGGGAAATCCTAACCGTCTTGCGCCACAAAATGCGTACCTGAGACAACTATGGCGCACGTGTGTTGTCATCATCACCAAAACCCTAAGGCAGAAGATGCCCTTACAGATATGAAAGGTGAGATTGCCATGGCAAAAAAATGGGTAAAGTTGCCATGGCAAAGAAAAGGGGTAAATTTGCCATGGCAAAATAAGGGTAAAATTGTCATGGATATGAAGTAAATTTTGCCATGGCAAAAAAGGTAAGATTATGGCAAAAAAGAGTAAAATTGCTATGGTTATAAAGTAAAAATTTCACATGCAAAATAAAATTTAATATTTCCATCACGAAAAAGGGAAATTGCCATGGAAAAAGAAAAGGTAAGATTGCCATGGCAATAAAAGGGTAACAAGTATATTTTACCATGTTTGAAGGATGGCAATATTGCCATGTTTTATAAACTTCCAGATTTTTTGTTAGTTTTTCGTGGCAAAACACACCGTAAAAACACATCTTAATTTGCCATGGAAAAAACACATCTTAAATTGCCATGGTACACGGAATTAACTTGCCATGGCCAATAAATTAATGTTGCCATGGTCCATGAAAATAAAATGTTGAGACCTGGCAACTATTCAGAAACGATGAGCCATTAAACAAAATTTAAAATTTTTGTTTCTTCCCGAAAGACAGTGGCAAATTGCCATGGAAACGTTTTAGGGAACACCAATTACACCTAAAAATGCCGTGTGAGTTGTCCATTTGTTTTGCACAAAAGATTGTCATGTCCAACTATTTATCTCATTTCTAATTTTGCCATGATGATGTGTGAGCTCCATAGATTCTCAAAGCAACTAATCCAATCACTAGGCAAAACCCCTCAGAACAAAATGACAAATTGGTCATGGAAATAATCTATAGAACACTATTACCATGAGATCAGTCCATCCATTTTACGCAAAATTGTCGTCTGCCATAAATCAAATTTTCATGAATTTCCCGTGTAACTATTACAATATTCCTGAAATTTGACACGATGATGTATGAACTCATCACTCGTTAACAACACTACATGATAAATTGTGGGGGAGCAGAAGCAATAAGCAAAAAATGGAGAGATCATATATACCACCGCAGCAGCAACAACTCTTGATCCGAACATCTGCACGAGCCGCTCGACAGTGGGTATACCTGGCCATCCCTCGGGCCAGGCCTAACCAAGCCTGATGCGAAAAAACTCAGGCCCGGGCCCGACCTGGCCTGGGCGTCAGGCCTAAAAATCAGGCCCAAGCCCGGCCCGCCAGTGTAAAAGCCTGTTGGGCCTCAGGCCGGGCCTCTTCGTTAACGCGCTAATATGGCGGGTTGGGGCCCAGCCCAGTGATGTCTATTACGCAACTTTGTTCTGGTAGACTCATGTTGGGCCTCCAAGCGCAGAGTTTTGTAGGACATTAGCAATTTTCCCTCAAGTGGATGACCTAAGGTTCATCAATCCGTGGGAGGTGTAGGATGAAGATGGTCTCTCTCAAACAACCCTACAACCAAATACAAGAAATCTCTTGTGTCCCCAACACACCCAATACAATGGCAAATTTCATAGGTGCACTAGTTCGGCGAAGAGATGGTGATAAAAGTGTAATATTGATGGTAGAAATATATTTTTATAATCTGAATAAATAAAAACAGCAAGGTGGCAAATAGTAAACGGGCACAAAATTGGTATTGCAATGCTTGAAAATGAGGCCTAGGGTCCGTATTTTCGCTAGTGTAATCTCTCAACAATGTTAATATAACTGGATCATATAACCGTCCCTCAACGTGCAACGAAGAATCACTCCAAAGTTCCTATCTAGCGGAGAACATATGAAGAAATCATTCGTAGGGTATGCAGCCACCTCGAAGCTATTCTTTCCGATCGATCTATCCAAGAGTTCGTACTAAAATAACACCAAACAATTTACGACTCATAATACTCAATCTAACACAAAGAACTTCAAAGAGTGCCCCAAGATTTCTACTGGAGAAACAAAGACAAGAACGTGCATCAACCCCTATGCATAGATTACCCCAATGTCACCGTGGGAATCCGCGAGTTGAGTGCCAAAACACATATCAAGTGAATCAATATGATACCCCATTGTCACCACGAGTATTCATATGCAAGACATATATCAAGTGCTCTTAAAGCCATAAAGGTTTTCAATCTGATAACAACGAAATCTCAAAGGGAAAAACTCAATTCATCACAACAACATAGAGAGGGGAAAACATCATATGATCCGACTATATTAACAAAGCCCACGATACATCAAGATCGTGATATCTCAAGAACACGAGAGAGAGAGAGAGAGGGAGGGAGAGAGAGAGATTAAACACATAGCTACTAGTACAAACCCTCAGCCCCGAGCATGGACTACTCCCTCCTCATCGTGGTGGCCGCCGGGATGATGACAATGGCCACCGGTGATGATTTCCCCCTCCGGCAGGGTTCTGGAACAGGGTCTAGATTGGTTTTCATGGATACAGAGGCTTACGGCGGCGGAACTTCCGATCTAGGTTAACCCCGAGGGTTTTTGGAATATCTGAGAATTTATAGGGTGAAGAAGGGGTGCGGGAGGCCACCGAGGTGGGCACAACCCACATGGGCGCGCCTGGGCCCCCAGGCACGCCCTGGTGGGTTGTGCCCCCGTCGGGGCACCCCCAGGTGCTTCTCTGGCCCACTAGATGTTTTCTAGTCCATAAAAAATCCACAAAAAGTTTCACGGTGTTTGGACTCCGTTTGAGATGGATTTCCTGCGATGTAGAAAACAAGCAAAAAACAGCAACTGGCACTAGGCACTGAGTCAATAGGTTAGTCCCAAAAAATGATATAAAGTTTTGATAAAATGATTGTAAAACATCCAAGAATGATAATATAACAGCTTCATAAATTATAGATATATTGGAGACGTATCAGCATCCCCAAGCTTAATTCCTACTCGTCCTCGAGTAGGTAAATGATAAAAGAAATAATTTATGAAGTGTGAATGTTAGCAAAGTGCGCAATTTTGATCTGTGATAATTTCAATCACTTTTCCTAGCATCATAACAACAATTCTTTCTCATAAAATTTCTCATGTTAAAGTAGCAACCAATTCACATGCTAAGGTTCAAACAACGAATTCTCTTGAAACTCAACAACCTATGTTCTTAGTCACCAAGCAATTATAATTCAACTTATTCAACAGAGTCTAAGAGCTCCACATACTCAATCATCATATAGTCTTATATGATTGCTAATACTCACCGCATACACATGAGCAAAATGTTTCAACTGGACACATAGAAAGATAGGGGCTTATAATTTCGCCTCCCAACGTATTCACCTCAAGGGTGATGTCAACAATAATAACTCATGCTACCCATATCCAACTGGATATATGTGCCTAGATCTTTTCTCACCACATGATGCTTACCAAAAGAGAAAAATAAAAAGGAATAGAGAGAAAAACTTTGACTCTTGCATGAAAGTAAATACGTAAAAGTAAAAGATAGGCCCTTTGCAGAGGGAAGCAGAGGTTGCCATGCACTTATTTGTTTGTATGCTCAATCCCTTAGTGCAAAAGAACGTCACATTATATTGCCCCTTATGATAGCAACCTTTATTATGCAGTCTGTCGCTTTTATTCTTTGCCATCACAAGTTCGTACAACGCTCAATTTTCTCTTACACTAATTGATCTAACACTTTTAGAAGCAATTTTTATTGCCTTATTGCATTAATGACCACTTACTTGAAGGATCTTGCTCAATCCTTAGGTACGTATGGTGGACTCTTGAAAATAAGATTTGGGTTTAAGGGTTTTTTGATGCACAAGTAGTATCTCTACTTGGTGCTGAATTTTTGGCTAGCAAAAATGGGGGGCAAGCACCACATGTTGAAGGATCTATGACAATATAACTTCTATGTGAATATGAACAAACATAAATCATTGCGTCATCGTCCTTGTCCAACATCAACAATTTTGGCATAGGGCTCACAGTCACAAAGGATTTCCAAGATAGTGTATTTGCATGTAAAAGTTCTCTTCATTCTACTAATCATTCATGAATTGCTTGTATGACCAATATTGTGATTGTTAAGCCTCAAAAGATTTCACTCTCTAAACCCAATGTGAAGCTACCACTATGCATGATATGATTTTAACTTCATGACATTCAATTTATTCAACAATTTACTCATAGGATATAAGTGAAGCACAAGAGTAAATGACAAACTACTCCAAAAAGATACAAGTGAAGATAGAGCAAGTAGTTATGTAAATGAGTAGCTATTTGAGGACTCTCTCTTATTTAAAAACTTTCAGATCTAAGTAATTTATTAAAACAGAAAGCAAAAATGAAATAAAATGACATTCTAAGAATAGCACACATCATGTGAAGAAGTAAAAACTTAGGCTCAGCCGATACTAACCGATAATTGTTGATGAAGAAAGGTGGGATGCCTACCGGGGCATCCCCAAGCTTAGATGCTTGAGACTTATTGGAATATTAACTTGGGATGCCTTGGGCATCCCCAAGCTTGAGCTTTTGTGTCTCCTTAATTCCTCTCGTATCACGGTTTACCTAATACTGAAAACTTCATCCGCACAAAACTCAACAAGAACTCGTGAGATACGTTAGTATAAATCAATGCAAAACCTTGTCATTCTCTACTGTAGCAAATTACTAAAATAATAATTCAACATTTCATACTAAATGCCTCTGCATATTTAATACTCCTATCCGCAAATATAATCATTAAACAAGTAAACATATGCAAATAATGCAACCATAACAACAATCTGCCAAAACAGTAAAGTCTGTAAAGAATGCAAGAGTATCAATACTTCTTTAACTCCAATTTTTTTTTGAAAATTTACCACACTATAGAAAATTTATCAGATCTTATTGTGCAAAAAGTTTCAACATTTTATCACATTCTGAATTTTCTTGGGAATTTTTGCAACAAGTTTTGAAACAGAAACTCATATACTTGCAAGATAAGCATGGCAAGGCTATCCTTGACATTTTTATTGAAGTAAAAGATGCAAAAAATTATTATAATTAAAAACAAGCAAATCCTAACAAAATAAATTGACGCTCCAAGTAAAACACATATCATGTGACGAATAAAAATGTAGCTCCAAGTGAGGCTACCGATAATGTTGAAGACGAAAGAGGGGATGCCTTCCGGGGAATCCCCAAGCTTAGTTGCTTGGATCTTCCTTGAATATTACCTTGGGGTGCCTTGGGCATCCCCAAGCTTAGGGTCTTGTCACTCCTTATTCTCCTCATATCGACATCTCACCCAAAACTTGAAAACTTCAATCACACAAAACTTAACGGAAATTCGTGAGATAGGTTAGTATGATAAAGAGAAAACCATTTCACTTTGGTACTGTTAAAGACAAGATTCATAATTGTTTCCACACAATGCCCACTGTATCATATCATTTCCACAATTTATATTGAGCAATATAAGCCATAGAAACTAGAAAACAAACAAACTATGCATTGAAAACAGAATCTGTCAAAAAACAAAACAGTCTGTAGTAATCAGTACTCCAACCATACTTCTGCTACTCCAAAAATTCAGAAAAATTAGGAAAATGTAGGGAATTTGTATATCTATCACCTGTAAAAAATTCAGATCAAAATCATATTCCAGTGAATTTTAGAAATTCCTGGACTGAGCGCAAAAGTTTCTGTTTTTGCACATATTCAAGTCAACTATCATCCACACTATCCCAAAGGTTTTACTTGGCACTTTATTGAAACAAAAGCAGTAAAACATGATTATTACAATAGCCTAATAATGTGAACACACAAAAATAGTAGGTAAAAGTGTTGGGTTGTCTCCCAACAAGCACTTTTTTTAATGCCTTTTAAGCTAGGCATGATGATTTCAATGATGCTCACATAAAAAATAAGAATTGAAACACAAAAAGAGCATCATGAAGCATATGACTAGCACATTTAAGTATAACCCACTTCCTATGCATAGGGATTTTGTGAGCAAACAACTTATGGGAACAAGAATCAACTAGCATAGGAAGGCAAAACAAGTGCAACTTCAAAACTTTCAACATAAAGAGAGGAAACTTGATATTATTGAGATATGTAAAAGCATAAGTTCCTCTCTCATAATAATTTTCAGTAACATCATGAATGAGTTCAACAAAATAACTATCACATAAAGCATTCTTTTCATGACACAAAAGCATAGAAAGCTTATTACTCTCCACATAAGCAAATTTCTTCTCATCAATAGTAGTGGGAGCAAACTCAACAAAATAACTATTATGAGAGTGAAAATTAAAATCATGATGAAAAGATTCATGGTTATCATTATTCTTTATATCATACATGCCATCACCATAATCATCATAGATAGCAACTTTGTTATCATAGTCAATTGAAGCCTCATCCAAAATGGTGGATTCATCACTAAATAAAGTCATGACCTCTCCAAATCCACTTTCATCATTATAATCATCATAAATAGGAGGCATGCAATCATTATAAAAAAAAAATCACATCAAATCTTGGGGGGCTAAAAATATCATCTTCGTCAAACATAGCATCCCCAAGCTTATGGCTTTGCATATCATTAGCATCATGGATATTCAAAGAGTTCATAACAACAACATTGCAATCATGCTCATAATTCAAAGATTTTATGCCAAACATTTTATAGAATTCTTCTTCTATCAATTGAGCACAACTTTCCTTTCTATCATTTTCACGAAATACATTATAAAGATGAACAATATGATGCAACCTCAATTCCATTTTTTTGAAGTTTCCTTTTTATAAACCAAACTAGTGATAAAACAAGAAACTAAAAGATTCGATTGCAAGATCTAAAGATATACCTTCATGCACTCACCTCCCCGGCAACGGCACCAGAAAAGAGCTTGATGTCTACTACGTAACTTTATTCTTGTAGACTCGTGTTGGGCCTCCAAGCAGAGTTTTGTAGGACAATAGCAATTTTCCCTCAAGTGGATAACCTAAGGTTTATCAATCCGTGGGAGGTGTAGGATGAAGATGGTCTCTCTTAAACAACCCTGCAACCAAATACAAGAAATCTCTTGTGTCTCCAACACACCCAATACAATGGCAAATTGTATAGGTGCACTAGTTCGGCGAAGAGATGGTGATAAAAGTGTAATATTGATGGTAGAAATATATTTTAATAATCTGAATAAATAAAAACAACAAGGTAGCAAATAGTAAACGGGCACAAAAACGGTATTGCCATGCTTGAAAATGAGGCCTAGGGTCCGCACTTTCGCTAGTGCAATCTCTCAACAATGTTAATATAACTGGATCATATAACCGTCCCTCAACGTGCAAGGAAGAATCACTCCAAAGTTTCTATCTAGCGGAGAACTTATGAAGAAATCATTTGTAGGGTAGGAAACCACCTCGAAGCTATTCTTTCCGATCGATCTATCCAAGAGTTCGTACTAAAATAACACCAAATAATTTTAGATTCATAATACTCAATCCAACACAAAGAACTTCAAAGAGTGCCCCAAGATTTCTACCGGAGAAACAAAGACAGGAACGTGCATCAACTCCTATGCGTAGATTACCCCAATGTCACCGCGGGAATCCGCGAGTTAAGTGCCAAAACACATATCAAGTGAATCAATATGATACCCCATTGTCAGCACAAGTATTCATATGCAAGACATATATCAAGTGCTCTCAAATCCATAAAAGTTTTCAATCCGATAACAACGAAATCTCAAAGGGAAAAACTCAATTCATCACAACAAGATAGAGAGGGGAAAACACCATATGATCCGACTATATTAAAAAAAAGCCCGCGATACATCAAGATCGTGACATCTCAAGAACACAAGAGAGAGAGAGAGAGAGAGTGATTAAACACATAGCTACTGGTACAAACCCTAAGCCCCGAGGGTGGGCTACTCCCTCCTCATCGTGGTGGCCGCCGAGATGATAAAGATGGCCACCGGTGATGATTTCCCCCTCCAGCAGGGTGCCGAAACGGGGTCTAGATTGGTTTTCGTGGATACAGAGCCTTGCGGCAGCGTAACTTCTGATCTAGGTTAACCCCGAGGGTTTTTGAAATATTTGGGAATTTGTAAGCCGAAGAAGGGTGCGGGAGGCCAGCGAAGTGGGCACAACCCATCTGGGCATGCCCTGGTGGGTTGTGCCCCCCTCGGGGCACCCCCCAGGTGCTTCTCTGACCCACTGGATGTCTTTTGGTCCATAAAAATCCACCAAAAGTTTCGCGGTGTTTAGACTCCGTCGGATATGGATTTCCTGCGATGTAAAAGACAAACAAAAAATAGCAACTGGCACTCGGCACTGGGTCAATAGGTTAGTCCCAAAAAATGATATAAAGTTTCTATAAAATAATTGTAAAACATCCAAGAATGATAATATAACAAAGACGATTATTTTATAAATTATAGATACGTCAAGACGTATCACCCAGCCCGCCTCCGGCTTGAAATCTAGGCCCGAGCTCGGCCTTCGGGTTTGAAATCTAGGTCGGGCCAGGCCGGGTCGGGTCAGGCCGACCGGCCGGGCTGCCATGGTCAGGTCTAACAGTGGGGAACGGGTGGAAGACAATGCTGTTCTACCTCTCCAGAACCTCTACGAGCAGCAACTCCTCCTCTAGCACGCCGCCTTCCCAAGCACCATCAGCTCCGCCGCTACTTGAATCACCTCAACGGCCGCCCGTCTCGCCTCCGCAGCTTCTGGCCAGCAGGCACCAATTGTGCGTTGCGCCTCCTCAAAATTCCGCTGTCGTCGCACTTCAACTCGAAGCGCCCACCCCGTGACCTCCTTCTCCAGCAGCCATCTCGCCGCGTCCTGCCTCCTCACTCCTGGTCGAACCACCTGGAGATGTGTCCAACCCTCCGCCGCGGCCGCGCTGCCGCGCATCCCATCCTTGCCGCGAACTTCTTCGGCTCGAGATCCAACCGCGCCATCTCCCGCCCCGCCCTGCCTACTCGCTCGTGGACGACCGCTCGAGATCCAGCCGCGTAATCTTCCGCTCGAAATCCAGCAGTGCCATCCCCGGTAGCCGTCTCCCTCCGCTCCCTGCTTCCTCACAAGCGGATTGCGAGCTCGTCGGCAACCGCTGTGTGTGGGGCGCCTGTGTGTGAATGTGGTGTGCGGGCGGTGGGGTGCGGGGAGGGAACGGGGAGGGAGTCGTTCGCGACGACTAGACAAAACAATGAACGATCCTTTGAGTCCGACGTGTCCCTTTCCACTGCTTTGAGATTGGTGCATCTAATCTAACGGTAGAGAACGCGTTCGGGGGCGAGGAGCACAAACAGGGAACGTGCAGGAGTTATCTATACCAAAAAAGAAACAACTCACTTTGCGCCCGGTGGTCCGGCCCAGTCGCTTCAAAGACAATCAGTTGGTTTTACTCTGCGCCGCGCCCCTTTGTCTGGCCTGCTGCAAAGACAGAGCGTGCACTTGCCCCTGGGTAACCTCTAGGTTCGTTATTGTTATTTTTCTTTTCTTAATATATTGGAAACATTTGTTCTTATAAAATATATTAGAAATACTCTAAATGATTGTATATAAGAAATTAATTTACTCAAAATTTTAAAAGCGTTCATCGCACATTTGAAAACAGTTCGTGCAGTGCTAAAATAATGTTCGCGTAACTTTTACAAAATGTTGATACCATTCAAAAACTATAACATGACATCTTAATGATATTTATAAAAAAGAGTTTACACAATGTAAAAATTGTGTTTATCACATTTTAAAAAATTATACAATGTAAACATAAGTACGTATGTTTTGGAAAAAGGTTCCTGCCATTCAAAATAATGTCTGTTACATTTAAAGATAAATGTTTGCATGATTTAAAAATATATTTATGAGATTTAAGAAAACACAAAGTAAGAAAATGTTCGCCTAGTTTAAAAAACTGTTTCGCATAACTTAAAAAGGTAGATGGTTATGTAAAAGTCTTTTGCATGCTTTACTTAAAAAATTCAAACATATATTTGTAAACAATGTTCATAATATATAGAAAAAATGTTCAACATGTATCAAACATTATTCCATGTGTATGTGAAAAATGTACAACTTGAAATTAAGAAAAACAAATAGAATCAAACAAATTTGATAAAAAAAACATAGGAAGAAACCGACATGGAAGGTTCTAGTTCCGGTCCAAACCAGTCTAAGGAACCTTCTCAAAACTACATTAATGGTTTGGCCCACGAAAGCCACCACGCGGCCAATGCCAGAGGCGAGGTGAAGCTACATATTGCAGTATCACCTAAAAAAGCTACATATTACAATAAGTGAGATATAGCTCATGTGTCTGCACAAGGCGAGTTAAAGCAACTCCCTTCTTTTCACGGGACCCATAAGCTGCTCCAGCCAGCCAATAGACTCTTGACGAGGGCTGCTCTAGACTATAGAGAAGAGAAACCTAGACTTCTTATGTGGGTTGCTACACGGTAGAGAGAGAAAATCGACCGGCACAACATTCGTTTTTAGGTAATTGACGAAAAAGGTAACTGACGAATAGAAAAGTCCATCATCAGTATGTGTCCCTCGGCAGGAAAAATAGACAATTGGCTAGCAAATAGTTGACCGGTGCGAGAAGAAAATTGGCCGCCTTTTAAGATGTTAGATTCCGTGACAAGAGATGTCTGATCCACGAGCCACCGTCAGTTGTACCAGAATGTTTGCAATTTAAGCCGTGTTGCTTCCATGACTACATATGCGGCATTGCAACCCTCATGAGCTGAACACAGATGACCCCTTCAGGCAAGGTAGGGCAGCCGTCCTACCTTTATTCTGTGCAAAATATATTCTATATGTATGCATATAGGCTCGTTGCTACGACTGACTCTGGATGGCTGTTTTCACTGTAAAAATCATTGCTAATACTACTTGAAAGAGGCCGGTCGCTTGTTTATATGGGTCACGCAGCCACGGTATTGGGCCTAATCTAAGCCAACGACGACGAACGGCAATACCCCCATCGCTCGTATCTCAAGGAAAAAGAAAAATAGCCCATCGCTCGTATCTCAAGGAAAAAAGAAAAAATAGCATCGCATCGCTCCAAGATGAGGCTCGACTCCTCAATGTAGTTGACGCAGTGCTTGACATGCACGCTTTCCTCTTCGAGTCCGACTCCACCTCAGCTACCTTCCGCTGGATATAAGCCTAGGGGCGGCTCCCTCAGGGCACTCGCAACAACCTCGCTGAGCCCTCGTCTCGTTCCTCCGCGCAGCCTTCAGCACGCCCGTTCTCATGGCGCAGTGCTCTTCCTCGGCGTTGCGCGACCAGATCCGTCGTGACCTCGAGCGCCGCAGGACGGTCCTCAACGCGGCCAAGGAGAGAGTTGCAAGGAAGTCGTTTGCGTCGCCCTCGCCGTCGCCACGCCAATCGGCGCTGATCTCTTCCACGTCAAACGGCGCTGTCACCATGAACCGGGCCAACGCTACGAAGGATGGGGTAGCAAGCAGACGCTCTGCTCCGCTGCCGCCGCCCAAGACCGACCAGCGCTCATCCGTTCGCCGTAATCGCCACAACCAATGCCGCGGCAAGAAGATCGCTTACTTGGACCTAGGAGAAGCTCCGAATAGGACGATGAGGACCCCGACTTCGTCCACCATGAAGGTTTACGGGCGAAGCGGCGTGAGAATCACCGAGAAGTCATTCGCCTCTCCACAAGATGCCGATCCGCGATGATCTCTTCCATCTCAACGGCCTGCCGCCGTCAAGTCGGCAAACGCTACCAAGGAAGCAGTTGGAAAGAACGCTCTGCTCCGCCGCCGCCGCCATTGCCGCACCAATCCGTCGCGAGGACCAATGCTGCCAAGCAAGAAGAACGCTTACATGGAGCTGGGAGAAGCTAAGAGGAGATGCGCCGCCACATGCCGATCACCACCGCGTCGATCCTTGCCGATCCCGACCGCGTCCACCCTGAAGGTTTCAAGCGAGATTAGCATCTGTGATGTAGTGTAGTAGCCAGTAGGTTGCACCTGTGGCTATTCATGATATCAGTACTGAACTAGTGAAAAATATTACAGTATTTTTCTTGTAATTTGGATCGGAGTAGTTGACTTTGAATGGCCGACGATTGTTTTCCTGGTGAAGGCTGGTTGTAATGGTAGTATCATAGCTAGTGTCATGCATGCCAACTAGGCAATTTTGATGAGGTGTCATAGCATTAAAGGAAGAAAGAGAGGGTGTAGTATCATATCATGATACCGTATCATATTAAATGTTATACTACTTTGTGTCATGCATGGCAATAAATAGAGTACTACATGATACTAATATATGATACTATGCATTAGGGAGGTAGTATCATACACTAGTATCATATGCATGATACTAGTATATGATACTTCCCATTACAACCAGCCGAAAGGCGCTTATGCTTTCATCGATTGATGCCATCGCCGCCAACACTGATTTGTGTGTCTTACTGCAGCTGATTCCCAATTCACTAGCAATAGACGCCGTATTTGTTTCCGATGTAAAGCCGAAGGACACAACACCCTTGTGTTTGTAAATAAAGGTGGCTTGTGCCAAGGAAGCTGTCTGATGAAAATGCGCCACGGGCTCCACGACGACAAGCTTTATCATCGACTTGCGGAAAATCAAGCACAACTCAACATATCCAGGGTACAATGTCGCTAGCACATTCACGAGGACGGCCCTGCGACGGCGAAGCTGAACTCCGAGCCTTGCAGTGCGTCCTCGACGATTTTGTCCAGCCGCTCCGCCATCGCCGGCGTCATGTGGTTGCTCCAGTCCCCGACCACACCCTTCCGGAAGAAGGACTCGTGTGCGGCCGGACCCTGGCTGCCACTCTTGTTCACCTCCATGTTCTTCAAGCTCTGGAAGCTGCACAGCTCCACGATGGCCTGCACCACCCCGGCCGCCTCCTCCTCACCGGAGAACGCGCACCCCATAAACTCCGCCAACTTCTTCATGTTACTTAGAGCCGCCCCCCGCGTGGGCGACCGGGAAGCCCTAGATCCCATCGCCGCCGAACCTCCCCACTCCTCCTCCTCCTCGCCGCGCTGCCCAAGTAGCGCGGCAGCCCTGCCCGTCGCCGGCGGCGGGGACTCGCCCTCTCGCTCGGGTGGGCGTGGGCAGCGCGCCGGGGCGGGCGTGTGATGGGCGGTCGCCACGGCGGGTGGTGGCGGCGCCTCGGCGACGTTGATTCCCCGCGGCAGGAGGCCTTGCGATCTGGTGCGTCGTGGCCGTCAGGGACGGCGGCGGCATGACCGGATCGGTTCGCGGCGGCGCGGCCGGATTGATCGCTGGTCGGCCGTTGGCACGGTGGTGGGTGCGACTTCGTCGGCGGTGGCAGATCCGCGGGATTCTACCTTATGTCCGCCTTGACAGCGGGCAACTACGGGGGAAACCCTAGATCTCCTTGGGATCGAGCGATGGCGGCGCTTTTGCGTCGTAGTCCCTCTTTAGTGTTGGGGAACGTAGTAATTTCAAAAATTTTCCTACGATCACGCAAGATCATGGTGATGGCATAGCAACGAGAGGGGAGAGTGTCCGTCCACGTACCCTCGTAGACCGAAAGCGGAAGCGTTATAACAACGCGGTTGATGTAGTCGTGACGTCTTCACGATCCGACCGATCCAAGCACCGAACGACGGCACCTCCGCGAAGTTCTCGCACATCGCTCAAATTTCGATGACGATCCCGGACTCCGATCCAAAGAAAGTGTCGGGGATGAGTTCCACAAGACGACGGCGCAGGACGATGTTGATGCTCCACCGACGCAGGCTTCGCCTAAGCTCATGACGATATGACTTCTCCGCGCAGGGCTTCGCTTAAGCTCCGCTGACGATATGACCAAGTGGAATATGGTGGAAGGGCACCAGACACGGCTAAGGAAAGATCCGTAGATCAACTTGTGTGTCATGGGGTGCCTCGCCTCAGATATAAAGGAGCCAAGGGGTGCGGCCAGCCTTGGGAGGCGCTGGCCGAGGAGTCCTACTCCCACCGAGTAGGACTCTCTCCTAGTTGGATTAGGATTGGAGGAGGAAGAGGGAAGGCGCGCCTCTCCTTGTCCTATTCGGACCAGAGGGGAGGGGGCGCAGCCCACCTGGCCGGCCCTTCCTCTTCTCTCTTATGGCCCATTAAGGCCCATAGTCCTCCCGGGGTTCCGTAACCTCCCAGATCTCAGAATTTCGATTTCACCCTAACACTTCCGATGTCCAAATGCAGGCTTCCAATATATCAATCTTTATGTCTCGACCATTTCGAGACTCCTCGTCATGTCCGTGATCACATCCGGGACTTCAACAACCTTCGTGCATCAATACTTATAAACTCATAATGAACTCACATCGAAGCGTTAGCGTGCGGACCCTACGGGTTCGAGAACTATGTAGACATGACCTAGAACCATTCTCGGTCAATAACCAATAGCGGAACCTGGATGCCCATATTGGTTCCTACATATTCTACGAAGATCTTTATCGGTCAAACCGCATAATGACATACGTTGTTCCCTTTGTCATCGGTATGTTACTTACCCGAGATTTGATCGTCGGTATCCAATACCTAGTTCAATCTCGCTACGGTAAGTCTCTTTAATCGTTCAGTAATACATCATCTCACAACTAACTCAATAGTTGTAATGCTTGCAAGGCTTAAGTGATGTGTATTACCGAGAAGGCCTAGAGATACCTCTCCGACAATCGGAGTGACAAAACCTAATCTCGAAATACGCCAACCCAACAAGTACCTTTGGAGACACCTGTAGTACTCCTTTATAATCACCCGATTACGTTGTGACGCTTTGGTAGTACCAAAGTGTTCTTCCGTAAACGGGAGTTGCATAATCTCATAGTTATAGGAACATGTATGGGTCATGAAGAAAGCTTTAACATACTAAACGATCAAGTGTTAAGCTAACGGAATGGGTCATGTCAATCAGATCATTCAACTAATGATGTGACCTTGTTAATCAAATAACAACTCCTTGTTCATGGTTAGGAAACATAACCATCTTTGATTAACAAGCTAGTCAAGTAGAGGCATACTAGTGACATACTGTTTGTCTATATATTCACACATGTATTATGTTTCCGGTTAATACAATTCTAGCATGAATAATAAACATTTATCATGATATAAGGAAATAAATAATAACTTTATTATTGCCTCTAGGGCATATTTCCTTCAGTCTCCCACTTGCACTAGAGTCAATAATCTAGATTACAAAGTAATGATCTGTGACGCCCCAAGACCGGAGCTTCAGTTGCCTTCCAGGGTTTCCGAGTTTTGTCGTGCGATTTGTTTTGTTTGTGCATTCATCATGTCATCTCTCGCATTGCATCATCTCATCATGCCATCATATCATTAATTTTTAAAACTCAACTAAATAAATTGTATGGATTTTTCGATCCATTTAAACCGAGGGATTCACATGGTGATTTCTCTTTATAACATACCCTCCCAATATTAGGGAGCTATATTAAAAATATTCCATTAATTGGAATTCACCATAACACACTTGCAAATTCCAATGCCCTTTCTACTTCAAGTTTGGTCCCCAAACTTTGCCAACATTTCTTTTCCCATTTATTGTGGCTCCTCTAAAATTCTCAACATTTTTGAGCCTTCCAAACTTCCACTTCCTATTCAAACCATTTGAATTATATTCAAATGAATTTGAATTTATTTCCTTCAATCATGGCCTTTCTATTTTCTTGGAACGGGCATATTTTTGCGAGTCCGGAAAATTACCCTCATACCCTAATTCTTGTCCACTCATTTATTTTTTTCTCTCCCTTTCTTTCTTTGCGTTTCTGTTTTTTTTGAGAGTTTTAAGAGAGAGAGAGGAGAGGAGCCAGCCCAGCCGGCCCCTGGCCATTCTTCTCTTCCACCAGGCCGGGGCCTCCCAATCTTCTGCGCCGGCCCAAGGCCCATGGCCCAGCCGGCCCCTTCCTAACCCTAGCCTCCCAGCGCTCTCTCTCGATCCCTCACTCTCTCCCTCGTCCTCCCACGCCGCCGCTTCTCTCCCGATCCCCTCGTCCTCCCCATCTCTCCCGAACCCCCTGCCCGATCCCCTCGCTCCCGCTCGCTTCTCTCCCGATCCCCCCTCATCTCTCCCTCTCGCCGACGCCGCACCCAATCCCCGTCGCCCAAGCGCCCGAGGAGAGGAGCTCCTCGAGCACCTGCGCCCGTCGCCTCGATGCTCGTCGTCGTCCTCGCCTCGCCCCGCCTCCGTTCGGCTCCCACGGCGAAGCCACCGCCGCGCCCTGTCGTCCCCGAGCTCGGCCAACTCCGACGCGCCCGCGTCCCCTTTGCTCCGCCCCGCACCTCGCCCTTGCCTTCCTTTGCCTCGACCTTCTCCTCGCTGCGTGACCGTCGCTCGCCTCCACCACGCGCCCGGCCTCCTGCGTCCTCGCCTCCGGCGACCCTCGCCGCTCCCTGCGCCGGTCCCCCTCGCCCTTGCCGCCTCCTCCGGTGGTGGCGACCACCAGGAGCTCCACAAGGGGCCCGGGGTAGCCTCCCCATGTACCTGCAGTCGCCGCTGCTCCTGAAGATCATACCCCGAGACGGTGTGATTTTTGTCAAGTCCAACTACATCGTGACACGTCCAGTACCCTGCTGCCGTCTCCGGAATCGCCAAGTACCACGACTACCTCGAGGACATTCGGTTCCGTCAAGATCGACTACACGGTGATGCACCAAGTACCCCCTCGGATCGTCAAGTTCGACTACGCGGGAACGACTACATCCGAGGTGGATAACGACAAGTACCCCTACGCGCGAAGACGCCAAGTCCGCACGGAAGCCCGAATGACTACTTCCACGAAGATGCGACAAGTACCCCTACGGAAACCCGAATCGCCAAGACCGGATCCGACAAGTACCCCGATGACGTGTACCACTACCGTCGACCCTCGAAGACCCCGTGGACCCCGAACATCCACGGGACATGAACGACTACTTCCGATGACGGAATGTACCACTACCATCGAACTTGAACGTCTACTTCCCCTACGCCGTGTACGACTACCATCGCGAGACCGCAAGTACCACGACAACCCCGAAGGGTTTCGGACCCGTCAAGTACCTCTTCGAAAACGAACGTGAACCACTACTTCCTCTACCGTCGCCGTGTACCACTACTTCCCTCGGCGATCATCGCGAGAACGTCTACTTCCCTTCATTTAAACTCGAACCGACCCGATTGCTCGCTCAAGGTATAACCACCGAGATGACCGACCGTGATCGAATCATCCTAGCGATGCCCTCTTTTGCCATGCCACTGCTCCGTGGGAACCGGATCCGGATCACCCCACCATCTTGCATGACTCGCTCACACGCTTTCCTTTGTACCGATATATCTCAATCGAGTTATCGGAACCGATATGTTGCCGTGGCACCATTTTCGGATTCGTTGCCGTGGCACCCCTTTTCTTCCACCACGGTGACACAATGCTTCATAACATGCTCTTGTCAACATTTTCATAAAAATTGCATAAACTTGTTTATGTCATCCGCATCATGATAACAACATTTAAATGTTTAAAATTGTTGTTTGCATTATTTTGCTTAAATGCCAGGCTAAAATGATTTATTTCATAACTAAATAACCGTAACTCGGATTTAAATATATTATATATGTAAATGGGGTAGAAAATGCCTAGTTTAACATGGTAGCATTTCTTTGCATGTTTAACAACTCTAAAATATGCTTTAGGTCAGATCTGTTCCAAATTCGAAATTTGCATATGGGGATTTTCCTAATTGTTGTTCGTTGTTTCGGCCTCATTTAAACTTGCCTAGATAGGTAGTTTCATTATGCTTCACCTCTTGCCATGTTTTAATAACATTTAATATTGTTGGTTCCATAACCGAGATTGAACTAAATAAATGTTGTGAAGTTTTGTCAATATGCAACCCGTTGCATATTGAGCTCCACTTAACTTGTAGTGTTGTTTGTGCATATTGCCATGCCATGCCTCATTAAACTGGACATGCATCATACTTGATTGTGCATCATGCCATGTTTATGTGATGGTTGTTTACCATGTTGTTTGCTTCTTTCCGGGTTGCTTCTCTCGTTAGCTTCGGTTTCGTTCCGGAGTTGTGAGGATTCATTCGACTTCATCCGTTTGTCTTCTTCATGGATTCGTTCTTCTTCCTTGCGGGATTTCGTGCAAGATGACCATACCCTCGAAATCACTTCTATCTTTGCTTGCTAGTTGCTCGCTCTTTTGCTATGCCTATGCTACGATGCCTACCACTTGCTATATCATGCCTCCCATGTTGCCATGTCAGCCTAACCATCCTTTCCTAGCAAACCGTTGTTTGGCTATGTTACCGCTTTGCTCAAATTTCTCTTATAGCGTTGTTAGTTGCGGTGAAGATGAAGTTTGTTCCTTGTTGGAACATGGAGATGTTGTTCCTTGTTGGAACATGTTTACTTGTTGGGATATCACAATATATCTTATTTAATTAATGCATCTATACACTTGGTAAAGGGTGGAAGGCTCGGCCTTATGCCTGGTGTTTTGTTCCACTCTTGCCGCCCTAGTTTCCGTCATATCGGTATTATGTTCCCGGATTTTGCGTCCCTAACGCGGTCGGGTGATTTATGGGACCCCTTGACAGTTCGCTTTGAATAAGACTTTTCCAAAGAAGGCCCAACATTGGTTTTACCATTTGCCTCACCTATGCCCTTTTTCCCTTGGGTTTCCGGAGCCCGAGGGTCATCTTTATTTTAGCCCCGGCCAGTTCTCCTTTGAGTCCGGTCCAAACCGAAGCGATGTCCGGCGCCTGGCAATCAGGGTTTATGCCAACCCGACGTCTTGCTCATCCGGTGTGCCCCGAGACCGAGATATGTGCAGCTCCTATCAGATTTGTCGGCACATCCGGGCGGCTTTGCTGGTCTTGTTTTATTGCTGTGAAATGTCTTGTAGCCGGATTCCGAGATCGACCGGGTCTTCCCGGGAGAAGGAATATCCTTCGTTGATCGCGAGAGCTTATCATGGGCTAAGTTGGGACACCTGCAGGGGTATAAACTTTCAAAGCCGTGCATGCGGTTATGTGGCAGATGGGAATTTGTTAATGTCCGGTTGTAGAAAACCCGAAGTGGATCTTAATTAAAATACACCAACCGCGTGTGTAACCGTGATGGTCTCTTCTCGTGAGTCCGGAAGTGAACACGGTGTTGGAGTTATGTTCGACGTAAGTAGTTTCAGGATCACTTCTTGATCATAGTTGTTCGACCGTGCTTTTGCCTTCTCTTCTCGCTCTCTTTTGCGAATGTAGCCACCATATATGCTAGTCGCATCTTGCTGCTCCACCTCACTACCTTGCCCTACCTTTAAGCTTAAATAGTCTTGATCTCATGGTGTGAGATTGCTTTGAGTCCCCGTGACTCACAGATACTTCCAAAACCAGTTTGTGTGCCGATGAAACTGCAGTAGGACGACTCGAGCTCAAGGCGGAGCTCGATGAAGATCTTGTTCATTGTGTTGTTTCGTTTGGTTGATCAAGAGTGGAGCTCAAATGGGACGATCGGGGATCTGTGTAGCATTTGGGGTAGTCTTCTTTTATTTTGGTTCCGTAGTCGGACCTTGATTGTACCTGTATGATGTAATGTTTTCCCATGTATTGTGTGAAGTGGCGATTGTAAGCCATCTATGTATCTCTTTTCCCTTATGTATTACATGGGTTGTGTGAAGATTACCTCACTTGCGACATTGCTTTCAATGCGGTTATGCCTCTAAGTCGTGCTTCGACACGTGGGAGATATAGCCGCATCGAGGGCGTTTCAAGTTGGTATCAGAGCCTTCCCCGACTTAGGAACCCCCTACTTGATTGTTTGCTGGCGTTGTTGAGTCTAGAACGGAAAATGTTTTGAGTCTTAGGATTATATATATCGGAGAGTAGGATTCTTTTTACTCCTCAGCCCCTTCGTCGCTCTGGTGAGGTATCCTGACGTAGATGTTTTGACTTTTCTCTCCTCAAATTTCACTAAATTTTTTTTTTAGGATCACGCGGGTATCTTGGAATCGTTCCGATGGTTTTGTGACGAGAACATTGTTCTTGGTGCCTCCTGACATTTAGGGGTTGTGGCAGTGTCCCGGGGAGTTGAGCTCCAGGTGTTGTCGTCACAATTTTATCGTTGCGATTCTGGAATACACTGAGTTTTACCGACATCGAAATCTCTTTTGTGCAGCTTGTTGGTGAGATAACCACGATAGCCCAAGATCTTTGTGGCGAAAAGGGAGTATTGCCATGACTTGTATAACGGATGTTTTTCAAGGTCGAGGTACCACGATTTCGAAGGTTTCTCGGTTATGTGTTGACGGATGGATATAGCTGGATCTAGGTATTGTTAGTTTGGGTGATATATTTTGTGTCCCTGTATCCCCAACACCAGATTGCATAACCAGAAAGTTTCGGGAGTTTATAGGTGGGAATTCAAGTATCTCGTAGGATATCTTTCCAACACACACATGATACGATATGGGTTCTATCATATGTTTGTTTCTGGCTTATTCTGCAAGCCAAATCCTTTGTTTTTGTTCCGTTTTGTGGTATTCGAGTTGCTTCAATGCCAAGTGTTGATTCCATACTTTTCCTAAATGGTGTTCTCATATTGCTATGTGAATACTAATCCTTCTTGATCACTGAGCTTGTCATGTCAATTCTTTTCTCAACCGGCGTGCTTCTCTTCAAGTGAATCCGATCATTCCAACATTCGCAAGATCAATTCTAAGCTTTTTCTCAACGGTGTTCGTTTCATCCGACCCAAGTTGTTTTGAGTTCCCGCCCTCCCACCCTTTTTCTTCAAGGACTCAGATTTCTTAATCAAGTAGCCATTTTATTGAGTGAAGTTTCTTCATTCTTTTCCTTTAATGTTTTATCCGGTGATTTCTCATGAAGACGCTAAGGAAGCTTTTACCTTATCATTGTTCCATTCTAATTTTCTTCTCCGTGGATTTAAGTCAAGTTTTCAGTGTTGATCGTATTCTTTTCATCATTTCAAATGCTTTCTCATGTCGGTGCATCTCCTAATCATTCACTTCTCGCTATTCAATTGTTCCGGTGTTGAAGATATCTCGTAAGATTATAGTTTCCATTCTAAATTCAATCAAGTTATTTTGAGGATGCTATCTCATTCAAGCCATTTAATTCTACCGGTGCAATATCTATTTCAAACAATTGTTCAACGGTGTTTCTTTTGAGTGGGCCCTAACCCACGTGTCTTTTCGAGGATCTTACCTAACTCTCCTAATTTTTCAAGAGCTATTCCCAAATTCATTGCAAAGTTTGACGTAAGAATGAGTTATCATCAGTCAAATGTCTTTCTCCAAGATCTTTCAAATTCTTTTCATCGTTGGTTCAACCTTTCTAATTTTCATTCTGGAGTGCCCCAACAATTCATGGTGGTGTTTCTCGTCGTCAGTTGAAGATTGAAGAAGGATCTCTCCTAAATCTCGCTTCTTTCTCTTCAAGATTCATGGTTCTAGCTTCGTGCCATCCTCATAATTGTTTTGATTGTGAAAATTCTTTTAACCCACCCGGAGCATTTCAGGAGTCTTTTCAGTTTGATTCTCCGGAGCCCATCATCTCAGAATTTTTCATTCCAGCTTTCAGCTCTTGTTCTCCAAATCTGACCGGTGCATCATTCAAGTTTTCACTAATCAGTTCATGATCTCTTCGTTCTAATGTATGTAAATCACCTCAAATATCTTCATTCATTTTCCAATTCTTCCCGTGAATTGTGCCTTTGCTACGTTCATTTTCAATTCTTACGGTGGCTTGTTCAAGATTTCACTTCCTTTGTTATCTTATTAATTCATTCGTTCTTTCGAATTCCACCGGTGGTTCCATCAATACCTTCCCAAGTTTGAGCCATATCTATCTTAATCCTTTTCTACGAGAATAAGTAGTATGCCAAATCCATTGCTTGTCATCAATTTAATTGGTGAAGGATCAGCATAATGTAATTCTTATTCTTGTTCCATCGGGTAAATTCAATTCCTTATTCCGGAGGTTCATCAAAATTCGTGATTTCATTTGTTCATCCTTTTCTTTACCGGTGTTCTTATGGAGTTTCTTCAGGATGGTTCGTCAAGGATTCTTTTCATTTCTCCAATTGTTCATCAAGATTTCTCGCGGAGTTATGATCCGTCAAGCCATACTCAAAATTGAACATGGTGCTCAACACATGTTTTGTTTCGAGGAGTTCTAGTATTCTTCTTCTTGCATTTCGAAGTGCAATTCGTTCTACCTTATCATTTGAGGTGGTGTTATGTCATTCTCAACAATTTGAGTTCGTGTTTCATGATTCACATGTTGTCAAGAATGAGGTATTTTAAATCCATCAATCTCTTCATTGGAGTTGTCTTGGGCTGTATTTCACCTAAAGCTTTCCCTAAGGATTGTTGCTATTTATGGTGCTTATTAAGGACCCAAGTTCTTCATTTGTCCTCCCGGTGAAATAAGTTTCTCGTCTCCTTGTTGATATCAATCCAATCGTTTGTTTCCGTTGGTGGCAGAAGCTCACTTCATAAGGTTGAGATGTTTCCATAAGTCCACTACAAGGTTATTCTTTTCGTTGTTGGTTTTCCAACAACCCCGTTGTAACCATCTTGGAAGGGTGCTTTCCAAGCTCAGTTGTGGCAGAAGTTGGCATTTTCTTCTCCATTCTGTTATTCCAATGATCTATCTTCTATTATTTCTTCCGGAGGCATTGTGATGTTGCTCTCTTCGACCCATCGTCTCGTTTTGTCAAGATCATGTTATTTTCTTGCATTATCAATTTAACCGGAGTGTCATGTTCTCATTCAAGTTCTTTTCATCTTATCAAGTTTTCCTTCTTCTTTTAGTCGGAGTGCTGCCCAAATTATATCAATCTTATTCCTAGTCTATCTAGTTTTAACCGGAGTGGTTTCAGTATCTATCTTATCATTAAACCTCTTGTTTTTCGTCGTATCCCTTGTTTCTCTTTTCTAACAGAGTGTTTTTCAACTTTCTTCATCTTCATTGTTTTCTTTCTTTCATTTTGTTCAACCTCTCAAGGTTCTTTGGTTTCACTCATTTGTCAGAGGAGCAACTTTGTTTTACCTCTTCCTCTTCCGCTTTTCTCCGGTGCCATCCTAGATCTCGGGACGAGATCCTCTCGTAGTGGTGGAGTGTTGTGACGCCCAAGACCGGAGCTTCAGTTGCCTTCCAGGGTTTCCGAGTTTTGTCGTGCGATTTGTTTTGTTTGTGCATTCATCATGTCATCTCTCGCATTGCATCATCTCATCATGCCATCATATCATTAATTTTTAAAACTCAACTAAATAAATTGTATGGATTTTTCGATCCATTTAAACCGAGGGATTCACATGGTGATTTCTCTTTATAACATACCCTCCCAATATTAGGGAGCTATATTAAAATATTCCATTAATTGGAATTCACCATAACACACTTGCAAATTCCAATGCCCTTTCTACTTCAAGTTTGGTCCCCAAACTTTGCCAACATTTCTTTTCCCATTTATTGTGGCTCCTCTAAAATTCTCAACATTTTTGAGCCTTCCAAACTTCCACTTCCTATTCAAACCATTTGAATTATATTCAAATGAATTTGAATTTATTTCCTTCAATCATGGCCTTTCTATTTTCTTGGAGCGGGCATATTTTTAAGTAGTCCGGAAAATTACCCTCATACCCTAATTCTTGTCCACTCATTTATTTTTTTCTCTCCTTTCTTTCTTTATGCTTGTTTTTTTTTTGAGAGTTTTAAGAGAGAGAGAGGAGAGGAGCCAGCCACCGCCCCTGGCCATTCTTCTCTTCCACTGGCCGGGCCTCCCAATCTTCTCAAGGCTGCCCAAGGCCCATGGCCCAGCCGGCCCCTTCCTAACCCTAGCCTCCCAGCTCTCTCTCGATCCTCACTCTCTCCCTCGTCCTCCCACGCCGCTTCTCTCCCGATCCCCTCGTCCTCCCCATCTCTCCCGAACCCCCGCCTGATCCTCGCTCCTTCGCTTCTCCCGATCCCCTCATCTCTCCCTCTCGCTGACGCCAGACCTAATCCCGTCGCCCAAGCGCCCGAGGAGAGGAGCTCCTCGAGCACCTGCGCCCGTCGCCTCGATGCTCGTCGTCGTCCTCGCCTCGCCCGCCTCCGTTCGGCTCCCACTTGAAGCCACCGCCGCCACTGTCGTCCCCGAGCTCGGCCAACTCCGAAGCGCCGCGTCCCCTTTGCTCCGCCCGCACCTCGCCCTTGCCTTCCTTTGCCTCGACCTTCTCTCGCTTGCGTGACTGCTCGCCTCCACCACGCCTCGGCCTCCTGCGTCCTCGCCTCGGCGACCCTCGCCGCTCCTCGCGCGGTCCCCTCGCCCTTGCCGCCTCCTCCGGTGGTGGCGACCACCAGGAGCTCCACAAGGCCCGGTAGCCTCCCCATGTACCTGCAGTCGCCGCTGCTCACGAAGATCATACCCGAGACGGTGTGATTTTTGTCAAGTCCAACTACATCGTGACACGCCCAAGACCCTGCTGCCGTCTCCGGAATCGCCAAGTACCACGACTACCTCGAGGACATTCGGTTCCGTCAAGATCGACTACACGGTGATGCACCAAGTACCCCCTCGGATCGTCAAGTTCGACTACGCGGGAACGACTACATCCGAGGTGGATAACGACAAGTACCCCTACGCGCGAAGACGCCAAGTCCGCACGGAAGCCCGAATGACTACTTCCACGAAGATGCGACAAGTACCCATACGGAAACCCGAATCGCCAAGACCGGATCCGACAAGTACCCCGATGACGTGTACCACTACCGTCGACCCTCGAAGACCCCGTGGACCCCGAACATCCACGGGACATGAACGACTACTTCCGATGACGGAATGTACCACTACCATCGAACTTGAACGTCTACTTCCCCTACGCCGTAATGCGACTACCATCGCGAGACCGCAAGTACCACGACAACCCGAAGGGTTTCGGACCCGTCAAGTACCTCTTCAAAACGAACGTGAACCACTACTTCCTCTACCGTCGCGTGTACCACTACTTCCTCGGCGATCATCGCGAGAACGTCTACTTCCCTCTACGAAACTCGAACCGACCCGATTGCTCGCTTCGAAGGTATAACCACCGAGATGACCGACCGTGATCGAATCATCCTAGCGATGCCCCTCTTTTGCCATGCCACCGTTCCGTGGGAACCCGGTATCCGGGATCACCCCACCATCTTGCATGACTCGCTTCCGTCACGCTTTCCTTTGTACCGATATCTCAATCGAGTTATCGGAACCGATATGTTGCCGTGGCACCATTTTCGGATTCGTTGCCGTGGCACCCCTTTTCTTCCACCACGGTGACACAATGCTTCATAACATGCTCTTGTCAACATTTTCATAAAAATTGCATAAACTTGTTTATGTCATCCGCATCATGATAACAACATTTAAATGTTTAAAATTGTTGTTTGCATTATTTTGCTTAAATGCCAGGCTAAAATGATTTATTTCATAACTAAATAACCGTAACTCGGATTTAAATATATTATATATGTAAATGGGGTAGAAAAATGCCTAGTTTAACATGGTAGCATTTCTTTGCATGTTTAACAACTCTAAAATATGCTTTAGGTCAGATCTGTTCCAAATTCGAAATTTGCATATGGGGATTTTCCGGAATTGTTGTTCGTTGTTTCCGGCCTCATTTAAACTTGCCTAGATAGGTAGTTTCATTATGCTTCACCTCTTGCCATGTTTTAATAACATTTAATATTGTTGGTTCCATAACCGAGATTGAACTAAATAAATGTTGTGAAGTTTTGTCAATATGCAACCCGTTGCATATTGAGCTCCACTTAACTTGTAGTGTTGTTTGTGCATATTGCCATGCCATGCCTCATTAAACTGGACATGCATCATACTTGATTGTGCATCATGCCATGTTTATGTGATGGTTGTTTACCATGTTGTTTGCTTCTTTCCGGGTTGCTTCTCTCGTTAGCTTCGGTTCTGCTCCGGAGTTGTGAGGATTCATTCGACTTCATCCGCTTTGTCTTCTTCATGGATTCGTTCTTCTTCCTTGCGGGATTTCAGGGCAAGATGACCATACCCTCGAAATCACTTCTATCTTTGCTTGCTAGTTGCTCGCTCTTTTGCTATGCCTATGCTACGATGCCTACCACTTGCTATATCATGCCTCCCATGTTGCCATGTCAGCCCCTAACCATCCTTTCCTAGCAAACCGTTGTTTGGCTATGTTACCGCTTTGCTCAGCCCCTCTTATAGCGTTGTTAGTTGCAGGTGAAGATGAAGTTTGTTCCTTGTTGGAACATGGAGATGTTGTTCCTTGTTGGAACATGTTTACTTGTTGGGATATCACAATATATCTTATTTAATTAATGCATCTATACACTTGGTAAAGGGTGGAAGGCTCGGCCTTATGCCTGGTGTTTTGTTCCACTCTTGCCGCCCTAGTTTCCGTCATATCGGTATTATGTTCCCGGATTTTGCGTCCCTAACGCGGTCGGGTGATTTATGGGACCCCTTGACAGTTCGCTTTGAATAAGACTTTTCCAAAGAAGGCCCAACATTGGTTTTACCATTTGCCTCACCTATGCCCTTTTTCCCTTGGGTTTCCGGAGCCCGAGGGTCATCTTTATTTTAGCCCCGGGCCAGTTCTCCTTTGAGTGCTGGTCCAAACCGAAAGCGATGTCCGGCGCCCTGGCAATCAGGGGTTTATGCCAACCCGACGCCTTGCTCATCCGGTGTGCCCCGAGACCGAGATATGTGCAGCTCCTATCAGATTTGTCGGCACATCCGGCGGCTTCTTTGGTCTTGTTTTATTGCTGTGAAATGTCTTGTAGCCGGATTCCGAGACTGATCGGGTCTTCCCGGGAGAAGGAATATCCTTCGTTGATCGCGAGAGCTTATCATGGGCTAAGTTGGGACACCCCTGCAGGGTATAAACTTTCGAAAGCCGTGCCCGCGGTTATGTGGCAGATGGGAATTTGTTAATGTCCGGTTGTAGAAAACCCGAAGTGGATCTTAATTAAAATACACCAACCGCGTGTGTAACCGTGATGGTCTCTTCTCGGCGGAGTCCGGGAAGTGAACACGGTGTTGGAGTTATGTTTGACGTAAGTAGTTTCAGGATCACTTCTTGATCATAGTTGTTCGACCGTGCTTTTGCCTTCTCTTCTCGCTCTCTTTTGCGAATGTAGCCACCATATATGCTAGTCGCATGTCGCTGCTCCACCTCACTACCTTGCCCTACCTTTAAGCTTAAATAGTCTTGATCTCGCGGGTGTGAGATTGCTGAGTCCCCGTGACTCACAGATACTTCCAAAACCAGTTTGCAGGTGCCGATGAAACTGTGCAGGTGACGCACTCGAGCTCAAGGCGGAGCTCGATGAAGATCTTGTTCATTGTGTTGTTTCGTTTCAGTTGATCAGTAGTGGAGCCCAGTCGGGACGATCGGGGATCTGTGTAGCATTTGGGGTAGTCTTCTTTTATTTTGGTTCCGTAGTCGGACCTTGATTGTACCTGTATGATGTAATGTTTTCCCATGTATTGTGTGAAGTGGCGATTGTAAGCCATCTATGTATCTCTTTTCCCTTATGTATTACATGGGTTGTGTGAAGATTACCTCACTTGCGACATTGCTTTCAATGCGGTTATGCCTCTAAGTCGTGCTTCGACACGTGGGAGATATAGCCGCATCGAGGGCGTTTCATGATCCTCACACCCATGGAGTCTTGGTGCTGATCATGTTTTGCTTGTGGAAGAGGCTTAGTCAACGGGTCTGCAACATTCAGATCCGTATGTATTTTGCAAATCTCTATGTCTCCCACTTGGACTTGGTCCGAATGGAATTGAAGCGTCTCTTGATATGCTTGGTCCTCTTGTGAAATCTGGATTCCTTTGCCAAGGCAATTGCACCAAAGATTGTCACGGAAGATCTTCATCGGTCCCGATGCACTAGGTATGACACCTAGATCAGAAATGAACTCTTTCATCCAGACTCCTTCATTTGCTGCTTCAAGCAGCTATGTACTCCGCTTCACATGTAGATCCCGCCACGACGCTTTGTTTAGAATCGCACCAACCGACAGCTCCGCGTTTAATAAAAACACGTATCCGGTTTGCGATTTAGAATCGTCCGGATCAGTGTCAAAGCTTGCATCGACGTAACCATTTACGACTAGCTCTTTGTCACCTCCATATACGAGAAACATATCCTTAGTCCTTTTCGTATTTCAGGATGTTCTTGACCGCTGTCGATGATCCATTCCTGGATTACTTTGGTACCTTTCCTGCCAAGCTTACAGCTAAGCATACGTCGTGTCCGGTACATGACATTGCATACATGATAGAGCCTATGGCTGAAGCATAGGGAACATCTTTCATTTTCTCTATCTTCTGTCATTGTGGTCGGGCATTGAGTCCGACTCAATCTTACACCTTGTAATACAGTAAAAAACCTTTCTTTGTCTGATCCATTTTGAACTTTTTCAAAACTTTATCAAGGTATGTGCTTTGTGAAAGTCCAATCAAGCCGCCTTGATCTATCTCTATAGATCTTGATGCCCAATATGTAAGCAGCTTCACCGAGGTCTTTCATTGAAAAACTTTTATTCAAGTATCCTTTTATGCTATCCAGAAATTCTATATCATTTCCAATCAATAATATGTCGTCCACATATAATATTAGAAATGCTACAGAGCTCCCACTCACTTTCTTGTAAATACATGCTTCTCCAAAAGTCTCAGATAAACCCATATGCTTTGATCACACTATCAAAGCGTTTATTCCAACTCCGAGAGGCTTGCACGGACCATAAATTGATCATTGGAGCTTGCACACTTTGTTAGTACCCTTTGGATCGACAAAACCTTCTGGTTGCATCATATACAACTCTTCTTCTAGAAATCCATTCAAGAATGCAGTTTTTACATCCATTTGCCAAATTTCATAATCATAAAATGCGGCAATTGCTAACATGATTCGGACAGACTTAAGCATCGCTACGGGTGAGAAAGTCTCATCGTAGTCAACCCCTTGAACTTGTCGAAAACCTTTTGCAACAAGTCGAGCTTTGTAGACAGTTACATTACCATCAGCGTCAGTCTTCTTCTTAAAGATCCATTTATTTTCAATGGCTTGCCGATCATCGGGCAAGTCAACCAAAGTCCATACTTTGTTCTCATACATGGATCCCATCTCAGATTTCATGGCTTCCAGCCATTTTATGGAATCTGGGCTCACCATCGCTTCTTCATAGTTTGTAGGTTCGCCATGGTCAAGTAACATGACTTCCAGAATAGGATTACCGTACCACTGGTGCGTATTTTACTCTGGTTGACCTACGAGGTTCAAGAGCAACTTGATCCGAAGCTTCATGATCATCATCATTAGTTTCCTCACTAATTGGTGTAGTTGTCACAGGAACCATTTCTTGTGATGAACTACTTTCCAATAAGGGAGCAGATCTGATTATCTCATCAAGTTCTACTTTCCTCCCACTCACTTCTTTCGAGAGAAACTCCTTCTCTAGAAAGGATCCGAATTTAGCAACGAAAATCTTGCCTTCAGATCTGTGATAGAAGGTGTACCCAATGATCTCCTTTGGGTATCCTATGAAGACACATTTTCCGATTTGGGTTCGAGCTTATCCGGTTGAAGTTTCTTTACATAAGCATCGCAGCCCCAAACTTTAAGAACGACAACTTTGGTTTCTTGCCAAACCACAGTTCATAAGGCGTCGTCTCAACGGATTTTGACGGTGTCCTATTTAACGTGAATGCGGCCGCCTCTAAAGCATAACCCCAAAAGCGATAGCGGTAAATCGGAAATAGACATCATAGATCGCACCATATCTAGTAAAGTACGACACGACGCTCGGACACACCATTTCTCCGTGGTGTTCGGTGGCGTGAGTTGCTAAACTATTCCACATTGTTTCAAATGTAAACCAAACTCAGAACTCAAATATTCTCCTCCACGATCAGATCGTAGAAACTTTATTTTCTTGTTACGATGATTTTCCACTTCACTCTGAAATTCTTTGAACTTTTCAAATGTTTCAGATTTGTGTCTCATTAAGTAGATATACCCATATCTGCTCAAATCATCTGTGAAGGTGAGAAAATAACTTGATACCCTTGGCCAAGGCTGCCTCAACATTCATTGGACCACAAACATCGGTATGTATGATTTCCAACAAATCAGTTGCACGCTCCATAGTTCCGGAGAACGGCGTGGTCATCTTGCCCATGAGGCACGGTTCATAAGTACCAAGTGATTCATAATCAAGTGATTCGAAGCCCATCAAGATGGAGTTTCTTCATGCGTTTTACGCCGATATGACCTAAACGGCAAGTGCCACAAATAAGTTGCACTATCATTATCAACTCTGCATCTTTTGGCTTCAACATTATGAATATGTGTATCACCATCGCCGAGATTCAACAAGAATAGACCATTCTTCAAGGGTGCATGACCATAAAAGATATTACTCATATAAATAGAACAACCATTATTCTCTCGATTTAAATGAATAACCGTCTCGCATTAAACAAGATCCAGATATAATGTTCATGCTCAATGCGGCACCAAATAACAATTATTTAGGTCTAAAACTAATCCCGAAGGTAGATGTAGAGGTAGCGTGCGACCGCGATCACATCGACTTTGGAACCATTTCCAACGCCAAGATCGTCACCTCGCCTTAGCCAATCTTCGCAATTACGTAGTTCCTGTTTGAGTTGCAAATATTAGCAATGTAACCAAAGATCAAATACCTGTGTACTCTGCGAGTATTAGTAAGGTACACATCAATAACATGTATATCACATATACCTTTGATCACCTTGCCATCCTTCTTATCCGCCAAATACTTGGGGCCGTTCCGGCTAAAGGTCCAGCTTTGCTTGCAAGAAAAAACACTTTCGGGCCAGTGCTTAGGTCCAGACTTGGGTTTCTTCTCCTGAGCAGCAACTTGCTTGCTGTTCTTTTTGAAGTTTCCCTTCTTCTTCCCTTTGCCCTTTTTCTTGAAACTAGTGGTCTTGTTGACCATCAACACTTTGATGCTCTTTCTTGATTTCTACCTCCGCGGCTTTTAGCATTGCGAAGAGCTCAGGAATTGTCTTAGTCATCCCTTGCATATTATAGTTCATCACGAAGCTCTTGTAGCTTGGTGGCGATGATTGGAGAATTACATCAATGACACTATCATCCGGAAGATTAACTCCCACTGAATTAAGTGATTGTTATACCTGGACATTTTGAGTATGTGCTCACCGATGTAACTATTCTCCTCCATCTTGCAGCTATAGAACTTATTGGAGACTTCATATCTCTCAATCCGGCATTTGCTTGAAATATTAACTTCAACTCTGGAACATCTCATATGCTCCATGACGTTCAAAACGTCGTTGAAGACCCGGTTCTAAGCCGTAAAGCATGGCACATCGAACTATTGAGTAGTCATCGACTTTGCTTTGCCAGACGCTCATAACTTCGGCTCAAAGATCTCGCAGCAGTTCTGTCACCCAGCGGTGCTTCCAGACGTAATTTTTACGTGCAGCAATGAGGATAATCCTCAAGTTACGGACCCAGTCCGTGTAATTGCTACCATCATCTTTCAACTTTGCTTTCTCAAAGAACGCATTAAAATTCAACGGAACAACAAAGACGAGCCATCTATCTACGGTAAACATAGACAAGCAAAATACTATCAGGTACTAAGTTCATGATAAATTTAAGTTTAATTAATCATATTAAAAACCTCCCACTTAGACAGACATCTCTCTAGTCATCTAAGTGATTACGTGATCCAAATCAACTAAACCATGTCCGATCATCACGTGAGATGGAGTAGTTTCAATGGTGAACATCACTATGTTGATCATATCTACTATATGATTCACGCCGACCTTCGGTCTCTCGTGTTCCGAGGCAATATCTGTTATATGCTAGGCTCGCCAAGTTTAACTCGAGTATTCGGCGTGCGCAACTGCTTTTGCACCCGTTGTATTTGAACGTAGAGCCTATCACACCCGATCATCACGTGGTGTCTCAAAGACGAAGAACTTTCGCGAACGGTGCATACTCGGGGAGAACACTTCTTGATAATTTTGGTGAGAGATCATCTTATAATGCTACCGTCAATCAAAGCAAGATAAGATGCATTAAGGATAAACATCACATGCAATCAATATAAGTGATATGATATGGTCATCATCATCTTGTGCTTGTGATCTCCATCGCCAAGCACCGTCATGATCACCATCGCCACCGCGCGACACCTTGATCTCCATCGTAGCATCGTTGTCGTCCTCGCCAACTATTGCTTCTACGACTATCGCTACTCCTTAGTGATAAAGTAAAGCAATTACATGGCGTTGCATTTCATACAATAAAGCGACAACCATATGGCTCTCGCCATTGCCGATAACTCGGTTACAAAACATGATCATCTCATACAATAAAATTTAGCATCATGCCTTGACCGTATCACATCACAACATGCCCTGCAAAAACAAGTTAGACGTCCTCTACTTTGTTGTTGCAAGTTTTACGTGGCTGCTACGGGCAGAGCAAGAACCGTTCTTACGTACGCATCAAAACCACAACGATACTTCGTCAAATAGACTCCGATTTAACATTCACAAGGACCGGGCGAAGCCACACACGGTTCACCTAAAGTGAGAGGCAGACACCCGCCGGTCACCTTTAAGCAACGAGTGCTCGAGCGGTGAAACCAGTCTCGCGTAAGCGTCTGGCGTAATGTCGGTCCGGGCCGCTTCATCTCACAATACCGCTGAACCAAAGTATGACATGCTGGTAGGTAGTATGACTTGTATCGCCCACAACTCACTTGTGTTCTACTCGTGCATATGACATCAACGCATAAAACCAGGCTCGGATGCCCTTTGTTGGGGAACGTAGTAATTTCAAAAATTTCCTACGATCACGCCAAGACCATGGTGATGGCATAGCAACGAGAGGAGAGTGTCCGTCCACGCACTCGTGAGACCGAAAGCGGAAGCGTTATAACAACGCGGTTGATGTAGTCAGACGCCTTCACGATCCGACCGATCCAAGCACCGAACGTACGGCACCTCCGAAGTTCTCGCACACGTTCACTCGATGACGATCCCGGACTCCGATCCGGCAAAGTGTCGGGATGAGTTCCACAAGACGACGGCGGCAGGACGGCGATGTTGATGCTCCACCGACGCAGGGCTTCGCCTAAGCTCCATGACGATATGACTTCTCCGTAGCGAGGCTTCGCCTAAGCTCATGACGATATGACCGAAGTGGAATATGGTGGAAGGGGCACCTACACGGCTAAGGAAAGATCCGTAGATCAACTTGTGTGTCATGGGGTGCCCCCGCCTGTGATATAAAGGAGCCAAGGGGGTGCGGCCAGCCTTGGGGAGGCGCCCGAGGAGTCCTACTCCCACCGGAGTAGGACTCCCCCTCCTAGTTGGATTAGGATTGGAGGAGGGGGGAAGAGGGAAGGGGCGCCGCCCCCCCTCTCCTTGTCCTATTCGGACCAGAGGGGGGAGGGGGGCGCGCAGCCCACCTGGCCGGCCCTTCCTCTTCTCTCTTATGGCCCATTAAGGCCCATAGTCCTCCCGGGGGGTTCCGGTAACCTCCCGGTACTCCGGTAAATTCCCGATTTCACCCGGAACACTTCCGATGTCCAAATGCAGGCTTCCAATATATCAATCTTTATGTCTCGACCATTTCGAGACTCCTCGTCATGTCCGTGATCACATCCGGGACTCGAACAACCTTCGTGCATCAATACTTATAAACTCATAATGAATCACATCGAAGCGTTAAGCGTGCGGACCCTACGGGTTCGAGAACTATGTAGACATGACCTAGAACCATTCTCGGTCAATAACCAATAGCGGAACCTGGATGCCCATATTGGTTCCTACATATTCTACGAAGATCTTTATCGGTCAAACCGCATAACGACATCGTTGTTCCCTTTGTCATCGGTATGTTACTTACCCGAGATTCGATCGTCGGTATCCAATACCTAGTTCAATCTCGTTACGGTAAGTCTCTTTACTCGTTCGTAATACATCATCTCACAACTAACTCATTAGTTGTAATGCTTGCAAGGCTTAAGTGATGTGTATTACCGAGAAGGCCTAGAGATACCTCTCCGACAATCGGAGTGACAAAACCTAATCTCGAAATACGCCAACCCAACAAGTACCTTTGGAGACACCTGTAGTACTCCTTTATAATCACCCAGTTACGTTGTGACGTTTGGTAGTACCCAAAGTGTTCTTCCGGTAAACGGGAGTTGCATAATCTCATAGTTATAGGAACATGTATGGGTCATGAAGAAAGCTTTAACATACTAAACGATCAAGTGTTAAGCTAACGGAATGGGTCATGTCAATCAGATCATTCAACTAATGATGTGACCTTGTTAATCAAATAACAACTCCTTGTTCATGGTTAGGAAACATAACCATCTTTGATTAACAAGCTAGTCAAGTAGAGGCATACTAGTGACATCTTGTTTGTCTATATATTCACACATGTATTATATTTCCGGTTAATACAATTCTAGCATGAATAATAAACATTTATCATGATATAAGGAAATAAATAATAACTTTATTATTGCCTCTAGGGCATATTTCCTTCATTTAGGGCATTGTTTTGGAGTTTGCTCCGGTTGAAGGGACCAGCGACATCGGCGGCGCACGTCTGGTGGAGCGACTGCCGATGAAAATCGCGCCGACTACTGTCATGGCGGACGATGGCGGCGTCTTAGATGTCGTTCCCTTGTCGAGGCATCGTCGTTGCATCTGCGTCATCAGGCTCGGGATGCTCCTGTTGAAACCCTAGATGTGGGTCTTCCGGATCGGACGATGATGGCGTTTTATCGCTTTCCCTTCTGGGGGCATCGTTTTGGAGTAAGTGTTGGCTGGGGGGATGGTGGAGCGGTGCTTCATCTCACACATCGATGGCGGCGAATATCGGCGGCATGGCGCTGTGGAGGCTCGGCGTCCGATGCACGGAGATGGACTCGCGCAGGAGGAGGTTACTGTCTGGTGTCATGGTGACGTCGATGGCAGAGTAGCCAGACAAGGTAGAAGCCTCAATATGATCTGAAGACGGACCTGTGGAAGATGGCGGCGACGACACATGAGTGCGTCTGACCAGATTGTGCCCCAGACCCGGTATGTGGCTCGGCTGGGGCTTCCGAATATGTTTCAGCTTCCGGCTTTTGATGTTAGGCTTCGGTGAGTGGTTTGGGTAATGGCCCAGCTAGCACCCCTTCATCATTTTGGATAGGAGTAGCGGCATGTGTTGCCAAGATGGTGGGTTCAGGCACATTGTTGTAATACTTTTGTAAGGTCCCCGAGAATAATCAATAAAGTGGATGTATGGATCTCCCAGGCAGAGGCCGGGGTCATCCTCCTTTTCTAAAAAAAAGGGTCCCACAGCATCTCCTCATACCGGAGGAAGAGCACCTTCTCCGGCCGCTTCCTGCTCATCTCCCAGTAGCTCAAAGACGTGGGCGCCATCAAGGGTCACCGACGATATGCCATCACAGAACAGCTCGAACGCCTCCTCGAATGTGTAGGGCGGCGGCTGTTGCTGCATGTCCGTCTTCTTCGCTGCTCGTAAGTAGTGTTCGTGCAATGGCGGTCGCCCCCTTCTTGGCGAAGAACCACGAGGAGACGAACGCATCCTTTGGGTCCCGATAGATGTACACGATCCGGCAGCCGGACTCCTCCGCGGTCATACGCCGTGGCAGGAGAGAGCAGGGGAGGTGTGTGGCGAGCACGCGTGGCGAAGGGAGCGCCGCGAAGACATCGCTCGCTTCCATCGCTGCCCATCGCCGCCCGAACGTCATCTCCAACTCTCCAAGTACTTGACGACGGCGTTGTGGGGTTGCCGCATGCGAGCGGGTGGTCGGGTCACGCGGCGGGTGCTCGGCCCGATGCGGCGTGGCGGCGAGGGCCTTGAGCCAGGTGGTGCCACACTTGGGGAAGCTGGCAAGGAGGACGTCCGAGGGCCTCGGCTTGAAGACCGAGTGGATGGCCGGAGCAGCCATGAGGAACTCCTCCAGGAGCAAGAACCCGCCGTACTGCCTCAGATGGAACGGGCGGAACCGCGTGTCAAAGGGAAGCGAGGTGATCGCAAGCTCGGCTATGTCGTCGGCGGCGGCAGAGGCAGCCATGAATAGCGCCGTTGTGCGTGCGTGCGTCCGGCTGTGTTGGTGGCTTGGTGCTTGAGTTGTACTGTGGCCTTGTATAAGGCTGGTCATAGTGGGAGTAACATAGGTAGTAACATAGATGCCACATAAGCAAAAAAGATGATGTGTCAAGTAATTAATGAGGAGAGAGGCAAATAAAGTAACATAATATGTTACCATTACAATAGCGCTTCCCAATGCAAAATGAGTCTATAAAATAACAAATGAAGATGTATATGTTATCACACTTATGTTACTACCTACTATGAAGGTAGTAACATAGAATACTAACATGTGTATGTTACTAGTCTAAGTTACTCCTATTATGACTAGCCTAAGCAGCAGCTAGATAACGAAGCCCCGCCACGCGTCAGGCTGTTCCGCGTGCACGTCAGCACGGGCGATGCTGACGATAAGATAAGCCCCAATTGCTGGCAATTGTACGTAGTACTTTTATTCTGAATTTGCTGGTTCACGCCGTATGTATGAGCCTGCCGAATACGCACCCCACCTGGTACCTGAGCAAAATAGCTCATGCACAGCACAGGTGTACGTACATGCAAAAACTAATTAACCAAGAGCTATATATGCTCATGTTCATGGATGCACATAAGGGGGACTGAACATGCAGAGCATTCAGATTTCACAAATTTAGGTACAAACAAGAAAAAAGGTAAAAAGCACACAAACAAGAAAACTGACAGTTCCATTCAAACAAAAAAACTGACAGTTGGGAGACATAATTTGACTGACGACACATCACACGGGAGTTCAAAAAATAGACTAGTTAACGGCTTATAGCTACAAAATTCACTTGAGGAGAGCTAGAAAAACTACTTTGTTATAACAAAATTGAAGGCACAAACACACACATCTACTAGTTTTTCATTCATATTTTCTGCAAAGGTGACCCACTATTTTTCCAACCAACTTATTTCCTCAGTAAACAAACTCTATCTTTTGCTTCATGACCTGAAGATTGCTGTTTATTTCCTTTTTTCGAACGGCTATCCAAAGTGCTAGATTTTAATAGGAGGAAGGAAAAAAATTCAGGCAAGAGTTTTGCCAAGAAAAAGGCCAAATAACGCGAAAATTGTACACCATAAAAGAGCTCACAAAAATCCTATTTTTGTGGCCCAACACAACAATACTGTTCCTGTTCCTAAATGCTGTAAATGTGAAAATGGATTTTTGCTCTAATGTCCGTTTGTTTCGTGTTAGAATCCCTCTCCACAAATTGCATGCACTGCCCTCTTTTATCTGGAAGAAAATTTACTAACTCTATCTAGCCTACTTTTGCTTCTGTTTCTAAAGTCTTTTCTGTTGAATTTTATGATCCAGCTCTGCGTGTTGCGTAGCAAACCGCAATGCAGGGTCATGAGCAGGTAAACATTGGCTAACTGAATTACTCTGTTTGCTGTTGCAAATTCACTCAGCAACAAAAGGAGCCAGCAGCTCAACAACTATAGTAGCTGAAAACCTAAAGCTCAAAATTACCAGATACATTACTTCTTAATGCTTCAGACTTGTTTCTTCTTAGTGCTATTAGCTTCTTGCTCGCTAGTGGATGCATTTTGATTGGTAGCTGGTACCATTGTGAAAATGAAAAAAATATTCAAAGTGGTTCTGGAATGCAACCTACAAATAACTTGTGGGGGCACCTTTTGCTACTTACGTATAGGGGGGCTGTAGCTGATCTTTTGTTGCCACTTCTGATCATGGTAGTCTTCTAGCTTTGAGCATCAGTCTAAACCTAGAAGAGAGAATTAAGCACAAACATATTCATCTGTTGTGAAAAGCTAAGTTTTGCAGTTTAAACCTTGTTTCCGGGCTGAGTAGTTTGTGCTGTGTTTTCATCAGACATGGTGCATTCAGCTTTGCCAACTGCTATCCTCTTCCCCTTCGACAGTTCAGGCCCTTTACTTGACTCAGATTGATCCCTCTGCTGTTCCCTTGGCCGCACTGAGCATTTGGACACATGCAAGAGGTGTGATTGAACAAAATGAAAACGAGTTACTTGCGATTGGTCGACACTTTTTTCTGGTAGATTGTGCAGAATATAGTAAGAACATATTTTATACTTGCTGGCATCAGTTGGTTTGTATGAAAACTGAAATAGATTTTTCTTCAGTACTCCAATAATGATAGCTCCACAAGCAGAAGCATCGAACTAATTTACCAAAAAAATGTCGGTTTAATCTAAGCTCGGACCTTCATTTCCCATTTCAATGAGTGAGATTGTACTTCATTTGGATTGGTGGACACAGGAAAGCTTTTAGTTAAGTTCCACTTAAACTTAAATATTTGGAAGAATTTTGAAAAATAGTTCATCACAGAAAATCAAAAGTTCAACAAAATAGTGCAACAACAAATAGTTCAATACAAATTAAGTGTTTCTACAAATAAAAATTCATCACACGTCGAGCTAGGCCTCGCCCTTAATCCTCCATAGGTGCTCCACCAGATCCTCTGACGATTGATGATGCATTGTGGGTCTCGGATCTCCGATGCATACCGAGGTAGGCAGTCCAGGTTGCCGATAGTCGGTGATCAACTTCGCCAGAGGACCCTGCACTGTAGTATGGTTCGATGTCAAACACTGGCTCTTCTGCTTTCGCTCTCGATGATCATGTTGTGCAAGATGACCTGACAAGTCATGATCTCTCACATTTGATCTTTCGACCAGTGCGAGCTGTTGGAAATATGCCCTAGAGGCAATAACAAATAGTTATTATTATTATATTTCCTTGTTCATGATAATCGTTTATTACCCATGCTATAATTGTATTGATAGGAAACTCAGCTACATGTGTGGGTACATAAACAACACCATGTCCCTAGTAAGCCTCTAGTTGACTAGCTTGTTAATCAACAGATGGTTACGGTTTCTGACCATGGACATTGGATGCCGTTGATAACGGGATCACATCATTTGGAGAATGATGTGATGGACAAGACCCAATCCTAAGCCTAGCACAAAGATCGTAGTTCGTATGCTAAAGCTTTTCTAATGTCAAGTATCTTTTCCTTAGACCATGAGATTGTGCAACTCCCGGATACCGTAGGGAATGCTTTGGGTGTACCAAACGCCACAACGTAATCGGGTGGCTATAAAGGTGCACTACGGTATCTCCGAAAGTGTCTGTTGGGTTGGCACGAATCGAGGCTGGATTTGTCACTCCGTGTAAACGGAGAGGTATCTCTGGGCTCACTCGGTAGGACATCATCATAATGTGCACAATGTGACCAAGGGATTGATCACGGGATGATGTGTTACGGAACGAGTAAAGAGACTTGCCGGTAACGAGATTGAACAAGGTATCGGTATACCGACGATCGAATCTCGGGCAAGTACAATACCGTTAGACAAAGGGAATTGTATACGAGATTGATTGAGTCCTTGACATCGTGGTTCATCCGATGAGATCATCATGGAACATGTGGGAGCCAACATGGGTATCCAGATCCCGCTGTTGGTTATTGACCGGAGAACGTCTCGGTCATTTTGCATGGTTTCCGAACCCGTAGGGTCTACACACTTAAGGTTCGATGACGCTAGGGTTATAAAGGAAGTTTGTATGTGGTTACCGAATGTTGTTCGAGTCCGGATGAGATCCCGGATGTCACGAGGTGTTCCGGAATGGTCCGGAGATAAAGATTTATATATGGGAAGTCCTATTTTGGTCAGGGAAAATGTTCGGGATTTTTCGGTATTGTACCGGGAAGATTCTAGAAGGTTGGAGGTGGGGCCCACCTGCATGGGGGACCCACATGAACGTGGTAGTGGGGCAAGGCCCCACACCCCTGGTCAAGGCGCACCAAGATCCCCCCTTAGAAGGAATAAGATCATATCCCGAAGGGATAAGATCAAGATCCCTAAAAAGGGGGGATAACAATCGGCGGGGAAGGAAATGATGTGATTTCTTTCCTCCCACCTTTGCCAACGCCCCAATGGACTTTTAGGGCAAGAAACCAGCCACCTCCACCCCTATATATAGTGGGGAGGCGCATGGGAGCTTCACCCTTGCCTGGCGCAGCCCTCCCCTCTCCCAAGTCCTCCTCCTCTCTGCGGTGCTTGGCGAAGCCCTGCAGATTGCCACGCTCCTCCATCACCACCACACCGTCAGGTTGCTGCTGGATGGAGTCTTCCCAACCTCTCCTCTCTCCTTGCTGGATCAAGGCATGGGAGACATCACCGGCTGACGCGTGTGTTGAACAGCGGAGTTGCCGTCCGTTCGGCACTAGGATCTCCGGTGATTTGGATCACGACAATACGACTCCTTCAACCCCGTTCTCTTGAATGCTTCCGCTTAGCGATCTACAAGGGTATGTAGATGCACTCTCCTTCCCTCGTTGCTAGTTTCTCCATAGATAGATCTTGGTGACACGTAGGAAAATTTTGAAGTTCTGCTACGTTCCCCAACAGTGGCATCATGAGCTAGGTCTATTGCGTAGATTCTTTGCACGAGTAGAACACAAAGTAGTTGTGGGCGTTGATTTTGTTCAATATGCTTACCGTTACTAGTTCAATCTTGTTTCGACGGTATTGTGGGATGAAGCGGCCCGGACCGACCTTACACGTACACTTACGTGAGACAGGTTCCACCGACTGACATGCACTTGGTGCATAAGGTGGCTAGCGGGTGCCAGTCTCTCCCACTTTAGTCGGATCGGATTCGATGAAAAGGGTCCTTATGAAGGGTAAATAGCAATTGATATATCACGTTGTGGCTTTTGCGTGGGTAAGAAATGTTCTTGCTAGAAACACATAGCAGCCACGTAAAACATGCAAACAACAATTAGAGGACGTCTAACTTGTTTTTGCAGGGTATGCTATGTGATGTGATATGGCCAAAAAGGAATGTGATGAATGATACGTGATGTATGAGATTGATCATGTTCTTGTAATAGGAATCACGACTTGCATGTCGATGAGTATGACAACCGGCAGGAGCCATAGGAGTTGTCTTTATTTATTGTATGACTGCGTGTCATTGAACAACGCCATGTAATTACTTTTACTTTATTGCTAACCGTTAGCCATAGTAGTAGAAGTAATAGTTGGCGAGACAACTTCATGAAGACACGATGATGGAGATCATGGTGTCATGCTTGGGTGACGATGATGATCATGGAGCCTCAAGATGGAGATCAAAGGAGCAAAATGATATTGGCCATATCATGTCACTATTTGATTGCATGTGATGTTTATCATGTTTATGCATCTTATTTGCTTAGAACGACGGTAGTAAATAAGATGATCCTCATTAAAATTTCAAGAAAGTGTTCCCCTAACTGTGCACCGCTATGCGAAAGTTAAATGCTTCAAGCACCACGTGATGATCCGGTGTGATAGATTTTACGTTCACATACAATGGGTGTAAGCCAGATTTACACACGCGAAACACTTAGGTTGACTTGACGAGCCTAGCATGTACGGACATGGCCTCGGAACACAAGAGACCGAAAGGTCGAGCATGAGTCGTATGGTAGATACGATCAACATGAAGATGTTCACCGATGATGACTAGTCCGTCTCACGTGATGATCGGACATGGCCTAGTTGACTCGGATCATGTAATCACTTAGATGACTAGAGGGATGTCTATCTGAGTGGGAGTTCATAAGATGAACTTAATTATCGTGAACATAGTCAAAAACCCTTTGCAAATTATGTCATAGCTCGCGCTTTAGTTCTACTTGTTTTAGATATGTTCCTAGAGAAAATATAGTTGAAAGTTGATGATAGCAATTATGCGACGATGAGAAGGCTTATGTCCTTAATGCACCGCTCGGTGTGCCGAACCTCGAACGTCGTCTGTGGATGTTGCGAACATCTGACATACACGTCTTGATAACTACGTGATAGTTCTGTTAAACGGTTTAGAGTTGAGGCATCAAAGACGATTTCGAAACGTCGCGGAACATATGAGATGTTTCGAGGGCTGAAATTGGGATTTCAAGCTCGTGCCCACGTCAAGAGGTATAAGACCTCCGACGATTTTCTTAGCCTGCAAACTAAGGGAGAAAAGCTCAAGCGTTGAGCTTGTGCTCAGATTGTCTGAGTGCAACAATCACTTGAATCTCAAAGGGAAAAACTCAATTCATCACAACAAGATAGAGAGGGGAAAACACCATATGATCCGACTATATTAAAAAAAAGCCCGCGATACATCAAGATCGTGACATCTCAAGAACACGAGAGAGAGAGAGAGAGAGAGAGAGAGAGTGAGTGATTAAACACATAGCTACTGGTACAAACCCTAAGCCCCGAGGGTGGGCTACTCCCTCCTCATCGTGGTGGCCGCCGAGATGATAAAGATGGCCACCGGTGATGATTTCCCCCTCCAGCAGGGTGCCGAAACGGGGTCTAGATTGGTTTTCATGGATGTAGAGGCTTGCGGCGGTGGAACTTCTGATCTAGGTTAATCCCGAGGGTTTTTGAAATATTTGGGAATTTGTAAGCCGAAAAAGGGTGCGGGAGGCCACCGAAGTGGGCACAACCCATCTGGGCATGCCCTGGTGGGTTGTGCCCCCCTCGGGGCACCCCCCAGGTGCTTCTCCGACCCACTGGATGTCTTTTGGTCCATAAAAATCCACCAAAAGTTTCGTGGTGTTTAGACTCCGTCGGATATGGATTTCCTGCGATGTAAAAGACAAACAAAAAATAGCAACTGGCACTCGGCACTGGGTCAATAGGTTAGTCCCAAAAAATGATATAAAGTTTCTATAAAATAATTGTAAAACATCCAAGAATGATAATATAACAGCATGATTACTTTATAAATTATAGATACGCTGAAGACGTATCACCCAGCCCGGCCTCCGGGCTTGAAATCTAGGCCCGAGCTCGGCCTTCGGGTTTGAAATCTAGGTCGGGCCAGGCCGGGTCGGGTCAGGCCGACCGGGCCGGGCTGCCATGGTCAGGTCTAACAGTGGGGGAACGGGTGGAAGACAATGCTGTTCTACCTCTCCAGAACCTCTACGAGCAGCAACTCCTCCTCTAGCACGCCGCCTTCCCAAGCACCATCAGCTCCGCCGCTACTTGAATCACCTCAACGGCCGCCCGTCTCGCCTCCGCAGCTTCTGGCCAGCAGGCACCAATTGTGCGTTGCGCCTCCTCAAAATTCCGCTGTCGTCGCACTTCAACTCGAAGCCCCCCACCCCCCGTGACCTCCTTCTCCAGCAGCCATCTCGCCGCGTCCTGCCTCCTCACTCCTGGTCGAACCACCTGGAGATGTGTCCAACCCTCCGCCGCGGCCGCGCTGCCGCGCATCCCATCCTTGCCGCGAACTTCTTCGGCTCGAGATCCAACCGCGCCATCTCCCGCCCCGCCCTGCCTACTCGCTCGTGGACGACCGCTCGAGATCCAGCCGCGTAATCTTCCGCTCGAAATCCAGCAGTGCCATCCCCGGTAGCCGTCTCCCTCCGCTCCCTGCTTCCTCACAAGCGGATTGCGAGCTCGTCGGCAACCGCTGTGTGGGGCGCCTGTGTGTGATTGTGGTGGGCGGGCGGGGGGTTGGGGGGTGTGAAGGGGGAGGGAGTCGTTCGCGACGACTAGACAAAACAATGAACGATCCTTTGAGTCCGACGTGTCCCTTTCCACTGCTTTGAGATTGGTGCATCTAATCTAACGGTAGAGAACGCGTTCGGGGGCGAGGAGCACAAACAGGGAACGTGCAGGAGTTATCTATACCAAAAAAGAAACAACTCACTTTGCGCCCGGTGGTCCGGCCCAGTCGCTTCAAAGACAATCAGTTGGTTTTACTCTGCGCCGCGCCCCTTTGTCTGGCCTGCTGCAAAGACAGAGCGTGCACTTGCCCCTGGGTAACCTCTAGGTTCGTTATTGTTATTTTTCTTTTCTTAATATATTGGAAATATTTGTTCTTATAAAATATATTAGAAATACTCTAAATGATTGTATATAAGAAATTAATTTACTCAAAATTTTATAAGCGTTCATCGCACATTTGAAAACAGTTCGTGCAGTGCTAAAATAATGTTCACGTAACTTTTACCAAATGTTGATACCATTCAAAAACTATAACATGACATGTTAATGATATTTACAAAAAAGAGTTTACACAATGTAAAAATTGTGTTTATCACATTTTAAAAAATTATACAATGTAAACATAAGTACGTATGTTTTGGAAAAAGGTTCCTGCCATTCAAAATAATGTCTGTTACATTTAAAGATAAATGTTTGCATGATTTAAAAATATATTTATGAGATTTAAGAAAACACAAAGTAAGAAAATGTTCGCCTAGTTTAAAAAACTGTTTCGTACAACTTAAAAAGGTAGATGGTTATGTAAAAAGTCTTTTGCATGCTTTCGCAAAAAAATTCAAACATATATTTGTAAACAATGTTCATAATATATAGAAAAAAATGTTCAACATATATCAAACATTATTCCATGTGTATGTGAAAAATGTACAACTTGAAATTAAGAAAAACAAATAGAATCAAACAAATTTGATAAAAAAACATAGGAAGAAACCGACATGGAAGGTTCTAGTTCCGGTCCAAATCAGTCTAAGGAACCTTCTCAAAACTACATTAATGGTTTGGCCCACGAAAGCCACCACGCGGCCAATGCCAGAGGCGAGGTGAAGCTACATATTGCAATATCACCTAAAAAAAGCTACATATTACAATAAGTGAGATATAGCTCATGTGTCTGCACAAGGCGAGTTAAAGCAACTCCCTTCTTTTCACGGGACCCGCAAGCTGCTCCAGCCAGACAATAGACTCTTGACGAGGGCTGCTCTAGACTATAGAGAAGAGAAACCTAGACTTCTTATGTGGGTTGCTACACGGTAGAGAGAGAAAATCGACCGGCACAACATTCGCTTTTAGGTAATTGACGAAAAGGTAACTGGCCATTTAATAGAAAAGTCCATCATCAGTATGTGTCCTCGGCAGGAAAAATAGACAATTGGCTAGCAAATAGTTGACCGGTGCGAGAAGAAAATTGGCCGCCTTTCAAGATGTTAGATTCCGTGACAAGAGATGTCTGATCCACGAGCCACCGCCAGTTGTACCAGAATGTTTGCAATTTAAGCCGTGTTGCTTCCATGACTACATATGCGGCATTGCAACCCTCATGAGCTGAACACTGGCAGATGACCCCTTCAGGCAAGGTAGGGCAGCCGTCCTACCTTTATTCTGTGCAAAATATGTTCTATATGTATGCATATAGGCTCGTTGCTACAACTGACTCTGGATGGCTGTTTTCACTGTAAAAATCATTGCTAATACTACTTGAAAGAGGCCGGTCGCTGGTTTATATGGGTCACGCAGCCACGGTATTGGGCCTAATCTAAGCCGACGATGACGAACGGCAATACCCCCCATCGCTCGTATCTCAAGGAAAAAAGAAAAAATAGCCCATCGCTCGTATCTCAAGGAAAAAAGAAAAAATAGCATACGCATCGCTCCAAGATGAGGCTCGACTCCTCAATGTAGTTGACGCAGTGCTTGACATGCACGCTTTCCTCTTCGAGTCCGACTCCACCTCAGCTACCTTCCGCTGGATATAAGCCTAGGGGCGGCTCCCTCAGGGCACTCGCAACAACCTCGCCGAGCCCTCTTCTCGTTCCTCAGCGCAGCCTTCAGCACGCCCGTTCTCATGGCGCAGTGCTCTTCCTCGGCGTTGCGCGACCAGATCCGTCGTGACCTCGAGCGCCGCAGGACGGTCCTCAACGCGGCCAAGGAGAGAGTTGCAAGGAAGTCGTTTGCGTCGCCCTCGCCGTCGCCACGCCAATCGACGCTGATCTCTTCCACGTCAAACGGCGCTGTCATCATGAACCGGGCCAACGCTACGAAGGATGGGGTAGCAAGCAGACGCTCTGCTCCGCCGCCGCCGCCGCCGCCGCACCGACCCGCGCTCATCCCGTTCGCCAGAATCGCCACAACCAATGCTGCCGGCAAGAAGATCGCTTACTTGGACCTAGGAGAAGCTCCGAATAGGACGATGAGGACCACGACTTCGGCCCACCATGAAGGTTTACGGCGAAGCGAGCGTGAGAATCACCGAGAAGTCATCTGCCTCTCCGTCAGCATGCCGATCCGCGATGATCTCTTCCATTCAAACGGCCCTGCCGCCGTCAAGTCGGCAAACGCTACCAAGGAAGCAGTTGGAAAGAAACGCTCTGCTCCGCCGCCGCCGCCGCCGCTGCCGCACCAATCCGTCGCGAGGACCAATGCTGCCGGCAAGAAGAACGCTTACATGGAGCTGGGAGAAGCTAAGAGGAGATGCACTGCCCCGCCGCGCCGATCACCACCGCGTCGATCCTTGCTGATCCCGACCAAGGCCCACCACGAAGGTTTCAAGCGAGATTAGCATCTGTGATGTAGTGTAGTAGCGATGGGTTGCACCTGTGGCTATTCATGATATCAAGATCTTGAACTAGTGAAAAATATTACGATTTTTCTTGTAATTTGGATCGGAGTAGTTGACTTTGAATGGCCGACGATTGTTTTCCTGGTGAAGGCTGGTTGTAATGGTAGTATCATAGCTAGTATCATGCATGCCAACTAGGCAATTTTGATGAGGTGTCATAGCATTAAAGGAAGAAAGAGAGGGTGTAGTATCATATCATGATACCGTATCATATTAAATGTTATACTACTTTGTGTCATGCATGCCAATGAATAAAATACTACATGATACTAATATATGATACTATGCATTAGGGAGGTAGTATCATACACTAGTATCATATGCATGATACTAGTATATGATACTTCCCATTACAACCAGCCGAAAGGCGCTTGCGTTTCATCGATTGATGCCATCGCCGCCAACACTGATTTGTGTGTCTTACTGCAGCTGATTCCCAATTCACTAGCAATAGACGCCGTATTTGTTTCCGATGTAAAGCCGAAGGACACGACACCCTTGTGTTTGTAAATAAAGGTGGCTTGTGCCAAGGAAGCTGTCTGATGAAAATGCGCCACGGGCTCCACGACGACAAGCTTTATCATCGACTTGCGGAAAATCAAGCACAACTCAACATATCCAGGGTACAATGTCGCTAGCACATTCACGAGGACGGCCCTGCGACGGCGAAGCTGAACTCCGAGCCTTGCAGTGCGTCCTCGACGATTTTGTCCAGCCGCTCCGCCATCGCCGGCGTCATGTGGTTGCTCCAGTCCCCGACCACACCCTTCCGGAAGAAGGACTGCGTGTGCGGCGGACCACGCTGCCACTCTTGTTCACCTCCATGTTCTTCAAGCTCGAAGGCACAGCTCCACGATGGCCTGCACCACCCCGGCCGCCTCCTCCTCACCGGAGAACGCGCACCCCATAAACTCCGCCAACTTCTTCATGTTACTTAGAGCCGCCCCCCGCGTGGGCGACCGGGAAGCCCTAGATCCCATCGCCGCCGAACCTCCCCACTCCTCCTCCTCCTCCCTCGCCGCTGCCCAAGGGCGCGGCCAGCTGCCCGTCGCCCGGCGTGGCGGGACTCGGCCCTCTCGCTCGGGTGGGGTGGCGTGGGCGGCGCCGCCCGGGCGGAGGCGTGGCGGGCCGGTCGCCACGGCGGGTGGTGGCGGTGCCTCGGCGACGTTGATTCCCGCGGCAGGAGGCCTTGCGATCTGGTGCGTCGTGGCCGTCAGGGACGGCGGCGGCATGACCGGATCGGTTCGCGGCGGCGCGGCTGGATTGATCGCTGGTCGGCCGTTGGCACGGTGGTGGGTGCGACTCGTCGGCAGCTGGGCAGATCCGCGGGATTCTACCCTTGTCTGGCCCTTGACGGTAGCGGCAACTACGGAAACCCTATATCTCCTTGGGATCGAGCGATGGCGGCGCTTTTGCGTCGTAGTCCCTCTTTAGAGCATTGTTTTGGAGTTTGCTCCGGTTGAAGGGACCAGCGACATCGGCGGCGCACGTCTGGTGGAGCGACTGCCGATGAAAATCGCGCCGACTACTGTCATGGCGGATGATGGCGGCGTCTTAGATGTCGTTCCCTTGTCGAGGCATCGTCGTTGCATCTGCGTCATCAGGCTCGCGATGCTCCGGGGGAAACCCTAGATCTGGGTCTTCCGGATCGGACGATGATGGCGTTTTATCGCTTTCCCTTCTGGGGGCATCGTTTTGGAGTAAGTGTTGGCTGGGGGGATGGTGGAGCGGTGCTTCATCTCACACATCGATGGCGGCGAATATCGGCGGCATGGCGCTGTGGAGGCTCGGCGTCCGATGCACGGAGATGGACTCGCGCAGGAGGAGGTTGCTGTCTGGCGTCATGGTGACGTCGATGGCGGAGTGGTCAGACAAGGTAGAAGCCTCAATATCATCTGAAGACGGACTGTGGAAGATGGCGGCGGCGACACATGAGTCGTCGACCAGATTGTGCCCAGACCGGTATGTGGCTCGGTGGGGCTTAGAATATGTTTCACTTCGGCTTTTGATGTTAGGCTTCGGTGAGTGGTTTGGGTAATGGCCCATTAGCACCCCTTCATCATTTTGGATAGGAGTAGCGGCATGTGTTGCCAAGATGGTGGGTTCAGGCACATTGTTGTAATACTTTTGTAAGGTCCCCGAGAATAATCAATAAAGTGGATGTATGCATCTCCCAGGCAGAGGCCGGGGTCATCCTCCTTTTCTAAAAAAAGGGTCCCACAGCATCTCCTCATACCGGAGGAAGAGCACCTTCTCCGGTCGCTTCCTGCTCATCTCCCAAGAGCTCAAAGACGTGGCGCCATCAAGGGCGGCCGACGCATATGCCATCACAGAACAGCTCGAACGCCTCCTCGAATGTGTAGGGCGGCGGCGGCTGTTGCTGCATGTCCGTGTCTTCGTCGGCTCGTGCTAGTGTTCGTGCAATGGCGGTCGCCCCCTTCTTGGCGAAGAACCACGAGGAGACGAACGCATCCTTTGGGTCCCGATAGATGTACACGATCCGGCAGCCGGACTCCTCCGCGGTCATACGCCGTGGCAGGAGAGAAAGCGATGGAGGTGTGTGGCGAAACGCAGCGTGGCGAAGGGGCGCCAGCGAAGACATCGCTCGCTCCACTTTGTTGCCCATCGGCTGCCCGAACGCCATCTCCAACTCTCCAAGTACTTGACGACGTTGTGGGGTTGCCGCTGCGAGCGGGTGGTCGGGTCACGCGGCGGGTGCTCGGCCCGGTTATGCTGCGGGCGGCGGCGAGGCCTTGAGCGGTGGTGCCACACTTGGGGAAGCCGGCAGGAGGACGTCCGAGGGCCTCGGCTTGAAGACCGAGTGGATGGCGGAGCAGCCATGAGGAACTCCTCCAGAGCAAGAACCCGCCAGTCTTGCCTCGAGATGGAACTGGCGGAACCGCGTGTCAAAGGGAAGAGAGGTGATCGCAATCTAGGATATGTCGTCGGAGGCGGCAGAGGCAGCCATGAATAAGCGCCGTTGTGCGTGCGTCGTCCATTGTGTTGGTGGCTTGGTGCTTGAGTTGTACTTTGTGGCCTTGTATAAGGCTGGTCATAGTGGGAGTAACATAGGTAGTAACATAGATGCCACATAAGCAAAAAAGATGATGTGTCAAGTAATTAATGAGGAGAGAGGCAAATAAAGTAACATAATATGTTACCATTACAATAGCGCTTCCCAATGCAAAATGAGTCTATAAAATAATAAATGAAGATGTATATGTTATCACACTTATGTTACTACCTCTTATGAAGGTAGTAACATAGAATCTTAACGTGTGTATATTCTTTACCAAGTTACTCCTATTATGACTAGCCTAAGCAGCAGCTAGATAACGAAGCCCCGCCACGCGTCAGGCTGTTCTGCGTGCACGTCAGCACGGGCGATGCTGACGATAAGATAAGCCCCAATTGCTGGCAATTGTACGTAGTACTTTTATTCTGAATTTGCTGGTTCACGCCGTATGTATGAGCCTGCCGAATACGCACCCTGGTACCTGAGCAAAATAGCTCATGCACAGCACAGGTGTACGTACATGCAAAAACTAATTAACCAAGAGCTATATATGCTCATGTTCATGGATGCACATATGGGGGACTGAACATGCAGAGCATTCAGATTTCACAAATTTAGGTACAAAGCACACATTTTCGCAAAAAAAAGAAGGTAAAAGCACACAAACAAGAAAACTGACAGTTCCATTCAAACAAAAAAACTGACAGTTGAGAGACATAATTTGACTGACGACACATCACACGGGAGTTCAAAAAATAGACTAGTTAACGGCTTATAGCTACAAAATTCACTTAAGGAGAGCTAGAAAAACTACTTTGTTATAACAAAATTGAAGGCACAAACACACACATCTACTAGTTTTTCATTCATATTTTCTGCAAAGGTGACCCACTATTTTTCCACCCAACTTATTTCCTCAGTAAACAAACTCTATCTTTTGCTTCATGGCCTGAAGATTGCTGTTTATTTCCTTTTTTCGAACAGCTATCCAAAGTGCTAGATTTTCATAGGAGGAAGAAAAAAAATTCAGGCAAGAGTTTTGCCAAGAAAAAGGCCAAATAACGCGAAAACTGTACACCATAAAAGAGCTCACAAAAATCCTATTTTTGTGGCCCAACACAACAATACTGTTCCTGTTCCTAAATGCTGTAAATGTGAAAATGGATTTTTGCTCTAATGTCCGTTTGTTTCGTGTTAGAACCCCTCTCCACAAATTGCATGCACTGCCCTCTTCTATCTGGAAGAAAATTTACTGACTCTATCTAGCCTACTTTTGCTTCTGTTTCTAAAGTCTTTTCTGTTGAATTTTATGATCCAGCTCTGCGTGTTGCGTAGCAAACCGCAATGCAGGGTCATGAGCAGGTAAACATTGGCTAACTGAATTACTCTGTTTGCTGTTGCAAATTCACTCAGCAACAAAAGGAGCCAGCAGCTCAACAACTATAGTAGCTGAAAACCTAAAGCCTCAAAATTACCAGATACATTACTTCTTAATGCTTCAGACTTATTTCTTCTTAGTGCTATTAGCTTCTTGCTCGCTAGTGGATGCATTTTGATTGGTAGCTGGTACCGTTGTCAAAATGAAAAAAAAAATTCAAAGTGGTTCTGGAATGCAACCTACAAATAACTTGTGGGGGCACCTTTTGCTACTTACGTATAGGGGGGCTGTAGCTGATCTTTTGTTGCCACTTCTGATCATGGTAGTCTTCTAGCTTTGAGCATCAGTCTAAACCTAGAAGAGAGAATTAAGCACAAACATATTCATCTGTTGTGAAAAGCTAAGTTTTGCAGTTTAAACCTTGTTTCCGGGCTGAGTAGTTTGTGCTGTGTTTTCATCAGACATGGTGCATTCAGCTTTGCCAACTGCTATCCTCTTCCCCTTGACGATTCAGGCCCTTTACTTGACTTCAGATTGATCCCTCTCGCTGTTCCCTTGGCAAGACCGAGCATTTGGACACATGCAAGAGGTGTGATTGAACAAAATGAAAACGAGTTACTTGCGATTGGTCGACACTTTTTCTCGTAGATTGTGCAGAATATAGTAAGAACATATTTTATACTTGTCGGCATCGGTTGGTTTGTATGAAAACTGAAATAGATTTTTCTTCAAGATCTCAATAATGATAGCTCCACAAGCAGAAGCATCGAACTAATTTACCAAAAAAATGTCGGTTTAATCTAAGCTCGGACCTTCATTTCCCATTTCAATGAGTGAGATTGTACTTCATTTGGATTGGTGGACACAGGAAAGCTTTTAGTTAAGTTCCACTTAAACTTAAATATTTGGAAGAATTTTGAAAAATAGTTCATCAAGAAAATCAAAAGTTCAACAAAATAGTGCAATAACAAATAGTTCAATACAAATTAAGTGTTTCTACAAATAAAAATTCATCACACGTCGAGCTAGGCGTCGCCCTTAATCCTCCATAGGTGCTCCACCAGATCCTACAGCAGTTGATGATGCAGCTGTGGGTCTCGGATCTCCTGATGCATACTGAGGTAGGCAGTCCAGGTTGCCGATAGCTGGTGATCAACTTCGGCTAGAGGACCCTGCCTGTAGTATGGTTCAGTGTCAAACACTGGCTCTTCCTGCTCGCTCTCGATGATCATGTTGTGCAAGATGACACAGCAAGTCATGATCTCTCACATTTGATCTTTCGACCAGGTCTGAGCTGTTGGAAATATGCCCTAGAGGCAATAACAAATAGTTATTATTATTATATTTCCTTGTTCATGATAATCGTTTATTACCCATGCTATAATTGTATTGATAGAAAACTCAGCTACATGTGTGGGTACATAAACAACACCATGTCCCTAGTAAGCCTCTAGTTGACTAGCTTGTTAATCAACAGTTGGTTACGGTTTCATGACCATGGACTTTTGATGTCGTTGATAACGGGATCACATCATTTGGAGAATGATGTGATGGACAAGACCAATCCTAAGCCTAGCACAAAGATCGTAGTTCGTATGCTAAAGCTTTTCTAATGTCAAGTATCTTTTCCTTAGACCATGAGATTGTGCAACTCCCGGATACAGTAGGAATGCTTTGGGTGTACCAAACGCCACAACGTAACTGGGTGGCTATAAAGGTGCACTACAGGTATCTCCGAAAGTGTACATTGGGTTGGCACGAATCGAGACTGGGATTTGTCATTCCGTGTAAACGGAGAGGTATCTCTGGGCTCACTCGGTAGGACATCATCATAATGTGCACAATGTGACCAAGGGATTGATCACGGGATGATGTGTTACGGAACGAGTAAAGAGACTTGCCGCAGAACGAGATTGAACAAGGTATCGGTATACCGACGATCGAATCTCGGGCAAGTACAATACCGTTAGACAAAGGGAATTGTATACGAGATTGATTGAGTCCTTGACATCGTGGTTCATCCGATGAGATCATCGTGGAACATGTGGGAGCCAACATGGGTATCCAGATCCCGCTGTTGGTTATTGACCGGAGAACGTCTCGGTCATTTTGCATGGTTTCCGAACCCGTAGGGTCTACACACTTAATGTTCGATGACGCTAGGGTTATAAAGGAAGTTTGTATGTGGTTACCGAATGTTGTTCAGAGTCCCGGATGAGATCCCAGATGTCACGAGGAGTTCCGTAATGGTCCGGAGATAAAGATTTATATATGGGAAGTCCTATTTTGGTCACCGGAAAATGTTCGGGATTTTTCGGTATTGTACCGGGAAGATTCTAGAAGGTTCTGGAGTGGGGCCCACCTGCATGGGGGGACCCACATGAACGTGGGTAGTGGGGGCAAGGCCCCACACCCCTGGTCAAGGTGCACCAAGATCCCCCCTTAGAAGGAATAAGATCATATCCCAAAGGGATAAGATCAAGATCCCTAAAAAGGGGGGATAAAAATCGGTGGGGAAGGAAATGATGTGATTTCTTTCCTCCCACCTTTGACAACGCCCCAATGGACTTTTAGGGCAAGAAACCAGCCACCTCCACCCCTATATATAGTGGGGAGGCGCATGGGAGCTTCACCCTTGCCCCTGGCGCAGCCCTCCCCTCTCCCAAGTCCTCCTCCTCTCCCGCGGTGCTTGGCGAAGCCCTGCAGGATTGCCACGCTCCTCCATCACCACCACACCGTCGTGCTGCTGCTGGATGGAGTCTTCACAACCTCTCCCTCTCTCCTTGCTGGATCAAGGCATGGGAGACATCACCGGGCTGTACGTGTGTTGAACGTGGAGGTGCCGTCCGTTCGGCACTAGGATCTCCGGTGATTTGGATCACGACGAGTACGACTCCTTCAACCCCGTTCTCTTGAACGCTTCCGCTTAGCGATCTATAAGGGTATGTAGATGCACTCTCCTTCCCTCGTTGCTAGTTTCTCCATAGATAGATCTTGGTGACACGTAGGAAAATTTTGAATTTCTGCCACGTTCCGCAACAAAGGGCATCATGAGCTAGGTCTATTATGTAGATTCTTTGCACGCAGTAGAACACAAAGTAGTTGTGGGCGTTGATTTTGTTCAATATGATTACCGTTACTAGTTCAATCTTGTTTCGACGGTATTGTGGGATGAAGCGGCCGGACCGACCTTACACGTACACTTACGTGAGACAGGTTCCACCGGTGACATGCACTTGGTGCATAAGGTGGCTAGCGGTGCCGCCTCCCACTTTAGTCGGATCGGATTCGATGAAAAGGGTCCTTATGAAGGGTAAATAGCAATTGATATATCACGTTGTGGCTTTTGCGTAGGTAAGAAATGTTCTTGCTAGAAACCCATAGCAGCCACGTAAAACATGCAAACAACAATTAGAGGACGTCTAACTTGTTTTTGCAGGGTATGCTATGTGATGTGATATGGCCAAAAAGGAATGTGATGAATGATACGTGATGTATGAGATTGATCATGTTCTTGTAATAGGAATCACGACTTGCATGTCGATGAGTATGACAACCGGCAGGAGCCATAGGAGTTGTCTTTATTTATTGTATGACCTGCATGTCATTGAACAACGCCATGTAATTACTTTACTTTATTGCTAACCGTTAGCCATAGTAGTAGAAGTAATAGTTGGCGAGACAACTTCATGAAGACACGATGATGGAGATCATGGTGTCATGCCGTGACGATGATGATCATGGAGCCTCAAGATGGAGATCAAAGGAGCAAAATGATATTGGCCATATCATGTCACTATTTGATTGCATGTGATGTTTATCATGTTTATGCATCTTATTTGCTTAGAACGACGGTAGTAAATAAGATGATCCTCATTAAAATTTCAAGAAAGTGTTCCCCTAATCGCACCTGCTATGTAAAGTTCGTTGCTTCAAGCACCACGTGATGATCGGGTGTGATAGGTTTTACGTTCACATACAATGGGTGTAAGCCAGATTTACACACGCGAAACACTTAGGTTGACTTGACGAGCCTAGCATGTATGCACATGGCCTCGGAACACAAGAGACCGAAAGGTCGAGCATGAGTCGTATGGTAGATACGATCAACATGAAGATGTTCACCGATGATGACTAGTCCGTCTCACGTGATGATCGGACATGGCCTAGTTGACTCGGATCATGTAATCACTTAGATGACTAGAGGGATGTCTATCTGAGTGGGAGTTCATAAGATGAACTTAATTATCCTAAACATAGTCAAAAACCCTTTGCAAATTATGTCATAGCTCGCACTTTAGTTCTACTGTTTTAGATATGTTCCTAGAGAAAATATAGTTGAAAGTTGACAGTAGCAATTATGCGACAGTAGAAGGCTTATGTCCTTAATGCACCGCTCGGTGTGCTGAACCTCGAACGTCGCCCTGTGGATGTTGCGAACATCGACATACACGTCTTGATAACTACGTGATAGTTCGGTTAAACGGTTTAGAGTTGAGGCACCAAAGACGATTTCAAACGCCATGAACATATGAGATGTTTCGAGGGCTGAAATTGGGATTTCAAGCTCGTGCTCACGTCAAGAGGTATAAGACCTCCGACGATTTTCTTAGCCTGCAAACTAAGGGAGAAAAGCTCAATCGTTGAGCTTGTGCTCAGATTGTCTGAGTGCAACAATCACTTGAATCGAGTGGGAGTTGATCTTCCAGAGATAGTGATGTTTCTCCAAAGTCATTGCCACCAAGCTGCCAGAGCTTCGTGATGAACTATAACAAATCAGGGATATATATGATGATCCTTGAGATATTCGCGATGTTTGACACTGCGAAAGTAGGAATCAACAAGGAGCATCAATTGTTGATGGTTGGTGAAACCACTAGTTTCAAGAAGGGCAAGGGCAAGAAGGGATACTTCATGAAACAACAAATCAGTTGCTGCTCTAATGAAGAAACCCAAGGTTGAACCCAAACCCGAGACTAAGTGCTTCTGTAATAAGGGGAACATCCACTCGAGCAGAATTACCCTAGATACTTGGTAGATGAGAAGGCTGGCAAGGTCGATAGAAGTATATTGGATATACATTAAGTTATTGTGTACTTTACTAGTACTCCTAGTAGCACCAGGGTATTAGATACCGGTTCGGTTGCTAAGTGTTAGTAACTCGAAAAAAAAAGCTACGGAATAAACAGAGACTAGCTAAAGGTGAGCTGACGATATGTGTTGGAAGTGTTTCCAAGTTTGATGTGATCAAACATCGCACGCTCCCTCTACCATCAAGATTAGTATTAAACCAGAATAATTGTCATTTGGTGTTTATGCGTTGAGCATAGACATGATTGGATTATGTCTATCGCAATACGGTTATTCATTTAAGGAGAATAATGGTTACTCTATTTATTTGAATAATACCTTCAATGGTCTTGCACCTAAAGGAATGGTTTATTGAATCTCGATCATAGTAATACACATTTTCATGCCAAAAGATATAAGATAGTAATGATGGTACCACTTACTTGTGGCAATCGCCATGTAAGTCATATTGGTATAAAACGCATGAAGAAGCTCCATGTTGATGGATCTTTGGACTCACTCGTTTTGAAAAGTTTGAGACATGCGAACCATGTCTATTGGTGTATACGCATGAAGAAACTCCATGCAGATGGATCGTTTGGACTCACTTGATTTTGAATCACTTGAGATATGCAAATCATACCACATGGGCAAAATGACTGAAAAGCCTCGGTTTCAAAGAAGATGGAACAACATAGCAACTTGTTGGAAGTAACACATTTTGATGTGTGCAATCCAATGAGTGCCGAGGCATGCGATGAATATCGTTATGTTCTTACTTCACGGATGATTTGAGTAGATACTGAGTGTATTTATTTGATGAAACACAAGTCTGAATTATTGAATGGTTCAAGTAATTTCAGAGTGAAGTTGAAGATCATCGTGACAAGAGGATAAAATGTCTATGATATGATCATAGAGATGAGTATCTGAGTTACGAGCTTTGGCACATAATTAAGACATTGTGGAAATTGTTTCACAATAAATACCGCTGGAACACCATAGTGTGATGGTGTGTCCAAACATCATAGTTGCACCCTATTGGATATGATGCGTACCATGATGTCTCTTATCGAATTACCACTATCGTTCATGGGTTAGGCATTAGAGACAACCGCACTCACTTTAATAGGGCACCACGTAATTCCGTTGAGACGACACCGTTTGAACTATGGTTTGGAGAAACCTAAGTTGTCGCTTTCTTAAAAGTTTGGGACTGCGATGCTTATGTGAAAAAGTTTCAGGTTGATGAGCTCGAACCCAAAGCTGATAAAATGCATCTTCATAGGACACCCAAAACAGTTGGGTACACCTCCTATCTCAGATCCGGAAGCAAAAGTAATTGTTTCTAGAAACGGGTCCTTTCTCGAGGAAAAGTTTCTCTCGAAAGAATTGAGTGGGAGGATGGTAGAGACTTAATGAGGTTATTAAACCATCACTTCAACCAGTGTCACTAGTAGAAAAAGGGCCTATTGACCCGGTTGGTGAGGGCCTTTAGTCCCGGTTCATGAACCGGGACTAAAGGGTCGGTACTAATACCCTGGCCCTTTAGTCCCGGTTCAATCTGTAACCGGGACTAATGGGCCTCCACGTGGCCTGTCCGGCCGAGCCCAGGCAGGAGGGCCTTGGGTCCCGGTTGGTGGCACCAACCGGGACCAATAGGCATCCACGCGTCAGCATTTCTATGGCTGTGGTTTTTGTTTTTTTTTTAAAGGGGGAGGGGGTTTGGGGGGTTAATTTAGGTGTTTCATATATTGTGCTATAGCTAGCTAATTAATAGAGAAAAGTGTCCTCTCTTTTGTCCGTGCTTAGTCGACGTTACGTACTATACATACGTATAGAGAGGACTAGCTAGACACGCTTAGCTAGCTAGTAATTAAGCAAAATGTAAGATCGTCATGAACATATATGCATACAGAGAGAAGTGATATCGACCACCTCTCCTTCTCCGAGAGATTGGTCGAACAACAAGTTCTCGTATATCTATCCGACACTACCGGCTACATATATACAATAGTTATCTTTTACAATATGGACGCGTGGTCCACATAGTATTCTCCGTCTTCAGCGATCACGTGGTCAAGAAAGAATGCCGCCAATTCCTCTTGAATTGCTCGCATGCGATCCGGTGCTAGGAGTTCATCCCGCTTCCGAGACATCTAATTTTAAGAAAGGGGTCAATATATATATATATATATATATATATATATATATATATATATATATATATATATATGTATATGAATGAATGAATGAAACTCAACACGTATGATGGTAATAAAATAAAATTGTGAATATTTTTATTTACGCACTTCATATTGTTTGTCGGAGTAGCCCTCTCACAGGTCGTGTGGCGGATGGACTCGCAAACGTAGTATCCATGAAATCATTCCCTTGTTCCTGTCACAACCACTTTACAAGAAACAGAGGTCAATCAAACTGATAATTAGCAAGCATGCTAAATGGTATTGATGAAACTAGTGATTGAATCACTAGTAGATGCGCGTGGAATATGCTACTATATAGTACTTACTTTCGGGTGTCTAAATTGCAGCTTCTTCGGTAGTCCCGGAGCTTTTTTGGTGAATTTTCCCCAAGCCCTGCCATACAAAGAAAACAATTACTTGATATCAGAAATGAACAAAGTTGCCGATATGGTGGATAATGATCGATTTAACTTACTTCTCGAGCATTTCAGTCATGTCCGCATACTCCTTGGGATCTTTTCGCTTGGAGTCAAAGACGATTACTACTCCCTTCTCAAGCTTAATCTCTAGGAGAATATAGTGGTAGCTGCGCACACATGCATAACTCATCAATATTACATTACTATAACCTTGGACTAATAAGGAAACCGAATATGCCACAAGACAAGAACACTCACTTGAAGTTGTAAGGAAAGAGTATTATATCTTTGTGTTCATTTATTACCAACGATTGTAGCAAGTTGGCCTCGGTATCTTTGTACGAAATTCAACCTCGATTGCATCTATGAGATATGTGTTAATGAACCCAATATCACCCACTTGTCTTTTCTTCAATTCGGCGATCTTCAATCTGCATAATATAGTGAGGATATTTATAAATACATGCAATGAAAGGGCTGAGTTATATAGAGATACTTAATGATGTAGTAGTACTACTTACAGACGATGGCAGTGACCGTTGCTTTATCGAGGGCCAATTGATTGAAAAACTGATAGAACTCCTCAAATGGAATAGGCAACAGTTCAATTCCAAGGAGGTCATGCTCCTTTAACTCTCAAATACAAAGTACTCCTCCCTCGGACTCTTTGCAGGTTTTCATGTACCAATCATGCAATCTTCGCATCATCGTTGATAGAGAGCTTTCATTTTTGACGAGAGGCTTCCCGTACTTTCGTATCTTTGTATCTGCACCTCCAAGAAATCATAATGTACATCGTCAGGCGGTGTAATCTGCAGGATTGCCATAACCGGGCACCATCCTCGGATCGACGATGTCGCTAGCGGTGCACCTTGAGCGGGGGCACGATTGCTTGGCTTGTTCGCCGAGCTGGGCAATTTGTTTCCCAGCTCGTCGTTCTTTCATCCTTTGATCAACGACAGTACTTCCCGACCTCTCCGCTCGGCAAATGCCTTTCCAATAATGCGCTCATAGTTTCCTTTGGCAGAGACTTGGGTGGTTTTGTCGGGGCAGCGAGTGCGCTTCGCTGACCGGATCTACCTTCTCCTCCGGAGGTGGATGTCTCTTTGCTTTCAACCCTTGAAACCAGTCATCCACTTCGGTCTGCGCGATCTTCGCGTTTTCCTCCTCGCTCCTCTCGTCACGGTAACTTCTCCGAGTCTTGAGAGAAGGACCGAATCTGTATCTCCTCCGCCTTTGGCTGTCTTGCTAGACGCCGGCAGAAGCAGACGGAGCGGATGTCTTCTTTCCTTGCTTACGAGGCGGAGGAGAAGGACTACGACGTCTTGGGAGCAGCCGAGCGGGCGGCGGGTCTCTTCCGCCCTTGCCGACGAGGCGGAGAAGGAGGAGGCTGGCTGCTCGGGCGCGCCCGGCAGCGGAGAAGGAGACGGAGTGCCGCCACGCCCGGAGAAGGAGCCGGCCGAGTGCCACGATCGTCACTCGCGGAGGAGGAGGCGGTGGAGGAGGCGGAGTGCCTTGACTCACGGGAGGAGGAGGAGGCGGAGGCGCCCAGCCTGAAGGTTGATGAGATCCTTCCGCCATAGGCATGGAGTCTTGAGCGAGAACCCAGCCGATACTCCCCTTCACCGGTAGGGTGGTCAAGCCGGAGGTCCTCAAATCCCTCCGTTATTTCATCGACCATCACCTTAGCATATCCTTCGGAATCGGCGGCGGTGAAAAGTTGAGTCGGGTTTAGTAGGATAAGCAGCCAACAGCGACCGCCTTGACCTTCAAATTGCTCCATTGCGCCATAAGGTGGCAATGTTCAGCATTCGTGATAGCATCCACGGGATAGCTGGCAGGAGCCGTCAAGGCATGTTGCTCTGGCTGAAGCAGCTTGGTGGAAGCCACGCCGCTTCTCCGCCGAGATGGCGGGGTAACCGGGGAAGCTTCGGCAGTCGTTTTTTGTGATCTGTTGCTTCTCGTTCGTCTTCTCGTTCCTCTAGCCCCATTACCCTTTCGTGCTTCGCCTGCATTAGGATCTGCTCCTGTTTCTTACTCCTCTCATGGGTTTTGTAACCCCTGCGTCGAAATCCAGCCTTCCACGAAAGCGGAGCTGGCGTGCCTCGTGTCCGTCCAGGTGCTCAGGATTCCCGAGGGCCATTGTGAGCTCGTCCTTCTCCACATGCGAACGAACTTCCCTTGCTGCGCTGCTTCGATATAATGTTGAAGCCTCTTGACTAGTATGTCCAATTGTTCGTCCGTCCAAATGCACTTCCCTGTTATAGGGTCCAAGGATCCGCCGGCCCCGACGAACCAATTCCGCAACGGTGCAGCCAGTTCATTGTCTCGGGTTCGATCCCTTTATCAAGCAGATCATTCTCAGCCTTGGCCCACTTAGGCAGACTACGAGGTAGCCACGACCCCGTGCGATGGTGAAGCTTCTTCTTCGCAGCATTTCTCTTGTTTGTCGCTGACATCTTTTACTCTTTTCCGATGTCTTGTAGGCCACAAATGCGGGCGATCATCTCCGATCTTCTCATATTTGCCCTTGAATTCTGGTGTCTCATTTTTTTCGACATATGTATTGAGTTCTTTCTTCCAATTCCTGAATAGTTCTGCCATCTTCTTAAGAGCAAAAGACTTGATTAATGGCTCTATTACTAGCTTCTCCGGACCATCCTCTAGCGGTAGGGTAAAATTTGACTTCAGCTTAGTCCAAAGATCATTTTACGCATATCATTGACACAAGACACCTCGTGGTCTTCGTTCTTAGGCTTATACCATTGGTGGATGCTGATCGGGATCTTGTCCCTAACCGTAACCCCAAGACCGAGCAACAAATGCCTTCTTTGTCCGGTGAGGGTTCAATCGGTTGGCCGTCATGCGCGATTTGTATGATCTCAAACTTTTCATCCGAGCTCAACTTTTTCTTGGGCCTCGTCTCTTTACCGAAGTTGTGCTCGATCCGGAGGGCTAGAAAAAGAACAAAGACGAGAGTTAATTAATATGTGTACATATATACCAAAACAAAGGCGAGAGCTAGTCAGACAGGCTTAACTAATATATATACCTGGCGGACTCGGTTTGGTGATCACCGGAGCCGTCCTCACGGTCTACTTCTTCACCCTCTCCTTCTTGCACCGGCATTGGGTCATCGGAGCCATGTAAATCATAGCCAGCTGCTTCTTCACCCTCTCCTTCCAGACCATCGTTGTCGTTGAGAAACATCAACGAGCAGACGGCATCACTTCCTTGTGCAATTATGTCCCTCAACAACGCTTCTTGTGCTTCGTCTCGGGGGGTGTCCATAGTTTCTACAAATATTTACAACATGGCAATTATTATTCAAACATGACAGATATGGATATATTAGTGGCAAACATAGAACTAGCTAGCTAATCACAATAAGGAATCATATTAGTGGCCTCGACGCTGCTTCTCTAGGGTTTGGGGTGGCCTCGACAACGCTTCAAGGGTTAGGGGTGGCCTCGAGAACGCTTCAAGCTAGGAGGGTAATATCGACCCCCACGTGTTGAAGCTATCGGGAGGGTCGGCATTGAACATACATCTATGTCCCACAAGTGACGTGGACATCGACGCCTCATGTAGGGTAGAGGGTCGTGGATCGCCCGGCGGTCGAGGGTCAAGGGTCGAAGATCGCCGAGGGTCGGGAGGTTGCCTAGTGTCAAAGGATTCAACAAAACCATGTCTTCATCATTAGGCGAAAGTAGCAGGTGCATGATGGTGCGAAGCTCTCCAAAGTTGTTTTGGAGCGGAGTCCAGATAGGATAATTCGCTTTTTGGTACAAAGTTCAGCAAAAGGCAAATTATCCTATCCGGACTCCATTCCGTAACAACTTTGGAGGACTTCGTACCATCATGCCATGGTTACTTCCGGCTAATGATGAAGCCATGGATTTCTTCAATACTTTGACACTATAGGAACCTCGACCTGAAACCTTCGACCCTTGACCCCTTAACGCACCTCGACCCTCTACCCTAGTTCCCGACCCTCGACCCTCGGCGATCCTCGACACCCTCGTTATATCGACAACGACGCAACATACATATACATGGGAAAATAATGTTATCGGGAGGGGTATCGGTACCCCCCTCGTGTCAAAGTTTCTTCTTTCTCCTCTATTCCTTTCTTTCTTCTTCTCCTCTTCTTTTCTTCTTATCCCTCGAGAAAGGATAATAAGGAAAAGTAAGAAAAGATGAAGAATGAATAAGTAAGAAGAAGAAAAAAATAGAATAAAAAAAAAAGAGGAGAAGAAGAAAATAATAGAGGAGAAGAAGAAAAAATAGAAAAAAAATTCTAATTTTTCTTCTTCTCCTCTATTCTTTTCTTCTTCTCCTCTTATTTTTCTTCTATTTTCTTCTTCTTATTTATTTCTCCTCTTCTTCCTATCCCTCTTCTACTCCTTTCTTCCACTTCATTTTTCCTTTTTCCTCTCATTCTTTTTCTTCTTCTTGTATTGCTTGTTTTTTTAAATAATGTTCAAATAAAAATCTATGAACATAAAACATATATATACACAGAGAACATATATACATTTTATATAAAATGCAAAAACAAAAAATTTAAAAAAGACATATAAACAGATATACATACATACATTTTTCTTTCATATGAACATACATACATACATTTTCTTTGCATATGACCATACATACATTTTTCTTTGCATATGACCATTCATACATTTTCTTTGCATATGCTTTGCATATAAACATACATACATATGAACATACATACATACATATAAACATAACATACATACACAAAAAATTCTAAAAATCTGCCTAAAAAATCTAAAAATGTGCCTAAAAAATTATATGAAAAAAGCATACATCATCCATCCATCCATATAATGAACATATACATCATCCATCCATCCATATAATCAACATATGCATATGAAAAAAATTATATGAAAAAAATATATGAAGAGGATCGAGGGGACAGGGAGGAAAGGGGGTCGCCGGAGCCGGACCGAGCAGGGGAGGAGGCGGCGGTGGGATGGGCGACGCAGCGACAATGGTGAGGCGGGCAGGCGCGAGGCGGCCGTGCGTGCTTTCATGGACGGGCAAGGGGGCAGGCGCCCGGCGTGGGCTCGAGGCAGGCGAGGCAGGGGAGGCAGGGATGGCGGCGGCGGTGACGGCGACAAGGAGCGCCTTGTGACGATTTGGGCAACTGGTGGCGGGGGCAATCAGCTAGGGAGGCGAGGAGATGTGAAATTTTCACAAGTCCTGGTTATATATAGCAAGGGCATTGGTCGGTTCGTGGCACAAACCGGACTAATACTGCTAGTCGGTTGGTGCCACCAACCGGGACCAAAGGCCAATTTTCAGCAGCCCAAAGGGCGGGAAGCGGCGGTTTTGGTCTGGTGCCACCAACCGGGACTAAAGGGGGCATTAGCCTGCTTGTGCCACCTAACCGACTAATGCCCTTTAGTCCGTTGGTGCCACCATGGGACCAAAGGCCATGTGGTGCCGCGCCAAATGTTTAGTCCCACCTCGCTAGTTGAGAGGAGCCGCACTCAGCTTTATAAGGTGCGGTGCGGCTTCCCTCTCGAGCTCCTCTCTAAAAGCAGGCTTTCAGGCCCTAACTCGCCATCTGTGCTCAGGCCTCTTGGGCCTTCAGCGGGCCCTGAATCCGGCCCATAGGGTTTCTAGTCGTATTCAGGCCGTGGGGCCCGATGAGGGTGGCACTTTTTTTGCTTTATATTTTATTTCTTTTTGCTTTTAGTTTTAGAAAAATATAAACTTTCTATTAGTGCCATTAGTTTTAAAATTTGAAAACACTTTTTTGTTTTCTTTGTTGCTTTATTTATTTTATTTTGTTTCTACTTACAACAAAATACTTATTGTTGCTATTTTTATTTTTTTCAAGTTTTTTGTTTTGTTTTCTGCATTATTTATTTTCTTTTGGTTTTTGCTTTATTTTTAATTCTTTTTTGCTTTTAGGTCAGCAAAATTATAAACTTTCTGTTAGTGCTTTTAGTTTTAGAAAAAATATAAACTTTCGTTAGTGCCATTAGTTTTAAAATTCGAAAACACTTTTTTGTTTTCTTTGTTGCTTTATTTATTTTATTTTGTTTCTACTTACAACAAAATGCTTATTGTTGCTATTTTTATTTTTTTCAAGTTTTTTGTTTTGTTTTCTGCATTATTTATTTTCTTTTGGTTTTTTGCTTTATTTTTTAATTCTTTTTGCTTTTAGGTCAGCAAAATTATAAACTTTCTGTTAGTGCCATTTGTTTTAGAACAATTATAAACTTTCTGTTTGTGCCATTAGTTTTATAAAATTTGAATTCTTTGAAATTTGTGTGAATCACAAGTTTGTGAGCTCAACAAGGCGTAGAGGGACGGGCTTATAAACCGGTGTGAGCGCCCTTCGGTTGGCGAGGTTTTTAAATTCATAGTTTTCAAATGAACTCTGAAAAAGTTGGCATAGCATGTTCATGTACAAAGCGGACAATGGTATCATACTCGTGTGTAACAAAGTTGGCATGGTATCATCATAATAGTTGCGGGAGAAAGTCTTCACTTTTTCTTCGCTTGTGTCGTTTGCTTATTGCGCAGTAACCATGGATAATCTTCATCGTTTATCAGGATGCTTGGGTCAGCCTTGACTGTGAAGGGGGAATTTCATGAAACTTTTCATACTCTTGAGACATGTCCATCTTGCCCTCCACTCCTGTGGATGTCCCTTTTTCCCGAAAAGAACTATGTGGCGCTTTGGCTCATTGTATGATGTATTCGCTTCCTTATCTTTTCTTTTCCTCGGTCCGGTAGACATGTCCTTCACATAGATAACCTGTGCCACATCATTGGCTAGGACGAACGGTTCGTCGGTGTACCCAAGATTTTTCAGATCCACTTTGTTGTCATTCCGTCTTGTGGGTCTACGTACCCGCCTCTGACAGATTGACCCACTTGCACTTAAACAAAGGGACCTTAAAATCTACTCCGTAGTCAAGTTCCCATATGTCTACTATGTAACCATAATATGTGTCATTTCCCTTGTCGGTTGCTGCATCAAAGCGGACACCGCTGTTTTGGTTGGTGCTCTTTTTATCTTGGTCAATCATGTAAAATGTATTCCCATTTATCTCGTATCCTTTCCAAATCATTACAGTCGAAGATGGTCCCCTGGACAACAAGTACGACTCATCACAAACAGTCTGTCACCTCCGAGACGTGTTTCCAACCAAGCTGCTGAAAGTCCTAATGTGTTCACATGTAATCCGATCGTCGACCTTTGCCCGGGTGTTTGGAGCGCAGATCGTTTCTTGTGTTCAATGACATACGGGGTCACCAAGGTAGAGTTCAGAACTGTGTAGTGTGCTTGAGACCAAGAATATCCGTCCTGCATATTATTGAGTCTCTTCCAAGCGTGCCTTTTCGGTCAGTCTCCCCTCATACCGCGATTTAGGGAGACCTATCTTATTAAGGCAGGGAATGAAGTCAACACAAAACCCGATGACATCCTCTGCTTTGATGGCCCATGGAGATGCTTCCTACGGCTAGCAGCGATTCTGAACATATTTCTTTAGGACTCCCATGAACCTCTCAAAGGGGTACATATTGTGTAGAAATACGGGCCCCAGAATGACAATCTCGTCGACTAGATGAACTAGGGCGTGCGTCATGATATTGAAGAAGGATGGTGGGAACACCAGCTCGAAGCCGACAAGACATTGCGCCACATCACTCCTTAGCGTTGGTACGATTTCTGGATCGATCACCTTACGAGATATTGCATTGAGGAATGCACATAGCTTCACAATGGCTAATCGGACGTTTTCCAAAGAGAAGCCCCCTCAATGCAACCGGAAGCGATTGCGTCATAATCACCTAGCAGTCATGAGACTTTAGGTTCTGGAACTTTTCTCCGGCATATTTATTATTCCCTTTATATTCGACGAGAAGCCGGTCGGGACCTTCATCTTGGCAGGCATTGAAAGAAAATTTCTTTCTCTTCTTTCGTAAGAGCGTGGTCGGCGGGACCTTCATACTTCTTGGAGGCATGCCCTCTTTTTCGTGTAAGCGTTGCAGGTCCTCTCGTGCCTCGGTGTATCTTTTGTCTTCCCATACACGCCCAAGAAGCCCTAGCAGGTTCACGCAAAGGTTCTTAAATCACGTGCATCACGTCGATCGAAGAGCGGACCTCTAGGTCTTTCCGTGAGGGTAGGTCCCAAAATATAGATTTCTTCTTCCACATGGAGTGCGTGATTCTCGGCGTCATTCGGAACAGCTAGTCCGCGGGACCCTTTCCAAAGATTACGTGTAAATCATTGACCATAGCAAATGCGTGATCACCGATGCGCATGGCGGGCTTCTTCCGGTGATCTGCCTCGCTTTGAAATGCTTGCCTTTCTTTCGACATTGATGGTTGGTCGGAAGAAATCGATGATGGCCTGGTACACATTCTTCCTGCAGCTTCCGGTATATACTATCGGTGTCAAGTGAACGGTGCGTGCATGCGTGGTATCCCTTGTTTGTCCGTCACGAAAGGTTATCGAGAGCGGGCCAATCGTTGATGGTCACGAACAGCAACGCCTTTAGGTCAAATTCCTCCTTTTGTGCTCATCCCACGTCGTACACCGTTTCCATTCCACAGCTGTAAAAGTTCTTCAACTAATGGCCTTAGGTACACATCAATGTCGTTGCCGGGTTGCTTAGGGCCTTGGATGAGAACCGGCATCATAATGAACTTCCGCTTCATGCACATCCAAGGAGGAAGGTTATACATACATTGAGTCACGGGCCAGGTGCTATGATTGCTGTTCTGCTCCCCGAAAGGATTAATGCCATCCGCTTAAAGCAAACCATACGTTCCTTGGGTCCTTTGCAAACTCATCCCAAGACTTTCTCTCGATTTTTCTCCACTGCGACCCGTCGGGTGCTCTCAACTTCCCGTCTTTCTTACGGTCCTCACTGTGCCATCGCATCAACTTGGCATGCTCTCCGTTTACGAGCAGATGTTTCAACCGTGGTATTATAGGAGCATACCACATCACCTTCGCAGGAACCCTCTTCCTAGGAGGCTCGCCGTCAACATCACCAGGTCATCTCGTCGATCTTATACCGCAATGCACCGCATACGGGCATGCGTTCAGATCCTTGTAGGCACCACGGTAGAGGATGCACGATCATTAGGGCATGCATGTATCTTCTCCACCTCCAATCCTAGAGGGCATACGACCTTCTTTGCTGCGTATGTCTTGTCGGGCAATTCGTTATCCTTTGGAAGCTTCTTCTTCATTATTTTGATAGCTTCTCAAATCCTTTATCAGCACGACATTCTACGCCTTCCATCGCAGCAATTCGAGTACGGTACCGAGCTTTGTGTTGCCATCTTCGCAATTGGGGTACAACCCTTTTTTGTGATCCTCTAACATGCAATCGAACTTCAGCTTCTCATTATGACTTTCGCATTGTGTCCTTGCATCGACAATGACCCGACGGAGATCATCATCATCGGGCACATCGTCTGGTTCCTCTTGATCTTCAGCAGCTTCGCCCGTTCCAGCACCATCGTGCACATCGTCTGGTGCATCTTGATGTTCAGTAGCATCACCGTATTCAGGGCGCACATAGTTGTCATCGTACTCTTCTTCCTCGCCGTCTTCCATCATAACCCCGATTTCTCCGTGCCTCGTCCAAACATTATAGTGTGGCATGAAACCCTTGTAAAGCAGGTGGGTGTGAAGGATTTTCCGGTCAGAGTAAGACTTCGTATTCCCACATATAGGGCATGGACAACACATAAAACCATTCAGCTTGTTTGCCTCAGCCACTTCGAGAAAATCATGCACGCCCTTAATGTCTTTGGGAGGTGTGTCTGTCACCGTACATCCATTGCAGTTCATCTGCGTGCATTATATATAATTAAGTGTGTCAAAAATCATTTGTAACATCATGAATAGATAATTAAGTGACCAAATTAATAGGAATTCATCATCACATAAAAACCAAAGTACATACATAGTTCTCATCTAACAACATAAAGCTCTGCAGAGCATCTAAATTAATTAAACCATACATTGAAACTATGTAAAACATTTGAATGCAAAAACAAATACGATCATAATCGCAACCAAGGTAACAACAGATCCAACGGCATAAAGATACCAAGCCTCGGTATGAATCGCATATTTTCTAATCTTTCTCATCTTCAAGCGCATTGCATCCATCTTGATCTAGTGATCATCGGCGACATCCGCAACATGCAACTCCAATATCATCTTCTCCTCCTCAAGTTTTTATTTTTCCTTCAAGAAATTGTTTTCTTCTTCAACTAAATTTAACCTCTCGACAATAGGGTCGGTTGGAATTTCCGGTTCAACAACCTCCTAGATAAATAAAATCTATGTCACGTTGGTGGCATAATTTTCATAAACAATAAATGAACCAATAGTTATGAAAAGATAATATATACCACATCCGAATCATAGAGCGGGGCCGAGGGCCGACGGGGGCGGATACCAAAACCATCGCACTATATAAGATGCAATAATAAAAGTAAGAAAATAATACAAGTATCTATATAAACAAACAAGTAATAATATTATTCCTTTCAGAAAGAAGATAAGAACAAGAGGCTCACCACGGTGGTGCCGGCGATGAGATCGGCGCGGGTGATCGATGGCGATGAAGACGGGGACGGGGCGTGACGGACCGCTAAACCTAGATAAATATTGAGGAAAATGGAGCTTGGCGGTCGAGCTTGGAGAGGAGAAACCTTAAGTAGTGTGGCTCGGGCATTCCATCGAACACCTTGTGTGCATAGGAGGTGAGCTAGAGCACCACCAAGCCCTCTCCCCTCGGCCGAGAAAAAATAGAGCGGTGTGCTCTGCTCTTCTGCGAGGGGCTATATATAGGCAGCACCATTAGAGCCGGTTGGTGGCATGAACCGGGACTAAAGGGAAGCCTTTGGTCCCGTTCATGCCACCAACCGGGACCAATAGTGGTGGGCGAGCCAGGCCCATTGGTCCCGGTTCGTCCCACCAACGGGACCAAAAGGTCCTGACGAACCGGGACCAATGGCCCACGTGGCCCAAGCCGGCCCCCGGGCTCACGAACCGGGCAAATAGCTCCATCGGTCCCGGTTCTGGATTGAACCGAGACTAATGGGCTGAACTGGCCTGGACGAAAGCCCTGTTTTCTACTAGTGTGTGTAGCAGGGCACATGAAGTTGTTCATGTGGCACCTACACCAATTGAAGTGGAAGCTGATGATAGTGATCACGATGCTTCGGATCAAGTCACTACCGGACCTCGTAGGTCGACAAGGACGCGCGTACTACTTGGTGAGTGCATAATCACATCTTAGAGGTCATGTTGCTAGACAACAATGAACCTACGAGCTATGGAGAAGCGATGGTGGGCCCGGATTCCGACGAATGGCTCGAGGCCATAACATCCGAGAGAGGATCCATGACTTTGGAAGAAATACTTCATGGTCGTAAGGACGTTGGGTAAAGATGGATTTTAAAAGGAAGACAGACAATGATGGTAAGTATTACCATTAAGAAAGCTCGACTTGTCGTTAAAGATATTTTCCGACAAGTTCAAGGAGTTGACTACGGTGAGGCTTTCTCACTCGTAGCGACGCTAAGAGTCTGTTGGAATTGGATTAGCAGTTACTGCATTATTTATGAAATCTTGCATATAGGATGTCAAAACATTGTTTCCTTGACAGTTTTCTTGAGGAAAGATTGTATGTGATACAACGGAAGGTTTTTGACAATCACGAAAGACGCTAACAAGTATGCAAAGCTCCAGCTATCCTTCTAAGGACTGGAGTAAGCATCTCGGAGTTGGAATGTACGCTTTGATGAGATGATCAAATATTTTGGGTCTATACAAAGTTTATGAGAAACTTGTATTTCCAAAGAAGTGAGTGGGAGCACTTTAGAATTTCTGATGAGTATATTTGTAGACATACTGTTGATCAGAAATGATGTAGAATTTCTAGAAAGCATATAGGGTTGTTTGAAAAGTGTTTTTCAATGGAAAACCTGGATTAAGCTACTAGAACATTGAGCATCAAGATCTATGAGGATAGATCAAAACGCTTAATGGTACTTTCAAATGAGCACATACCTTGACATAATCTTGAAGGTGTTCAAGATGGATCAGTCAAAGAAGGAGTTCTTGCCTGAGTTGTAAGGTATGAATTTAAGACTTAAAGCTCGACCACGGCATAATAGAGAGAAAGGACGAAGGTCGTCCCCTATGCTTCAGACGTAGGCTCTACAGTATGCTATGCTGTGTACCGCACCTGATGTGTGCCTTGCTACATATCTGGCAAGAGGGTACAAAGGTGATCAAGGAGTGGATCATCAGATAGCGGTCAAAATTATCCTTAGAGGAATAAGGATATGTTTATCGATTATGGAGGTGATAAAGAGTTCGACGTAAAGGGTTACGTCGATGCAAGCTTTAACACATATCCGAATGACTCTGAGTAGCAAACCGGATACGTATAGTGGAGCAACCATTTGGAATAGCTCCAAGTAGAGCGTGGAAGCAGCATGTACAATATGACATAGAGAATTGCGAAATACATACGGATCTGAATGTTGCAGACCCGTTGACTAAAACCTCTCTCACTGGCAAAACATGATCAAACCCCAGAACTCATTGAGTCTTAATCACATGGTGATGTGAACCAGTTTAGTGACACTAGTAAACTCTTTGGATGTTGGTCACATGGCAATGTGACCTGTGAATGTTAATCACATGGCGATGTGAACTAGATTATTGACTCTAGTGCAAGTGGGAGACTATTGGAAATATGCCCTAGAGGGAATAATAAATAGTTATTATTATTATATTTCCTTGTTCATGATAATCGTTTATTACCCATGCTATAATTGTATTGATACTAAACTCAGCTACATGTGTGGGTACATAAACAACACCATGTCCCTAGTAAGCCTCTAGTTGACTAGCTTGTTAATCAACAGATGGTTACGGTTTCCTGACCATGGACATTGGATGTCGTTGATAACGGGATCACATCATTTGGAGAATGATGTGATGGACAAGACCCAATCCTAAGCCTAGCACAAAGATCGTAGTTCGTATGCTAAAGCTTTTCTAATGTCAAGTATCTTTTCCTTAGACCATGAGATTGTGCAACTCCCGGATACCGTAGGAATGCTTTGGGTGTACCAAACGCGTCACAACGTGAATCGGGTGGCTATAATGGTGCACTACAGGTATCTCCGAAAGTGTACATTGGGTTGGCATGAATCGAGACTGGGATTTGTCACTCCGTGTAAACGGAGAGGTATCTCTGGGCTCACTCGGTAGGACATCATCATAATGTGCACAATGTGACCAAGGGATTGATCACGGGATGATGTGTTACGGAATGAGTAAAGAGACTTGCCGGTAACGAGATTGAACAAGGTATCGGTATACCGACGATCGAATCTCGGGCAAGTACAATACCGTTAGACAAAGGGAATTGTATACGGGATTGATTGAGTCCTTGACGTCGTGGTTCATCCGATGAGATCATCGTGGAACATGTGGGAGCCAACATGGGTATCCAGATCCCGCTGTTGGTTATTGACCGGAGGACGTCTCGGTCATTTTGCATGGTTCCCGAACCCGTAGGGTCTACACACTTAAGGTTCGATGACGCTAGGGTTATAAAGGAAGTTTGTATGTGGTTACCGAATGTTGTTCGAGTCCGGATGAGATCCCGGATGTCACGAGGAGTTAGGAATGGTCCGGAGATAAAGATTTATATATGGGAAGTCCTATTTTGGCCACCGGAAAATGTTCGGGATTTTTTCGGTATTGTACGGGAAGATTCTAGAAGGTTGAGTGGGGCCCACCTGCATGTGGGGACCCACATGAACGTGGTAGTGGGGGCAAGGCCCCACACCCCTGGTCAAGGCACCAAGATCCCCTTAGAAGGAATAAGATCATATCCCGAAGGGATAAGATCAAGATCCCTAAAAAGGGGGGATAACAATCGGCGGGGAAGGAAATGATGTGATTTCTTTCCTCCCACCTTTGCCAACGCCCCAATGGACTTTTAGGGCAAGAAACCAGCCACCTCCACCCCTATATATAGTGGGGAGGCGCATGGGAGCTTCACCCTTGCCCCTGGCGCAGCCCTCCCCCTCTCCCAAGTCCTCCTCCTCTCCCGCGGTGCTTGGCGAAGCCTGCGGCGTGCCACGCTCCTCCATCACCACCACACCGTCGTGCTGCTGCTGGATGGAGTCTTCCCAACCTCTCCCTCTCTCCTTGCTGGATCAAGGCATGGGAGACATCACCGGGCTGTACGTGTGTTGAACGCGGAGGTGCCGTCCGTTCGGCACTAGGATCTCCGTTGATTTGGATCACGACGAGTACGACTCCTTCAACCCCGTTCTCTTGAACGCTTCCACTTAGCGATCTATAAGGGTATGTAGATGCACTCTCCTTCCCCTCGTTGCTAGTTTCTCCATAGATAGATCTTGGCGACACATAGGAAAATTTTGAATTTCTGCTACGGTCCCCAACAGTGGCATCATGAGCTAGGTCTATTGCGTAGATTCTTTGCACGAGTAGAACACAAAGTAGTTGTGGGCGTTGATTTTGTTCAATATGCTTACCGTTACTAGTCCAATCTTGTTTCGACGGTATTGTGGGATGAAGCGGCCGGACCGACCTTACACGTACACTTACGTGAGACAGTTCCACCGATCGACATGCACTTGGTGCATAAGGTGGCTAGCGGGTGCCGATCTCTCCACTTTAGTCGGATCAGATTCGATGAAAAGGGTCCTTATGAAGGGTAAATAGCAATTGACATATCACGTTGTGGCTTTTGCGTAGGTAAGAAATGTTCTTGCTAGAAACCCATAGCAGCCACGTAAAACATGCAAACAACAATTAGAGGACGTCTAACTTGTTTTTGCAGGGTATGCTATGTGATGTGATATGGCCAAAAAGAATGTGATGAATGATACGTGATGTATGAGAGTGATCATGTTCTTGTAATAGGAATCACGACTTGCATGTCGATGAGTATGACAACGGCAGAATATAGGAGTTGTCTTTATTTATTGTATGACCTGCATGTCATTGAACAACGCCATGTAATTACTTTACTTTATTGCTAACCGTTAGCCCTAGTAGTAGAAGTAAGAGTTGGTGAGACAACTTCATGAAGACACGATGATGGAGATCATGGTGTCATGCCGGTGACGATGATGATCATGGAGCCCCGAAGATGGAGATCAAAAGGAGCAAAATGATATTGGCCATATCATGTCACTATTTGATTGCATGTGATGTTTATCATGTTTATGCATCTTATTTGCTTAGAACGACGGTAGTAAATAAGATGATCCCTCATTAAAATTTCAAGAAAGTGTTCCCCTAAGCGTGCACCGTTGCGAAAGTTAAATCGTTTCAAAGCACCACGTGATGATCGGGTGTGATAGATTTTACGTTCACATACAATGGGTGTAAGCCAGATTTACACACGCTTGAAACACTTAGGTTGACTTGACGAGCCTAGCATGTCTGAGACATGGCCTCGGAACACAAGAGACCGAAAAGGTCGAGCATGAGTCGTATGGTAGAATACGATCAACATGAAGATGTTCACCGATGATGACTAGTCCGTCTCACGTGATGATCGGACATGGCCTAGTTGACTCGGATCATGTAATCACTTAGATGACTAGAGGGATGTCTATCTCGAGTGGGAGTTCATAAGATGAACTTAATTATCCTGAACATAGTCAAAAACCCTTTGCAAATTATGTCATAGCCCGCGCTTTTAGTTCTACTGTTTTAGATATGTTCCTAGAGAAAATATAGTTGAAAGTTGGCGGTAGCAATTATGCGGACGATGAGAAGGCTTATGTCCTTAATGCACCGCTTCGGTGTGCGAACCTCGAGCGTCGTCTGTGGATGTTGCGTAACATCGACATACACGTCTTGATAACTACGTGATAGTTCAGTTAAACGGTTTAGAGTTGAGGCACCAAAGACGATTTCGAAACATCGCGGAACATATGAGATGTTTCGAGGGCTGAAATTGGGATTTCAAGCTCGTGCCCACGTCAAGAGGTATAAGACCTCCGACGATTTTCTTAGCCTGCAAACTAAGGGAGAAAAGCTCAATCGTTGAGCTTGTGCTCAGATTGTCCGAGTGCAACAATCACTTGAATCGAGTGGGAGTTGATCTTCCGGAGATAGTGATGTTTCTCCAAAGTCATTGCCACCAAGCTGCCGAGCTTCGTGATGAACTATAACAAATCAGGGATAGATATGATGATCCTTGAGATATTCGCGATGTTTGACATCGCGAAAGTAGGAATCAACAAGGAGCATCAATTGTTGATGGTTGGTGAAACCACTAGTTTCAAGAAGGGCAAGGGCAAGAAGGGATACTTCATGAAACAACAAATCAGTTGCTGCTCTAATGAAGAAACCCAAGGTTGAACCCAAACCCGAGACTAAGTGCTTACGTAATAAGGGAACATCCACTCGAGCAGAATTACCCTAGATACTTGGTAGATGAGAAGGCTGGCAAGGTCGATAGAAGTATATTGGATATACATTAAGTTATTGTGTACTTTACTAGTACTCCTAGTAGCACCAGGGTATTAGATACCGGTTCGGTTGCTAAGTGTTAGTAACTCGAAAAAAAAGCTACAAAATAAACAGAGACTAGCTAAAGGTGAGCTGACGATATGTGTTGGAAGTGTTTCCAAGTTTGATGTGATCAAACATCGCACGCTCCCTCTACCATCAAGATTAGTATTAAACCAGAATAATTGTCATTTGGTGTTTGCGTTGAGCATAGACATGATTGGATTATGTCTATCGCAATACGGTTATTCATTTAAGGAGAATAATGGTTACTCTATTTATTTGAATAATACCTTCAATGGTCTTGCACCTAAAGGAATGGTTTATTGAATCTCGATCATAGTAATACACATTTTCATGCCAAAAGATATAAGATAGTAATGATGGTACCACTTACTTGTGGCACTTGCCATGTAAGTCATATTGGTATAAAAGCATGAAGAAGCTCCATGTTGATGGATCTTTGGACTCACTCGTTTTGAAAAATTTGAGACATGCGAACCATGTCTATTGGTGTATACGCATGAAGAAACTCCATGCAGATGGATCGTTTGGACTCACTTGATTTTGAATCACTTGAGATATGCAAATCATACCACATGGGCAAAATGATTGAAAAGCCTCGGTTTCAGTAAGATGGAACAACATAGCAACTTGTTGGAAGTAACACATTTTGATGTGTGCAATCCAATGAGTCTTTGAGGCATCTGATGAATATCGTTATGTTCTTACTTCACGGATGATTTGAGTAGATCTTGAGTGTATTTATTTGATGAAACACAAGTCTGAATTATTGAATGGTTCAAGTAATTTCAGAGTGAAGTTGAAGATCATCGTGACAAGAGGATAAAATGTCTATGATATGATCATAGAGATGAGTATCTGAGTTACTGAGCTTTGTACGCATAATTAAGACATTGTGGAAATTGTTTCACAATAAATACACTGGAACACCATAGTGTGATGGTGTGTCCAAACATCATAGTTGCACCCTATTGGATATGATGCGTACCATGATGTCTCTTATCGAATTACCACTATCGTTCATGGGTTAGGCATTAGAGACAACCGCACTCACTTTAATAGGGCACCACGTAATTCCGTTGAGACGACACCGTTTGAACTATGGTTTGGAGAAACCTAAGTTGTCGTTTCTTAAAAGTTTGGGGCTGCGATGCTTATGTGAAAAAGTTTCAGTTGATGAGCTCGAACCCAAAGCGGATAAAAATGCATCTTCATAGGACACCCAAAACAGTTGGGTACACCTCCTATCTCAGATCCGGAAGCAAAAGTAATTGTTTCTAGAAGCGGGTCCTTTCTCGAGGAAAAGTTTCTCTCGAAGAATTGAGTGGGAGGATGGTAGAGACTTAATGAGGTTATTAAACCATCACTTCAACCCGGTGTGTAGCGGGGCACATGAAGTTGTTCATGTGGCACCTACACCAATTGAAGTGGAAGCTGATGATAGTGATCATGATGCTTGGATCAAGTCACTACCAGACCTCGTGAGGTCGACAAGGACGCGTACTACTTCAGAGTGGTACGCAATCCTGTCTTAGAGGTCATGTTACTAGACAACAATGAACCTACGAGCTATGGAGAAGCGATGGTGGGCCCGGATTCCGACGAATGGCTCGAGGCCTTAACATCCGAGAGAGGATCCATGACTTTGGAAGAAATACTGATGGTCGTAAGGGGCGTTGGGTAAAGATGGATTTTAAAAGGAAGGCGGAACAACGATGGTAAGTATTACCATTAAGAAAGCTCGACTTGTCGTTAAAGATATTTTCCGACAAGTTCAAGGAGTTGACTACGGTGAGGCTTTCTCACTTTCGTGGCGGCGCTAAGAGTCTGTCGAATTGGATTAGCGATTCTTGCATTATTTATGAAATCTTGCATATAGGATGTCAAAACATTGTTTCCTTGATGCCAGTTTTCTTGAGGAAAGATTGTATGTGATACAACCAGAAGGTTTTTGACAATCCTGAAAGACGCTAACAAGTATGCAAAGCTCCAGCTATCCTTCTAAGGACTGGAGTAAGCATCTCGGAGTTGGAATGTACGCTTTGATGAGATGATCAAATATTTTGGGTCTATACAAAGTTTATGAGAAACTTGTATTTCCAAAGAAGTGAGTGGGAGCACTATAGAATTTCTGATGAGTATATTTGTAGACATATTGTTGATCAGAAATGATGTAGAATTTCTAGAAAGCATATAGGGTTGTTTGAAAAGTGTTTTTCAATGGAAAACCTGGATTAAGCTACTAGAACATTGAGCATCAAGATCTATGAGGATAGATCAAAAACGCTTAATGGTACTTTCAAATGAGCACATACCTTGACATAATCTTGAAGGTGTTCAAGATGGATCAGTCAAAGAAGGAGTTCTTGCCTGAGTTGTAAGGTATGAATTTAAGACTTAAAGCTCGACCACGGCATAATAGAGAGAAAGGACGAAGGTCGTCCCCTATGCTTCAGACGTAGGCTCTCTGGTATGCTATCTTGTGTACCGCTTTGATGTGTGCCTTGCTACATATCTGGCAAGAGGGTCTTGTCGTGGAATTGTCACGGCAGATGTCCTCATGAAAGGACTTAGTCGCGGGGCCATCGTGCGGGTTAACCTAGAGGGTTAATGCGGACACAAGACACGGAATTATCTTGGTTCGCCCCTTCGATGAAGGTGAAAACCTCACGCCCGGTTGTGGTGTGATTGATATGGTTTGGCGACTAGGGAGCAATAGCTTTGCCTTGGCCTCGAATTCTCTGTCCCTAACTCGCCGCCGGGTCGTCCCCTTATATACACGGGTTGACGCCCGGCCGGTTTACAGAATCCCAATCCGGCTCATACAAGAGTCCGGCTTGGTTTCTCTTTCCTTGCCTTACAATACAAGCTATAAAACTAAGGCGGTTTACATGTATGGACCTTAATTCACCTCTGGGCTCCAGGCCTCCATATGGGCCTGGAACACGCACGAGGGTAAACCGGCCCCTCCGGGGCGGTTCACACTCCGTAGTTGTATCCCCAACATTAGGCCCCAGATTGACTTGAACCGGTTCAGGTTAATCTTCTGCATCTTCAGGCAACTCTTGATCTCCCCTGTAAACCGCCATCTGCTTGAACCGCCGTGACATCATCCTCTGATCTTCGTGTCAGAGCACCCTGACTTCATTTTGAACAAAAAGATCCAAACAGTAAGATTCCCTTCATTAAGGCTATCCCGGGAATCGAGGCGGCCGCTGCACCTTCCGCCGCTTTTGACTCCTCGATTCTCGCGCCCGTTGATTACTCCGATCCTTTATAAATAGACCGGTCGGGTCATTCTCTTCTTCTTCCTTTCTTCTTCCTTTCTTCTTCCTTTCTTCTTCCTCCTCGCGACCCGCCGACCCTGAAGCTCTCACCGTCGTCCTCAACCTCCGACCAACGCTTCCCGCCGGGCCGCTGCATCAACCTGATCTTACCAGAGTTTCAGCGCTCCTCCGCGGTTTCCGCTCGCCAGGTACGGTTTCCTTCGAACCCTAGATCTCATCTGACCTTTGTTCGTCTCATAGTTCGTAATCGTTCGTACCGGTTCTTCCCGCTTGCTCCGCCGCGGCCGTACGGCCCAGCCGTACCGCTCATCCTGTGCCAGTGGCTGCTCTCGCCGTTTACCCGACTCTATGCATCCTCCCTTTCTGCTAAGATCCTTTACTTTAACAGGCCTGAACCTTCCTGCGCTGTAGGAGGTCTGCATAGGTCGTAGAAATTTTCCTTACTGAACTCCGGTAGATCCAAATTATTTTCATTTGCATGGGAAACCTGTTTCTGTCCACACTTAGCAACTTTTCCAACTCTGCCTCTTCTGGCGGTTTAACCTTTGATAGCTAATCCGTCACTCCATTAGTCCTTAGTTAAACCGGAATGGGAAGCCGGCTACCGAATTGCCGGTTTAATAATATTCGTAACGCCTGACCCGTTCAACGTTGAACCGTTTTCTTCCTTTCTTTCGCAGCTTTAATCTTCCGGAATGGCTCCTCAATTTTCCGCTTGCAACTGGGTCCGGTCCAGAGCCACCGACACGCAGCTCAACGGCTATGTCACCACTGGCGGTTTGGCTCCAAAAAGTGTCCTCCATTGGCGTGTTCCGGAGGGCGAGTTTCCTCCCGAGCCGCAAGCGGGGGAAGTAATTGTGTTCATGCAGCACCTAGACCGGGGGTTCTGCCCGCCCGGTTCAAAGTTTTTTCGGGACGTCCTTGCCAGCTTGCAACTCCATCCGCAAGATATCGGCCCAAATTCTGTGTCAAACATATGCAACTTTCAAGTTTTCTGTGAAGTCTATCTTCAAGAAGAACCATCTGTGGAGTTGTTCCGGGATTTTTTCCATCTAAACCGGCGCACAGAATTTTCTGATGGTCCTAACACGGAGCTGGGCGGCGTTTCAATCCAGAAGAGGAAGGAAGTCGATTTTCCTCACGCCTAGCACCACAGCCATCCAAAAGACTGGAACCAAACCTGGTTCTCTCGCCGAACACTGCCTCGCCGATTTAAAACCCCTTGCCGGGTTACCGTTCTCACCGCTCAAGAACCAGCATCCGCTGCTCGTGACGCTTAACCGTCATGAACGGAAGAACTTCGCACCGCAAATAATCAAGCTCCGAGCTCTAATGGCCAACGGCTTAACCGGCGTGGATCTTGTACGTTGCTGGGTCTCTTGGGGTGTTTTGCCACTAAGCCGCCGGCCCGGATTGATGCACCAGTACACCGGCAGCCTCAAAGATCCTCAAAGGCGTCACGAGCTGCCCATAACTGAACAGGAGGTCACCGAGATCGTCAAGAAGATGCTTGATGAGCCGATCTCCGTCTGCAGCCTAACCGGGTTGGCTCCATTTTGTGTCGCCAACAAACCGCCGGCGGTACGTTCTACTCACTGCCTTTCAGGCTCTTTAATATTCTGTTGATATATGCTAATCCTTGTTACTTCTCAGGCTGACAGCTCGTTCTGGAAACGCACCAAACCGGTTCGGGCGCCGCGTGTAAAGTCCAAGGCTACTAAGAAAACGGGCAAGAAGAAGACCGCCGAGTCCTCTGATCCGCCGGAGGACGAAGAATCGGAAGCTGAGGTAAACCGGCTTTCCGCTTTGTGTTTCTTCCTGCATATGCTTGGCCCCTTTACACTCTTTTTACTGACAATTTTCTTCCCAGGATGATGCTGAAGCCAGCCATGCCGACCCTGTTGAGGTAATCTTACTTTCTTCCGAATCCGATCTTGCGCCGGTTAAGAGAATTCGTCGCGCCGTCCGGAAAGTGAAAAAATATCATTCCTGTGCTTACTTGAATCCAAATCTTAACTTGAAGACACAAATTTGAAGAGCGCGTACAACCCGCAAGACAAAGGGCCAACGGGTTACCTCGGCCCGGTTTATCGGACACCAATCCGAAGCGTCATCCAGAGGTGACTTGCTCTCCGAAAAGCGTTATCCCTTAAAGGTTTCTTCCGATGTCCTCTCGGTCCGTCGACCCGAATTATCGGGCCTCTTCCAACTCGTGCGGCGGTTCATCCACCACACAACCGCCTCCATTGAACATCGCCGCAGGGTATGTAATTACTGTTTGTCAATTCGACTCACCGTCACCTTGGTCAATTTATCTTGATCCGATTCTGAATATTGCAGCACCAAGGCTCGCTTGAGCAAGAAGGCGAAAACTCTTGATCCTACCCCGGATGTTGATCCGGAGAAAACCCCAGAACAACCACACGAAAATCCTGAAGCCGCCAAAGAAAGTTCTGGCGAATTGTACAAAGACGACACTGCTGATCCGCCAGAAGTTGAACCGGAGGTCCAAGTGGAAACTTCCCAGCCTGCTCCATCAAACCCGTCTGCCGAGCCGGTCGTGACCGTTGAACCGCCGAGCCAGAGCAAAACGACATCGAGCCCAAACAAGACCGCTGAAAACGACGATGTTATTGTGACAGGTACTGGCTATACGGCTCCTAGCCAACCGGTCGCTTTGGCAAAGCACAGCATCAAAGAAAGTTCCACTACTATGATCAAGGACAAGGGGAAGGCTGATATGTCGGCTTATGACAATTTCTCTGCCCAAGAGCTTCATTCCGGCTTTCTGAACCGGCTTTACACAAGCCGTGACTTCGAAGCTGGTCTAGTAAATCGCATGAAGGACCGCTATGAGGTAATGGGCTGACCTTTCTTTTATTTTAACTGCATAGTAGCCCCCAAGGGTCGGTTTAACTTTGTAAAACTAAACCGGGACTTAAGGTGTGTCCTCATAGCAAATTGAGATCAACTAGCCATTAGCCCCCAAGTGCCAAGTTGAATACTTGTATTAAGCTTGGGACTTGTATAATGAAACCACTAACCTGCTTCCTTTGTCATCAGAATGAAATACACCAAAGAATTTGTGCAACTCAAGGACCTCCGAACCAATCTGGAAACCCAAATAACAGAAGCCACCAAAGCCAAGGATGAGCTAAAAACTGCCCTGACCACCATGGAACAGCTGAAGGAGTGGTACAAATCCGAGCGGGTCAACTGGGACACAGAGAAGGCCGGTTTAGTAAAGCGGGCGGAGGAAGCTGAGGCGGCCCTTAAACCGGTGACTGAAGAGCTGACCGGACTCAAACGCCAAGTGCATGCCATGACCTCTGCCATCTTTGGTAAGCAAATTGACACTGAATATGCCTGTGTTAATGCTTCCGCCGGTTTAACTTGAGCTGCCTAAACCTGGTGTAGGCAAACGTATTGCTCATCCGGCTCGACGCGTGCGGAAAAAGCTCAAGGCTTCGTACACTCGATTGAGCAGCTATATACCGACGCCCAGCCGGGTCATATCGCCACTTCATATGACAACACGGGCGCCGTCCTCGATCGAGAGAGACGCTGGACCGGCTATCCATGATTCCGGGCAGCTTGAAGAGATGAAGCGATCCGCAGCCGGCCGGGCACGCCATCGCTCGACTCGTGCCAAAGCATGGATAGCGGATCTTGATCCGGCTGACATAGCTAAAGGTTTTCCCAGTGCTCAAGAGAATGGTGAAGCCTTTGATAACGATGCCCTGAAACGGATTACAAAGGAAGTGCGTCACCGGGCGAAGTCAATCGGCCGACAAGCCAATCTGGAAGTTCACCGATCTTTTTATGACGCCAATAACAAGCGGGTGGAGTTTGTCATCCCGGAAGTGCAGAGCCTGATTCCTCCAATCCGTAAGCACACTTACGCCCCTGACGTTGATCCGGCTGAACTGATAAGTGAAGAAGCTGTCTTTCAGGCCTTAACCCGGATTGACTGGTCTACCAATGACTTCCGGGCTTTGGGTGAGGAAGAAGAAGAAGCTGAACCGACGCCAGGCGCCGTCCCCTCCACCTCGCGCCAACCCGGTGAAGCAGCGTAATCCGTCAAGCCGGGCGACATATCCAAAGCTTCAAGGCATGACTCCGCGTAAAACGCCGGGCCTCGAAAGGCTTTTGTAATAGGATAGCAAGTGTCTTCCATTGAACAATGCCGGTACAACCTTGGTCTGTAAACTTTTGCATGGCGGTGCTGGATCCGTTGGCTTTTGTAGCAAATCCTGCAACATACTTTGCCTGCAATCACAAATTCTTAAACCGCCATGGCGGTTTACACCTCCAACCAGACTGGTACCGATATTTGCATGAGAAAATACCGAGGTATACGATCAAAATTATGTGATACGAACATACCTGCCAGCATCAGGCACACAGTTGGCTTTTAGCCAATCCCGAAACGGAGGTCTTATAAACCATCATCGTCCAAAGAGGGCAACCCCTGTATAAGATCGACTTACCGTGTAAATCGTGCCGGGCATGATAAGCCCCCTGTTACTCCACAATGGGATGTTTAACAGTAAAATCAAACCGGAACAAAATCGCCAGCTTAAAAACGTATTGACAACGTAAATCCGGTTTAAGAAGAAATTTTTTTTTTGCCGGTTTACGAAGGCCGACAAAAACCAAATGATAGGTATCAAAACCACATGGAAACAAAATCAAATGAGAAAAAACCGTTTTACAAGACAAGGCTGTACTGAGCCGGATCAGATGGTGTTACCATGGTCGGACAGGACCAAGCCCCCTATACGGCGTAGCGATGGTTCAAGTCAGCCAGGTACCCATCTGAACTCGTGGCATGATGCCGATCAAGTGGCATTGCAATGGTTCGGGTTCGACCAAAGCCCCCAAGTGATTCTATGGCCTTAGGCCGACCAAGAGGCGTGACTGGTTCAGACGTGACCATGTCCCCAAATGATCTGGTGGCTTTCGCCTGCCAAGAGGCGTTGCCTTGGTTCGGATACGACCAAGCCCCCAAATGACAAAAGTTTCTGAAAACAAGGCTAAGGGTTGAACTGGAGGCCGCTTCACAACAGCATCTCCATGTACCCAAACCGGTCGTGTATACAGAACAGATGCCCCGCTTTAGCTGAGGATCCGGTTTATTGCTTTTATTCATAATATATATAGTTTTGATATGTACATAAGTGGAGCCAATGGCTCAGGTATAATAAGGCCGAAGATGAGCAATGTTCCATGGCCTGTTGGTCTCCTCCTCCGACGTACGTGAGTCCTTTCGCTCTCGAACATCAATCAGATAGTAGGAACCGTTGTATAGATTCTTGCTGACCACAAAAGGCCCTTCCCAAGGTGGGGATAGCTTGTGCATATCTTTCTGATCTTGAATGAGCCGCAGCACTAAATCTCCTTCCTGAAAGGTTCTGGTTTTAACCCGCCGGCTGTGATACCGGCGAAGATCTTGCTGGTAGACCGCCGAACGGGCTGCTGCCATATCGCGCTCTTCGTCCAGCCGGTCCAAATCATCTTGCCGTGCTGCCTCGCTATCCACCTCAACATAAGCTGCCACTCGAGGCGAGTCGTGACGGATATCGCTGGGAAGGACCGCCTCCGCTCCGTAAACCATAAAAAACGGCGTGTATCCAGTGGATCGGTTGGGGGTAGTGTTAATACTCCATATCACTGATGGTAGCTCTTCCACCCAACAACCCGGCGTCCTCTCTAAAGGGACCATAAGCCGGGGCTTGATACCCTTCAAAATTTCCTGATTAGCTCGTTCCGCTTGACCATTGGATTGCGGGTGGGCTACAGAAGAAACATCAAGCCGGATGTGCTCTCGTTCACAAAATTCTTTCATAGCTCCTTTGGACAAATTGGTGCCATTGTCCGTGATGATACTGTGTGGAAACCCAAACCGGAAAATCACCCGTTTGATGAACTGAACCGCCGTGGCCGCATCACACTTGCTAACAGGCTCTGCCTCGACCCACTTGGTAAATTTATCCACCGCTACCAACAGGTGGGTCTTTTTGTCCTTGGACCTTTTGAAAGGTCCGACCATATCCAGCCCCCAAGTCGCAAACGGCCAAGTAATTGGAATCATCCTCAATTCTTGGGCTGGCACATGAGCACGCCTGGAGAACTTTTGGCAACCATCACATCGTCTGACCAGATCCTCCGCATCAGCATGGGCAGTCAACCAATAGAAGCCATGGCGGAATGCCTTAGCCACTAGGGATTTTGAACCGGCGTGGTGACCACAATCCCCTTCATGAATTTCTCGCAATACCTCACAGCCCTCTTCAGGGGACACGCAACGCTGAAACGTCCCTGACACACTGCGACGGTGCAACTCGCCATTAACAATGGTCATAGATTTAGACCGCCGAACTATCTGCCGGGCCAACGTCTCATCCTCCGGTAACTCGCCCCGGTTCAGGTATGCCAAGTAAGGGAGCGTCCAATCCGGAATGACATGCAAGGCCGCCACCAATTGAGCCTCCGGATCAGGGATAGCCAAATCCATTTCATCAGGAAGCTTAACTGACGGTTTGTGCAGCACATCAAGGAAAACGTTGGGCGGGACCGGTTTACGCTGGGAACCCAGCCGGCTCAAAGCATCAGCCGCCTGCGTTCTTCCGACGATCCACATGGTCCACGATATCCTTTAAAATGTCCCGCAACAGCATCCACTTCCGACGATATGCAGCCATGAGTGGATCTTTGGAGTCCCAATTGCGGATACTTGCTTTGGGCCACCAAGTCCGAGTCACCAAAGCATTTAACCCTACCGAGATTCATTTCCTTAGCCATCCGGAGACCATGGAGCAAAGCTTCATACTCAGCTGCATTGTTAGTACAAGGGAACATTAGGCGGAGAACATAACAGAACTTGTCACCTCGTGGGGAAGTTAATACGACTCCAGCCCCCGAGCCCTCCAATTGCCTGGACCCATCAAAATGGATGGTCCAATAGGTGTGATCCGGCTTCTCTTACGGGCGCTTGCAACTCCGTCCAATCATTAATGAAATCCACAAGTGCACGAGACTTTACGGCCGTTCGGGCACATACCTTAAACCGGCGGCCCAAGTTCTATAGCCCACTTAGCAATCCGCCGATCGCTTCCGGTTCGATATGATATCGCCCAAGGAGCCGAATCGACCACTTTGTAATGGGGTGCCCTTGGAAATATTGCTTCACTTCCGCTTGCCATAAAAACTCCATATACCAGCTTACGCCAATGTGGATATCTTTGTTTAGATTCGATGAGAACCTCGCTGATGTAATAAATCGGCACGAACGGATACTCCTTCCTCGCCTCCTTGCGCTCCACCACAATGGCCACACTCCTTTGCCACGGCATTAGCGACAACATATAACAGAGGCGGCTCTCGTCAATAGGGGCAGCAAGAATAGGCGGGTTGGCACCGCCGCTTTAAATCCTCCAATGCCTCATCAAGATTTGAGCTCGAGACGAATTGATCCGTCTTCTTCAAAGATTCGGTACAAAGGAATGGCCTTCTCTCTAGGCGATCGATGAACCGCTTAGCGCAGCAATCCGCCTGCCAAACGTTGGACATCGTTGATGCACTTTGGCTTAGCTAAGGAGGTGATAGCTGTAATCTTCTCCGGATTAGCCTCAATCCCCAGTTGGACACGAGAAACCCAACGGTTTGCTGCGGAACACCAAAGACGCACTTGGCCGGGTTGAGCATCATCTTGTACACCCGCAAGTTGTCAAAGGTTTCCTTTAAATCTTCAATCAATGTTTCCTTCTGCCTTGATTTCACCACGATATCATCCACATAAGCGTGCACATTACGGCCGATCTGTTCATGCAAACAATTCTGTACGCAACGCTGATAAGTTGCTTGGGCACTCTTGAGCCCAAAAGGCATAGACACATAGCAGAAGGCTCCAAAGGTGATAAACGCCGCTTTCTCCTGGTCCTTACCGCCATCTTAATCGATGATAACCGGAATACGCATCCGTAAAGCTCAAACGCTCACAACCCGCCGTTGCATCAATGATCCGGTCAATGCGGGGGAGGGCGAAAGGATCCGCTGGACAAGCTTTGTTAAGATCTGTGTAATCCACGCACATGCGCCAAGTGCCATTTTTCTTAAGGACCAACACCGGATTAGCAAGCCACTCTGGGTGAAAGACTTCGACAATAAACCCTGCTGCCAAAAGTCTAGCGACTTCTTCTCCGATGGCCTTGCGCCTTTCTTCGTTAAACCGGCGAAGAAACTGTTTTACCGGTTTGTATTTCGGGTCCACATTAAGAGTGTGCTCAGCGAGTTCCTCGGTACACCTGGCATGTCAGAAGGTTTCCATGCAAAAATGTCCCGATTCTCACGGATGAACTCGATGAGCGCGCTTTCCTATTTAGGATCCAGGTTGGCACTGATGGTGAACTGCTTGGATGAATCGCCGGGCACAAAATCAACAAGCTTCGTCTCAGCCGCCGATTTGAACTTCAAGTCCGGATCATGCTCTGTAGTTGGCTTCTTCAAAGGGGTCATATCCGCCGGATCAACATTATCCTTATAATACTTTAACTCCTCCGTGGCACAAACCGACTCTGCGTAAGCCGCATCACCTTCCTCGCACTCCAGAGCGATCCGGCGGCTCCCATGAACCGTTATTGTTCCTTTGTGACCCGGCATTTTCAGCTGCAAGTAAACATAACAGGGCCGTGCCATGAATTTAGCATAAGCCGGCCGCCCAAAGAGGGCGTGGTAAGGGCTTTGAATTTTCACCACCTCAAACGTCAACGTTTCGCTCGGAGTCATGCTTTCGTCTCCAAAGGTTACCTCGAGTGGCTATTTTACCGACCGGGTATGCCGACTTACTGTGCACCACTCCGTGAAACACCATCTTTGGATGGCCCGAGATGCCTATCTGTTAACCCCATACGCCGGAAAGTTTACGTAGTACGGGATGTTGATGCTGCTTCCTCCATCCATAAGAACCTTGGTAAACTTGTACCCGCCTACAGGGTGCCACCACGGGCTAATCGACCCGGATTGTAAACCCGGGAGGATGGTCCTCTGCTCCACACAATCGGGCTGCTCGGACCAGCAGAGTAATGCGGCGCAGCAGCTCAACAACACTGACCGCCCGCTTCTGAAGTTTTCGGTCTCGTCGGTCCAAGCTGGTGGTAAAGACGTGGTACTCCCCACCATTCAATTGCTTTGGATTGCTCTGATAACCCGACTGCTGCTGTTGTTGATTGTAGCCCCTTGGTTGTTTATTACGATTACCTTGATTATTCTGATTGCCTTGCCCGCCCGGATTACCACCGAATCCTAGGCCGGTATCTCCTCCACCGTAACCCGGGGCGGACCCTGAACCGCCACCGGGCCCTTGATCATACCGGAAAGAGTTGGAGTTTTTGAACTCCTGCATAATATAACAATCCTTCCAAAGGTGGTTCGCTGGCACCTCCTTCGTCCCATGCTTCGGACAAGGCTGATTCAATATGAAATTCAAACGATCCGGATTGTGACCACCCCGGTTTGACTGCCTACCCCGGCGCCGCTGACCCTTGTCCTGCGCATTGGTGTTGGCCACAAAGCCCATGTTGCCGTTCGCTTTACGCTTGTGCCCTCCATTGCCTGCCGACTGATGCTGCTGGCTCCTGGAGCTGCCGTTCTGTTTTCCCTTCCCCACTTCATCATTCTCCGATTCGGGATCCTTGGTACTATCAGAATCAGCGTACTTTACCAAAACGCCCATTAGAGTGCCCATGTCATGACAAAAACGCTTCATGCGACCCAGCTTCAGCTTCAATGGCTCGAACCGGCAATTGGCTTCCAAGGTCAGGATCGCGGAACCAGGGTTGATCCGGTCTGAAGAATGTAAGACTTCCGAGACGCGGCGCACCCAATGGGTTGTAGACTCTCCCTCCGCCTGGACACAAGCCGCCAGATCCACCACAGACATGGGCTGTTTACAGGTGTCTTTGAAATTTTGGATGAACCGGGTTCGCAACTGTGTCCACGAGTTGATAGAGTTGGGCGGCAAGTTTTTCAACCAAGTCCGGGCAGTACCTTCCAGCATCATTGTGAAGTACTTCGCACATGCAGCTTCATCTACGTCTAGCATCTCCATGGCCATCTCGTAGCTTTCTATCCATGCCTCTGGAGCCAAGTCGGCAGTATAATTTGGCACCTTGCGTGGCCCCTTGAAGTCCTTGGGCAAGCGCACGTTGCGTAAAGCGGGGACGAGGCAAGGCACCCCCAAAGAGCCGAGCGTCACCTGGCTCGAAGATGGTCAGACGAACGGTAGCGGCGAATGATCCTCTACTTGTGCGGTTAACTCGGCCTCCCTACGTGCCCTGGCGCGGTCCACTACCACTTGAGCATCTTCAAAGCCACCTGCCGGATTGTTGCCGCGAGGCGGACCACGCTGCGCATTGCTTGATACGGCGGTTAAATCGATCGTCGGCTATAGCTCCGGCTCGGGCGGGGGTGGAGTGGATCCGATCCCGACTGTCTTGCAGTAAGCTTCTTCTTGAGCTGTGGCCGTCCGAGGAGTTTCCTTAACCCGGCGGGTCTCTACCGCCTGTGGTGAATCGCCTTCAATTGGAATCGCCTCCAACCGTGCCGCAGCCGCTACAAGATTATCCATCGGGTTGGAGTAGTGACCTGGAGGTATCTGCAAGGTCTGGGGCGCACCGGTATGACGGCGAGGCAGATCTACCAGACGGGGCTGAACCGGTGCGGCCGTCCCAGGTGCTTCCGGCCGGTTCACTAACAGCGGCGGATTACTGGTCCCTGCTCTTGGGGTATTGAAAAGCTCCCTACCCTCAAAAACTGAAGGCAAACGGGACCTGTACTTCCTTTTCATGACTTCCTGTGATGCACTCTGGTCCAGCCTGAGCCTATAAGCCTGCGCATCCAAAGCGGCTCGTTCCACTGCCATCCGTTCGTCCGCGGCCGCCAGGTCCGCCTTAGCTTTAGTGATCTGTTCCCTCACCTTTGCAATCTCTGCGTTGCGCATGTCCTGATCCGGTGAATTAGCTTCCGCCATGAGCACCGCCAATGCGTCGAAAAGCTCTGATAAAACTTGAGCCGGTGGGCGCACAGGGCCTCCGTCCCCGGCTGCCATCACCGCTGTTGAACCGGCGACCAGGGGCGCCGCGGCCGAAGAGTGAAGCGCCTCCTGCGTACCGGCCATGAAGACCCCAACCCGGTTAGGTAGATCGAGGGGGTCCGGAATACTCTCACCGTCGGAACAGCCCCCGATCTGGCCATCCTGCAGCTGGTATAAAGACTCAGTTTCTCCGGCCGACGATTTGTCGCCAGAGTAAACGGCGGTTTCGTCGCCAGACACCGATCCGCCCTCGTAACCTCCGTGGACGACTCCCACGAAAACATGCTTGACCGCCGGTTCAGCTAGGGCAGGACTCTTCTTCGCCCGCTGAGCCGTCTCGACGAGGTCGGTGCAGACGTCCGGCCCAGGTCCTGACTCGCCAATCTTGCCGATGAACACGTGTATGCCGCCAAAGGGGACCCGGTACCCGTACTCAACCGAGCCGGCCTCGGGGCCCCAGTCCGCATCGTCGATGTAGAGTTTGCCGCGACGACTTTTAGTCATCCGGCCCACTGCGTAACCTTCGAGTCCTTCGAACTTGCCCTCTAAGATCATCAAACCATCATGCGATAGCCCCATGGTGGGCGCCAACTGTCGTGGAATTGTCACGGCAGATGTCCTCATGAAAGGACTTAGTCGCAGGGCCATCGTACGGGTTAACCTAGAGGGGTTAATGCGGACACAAGACACGGGAATTATACTGGTTCGGCCCCTTCGATGAAGGTGAAAACCTACGTCCAGTTGTGGTGTGATTGATATGGTTTCGGCGACTAGGGAGCAATAGCTTTGCCTTGGCCTCGAATTCTCTGTCCCTAACTCGCCGCCGGGTCGTCCCCTTATATACACGGGTTGACGCCCGGCCGGTTTACAGAATCCCAATCCGGCTCATACAAGAGTCCGGCTTGGTTTCTCTTTCCTTGCCTTACAATACAAGCTATAAAACTAAGGCGGTTTACATGTATGGACCTTAATTCACCTCTGGGCTCCAGGCCTCCATATGGGCCTGGAACACGCACGAGGGTAAACCGGCCCCTCCGGGGCGGTTCACACTCCGTAGTTGTATCCCCAACAGGTACAAAGGTGATCAAGGAGTGGATCATCAGATAGCGGTCAAAATTATCCTTAGAGGAATAAGGATATGTTTCTCGATTATGGAGGTGACAAAGAGTTCGACGTAAAGGGTTACGTCGATGCAAGCTTTAACACCTATCAAAATGACTCTGAGTAGCAAACCGGATACGTATAGTGGAGCAACCATTTGGAATAGCTCCAAGTAGAGCGTGGAAGCAGCATTTACAATATGACATAGAGAATTGCGAAATACATACGGATCTGAATGTTGCAGACCCGTTGACTAAAACCTCTCTCACTGGCAAAACATGATCAAAACCCAGAACTCATTGAGTCTTAATCACATGGTGATGTGAACTAGTTTAGTGACACTAGTAAACTCTTTGGATGTTGGTCACATGGCAATGTGACCTGTGAATGTTAATCACATGGCGATGTGAACTAGATTATTGACTCTAGTGCAAGTGGGAGACTATTGGAAATATGCCCTAGAGGCAATAATAAATAGTTATTATTATTATATTTCCTTGTTCATGATAATCGTTTATTACCCATGCTATAATTGTATTGATAGGAAACTCAGCTACATGTGTGGGTACATAAACAACACCATGTCCCTAGTAAGCCTCTAGTTGACTAGCTTGTTAATCAACAGATGGTTACGGTTTCCTGACCATGGACATTGGATGCCGTTGATAACGGGATCACATCATTTGGAGAATGATGTGATGGACAAGACCCAATCCTAAGCCTAGCACAAAGATCGTAGTTCGTATGCTAAAGCTTTTCTAATGTCAAGTATCTTTTCCTTAGACCATGAGATTGTGCAACTCCGGATACCGTAGGAATGCTTTGGGTGTACCAAAGCGTCCTGGCGTAAGCTGGGTGGCTATAAAGGTGCACTATGGTATCTCCGAAAGTGTACATTGGGTTGGCACGAATCGAGATCGGGATTTGTCACTCCGTGTAAACGGAGAGGTATCTCAGGGCTCACTCGGTAGGACATCATCATAATGTGCACAATGTGACCAAGGGATTGATAACGGGATTATCTGTTACGGAAAGAGTAAAGAGACTTGACTGTAACGAGATTGAACAAGGTATCGGTATACCGACGATCGAATCTCGGGCAAGTACAATACCGTTAGACAAAGGGAATTGTATCACGGGATTGATTGAGTCCTTGACATCGTGGTTCATCCGATGAGATCATCGTGGAACATGTGGGAGCCAACATGGGTATCCAGATCCCGCTGTTGGTTATTGACCGGAGAACGTCTCGGTCATTTTGCATGGTTTCCGAACCCGTAGGGTCTACACACTTAAGGTTCGATGACGCTGGGGTTATAAAGGAAGTTTGTATGTGGTTACCGAATGTTGTTCGGAGTCCCGGATGAGATCCCGGATGTCACGAGGAGTTCCGGAATGGTCCGGAGATAAAGATTTATATATGGGAAGTCCTATTTTGGCCACCGGAAAATGTTCGGGATTTTTCGGTATTGTACCGGGAAGGTTCTAGAAGGTTCTGGAGTGGGGCCCACCTGCATGGGGGACCCACATGAACGTGGGTAGTGGGGGCAAGGCCCCACACCCCTGGTCAAGGCGCACCAAGATCCCCCCTTAGAAGGAATAAGATCATATCCGAAGGGATAAGATCAAGATCCTAAAAAGGGGGATAACAATCGTGAGGGAAGGAAATGATGTGATTTCTTTCCTCCCACCTTTGCCAACGCCCCAATGGACTTTTAGGGCAAGAAACCAGCCACCTCCACCCCTATATATAGTGGGGAGGCGCATGGGAGCTTCACCCTTGCCCCTGGCGCAGCCCTCCCCCTCTCCCAAGTCCTCCTCCTCTCTCATGGTGCTTGGGCGAAGCCTGCAGATTGCCACGCTCCTCCATCACCACCACACCGTCGTCTTGCTGCTGGATGGAGTCTTCCCAACCTCTCCCTCTCTCCTTGCTGGATCAAGGCATGGGAGACATCACCGGGCTGTACGTGTGTTGAGCAGCGGAGGTGCCGTCCGTTCGGCACTAGGATCTCCGGTGATTTGGATCACGACGAGTACGACTCCTTCAACCCCGTTCTCTTGAACGCTTCCGCTTAGCGATCTATAAGGGTATGCAGATGCACTCTCCTTCCCCTCGTTGCTAGTTTCTCCATAGATAGATCTTGGTGACACGTAGGAAAATTTTGAATTTCTGCTACGTTCCCCAACATGAGCAGGGTACCGGACAACAGCAAATTGTGATTGGAGCACACCAAATGCCTGCTCGACATCCTTCCTGCAATCCTCCTGCACCTTGGCAAAGTGGGACTTCTTGCCTGCTGGCACAACGTTTGAGATAGTCTTCACAAATGTAGACCATCTCGGATAGATGCCATTGTTGGGGAACGTAATAATTTCAAAAAAATTCCTACACACACTCAAGATCATGGTGATGCATAGCAACGAGAGGGGAGAGTGTTGTCTACGTACCCTCGTAGACCGAAAGCGGAAGCGTTAGCACAACGCGGTTGATGTAGTCGTACGTCTTAACGATCCGACCGATCAAGTACCGAACGCACGGCACCTCCGAGTTCAGCACACGTTCAGCCCGATGACGTCCCTCGAACTCCGATCCAGCCGAGTGTTGAGGGAGAGTTTCGTTAGTACGACGGCGTGGTGACGATGTTGATGTTCTACCGACGCAGGGCTTCGCCTAAGCACCACTACAGTATTATCGAGGTGGACTATGGTGGAGGGGGGCACCGCACATGGCTAAAAATCAACTTGATCAATTGTTGTGTCTCCGGGGTGCCCCCCTGCCCCCGTATATAAAGGAGCAAGGGGTGGTGCGGCCGGCCATGGGGAGAGGCGCGCCGGAGGAGTCCTACTCCCACCGGGAGTAGGATTCCCCCCTTTCCTAGTTGGATTAGGATTCGGGAGGGGGAAAGAGGAGAGAGAGAAGGAAGGGGGGGCGCCACCCCCTCTCGTTGTCCTATTCGGACTAGGGTGGAGGGGCGCCCAGCCCAGCCCTGGCCACCTCTCCTCTCTTCCACTAAAGCCCACTAAGGCCCATTTACCTCCCGCGGGGTTCCGGTAACCTCCCGGTACTCCGGTAAAATCCTGATTTCACCCGGAACACTTCCGATATCCAAACATAGGCTTCCAATATATCAATCTTCATGTCTCGACCATTTTGAGACTCCTCGTCATGTCCGTGATCACATCCGGGACTCCGAACAACCTTCGGTACATCAAAACATATAAACTCATAATAAAACTATCATCGTAACGTTAAGCGTGCGGACCCTATGGGTTCGAGAACTATGTAGACATGACCGAGACACGTCTCCGGTCAATAACCAATAGCGAAACCTGGATGCTCATATTGGCTCCTACATATTCTACGAAGATCTTTATCGGTCAGACCGCATAACAACATACGTTGTTCCCTTTGTCATCGGTATGTTACTTGCCCGAGATTCGATCGTCGGTATCTTAATACCTAGTTCAATCTCGTTAAGCAAGAATCTCTTTACTCGTTCCGTAAGACATCATCCCGCAACTAACTCATTAGTTGCAATGCTTGCAAGGCTTAAGTGATGTGCATTACCGAGAGGGCCCAGAGATACATCTCCGACAATCGGAGTGACAAATCCTAATCTCGAAATACGCCAACCCAACATGTACCTTTGGAGACACCTGTAGAGCTCCTTTATAATCACCCAGTTACGTTGTGATGTTTGGTAGCACACAAAGTGTTCCTTCGATAAACGGGAGTTGCATAATCTCATAGTCATAGGAACATGTATAAGTCATGAAGAAAGCAATAGCAACATACTAAACGATCGGGTGCTAAGCTAACGGAATGGGTCATGTCAATCATATCATTCTCCTAATGACGTGATCCCGTTAATCAAATGACAACTCATGTCCATGGCTAGGAAACATAATCATCTTTGATCAACAAGCTAGTCAAGTAGATGCATACTAGTGACACTCTGTTTGTTTATGTATTCACACATGTATTATGTTTCCGGTTAATACAATTCTAGCATGAATAATAAACATTTATCATGATATAAGGAAATAAATAATAACTTTATTATTGCCTCTAGGGCATATTTCCTTCAGCCATCAGCTAATAAGTACCCCTTGTTGTAGTGCCGCCCATTGACCTCGAAGTTCACCGGAGGAGAATGACCTTCAACAAGCTTGGCAAAGATAGGAGAGCACTGCAGCACGTTGATGTCATTGTGAGTTAATGGCATACCAAAGAAAGAGTGCTAAATCCAGAGGTCCTGTGTGGCCACCGCCTCAAGTACTACACTGCAACCGCCTTTGGCGCCTTTGTACATCCCCTGCCAAGCAAATGGGCAGTTCTTCAATTTCCAATGCATGCAGTCGATGCTTCCAAGCATCCTAGGAAATCTTCTTGCTGCATTCTGTGCTAGGATCCGAGCAGTGTCTTCCGCATTGGGTGTTCGCAAGTATTGCGGTCCAAACACTGCCACCTTGCCTCGATGTAACTTGTAGAAACACTCAATGGTGGTGGACTCGGCCATGCGCCCATAGTCGTCGAGTGAATCAACGGGAGCTCCGTATGCAAGCATCCTCATCGCTGTCATGCACTTCTGAATCGAGGTGAATCCAAGTTTGCCGGTGCAATCCATCTTGCACTTGAAGTAGCTGTCGAACTCCCGGATGGAATTCACAATCCTGAGGAAGAGCTTTCGGCTCATCCGATAACGGCGCCGAAATATTTTGTCGCGGTGTAGTGGAGCATCGTCGAAGTAGTCGGAATAGATCATGCAGTAGCCTTCGTGACGATGCCGGTTCTTTGCTTTCATCTGCCCCGGCACCGAGCCACCTCGCCGTGGCTTTTCATTGCTCGCCAGCATCTGGGCGAGGGCGGCGAGCACCATGAGATGTTCCTCTTCCTGGACGTCGGCCTCGGCTTCCTCCTCCAGCCGCACGGCGAGCGCTTCCTCGTAGTCCGAGTCCATCACCGAGGCAGGCAAATCGCCGAACACCTTGCAGACGTGGTGGGCACGTACCCGCCGCTAAACTGCCCCTCCGCGTAGGAAGCAGTGAAAACGCCTAGCTGGTGGAGGGGCTGCCTCGGCGAAACCCCTGCTCTTTTTCCGGCGGGGATTGGCTATCTAGCGATGGCGGGCGGTGGGTGGCACCGGGATATAGCTGTTGGCGGCCGAGCGCATGGGGGGTGGAAGGCGAGTCAGGGAAGAAATATTTGACTTTTCGCCTGACAGTGTGGGCCAGCCGTGCTTTTCCTTGAGCCCGGCGCCCCAGCGCGGGTTGGGTAAGGCGTCTTGATCGCGGGCCCAAAACAGGCCAACCGTCGGATTTCCGCGTCGCAGAAGGCGCGATTGGGACGTTTTTGGCCGGGCGAAAAAAAGTCACCTGGGGGTCTGTTGGGGCGCGGATGGAGATGGTCCCTGTACCATTTTGCACGTGGCGAGTTCAATGTCTCAAAAAAAACGTGGCGAGTTCAATTCCTTGCTTGGTTGTCCTGGGGATTCCCACGTGGCGTGCTGCAAATAAGAAACAACTCACATTGCACCCAGGGTCCGACCAAGTCGCTTCGACCCCTCTGCACCGCGCCCCTTTGTACGGCCTGCTGCAAAGACAGAGCATGCACTCGCCCTAGGGTAACCTCTAGTTTGGTTATTGTTGTTTTTCTTTTGTTTATATATTGGAAATATTTTATTCTTACAAAATATATTGGAAATACTCTAAATGATTGTACATCAGAAATTAATTTACCAAAAATTTAAAAGCATTCATCACACATTTAAAAACAGTTCATGCAGTGCTAAACTAATGTCAGCATAACTTTTAGAAAATGTTGATACCATTCAAAAACTATAACGTGACAAAAAAATGTTAATGATATTTATACAAAGGTGTTTACACAATGTAAAAAATAAAGTTCGTCATATTTAAAATAGTTATACAATGTAAAAAAATATACTTATAATTTTGGAAAAAGGTTCCTGCCATTCAAAATAATGTCCATGAAATTTATGTTCGCATGATTTAAAAATATATCCATGATATTTAAGAAAACGCAATGTAAGATAATGTTGACCTAGTTTAAAAAACTGTTTCTTACAACTTAAAAAGATAAATGGTTATATAAAAAATCTTTTGCATGTTTTCACAAAAACAAAATCAAACATATATTTGTAAACAATGCTCATAATATATAGAAATAATGTTGAACGTGTATCAAACAATATTCCGCGTGTACGCGAAAAATGTACAACTTATACTAAAAAATAGACATGTATTTAAAAACAAAAGAAACAAATAGATTCAAAAAAATTTATGTACCTTCTGAACCAATTCTACTTTAGTTTACTTACCAAACTTCTGATCACGGGCATAATTTGATAAACATCTATTTACGCAAATCAAATTATTATTATTATTATTATTATTATTATTATTATTATTATTATTATTATTATTATTATGCGATCTGAAAAGAGTTTTATTCCATCATAATGGGATTACAATCGAGAGGCAAAATATTCTCTACACATGATGCTGTGCTACGTAGCCATAAAGTAGTACTACTTTCTACTCGACTATACGACACCAACTGATTTGCTAGCCTATTTTGCTCACGCTTGATTTCCATGGGAATAAACTGTCTCCCCTTCATAAGGAACTTCATCTTTGCAACCAAATGACCATATGCCGATCTCTAGAGGCCTTTCCCAGACAATATTATCGACAGGTAAATCACAAGCTAATGTAATATAATATTTATATCCTGTTGCAACGCACGGACATTGTTCTAGTACTACTAGAAAGAGGTCAGTCGCTTGTTTATATGGGTCACGCAGCCATGGTATTGGGCCTAATCTAAGCCGACTTGCAGCGCATGCCGGCTGAACGCCACGAACGGCATACGCATCGCGGGTTCCTATATGGCGCATAGGGCGCTGCCGATCGACCTGGCGCGCACCCCCTTGGACGCTGGGCGTTCGTGTGGGCCGGCCCATATCCCTTTTATTTTCCTTTTCGTCTTTTCTTTAGTTCTCTTTTTTCTTTTCTGTTCCATTTTTTCTTTTTACTTATTCCTTTTATTTTTTATTTTCTTTCCAAATTCGAGAACATTTTTTTGTATATAAAATGCTCAACGACTCAAATATGTTCATAATTTTTTTTGTTCATCGGCCTAAAAAAATATTCATCAAAATTCAAATTTTGTTCATCGAATTCAAAAAAATCATCAAATTCGAAATGTTTTCATCGATTTTAATTTTTTTTCACCAAATTAAAAAATTGTTCATCGATGTCAACATTTTTCATCATCAATTTTAGAAAATGTTCACCAAATTAAAAATTTATTCGTAGATTTCAAATTTTTTTCATCAAATTCAAAAATTCTTCAATGTGTTCAAAATTTGGTCATCCATTCTGTTAAAAAAAATTCTTGAATACAAATTTTGTTCATGAAGTTTGAAAATGTTCATTGTATTCAAATTTTGTTCATCAAATATAAAAAATGTTCATCATTATTAAAAAATGCTTATCAAATTTTTAGTCAATAATAAATAAATTTCCATTATAATTCAGAAATTGTTCATTATTTTGAATATTGGAACTTTTCTAAAATTTTAAAAAAAGAATTAAGAAAACTGGGGCGTTCAGCCCGCTCATGGGCCGGCCACTGGGGGCGCACGGAGGGGAGGGGTGCGCGCTGGCCTGTTCGCCAGCGCGTTACGCGCCATATAGGAGCACTCATACGCATCGCTCTATGTGTTTCTTAAATTGTCTAAAAAAATGTGTTTCTCAAAAAAAAAACGCATCGCCCTATGTAAAAAAAAAAGGCATACGCATCGCTCTTATCTCAAAAGAGGAAAAAAAAGTGAGCATACGCATCGCTCCAAGATGAGGCTTTGCAACTCGACTCCTCAATGTAGGTGACGCAGTGCTTGACATGCACGCTTCCCTCTTTGAATACGACTCCACCTCAGCGACCTTCCTCTAGATATAAGCCTAGGGGCGGCCCTTCAGGGCACTCGCAGCACCCTCGCCGATCGAGCCCTCGTCTCGTTCCTCCTCGCAAGCTTCAGCACGCCCGCTCTCATGGCGCTGTGCTCTTCCTCGGCGTTCCACGACCAGATCCGTCGTGATCTCGAGCGCCGCAAGAAGATTGTCAACGCGGCCAAGGAGAGAGTTGCAAGGAAGTCCTTCCCGTCGCCCTCGTCGTCGCCACGCCAATCGGCGCTGATCTCTTCCATGTCAACCGGCGCTGTTACCATGAACCGGGACAATGCTACGAAGGAAGGGGTAGCAAAGAGACGCTCTGCTCCAGCGCCGCCGCCGCGGCCGCACCGACCCACGCTCATCCCGTTCGCCAGAATCGCCACAACCAATGCTGCCGGCAAGAAGATTGATTACTTGGACCTGGGAGAAGCTCCGACGAGGCCCCTTGTCCCGTGGGCGATGAGGACCCTGACCTCGTCCACCATGAAGGTTTCCGGCGTAGCGAGCGGCAGAATTCCCGAGAAGTCCTCCGCTCCTCCGTCAGCATGCCGATCCGCGCTGATCTCTTCCATGTCAAACGGCCCTGCCGCCGTCCATCCGGCAAACGCTACCAAGGAAGCGGTGGGAAAGAAACGCTCTGCTCCGCCGCCGTCGCTGCCGCACCAATCCGTCGGAACGACCAATGCTGCCGGCAAGAAGATCCCTTACATGGAGCTGGGAGAAGCTAAGAGGAGATGCACTGCCCCGCCCAGCCGATCCTCGCTGATCCCGACCGCGTCCATCCTGAAGGTTTCAAGCGAGATTAGCATGTACTACTAGTATGATGCATTGCAGAGTAGGTCGCACCTGTGGGCTTTGGCTATATTCAGTACCTATCAGATATCAGTACTGAAAGCTAGTGAAAAAAATTATTTTCTTGTAGTTGATCAGATACATTGAATGGCCGACAATTGTGCTCCTGGTCACACGCGCTTGCGTTTCGTGGATTGATGCCATCACCGCCAACGCTGATTTGTCTGTCTTTACTGAGGCTGATTCCCAAATCCCAATTCACTAGCAATAGCTGCCTATTTGTTTCACCCCTGTTTTTTGTCTGTCATCCACAATATTGCAATTTAAATTAAAGGATTCGACACCCTTGTGTTTGTAAATAAAGGTGGCTTGTGCCAAACTGCCAAGAAAGTTGTCTATGTACCCAGAAAAAAATGTCTGTGAGGAAAATGCGCCATTGGCTCCACGAAGTCAAGCTTTATTATCGAACTACGAAACGTCAACCATAGCGCACAAAGTGCTCAACATATTCCAGGTTACAATGTTTTACAGTTCTCCCCGCAAAAAAAGAAAAATGCTTTACAGTTCAGCTATATGTAAGTTGCCTGAAAAAATGAATTTATGTCAGTCTATTTTTGAGCCATTGATTTCTACTTTAAGATACGTGTTTTTTGCTTTTTCTATTATATCTGCCATCATGTTTTGGGCTGAAATTTTCGACGGACCACTGTTTTGGGTCAGTCGATTTCTTAGTGGGCTGAGGCCCATTCTGTGTTTTTGTTGCCTGTTTATCGGCCGACATGCTTCTTCTTTTTCTTCTGCTTTTATGCCCGTCTTGGTTTTTTTTTTTGAGTCATTTTTTCTGAGCATTTCTTGGGTTGTTGAAGTGTAAAATGCATCCACGCAAGGCCTATATAACATGTCACATGTTTATTTCTGGGTATTTCCTGTTGCCTGGGAATTATAGTGTAAAAAATACACTCCTACATGTTTATTTCTTACTCCCTCGGTTCCTAAATATAAGTCTTGTTAGAGATTTCAATATAGACTACATACGGATGTATATAGATATATTTTAGAGCGTAGATTTACTCTAAAAAGACTTATATTTAGGAACCGAGGGAGTACATATTAAAAAATGCAAAGTTTTGTGCAAGTTTTTTTATTTTGTTTCTATTCTACTTAAAAAATCGTGATTTTGGTTATGTTTTACTTTTTATTTCATTTTCTTTCTGCTTGAAGGTTAATACAAAGGCCATTAATTCATTCTTATAAGGAAATTTCTTTTTTCCGATATTCACTATTATATACTTGTTCTGGCATGTTATTAAAAAGCGCAATTTATGTATAAATTTTGTGCAAACTCTTTTAGTATTTTATTTATTTTTTATTTTTCTTAAAGTGTAATACCAACGGCACTAATTAATTACTTTTCAGGAAACTTCATTATTCTGTTTTTTTGTTTTTTTATTCCATATTATTTCCATTAGGAAAGTGTAGCACTTGTGCAAAGAAAAAAAGCGACTGAACCAAAGGTTTCATAAAGAGAGAATGAATTAGTGGCAATGGTATTACCATTTTAGAATAAAGAAAATGGGAAAAAGAATCTAAAACAAACAGTGAATTTTTTTGCACAAAATATACATAAAAATGCACTTCTTAAAAATATGCCAGCATATAGAAGTGAAATTTTCACAAAAAAGAATACAAGAACGAATGAATTAGTGGCATTGTTATTACCCTTGAAGTAGAATAAAAATGAAATAAAGACTAAAACAATATCAAAATAATATTTTTCAAAAAGTAATAATTTGCGGTGTTGGTATTTTTTAAGAAAAATGATAATTAAAAAAAATACTTGCACAAAACTTTGCACCGTAATTGCATATTTTTGTAATACGCAAAAAACAATGATATTATCATGAAATTTTAAAGCATATTATATAGTATTTGTATTTATATATTTACACTCACCCAGCATCCCAAAAATGCCCATAGAAGAGAAAGGAAAAACAACTAATAAAGGAAAGAAAACAACAAAAATACATGAAGACATAAAACAAAAAAACAGAGTAAGAAGAACGCTATGTCGCACTGGAATGGGCTTAGGCACGTAAAATAATTGAATGACCCAAATACGGGTTAGTCAAAACAAGAAAAGCCCAAGACAACACACAGACTAACCCAGAAAATGAATAGATACACGAATCTTAAAGCAGAAATTAATGGCCCACACCTAAAATTAATTTCCAGGCAAGTTACATATAACTAAAGTGTTCACTTAATGCGCTGCAAATGTTATCATATAAGTAGTTCGTCCTCACAGCAGTCACGCTTTGGTCCATATGGCATGCACGACATAAGGCCATCCATGAGTCCATCTTTCAGAGCCCCCAAGCTACCTACAGTGTCATCGGCAGGTTTATTGCTGAACTAGACACAGTCAGAACCAAGGAACCAGGGCGGGGTCAAACTCCTGTTTTGGCTCAACCCGGTCAGCGCCAGCCAAAGAAACCACCTATAGGTTATTGCAAGATTTATGTTGATGCCGGAGTATTGATGAGAAGAGGAGGATCAGCTGCGGCTGTATGCAGAGACGAGGGGGGAAACTATATGGGCAGCTCAGCTTTAGTTGTTGAAGGAGTGATAGACCCGACCACTCTTGAAGTTGTTGCTTGCCGGGAAGCTCTATCCCTTGCAGAAGATATGGGCATCCAGAACTTTGTCATCGCATCGGACTGCCGGCAAGTCGTATCAGACATCAACAAGAACTCACATGGGACGTATGGAGCGATCATTGTGGAAATAAACCTTAGAGCATCTACCTTTCATTGTAATTTTTTTTAAGAGCCGTGCTGTTAATTATGAAGCACATAGCTTAGTCAAGTTTTCACTCTCTAGAGGTCCGGGGCGCCATCTTTGATTCGGCGTGCCTCATGACCAGATATATATCCCACTTCATGTGGACTTTCATGAATAAACTTGGTTTTACCCTTAAAAAGAACTTAATGCACTGATTGTTTGGCTTCTCACAGCTTCGGGTACATGCATGCCCATCACGTCTCACCATCTTACGTACCTGAACAAAATGGGCGTGACGAGATGACAGTCGCCTAATTTTTTTCCTGGGGTCACTCGATTTCGTTTAGGCCACTGGATGACAAATGGACGGCCGAATCACCTTCTTTAACCTCTAGCCCCTCCTCTTCTTCCTTCGAACCGCCGTGCCACCGCCTGCTTCCGCCGCCCGCGGCCGATGGTACTCCCGCACAGCCTCGCCACACTACCCTCCTTCCAACCGCCGCCCACTGTCGTGTGCCCCCTCCTCCTCAGACATCCCTCTAGCCATGATGCCAACGAATGTTTTATCTGCCGAAATTGCACCACCGCACCCACCATCGCCGATCTTCCGCCCCCACTCCCCACCCAAGATAGTTGATAGGGTAGCCCACCGGCAAAATCCTTCCTTCCCTCCGGCCTCCTTCCGGTGAAGTTCAAAATCGACTAACCCAAAACTCGAAGTCAGTCGACTAACATCTAGCTATTGTGGAAGAAAATAGCTCATGCACACGCATTCATATACATGCACAAACTAATTAACCAAGATCTGTGTTCATGCTGCACAAGTATCTTGGCGTACAAAGGCACCAACTCAGCGTCCAACATGTCTTTATTTTGAGAAAAATTGCATTACTGTGAGATCACTCCCATCGTGAGAGCGAGAGCGAGAGCGCCTTCCCCCTCCCCTCCGCCGTGCGCTACTCCGGCCCCGGCGTCCACCTCCCCCCGCAGCCTGCCACTCCGGCAGCGGCGTCCACCCTCGCGCTCTCTCTCCGTGCGGCCGGTGCCATGGCAGGCTCCCCGCAGTCGCTTTCTTCCTCCTCCCGCCTGCGCGATGAACGACCGGTGGTTTCGGGTCTCGGCATCTCCGAGGAGTCGGAGGCGTCGGGCGACAGGGCCGGGCTGGAGGTGGGTTCGGGGTCCCGGCCGGTTGAGGAGCCGTGCGGTCGCCTGGTGCACTGGGGGCCTTCCGCGCCTTCCAAGAAGACCCTACGGAGGCGCCGGCATGGCCTGGACGGTGCACCTCCCCTGGTGCGTCGCCCTTCGCCGGACCGCCGCCCCTCGCCGCCCAGGGAGATCTCGCTGGACATGCGGGATAAGTGCTTCAGATGTCTTCTCAAGGGCCACTTCCGCAACGACTGCACCAATGACATCGTTTGTATCCGCTGCGGCATGCCTGTCCACGGCTCGCGGGGTTGCACGCGTCCGCGCAGCACGTCGTCGGCGGAGGAGCTCCGGCGTGAGCTTGAGGCGGCCTCTCACGGCGTCCGCCTGCGTCCGTTGGTGCGTCGTCGTCTTCGCGCTCTGGTGGGGAGGCTGCGCGTGTCTAGTTGCCTCCGCCCCGCCCCCGCCCCCTAGGGTTCTGGCGCCGGCGGTGGTTTGACCGGCCTTGCCTGCTCCGCGCCTGGTGTCGTGGTTCTAAGTCTGACAGTAGAATGGGGGGTAGGTATGGAGAGGCAAGATACTAGCTATGGAGTAGTTGTATACGCACGAGTTTTACGAGTTCAGGCCCTTCTCGGAGGAAGTAATAGCCCTACGTCTTGGAGCCCGGAGGTGGTCGACTGGATTATATGCGTAGGAATTACAGGGGTGCGAACCCTCCTGCCTGTGGAGGGGGGTGGCTTATATAGAGTGCGCCAGGACCCCAGCCAACCCACGTAGCGGAGGGTTAAAGGTACATTAAGGCCAGCGCATCGGTAACGCCTTACATAAAGTGTCATCATGATCATAAAGACTACTTAATTACAGACCGTTTGGACACCGAGTGGTTCTTGAACTCCAGGTGGTCGAATGGATCTTTATAGTCGAGTGTCTTTGAGTCTGTCGAGTGGAATCCTACCAGGTCGACTGGAAGGCAGTTTATTCTAAGGATGTCCTTGGGAGGGTATCTTGGACAGGTCCATGACCCTACCCTAGGTACATGACTTCATCATTAGCCCCCGAATGGATCGAGGTTCGAGTGAGGAAGGAGTTGATAATCTTTCCGACCTGTTTTTCGTGCTGCGAGTGTGTCTTACTCTGGATCAACGACCTTTTAGTGATGGTGCCAACTTCTCTTTCAGTCGCCTTGATCCATTCTTTACATCTGTCGAGTGACCTTTATGAACTTGGAGATTTCCGAGCGACGGATCGGAGGAAATCTGCCGTCTGACAAGTTGCTCTGTTGTTAGCGGATTTAGCGGGATCCGAATTTCGGGAAGCGCGCGAAGCGGAGAAGGCCGCGGTACTCGGATGGGATAAGGCAAGGACGCCTCGATCTCCGTGCCACCTTTTTCGCCACGTATCGCGCGTGCGACTGTTGCGAGAATTGACAGGATTGCCCGGGCCTACCAGTCAGCCACTCGGAAGCGACTTCATATAAGGCACCGGGCAGGGGTCTTTTGAACAGTGCGCCCTCTTTTTCCCCTCCCCCGTCCTCAGATTCATCCGCCGCGCCTGTAACCTACTCAGCGTTGCTGCTCCGTTCCTGCTTCGCCGACGACAATGGTGAAGGAGAAGACGGCGGCCTTGGAGCGGGCGAAGAAGGCGACGGCAAAGGCGAAGGGGAGAGCGCCCAGTCGGGGCGGTTCCTCGTCGTGGTCCAGCCTGCCGCAAGGTTGGGTCCAGGGAGATTGGATCCGCTCGACCATCACCCAGAAAGACCTCGACGACCTGGCCAACGAGGGATTGATCCCCCACGGATCAGCAAGGCTTCCGGGGACGGAGTGGCAGCCGCAACCTCAGGAGGGTGAGTGCGTCCTCTTAGCCACCCATGTTGATCGCGGATTTTCTCTCCCGCCGAATCTTTTCTTTCGGGGTTTTCTGAACTTCTTTGGAGCACAACTCCATCACTTCACACCCAACTCCATTGCCTATCTCGCCGCTTTCGTGTCTTTGTGCGAAAACTTCTTGGGTTGTCGGCCACACTGGGGCCTCTTCAAACACATATTCACGTGTCGCTCTCAGACGGTGAAAAAGGCTAGTCCGAATGATGAAAGAACCCAAGTAATCCAGATGTGTGGGGGTCTAGGGGTCCAGATGAGGGGTAAAAGTGCCTTTCCGGCCATGATTCTTCCCGATTCAGTTAGAGGGTGGCAGTCGACCTGGTTCTACTGCCAAGACCAGTCGACGCCAGGGCAGTCGACTGGACTCCCTCCTTTCTCCATGGACCGAGTGAACAAGCCGTCCTCTTTGAAGGTGCTTCCGGAGGAGAAGGTCCAGGTTAAATTGTTGATGGAGCATGTAGTCCAGCTCATTCGCGACGGAGTGACCGGCATGGATCTTCTGGAGGTTTTCCTTCGACGGCGCATTCAGCCGCTCCAATACCGAGGTCACCCGATGTGGATGTACTCTGGTACCGAAGACACCACCCGGGTCCACCTGCAGGAGGTCGACGACGCCACATTGGAGAGGTGGATGACTGCCATCACAGGGAACAAGGATAACCCTCGTGGAGCTAGGAGGATCCCACCACTCGACCAATCTTACGAACCAGACAAGGTATGACCACTTATCTCCGACTATGATCCTGTTGCATTCGCTCTGTTCCGCTGCGAATTGGCCGACTGACTTTCGTCTTGTTTTGCTGTCTTCTAGGCCACCACTGAGATGTACTCGATGCCCAACGGGGCGCAAGAACAAGTCGAAGAAGAAGAAGGAAGCGGAGGCGAAAGCCAGGAGGAATGGGAGTCCGAGGAAAACGACAGCTCTGATGAAGAGGAGGAGGAGGAGGAAGAGGAGGGAGACGTGGATCCTCCCCACTCGGAAAGGCGATCCAAGCTGACGCATGATCCGTCGGTCGAGCGCGGTAAGGCTATCGCGCCCGTTGGACGGTCGATGAAGCGCCCTCGGACGACTTCTCCAGTGCCGACTGAGAAACCGCCAAAGCAACCCCGAGCCACGTCATCAAAGCCTACGAAGGCCTTGCCCAAGATGAGGATGGTCATTCCCACCATTTCCGGGTAATCAGCAGAACTTGTGTTTTCCTGTTTATCATGGGTGTACTTTTGGTCGAACCGTTTAACTGATCAACTGATTTCTGAAATCTGCAGTGCTGCCACCTCCGAGACCTCAGCCAAGCACGAAGATCAGGAAATGGAAGATGCTGCTACCTCCAACCTTGGTATGATCTCTGCAGTTTTGCTTTATGGTCGATTGGATTTCTGTTTTTACCTTTGATTCTTTCTTGTAGTTCCACCTCATGTCATTGATCTCCTGACGGCTGACGATGAAACACCGCTGAGGAAGAGGAAGGACAAAAAGGTGCCTGATGGCAAGGCTACTCAAGTTGTATCACTGCCTGAGACTCTGGTTCACGAGGGAGGCGACACCACTCGGGCTTATGTGTCCTTCGCTGTGCCGCTGACGAGTGTCCGACCTTCGTCGTCATTGACTCCACCTTCCTTTTTGCCACACACCACGTCCCAGAAGACCAAGTGAGTGCTGCTAAGGAGGCCATACGGCAGGCAGGGATCATGATGGAGCAAGTGAAGGTGGTCCGGGAGGCCAGCCAGGCGGCTTATGATGCAAGCTCAGCTCTTCAGAGGAATGTCCAAGTAAGTTGGTCGTTGCTTGTTCTGTTAGGATATGCTACCTGAAATTTATTCTTTCTGAAGATTTCCATATCTGTATCTGTACACCCACTGGGAGGGTGTGTCAATTGAATTTTTGTACTGGTGGGGGCATTGAGTGCACCCACTGGTGTAGTCTCCGAGACTATGGTGGGCTGCAGGCGATCGACTATAGTCTTTATACTTTGAACTTCTTCACTCGGTGCAGTCGGGCCATGTCGAATGGATCTTTGGAACCGGTGGGGGCACGCTGAGTGCACCCACTGGGTGTAGTCCCCGAGACTATGGTGGACTGCTGGCAGTCGACTATAGTCTAAGGAACTATTTTTTTAAGGCTGACTGCTGACAGTTAGCTATGGTTTTAGGATCATAACATTTTTGCCTCTTTCAGTCGATTGGTCGAACCGAATTGGTAAACCAAAGGGGGCACGCCGAGTGCACCCACCGGTGTAGTCCCGAGACTCTTGTCGAATGTTTTGATTCGATCGTAGTCTTAGAAATGCTATGATTTTTCTTTAGTCACTCGGAAGTGACCTGTCTTTGATGTTTTATCGATTGACTCTTCGCAGAAATCTTGCGAGCTCGTGGCCCGCTATACCGAATTGGAGAACAAACAGATCCAGCTCAACCTTGACTTGAAGCTTGCTCAGGAGAACTTGCAAAAGGCGAGAGACGAAGCAAAAGGTATGGCTGATGAGAACTTGACGACTGTCTTTGTCTTTCTACCCATTCTCAACTCTGGGCTTATTGTTATTTTGCATACAAACTGGAGGAGGCTCTGAAGAAGAAAGACCACGACCTTGCAGAGGCACAGAAGGCGGCTTTGGAGAAAACAAAGCTCGCGGAACAGAAACTGGTCTCAGTCGGCAAACTCGAAGAGGAGAATACCAAACTGAAGGCTACTCTCGACGCGGCCAACAAGGAGGTTAGCCGACTGAAGAATGACAAAGTTGCTCTGACTAACAAGGCTGGCGAACTGGCGGGGAAGAGAAATGATCTGGAGGTTTATCTGGGAGGGCTCGCCAAAAGTTATTCCTCATGCTCGAAGGTAATCTCTTTTACCCGACTGTCTAGTTATCACCGACTGATCATAGAACTGTTAACTTGAACCCGAGTTGCATTTACTGAATGCTCGCCGAACTTCGAAGAGGAGACCAGTCGAGGGGAGACAAGCCTGGACCCCATCAACTCTCCCGTGAAGGATGAAGCCGCTATGAACGTGCTCCGACTGGAGTCTCGCATTGCTGGTGTGGTGGACTATCTCGCTCGGCTGAAAGCTACGGCGTCGCGGATCGACTCAACACTCTGGCGGACAGGGCCTTGAGCGACCTCGAGTCTTTAATGACTCGACTGAATGAGGTTCCAAGTCGAGTGCAAGAATGGAAAAAGTCTTCCGCCAGGTGCGGTGCTGATGTTGCTCTGTCTCTGGTTCGTGTCCACTGCAAGGAGGGGCGGGAGGAAAAGCTGGCGTCCATCAAAGTTGCCAATACTAAGAAGTATGATTTCCAATCTTTCATGGAGACTTTCATCGCCACGCCACCCGGATTGCTGATGGGATCGACCTTGACCAGTTTGTGGCTCCTTCCAGTCCTCCACCTAAGGAGTAAAAAACTTCTATGCTCTACCTTAAATTTGCCTCGAAATGCCGAGTGGTTTTGTAACCGATAAACTTTAACAGGCTTGAGGCCTGGGTACTTCTGCATCCTTAGGATGCTATCCGAACTTTACTTATCGTCGAAATATGCTTTTGTTTGCCTTCGAGTGAACTTTTCTCTTCACTCGGATTATGCTTCAATGCTTGAGACACAGCTCTGAGGTGGATCCAGTCGACCTACACTTTGTTGCTCTTGTAGGTGCAGGAGAAGGAAGCAGTCGACCTGTACCTCATCGTCCTCGCAGATCGGGATGGAGCACACGTTGCACTTGTGGCGCAGCTCCGAAGGAGAAGGAAACAGTCGACCTGCACCTCGTTGTCCTTGCGGATCGGGATGGAGCGCACGTTGTACTTGTGGCGCAGCTCCGAAGGAGAAGGAAACAGTCGACCTACACCTCGTCGTCCTTGCAGATCGGGATGGATTTCGTACTTAGGCGAGTACTGGACTGCAGCTAAGCCCCCTAGTGGGAGGTTTGCTCTCCACTCGGTAGGATTTTTTGAACTTAGGTGAGTACTGGACTGCAGCTAAGCCCCCGAGTGGGAGGTTTGCTCTCCACTCGGTAGGATTTTTTGAACTTAGGCGAGTACTGGACTGCAGCCAAGCCTCCGAGTCGGAGGTTTGCTCTCCACTCGGTAGGATTTTTCTATACTTAGGCGAGTACTGGACTGCAGCTAAGCCCCCGAGTGGGAGGTTTGCTCTCCACTCGGTAGGATTTTTCAAACTTAGGCAAGTACTGGACTGCAGCTAAGCCCCCGAGTGGGAGGTTTGCTCTCCACTCGGTAGGATTTTTGAAACTTAGGCGAGTACTGGACTGCAGCTAAGCCCCCAAGGAGGATTTTTGTGTCATAGCTTTGAAGGGGAAGGAAACAGTCGACCTGTACCTCGTCGTCCTTGCAAAGTGCACATTGTATTAAATACTTAGGCGAGTACTTGAATTGCAGCTAAGCCCCCGAGTGGGAGGTTTGCTCTCCACTTGGTAGGATTTTCAAATACTTAGGCGAGTACTTGGACTGCAGCTAAGCCTCCGAGTGGGAGGCTGGTTCCTCACTCGGTAGGATTTTCAAATACTTAGGCGAGTACTTGGACTGCAGCTAAGCCTCCGAGTGGGAGGCTGGCTCCTCACTCGGTAGGATTTTCAAATACTTAGGCGAGTACTTGGACTGCAGCTAAGCCTCCGAGTGGGAGGCTGGCTCCTCACTCGGTAGGATTTTTCAGATACTTAGGCGAAATGGATTCGCAGCTAAGCCCCCGAGTGGGAGGCTGGCTCTCCACTCGGCAGGGATTTTTTTTACAAACTTAGGCGAAACAGGTTCGCGGCTAAGCCACCCACTGGGGGAAATTTCTTTGTAAACGAAAAAGTAATAACAATCCTTTGGGAAAATTATAACATTCTTGTCTTTGATAAACAAACTACAGAGGTACTTTTATTACATCTCACCCGAGTGAGTTCTTAAGTGTAAAAGGGGCGGAGCAGCTCCGCATTCCATGCTCGAGGATCATCGATCTGGCGTTCGACATTGTAAAGATGGTAAGCTCCATTGTGAAGAACTCTGGTGACGATGAAGGGACCTTCCCAAGTGGGAGCGAGCTTGTGTGGTTTCTGTTGATCCACTCGGAGGACCAGATCCCCTTCTTGAAAGGCTCGGCTCTTCACATTTCTAGCGTGGAATCGACGCAAGTCCTGCTGATAGATGGTCGAGCGGATCAGGGCCATCTCTCTCTCCTCTTCAAGGAGGTCGACCGCATCTTGCCGGGCTTGCTCCACTTCAGCTTCAGAGTAGAGTTCGACTCGGGGCGCATTGTGAAGCAGGTCACTTGGTAGAACTGCTTCAGCTCCATAGACCATAAAGAATGGAGTTCTCCCAGTCGACCGATTAGGAGTGGTCCTCAATCCCCAAAGAACCGACGGAAGTTCGTCAACCCACGCTCCTGCTGCATGCTTGAGATCACGCATCAGTCGAGGTTTCAGTCCTTTGAGAATTAGACCATTTGCTCGTCCTGCTTGTCCATTCGATCGGGGTGAGCGAGTGAAGCATAGTCGACTCGCGTGCTCTCGAGAGGCTAAAAGGCTTTGAACTTGTCGGAATCGAAATTTGACCCATTGTCCGTGATGATGCCGTATGCGGAACTCCGTATCTGAATATCAACTCTCGATGAAACCGACAGCGGTGATTACGCATCAAGGTTACGACAGGCTTAACTTCAATCCACTTCGTAAACTTGTCGATCGCCACAAGCAAATGGGTGAAACCACTCCTGCCCGATTCTCGGTGGTCCAATCATATCCAACCCCCAAACAGCGAAAGGCCAGACGAGGGGAATGGTCTTCAATGCTGAGGCGGGTTTGTGTGACATATTGGAGTAGAACTGACATCCTTCACACTTGTTGACTATTTCCTTTGCCATTTCATTTGCCTTTGGCCAGTAAAATCCCGCTCGGTATGCTTTAGCCACGATGGTCCTAGAGGACGCATGGTGACCACAGGTCCCCGAGTGGATATCATCAAGAATTATCTGACCTTCTTCTGGCGTTATGCACTTATGACTGACTCCAGTTACGCTTTCTCTGAAGAACTGTCCCTTGATCACAGTAAAGGCCTTGGATCGACAGACGATCTGTCTAGCCTCTTCTTCGTTCTCCGGGAGCTCTTTCCTCAGGATATACGCGATGTGCAGTATCGCCCAATCGGGAGTAGCGACCACGACTTCCATGACCAGGTCGACCATCATTTGGGACCTCAACTTCATCGGATCGGTGGCACTTTTTGGCTGTGGAGCTTCTTGATGAAAGGATCCTCTTGAATCGACGGGCGTGCGGATGTGCTCCAAAAACACATCACCGGGAATGGCTTCCCTCTTGGACCCTATTTTCGCCAAATCATCGCAGCTTGATTTTTCGGTCGGGGTATATGATAGAGCTCTAACCCTCAAACTTCTTCTCTAGCTTCCTCACTGACATAAAGAGCTACCATGGTCATTTGGGCTTCCGACGTCCCACTCCTTCATCACCGATTAACCACCAGATCTGAGTCGCCATAGACCATGAGGCGATTTGACGCCGAGTGAAATGGCCATACGCAACCCATACAACAAAGCTTCAGATTACGCTTCATTGTTGGAAGAATCAAAGTGAATCTGAAGCACATATCGAGCTTATCTCCTCGGGGAAACCAATACTACCTCAAAGACCGGAACCATTCAGCATCTTGGAACCATCAAAGAACATAGTCCAAAGGTGCTCGAGTGAACTTGAGTCGGTAATCGTTGTTCATTCCACTAGTCGATGAAATCTGATATTGCTTGGGACTTGATGGCTTTCTTTGCCTCAAACTTGATATCAAGGGGAAGAAGTTCAATCGCCCATTTCGCCACTCGACCAGTTGCGTCTCTGTTGTGCAAAATCTCTGATAATGGGGCGTTGCTGACGACTGTAATGGAATGATCAGAGAAGTAATGAGCAACCTTGTTCGCGGTCATATAAATCCCATACACAAGCTTCTGATAATGAGGGTATCTTTGCTTTGACGAGGTTAATACTTCAGAAAGATAATATACTGGGCGCTGAACTTTGAAGGCCTTTCCTTCCTCTTCCCGCTTGACCGTAAGTACTGTACCGACGACTTGTCCTGTGGCTGCAATGTAAAGCAGCAACGGCTCCTTGCTGATTGGGGCAGCAAGCACCGGCTGGTGGAGAGCGAGCTTTGAGCTCGCAAACGCTGCATCGATTCAGAGTCCACTCGAACTTGTTTGACTTCTTCATCGATCGGTAAAGAGGCAATGCCTTTTCACCGAGGCGAGAGATGAATCGACTTAAAGCGGCCAAGCATCCAAAGAAGCTTCGGACATCCGTGCACACGCATGTATGCGTTTCATTCGGAGTATAGTGCCAACTTTTTCTGGGTTAGCATCGATTCCTTCTTCAGAATGAGAAAACCGAGTAACTTTCCGCCAGGAACTCCGAATGTGCACTTTGATGGATTAAGCTTGATATCATACCTCCTGAGATTGGCAAATGTTTCAGCAAGGTCAGTCAACAGGTCGGAACCTTTCCGTGACTTGACCACAATGTCATCCATGTATGCTTCCACATTTCGTTGATTTGAGTGAGTAAACACTTCTGAATCATCCTCATGAACGTGGCTCCGGCATTCTTGAGGCTGAATGGCATGGTGACATAACAGAAGCACCCGAATGGAGTGATGAAAGCTGTTTTGATCTCGTCGGGTCCATACAGACGGATCTGATGGTACCCGGAATATGCGTCTAAAAAATACAACCGCTCACATCCCGCAGTCGAGTCGACTATTTGGTCGATGCGGGGGAGAGGAAAATGATCTTTCGGACAGGCCTGATTGATATGTTTGAAGTCAATGCACATGCGCAGTGAATTGTCCTTCTTAGGGACCATGACCACATTGGCGAGCCACTCGGAGTGGTAAATCTCTCGGATAAACTCTGCTGCTAAGAGCCGAGCCACCTCCTCGCCTATGGCCTTTCTCTTCTGGATGGCGGACCGTCGAAGATGTTCTTTGACAGGTTTGACTTTTGAGTCGACTCGCACACGGTGCTTAGCCAGCTCCCCTGAACACCCGGCATGTCGCCAGGCTTCCATGCAAAGATGTCCCGATTCTCACGGAGGAACTGGACGAGCGCTTCTTCCTATTTGGAGTCGAGTGTTGTTGAGATGTTGGTCGGAGCAGCATTGGGGTCGGTCGGGTGAATATGAACCTGCTTCGTCTCACCGGACGACTGAAATGCCGACTCCGTAGCGGGCTTCTTGGCTCGCAACAAATCACTCGGATCTGCAGTCTTCTGATATTCTTGCAATTCTACCACTGCCATCTGAGCATCAGCAATCTTAGAGCCTTTCTGGAAACACTCTTCCGCTTTCTTCCGATTGCGATGGCGGTGATCACACCCTTGGGGCCGGGCATCTTCGCTTAAGGTACACATAAAATGGTCGAGCCATGAAACGCAGCATATGCTTTGGCCTCCCGAATAGCGTGATAAGCGCCCGAAATCCACAACCTCAAGGTCAACTTTTCTTTGCGGAAATTCTTGAATCACCAAAACCACATCAAGAGCAATTTGACCGGTGACTCGGCCTTCTTTCCGTGAATGACTCCGTGGAAACTCATGTTATCGGAGTTGAGTCTGGACATCGGAATGCCCATCCCTTTCAACGCCTCTCGCATACAAGATGTTCAGCCAACGCCACCATCCATCAAAACTTTGGTCGGTCGAGTGCCTTCGACGATCGGATCGACCATCAACGCTTGCCTCCCAGGTGGCAATGTGTGTCGGATGATCGGATCGGTCGAATGTGATGGCGGTCCGGGACCATTTCAGATAATTGGGCGTCACCGGAGCGACCATGTTCACTTCTGGGTTGATAACTTTCAATCGACTTTTGCTTTCAACGTCAGCAAAAATCATCAGGGTGGAATTGACCTGGGGGTATCTTCCCTTGGAACTGCTGAATCAAGAGCCAACACTGTCGAGTGGTATGCTTCGGGTAAATGAGTTTACCCTCTTCATCTTTCTTCGTGTGAATGTGACATGGCAAGTCCAACACATCATTCCCATCTTGGTCTTTCACCTTCTTGGGGTTCCACGGACCCTTGGGTTTCCCCTTGAACTTTCACGGTGTCACGACCAAGGCTTCTCGGGAGCGGCTGGCTCGACTTGCGCTTCTACTTCATTTGGAGTTTCCTCCACGGCTTCATTAGCGGCTGACTTGTACTTACCACTCCGGAGCCGATCCTCTTCTTCACCATTAGCATACTTGGTGGCAATCTCCATCATCCGACTCGGGGTCATATCTCTGTCGACCAATTTCAAACTCAACTCCCTGTTCTTTACACCTTCCTTGAAAGCACAGATCGCTGGTGATCGGACACATTCTCAAGCTGTGTGGTGCAAGGTAATCCATCTCTGGATGTAATCTCTCAAAGTTTCGTTCGACTTCTGTACACACGACTGCAGCTCTACCAACCCTGCTGGTCACTTGCAAGTCCCTTCAAATGTCCTGACAAACACTCGAGGAAGATCTTCCCAAGTGTAAATACTGCTGGGTGCTAACTGATTCAACCATGCTCTGGCCGAACCCTCCAACATAAGGGGCAAATGCTTCATAGCTACCTCATCGTTGCCGCCGCCAATCTGGACAGCCACTCGGTAGTCCTCAAGCCAAGTGTCAGGCTTGGACTCACCGGTGAACTTACCGACTCGGGCCGCCAACTTTGAAGTTGGGAGGAATCACAGCGGCTCTGATGGCCATGCTAAAACACTCTGGCCCTGAGACATGAACTCTGCTGCTGGAGGGAACATCTCTGTCATGGCCTTCTTGGTGAGCTCTGTTCCTGTCGACCAAGCCTTGAACGATAATGGTTCTCGCATCAAAGCCTGCCTCTCTGGGGTCGACTGGAATCCTTCGCCCAACACTGTGCTGGCGTCTGCCATCTTGTTGCCGAGGAGCGTATGACCCACCCCTTGGGGGAGGGGTGGGCACTCGATGTCGATCATTGCGATCGAATCGGTGCTCATACGACTCAAGGTTCTTGTACTGATCATCACACCGAGCCCCACGTTCCTCACGCCTCGGGGGTGATCTTGGACTATGGGCCGACTGGACTGAATTCGCAGCGACGGATCTACTGTGAATCCTGTTCCGTGACTGTGATACGACTGAATTTTGATCTCCTACCGCCCGGAGTAAATCTCTGATGTGTTGCAAACCTCTACCCGCCTCCGACTGGGAAGGCTGAATCGATTCTGCTATACGGGCTGCAGCTGCTAAATTTTGAATCGGAGTTCGATATACCTGAGTTAGTTGTGGAAAGAGCTGACATCGACTGGATTCTGGAACCCGTGGTCGCGTGCGCTCGTCGAGAACTTCATTGGAGGTTCTCGGTCGAGTGTGCTCAGCCAGGTTATTAGCGCGCATCCTCCAAGGCATGAGCCTCGGGGGTTTCTCCAACGATAGGAGTGTGAAGCGCATCCATGTTTCGGCGGCGAAGTTCCTCCCTCTGCAGCGAAGTGAGGGGCTCGGGTTGGTACTCTTCGTGAGCTTGCGCCGGATCGCCTCCACCATCGCCTCCGTCGGCGCGGGGGAATCTAGGAGGACTGCGTGGTCCGTCGACCATCAGAACCTCTGCTTTGCGGATCGCTATCGCACTTTCGGATGCACGATCTCTGCGGAGCGAGTCGACAAATCGAACAGGCCGTAGAGAGATTCGTCAGGCTCGATTGCCGCAACTTGGGGAGTGGCCGACTGGCGAGCCACCACATGCCTCACCCACCGCTGAAGCCTCGACCGACCGGAGCGCTTGCGCCGGCGGGAGACTGGGAGTGAGGACGTCACAAGAACCGACCCATCTGGGTCGGCCAGTTTACCGCAGGGCGCCCTTGCAGACGCGACACGCTGAAAGTGCGTGCCCATGGACGGGAGCCTTGTCGGCGTCGAGAGGAGCCTCCTGAAGCCAAGCGAGTCATCGGCGATGAACGTGAGCGCACCGAGACGGATCTCGTGACCCTCGACCAAAACTCCACTGAAACCATGATGTAGGAGATCGAAAGAATCCCAACTTCTCCAACAAATCGCTAGAACACCTGCCCCACGGTGGGCGCCAACTGTTGTGGTTCTAAGTCTGACAGTAGAATGGGGGGTAGGTATGGAGAGGCAAGATACTAGCTATGGAGTAGTTGTATACGCGTGAGTTTTACGAGTTCAGGCCCTTCTCGGAGGAAGTAATAGCCCTACGTCTTGGAGCCCGGAGGTGGTCGACTGGATTATATGCGTAGGAATTACAGGGGTGCGAACCCTCACACTTTGTGGAGGGGGTGGCTTATATAGAGTGCGCCAGACCCCAGCCAACCCACGAAGCGGAGGGTTAAAGGTACATTAAGGCCAAAGCATCGTAACGCCTTACATAAAGTGTCATCATGATCATAAAGACTACTTAATTACAGACCATTTGGACACCGAGTGGTTCTTGAACTCCAGGTGGTCGAGTGGATCTTCATGGTCGAGTGTCTTTGAGTCTGTCGAGTGAAATCCTACCAGGTCGACTGGAAGGCAGTTTATTCTAAGGATGTCCTTGGGGAGGGTATCTTGGACAGGTCCATGACCCTACCCTAGGTACATGACTTCATCACCTGGCGCTGCCGGTCGACATGTCCATGTGGCCGGAGGACCTATGCATCGTGCGCCAGTCTCGGACTACGGTGGACCTGGAGCGGCGCCTCCAGTTCGCCATGGTGGCGTACGCTGTGGGGGCAAGGAGGGACATCTCGCCGGGGTTTCGGTGATTCCTTTCAGGCCAGAGGATTTCCTGGTGGTTTTCGGTCAGGCAGATCACAGAAACAGGGTCAGCGCATTGCCGTTCGTGGAGCATCATGGCGTTCGTCTCTACTTCCGGCCTTGGAATAGGCAGGCGCAGGCGGTGCATGCCATGTTCGGTCTGAAGGTTCAGTTGGTGCTGGAGGGTATCCCACCCCATGCTTGGGATAGGGAGGTGGTGGAGCAGTTGCTTGGCTCGTCGTGCTTGCTGGATGAGGTGGCGCCGGAAACTGCGTCCCGCTCTGATCTGTCGGTGTTCAGGGCTTCGTTGTGGACGGCGGACCCTGAGGCAATCCCTACGCTTCGCTGGTTGGCTATCCCGGAGCCTAGTGTGGTGCCACCGTACGTGGAGCCGACGCTGCTGCAGTATCGCGTGTTGATTCACATTGACAGGGTGATTGACTACTCTGCAGTTTTGGAGCCGGCATGGCGGCAAGATGGGTCTTCCAGCAGTGGCCAGAGTGGTCTGCCGGACTCCAGTGGCAGTGAGGATGGGCACGGCTCGGTTTCGAGTCGTCGGAGTTAGAAGTTCAGAGCAAGAGATGTCAGGGGCGCGGTGCAGACGGGGAACGGTTCGGGGTCTCAGCGGAGCTTGGGAGGCGATGGTCATGGCGCGGGTGACGAACTGGTTCCCCAGGCCTGGAGGTTGCCGCCGATGGGCGAATCGTCGGACATGGCCACAGAGGTCCCGGCGGTGACGGTGTGGAACAGGATTGCTGTGCGGCAGTCTACTTTTGACCGAATCGGCGGTCCGGCAGTTGCGAGTTCAAATCAGCGGCAGGGTGCGGGACAGGTGGCAAACGTTCAAGTCGCAGCGCCAAGGAGAAAAGAGGCAACACAGCTGGCTCCAGCTAATAGGCAGGTGGACGAGACAGTGGGGATGGACGTGGGGCTCCCTCATGGAGCGGGTTGCAGTAGGCCAATCATTCCTTCCAGGGAGGAAAGCGGCAGGCCCACCTCTGGTCCCTCGGATAAGGAGACACCCAGGGAGGTGGTTGGAATGGCGCGTTTGAACTCACTTGCCACCAATCCGGATGACCAGCAGGTTATGCGGGAAACTGAGGCGCGGGATTCTCAGTCGCTTTCGCTGGAGGTGGGGCCAGAGGGGGGCTCCATGCCAATCATTGTGGGGGACAATGGAAAGGATTGCGCTGTTGGGGCAGATATGGACAACCGCGCGGAACCCGAGGGTGCTGCGGGCGGAATCAAGCAGAGGGCGGTGGAGCCCACTATGGGGGTGGGCGCGGATTCTCGCTGCACCCCAGAAGGCCAGCCTACCTTGGTGCCATCTTGGGAGAAGGAGGGCCACACAGTGGCGTAGATGGAATTGGGCACAGCGGATCCGGTGCTGGGGCCGGTTCCCTCGGTGGAGGAGGCCAGCGCAGGCACGACAGCCTCGCCTGTGCGGCCAGACGGGGCGGATCACGTGGTTGTTTCTATTGGTCCATTGTCAATCCCGAGGGAGATTGTGACCGCCAACCAGGGAGATACCGTGGAAGTTAGCGGCGCACAAGTGGCAGGCAACGATTCGCTGCTACAGGTGGAGAAGCATCCCTACGTGGAATCAGACATGCAAACTGCTCCAACGGCATGCAAGGCAGGCATGACCCCCCAGGAAGCTGCTGCCTTTGAGAAGATGAAGAGATTTTGCTCCAATCTCGTAAAGAAGCTTCGCCCCCGCTTGTATGTGAGGTGAGGGCCACCACATTGAGACCAGAGGCTGAACCGTACACCCCGAGACGCACGACAAGAGCTTCGAGGAGGGCACCATCCGCCCAAAAAGGAAGGACCTCACCGGCGGAGAATGTTTTGATGCGTGCACTAGGTTTAGTGCCGGAGGATCTAAAATGTGATATCGTGCCCGTGGAGGAGCTCAACGTGCTCTTTGACTCGCCGCTCCGCGAGCAGCATGTACGGGTCATCGCAGCGCTCTTTGGCAAGGAAATGCCGGCATGGAGGGAGCTCTCAGAGGAAAATATGACGGAGATCGAGGCGATCTAGGGAAGCGCGGGGCATGCGGGTGGGCAGTTCTCTCCATGGAGTTGAACCCGCAGGTGTTGTGCTGGAACGTTCGAGGTTTGAACGATCCGGCCAAGAGGAAGGCAGTGAGGGAATTTGTGAATTCGGTCCGTGTTAACTTAGTGTGTCTGCAAGAAACAAAACTAGCTATAATTGACCGTTTCATAGTTATGCAATGTCTTGGACCGTCGTTGGACGGCTTTGCGTACTTGCCATCGTCCGATACTAGAGGGGGGGGGGGTGCTCCTGGCATGGGATAACACAGTCATGGAGATTGACAACATTCACATGGACACTAACTTCCTTACGGGTTTGGTCCACAACAAAGATGGAGCAGAATGGTGGATCTTGGTCGTTTACGGCCCTCAAGGAGATGACCTCAAAACAAACTTCTTGGCTGAATTGAGAGAAAGAAGGGAAGGATGTCTGGGTCCATGGATGGTTCTCAGTGATTTCAACATGATCTTACGGGCATCGGAAAAGAACAATACCAATCTGAATCGAGCTATGATGCGCAAGTTCAGGGAGTTTGTGGATGATCACGAGCTAAAAGAGCTCTACATGCATGGGCGAATTTAAACTTGGACAAACGAGCGGGATGAGCCTGTTATGACTAAGATTGATAGGGTTCTCGTGTTAGTGGATTGGGAGTTGCACTTCGCGGATAGTCTGCTCCAGGCGCTCTCTTCTAATGTGTCCGATCATGCACCGCTGCCGTTATCCACCACAGCTGCGTTCTGCCCCAAGAGAAGGTTCAGATTTGAGCTTTTTTGGTTAAAGTTGGATGGTTTCATGGATGTAGTCCGGGATGCATGGGTCTGTGAAGAGAACATAGTGGACCCGTTCAAAAGGCTAAACGAGTTATTGCGCAATACGGCTCGAGCGCTTCAGGCATGGGGTCAGAGGGAAGTGGGTAACATCAAGATACAGATGGCGGTGGCCAACTACGTGATTCTGAAACTAGACAGAGCCCAGGAGCTCCGATCGTTATCTTCGGGAGAACTTTGGCTTAGGAGAATTCTCAAACTTTCTCTACTGGGATTGGCTTCGCTGCAACGAACGATTGAAAGACAACGTTCCCGGCTTCGGTGGATCAAAGAGGGTGACGCGAATACCAAGTTGTTCCAACTATTGGAAAACGGGAGGCGTTCAAAGAACTTCATCCCACGGATCAGCACGGAGGGAGAGATCATTACTGATCAGGCGCACAAGGAAGAGGTGTTTACCCAGGCCTATAAGCAGTTACTTGGGCATGCGAGCGCGAGGGAGACCACGCTGGATCTGAACTTCCTGGGGGTGCAAGCATGTGAGTTACAAGGGCTAGAGGACATGTTCACCGAGGAAGAGATTTGGAACACAATCAAAGAGATCACTACAAAAAAAAGACACATCTGTGACATTTTGGGCCGAACGAATTTTTTTCCTGTCATACATATGACACTTCTATGACGATAATTGTGACAAAACCCGGTATCATCATAGATGTGGTGGGCTCCTACTTCTATGACAAAAAATCATGACGAGAAAATGGGATTTTCATCACAGGTGGGCGGAGACGCAGCTGCATGACATTCTTTGGGCCGTCCATGACGGAAAAAACCGTGGTAGAAGCGAGGGCGAGGAAAATTTCGGGAGTTCCGGTTACGGTGGGAGGTCGGGGCCGGCGATGAGCGCTTTCTCGTACACATACGCTGCTGCGTGTGCGAGGCGTTGGCTCTAACTAAACCCGAAGCGAGGCGTTGGGCTCTAATCGAACCCGGCGGTTGCTGCGCAGTTACGCGTTATCGAACCCGAGCGATCGATCGATGGTCGTTAATCGAACCCGATCGAGCGATTCTTCGCCATCGCCGCTAATCAAGCCGATCGATGCCGCCTGGGATGAACAGTGAGCGCTATGGGGGGGGTTGGATGAACAGTGGAGCGGTGGCGTTGCCTCTGGATGAACAGGATCCCGTGGTGTGGTGGAGGGCTGGATGAGCAGATGAGCGGTGGAGGAGTGCCCGTGGAGGGGTGGTTGAACAGGACCCGTTGGTGTGGAGGGCTGGATGAGCGATGAGACGGTGGAGGGGTGGTTGAACAAAGAGCCGGTGGAGAAGCGGCGGTGGAGGCTGGATGAACAGGAGCCCGTGGAGGCCGGAGGAGGTCGACGGTGGAGATGAATAGTATACCGTGGAGTCCGTTTTGCGGTACGCCACACCCTCCCGATGAACAGGACCCCGTTTGATCGTAGGAGGTCCGTTCGTCCGTTTTGGCACGCCACACCCTCCCGATAAACAGGACCCCGTTTCGACCGTAGGAGGTCCGTTTAAATCCCTGCGGTACGCCACACCCCTCCCGATCAACAGGACCCCCATTTTGACCGTAGGAGGTCCGTTTCGTCCATTTTGCGGTACGCCAGACCCCTCCCGATGAACAGGATCCCGTTCTGAACGTGGCCGGTCGAACACAAGGCCGTTTCCTCCGTTCTGCGGTACGTCAGGCCTCGTTTCCATCGCCTGTTCCGTCCAAGCCCTCCCGATGAACACGACCACGCATTCCGTTCCGACCCAGCCGGTTGGCTCCCACGCGTTCCGTTGCCTCCCGATGAACACGACGCATTCCGTTGCCTCCCCATGAACACGATGCATTCTGTTGCCTCCCCATGAACACGACGACGACGCTGTTTCTCCGTTCCGACCCAGCCATGTATATGAGGCCTGGCCGTACGTATGCGCGAGTAGGCGTTCGAGACCCCGCCCGTATGTACACTTACGTGGCCGTATTTTCTTTCTTGCACCCTGGCCGCTGTATGTACGTGTACATGCTACGTGCGCGCCTCTACTACGACGCGTCTGGCGCCTCTACTACGACGCGTGCGCCGCCTCTACATCCACCAAAGATATATGTAATGCATATCGTTCGCGATTGAATGACAACGCTACGTACGCTTTGACCAGGTGGGTCCCGACTGTCAGGCACTTCCTTGCGTGCGAAGATGTAGCTGGTGGGTCCCAGCAGTCAGGGGGGCGAATTGTTTTTTTGCCCGGACGCACTTCCTTGCGTGCGAAGATGTAGCTGGTGGGTCCCAGCAGTCAGGGGCAAACGTTTTTTTCGCGAAATACGGTGGCCCGTCCGGTGGGTCCTCGCTGTTAGGTGGAGGAATAATTATTTTGCACGTAATAAGGAGGCACTTCCTTGATGCGGCCGTGGACCCAGCTGTCAGCCTCTCCACGTACAATCCACGTCCGATGGAAGTCGTTCCTTGACCACGTTGACGACGCCGCACCAAGAGCACCAGGGCGGTGGATGACGGCGAGGCCTAGGAAGGGGACGACGGGGAGTCGGGGAAGACGCGGCAGTGGAAGCCCGCGCGAAGAGGAGTACGAGGGTTCATTGGTTCGGCTGCGGTGTGAGGCTGCCGTCGCCGCATGGCCTGGCCAGCTGTGGGAATGGTAGGGGGCGGTGAGGCCTCCGCGGTAGCACAGCCGGCCACGGGAGGCAGGAGCGTGCGGCATGACCGGCGCTGCTTTGGGCAGCTGGAGCAAGAAGACCAGAGGTTGAAGAAGCACTACGGCCGTTGGATGGACATCGTACGGCCACTGGAGCTAGAATCGTTCATATTGACTAAAGTTGACAAAGGCCCCGTCCACCAACTTAGTAGGCTCTAAGTCAGCCTCCCACCATGGTGGGACCCAGCTAGCGTGGGGAGTATTCATTTTTTGTGCGTAATAAGGAGGCACTTCCGGTGGGTCCGAGTGGCCGTGAGGGGGTTTTCTCACGAAATCTGGCCCGTCTGGTGGGTCCCAGCAGTCAGGGGGGAGACGTTTTTTTTGCGAGATAAGGTGGCCCGTCTGGTGGGTCCCTGTTGTCAGGTGGAGGAATAATTATTTTGCGCGTAATAAGGAGGCACTTCCTTGCGGCCGCCTGGACCCGATTGTCGACCTCTCCACGTCTGATACTCTTCCGATGGAAGCCGGTCGTTGACCACGTTGACCACGCTGGCCGACAAAGACCAGGGCGGTGGTTTGACGACGGCGAGGCCTAGGAAGGGGACGACGTGGAGCCGGGAAGATGCAGCGATGGAAGCCAGCGGAGAGGAGTACGAGGTTCACCGTTCGGTGTGGTGTGAGGTCATCGTCGGCTGCAGAATAACGATGAGTAGAGGGATGGCCTGGCCAGCAGTGGGAGTAGTACGGGGCGGTGAGGCCTCCGCGGCATCACAGCCGGCCACGGGAAGCCGGAGCACGCGACACGACCGGCTGGAGCAAGAAGACCAGAGGTTGAAGAAGCACTACGGCCGTTGGATGGACATCGTACGATCACTGCAGCTAGAATCGTTTATATTGACTAAGTTGACAAAGCCCTTGGTACGCGTCAACTTAGTAGGCCCACAGCTCGGATTTGGCAGAGAACATATAGCCGATTTGCAATTTGTAAGAATATACAACCCATTTTTTAATTCTAATGGAATTTACTACAGTCCATTTACAGTTTGTTAAAAGTACAGCCCAACTTCTAGCTAGGACAACGATTAATAATTTCAAATAACCGCTCAAAACAGAATTCAAAAATAATTCCCACATTTTGATGGGATCCGAAATATTTTTATTTGAAATTTCTAGTCAGGTTAAATATAATTTCAAAATAAAGTTGTATTACGTTAAAATCCAACAAAGTATTGCGCGCGCAACAAGTAATGAAATTAAAATTTTCAAATTCCAAAAATAATATATTTTTCAAACTAATTACGTGTTTGGTGCATAGTAACTGTCCAGTTATTATAATTACATCCCATTTATTATTTCTTAAAGTCCATTTTCTTGTTAAGCCTAATGCATACCTCCTAGGAAAGTTTGTAGCCCAGCGGGGCGGAGAATAACAAGTTGACCCGGATATTGTGTACAACTGTCGGCCCAGTTGCACTGCTGATGTTGAAAAAAAGGCATGTGTAGTACAGTACAACCTAACATGGTTGCTCAACCCACATTCAGCGACGCCGGAAAGGCCCAAACAAGGCTTCTGTACAACTTTTTAAATTCACTGAGCTCAACTAATAACTTAAGAAAAAAGTTAGATTACAGTGGAACCTAATTTAAAGCTGCCACAAGCAAATAAATAATTCAACGGATCCCACTTGTGCGTGTGCGTGTGTGTGTGTGTGTGTGTGTGTGTGTGTGTGTGTGTGTGTGTGTGTGTGTGTGTGTGTGTGAGAGAGAGAGAGAGAGAGAGAGAGAGAGAGAGACCCATCGGTCGATGCTCGTAAATACATCTTTCAGCCATATGCATTGCTGATGCTCAGTAAAAACTTATATAGTTGACACAATCATATAGAACATCACAGCACAATCGAACTTGCATACAAAAATTTCACGCAGGCGGCACAATCAGGATGGAAGCAGTGGATCGCTACGGGAAGGGCTATGTTGAAACCAACGAAGTCATACATAACTGTTCATCGTCTTTATCAATGATGGGGAAATATCTTGAATGTTATGCAAAGAAAACAGACAGACAACACAATAAGTTCTGCTAGCACATTAAGTTGACGTACAACCCTTTCTAAAAAAAGTTCAGCTACAAAATTAGAACAGGTCACAATCAAATGTACTGGCATATCAGTGCTTCACACCCATAGCTCGGATTTAACTAGTATCTGACAAGATTCAGTTGTTACCTCAAATTAGAGCACATCCAGGCAGCCAGCCCTGCCTCTTCTCCCAAAGAAGCAGTGGCCTCCGCCGCGCGATGGAGTAGGCCCTGTGCCATCCATCATTCCGAGCAACACGGGGAAAGTCTGACGTTGACTCCTGTAATGGACGTCGTCGACGGACCCTGGCACCAGCGGCGGCGGCAGGACTTCGATTGATGGATTGACCACTTCTACGACATGCACGAACAATCGATATAGGTACATCCCTAACGTGGACCGCGGCGGCCTTGGTGGCGATGAATAGTACAACCCCGGTTCCTGCACCTCCAAGGTCGTTGATAAGCTCGTTCATGGACTCGCTATTCCAAGCACGTCGAGCCATGCCGTGGAAGGTAAGCTTTGTTAAAAACTCAAGCTCAGAGGGCACCGAGCCCCATCACAGGTGCCACCGATCAAAGCTCACCGGTAGCGCCATCGCAGAACAAACGCCGGGAAGATTCGAACACACGACTGCAGTCGAAAGTTGTCCGGAACCTGACGAAGAGATCAGCCGGTGGTGGACAGACTTCGACGAGCAAGTGACTTATTTGGATGTCGTGCACAATGCCAAGAGCTTTGACAAGGTCGTCCGGTGAGACGGGAGGCCGGTCGCCGTTGATGGTTACCATCAAGACTTTTGCCAAAGAACTGGTCGCGTCAAGCGCCGCCATGCCTTTGTTGAGCGACAAAGACGCATGACCAAAGGCAGACGGACCTTAGGATCTCCGCTCCGGATATCCGCGTTGACCGGCGACATGATAGTGCGCTTGAGTACAGGGAGTACAGGAGGGGGATTTGGGGGAACTGGAGTAGGAATCGAGATTCCAGAGGTGGGGGAGGGGCGGGAGACTGGGGATGAAAAGGTAGCATGAATTTTGAGCACGCGCCATGTAGCGACCCAACCTCAGACGGTCAAGTCTCTGTGCTTAAGTGTCATCCCTTGATCGGTATGCTGACACACATAGTACTCGAGGATTTATAACAGAGGTAAATCACATGTATAAAATAACGTAAATACTATTACCTCAATCCAAATAGCGGAAGTAACAACAAGGTTGTGGATTCCCATCAACACCAACGGCAAATTTGAGTGTAGAAATCATAACCCTAACGTATCACTTACTAGTCGTAAGATATCCTGCAACATGAGACGTGCAACCACAAGCTATTATGGGCTCTAGCATAGCGGAAGTAACAACAAGGTTATGGATTCCCATCAACACCAACAGCAAAGTTGAGTGTAGAAATCATAACCCTAACGTATCACTTACTCGTCGTAAGATATCCTGCAACATGAGACGTGCAGCCACAAGCTATTATGGGCTCTAGCATAGTTGTTGGAAATATGCCCTAGAGGCAATAATAAATTAGTTATTATTATATTTCCTTGTTCATGAAAATCGTTTATTATCCATGCTATAATTGTATTGATAGGAAACTCAGATACATGTGTGGATACATAAACAACACCATGTCCCTAGTAAGCCTCTACTTGACTAGCTCGTTGATCAACAGATGGTTACGGTTTCCTGACCATGGATATTGGATGTCGTTGATAACGGGATCACATCATTTGGAGAATGATGTGATGGACAAGACCCAATCCTAAGCCTAGCACAAAGATCGTAGTTCGTATGCTAAAGCTTTTCTAATGTCAAGTATCTTTTCCTTAGACCATGAGATTGTGCAACTCCGAAACCGTAGGGAATTCTTTGGGTGTACCAAACGCCACAACGTAATCGGGTGGCTATAAAGGTGCACTACAGGTATATCCGAAAGTGTCTCATTGGGTTGGCACGAATCGAGACTGGATTTGTTACTCCGATGTAAACGGAGAGGTATCTCTGGGCCCACTCGGTAGGACATCATCATAATGTGCACAATGTGACCAAGGGGTTGATCACGGGATGATGTGTTACGGAACGAGTAAAGAGACTTGCCGAACGAGATTGAACAAGGTATCGGGATACCGACGATCGAATCTCGGGCAAGTACAATACCGCTAGACAAAGGGAATTGAATACGGGATTGATTGAATCCTCGACATCGTGGTTCATCCGATGAGATCATCGTGGAACATGTGGGAGCCAACATGGGTATCCAGATCCGCTGTTGGTTATTGACCGGAGAACGCCTCTGGTCCATGTCTGCGCATGGTTCCCGAACCCGTAGGGTCTACACACTTAAGGTCTGGCGACGCTAGGGTTATAAAGGAAGTTTGTATGTGGTTACCGAATGTTGTTCGAGTCCGGATGAGATCCCGGACGTCACGAGGAGTTCGGAATGGTCCGGAGGTAAAGATTTATATATGGAAAGTTGTTGTTCGGGTTAGGAAAAAGTTCGGGTTTTTTCGGTATTGTACCAGGAAGCTTCGGAAGGTTCCGGAGGATTCGGAGGGGTCCGGAGGTCCGGAAATTTTTCCACCACGTCCAATACAGTAGCATGGGCTGTAGGGGGCGCCCTAGCCTTAATGGGCCAGGGCACCAGCCCCCAAGGCCCGTGCGCATGGGAAGGGGAAAACCCTAAAGGGGGAGGCCTCCACTTGACTTGGGAGGCACTCCTCCCCCCTTGGCCGCCCCCCCTAGATGGGATATAGGGCTGGCCGCACCCCTTGGGGAGGGAAACCCTAAAGGGGGCGCAGCCCCCTTCCCCCCTATATATACTTGAAGTTTTGGGCTGCCCAACACACATGAGTTTCTTCCCCTCTTGGTGCAGCCCTGCCTCTCCTCCTCCTCCTCTCCCTTGGTGCTTGGCGAAGCCCTGCGGGATTGCCACGCTCCTCCACCACCACCACGCCGTTGTGTTGCTCCTGGATGGAGTCTTCCTCAACCTCTCCCTCTCTCCTTGCTGGATCAAGGCATGGGAGATGTCACCGGGCTGTACGTGTGTTGAACGCGGAGGTGCTGTCCGTTCGGCACTAGGATCTCCGGTGATTTGAATCACGCAGTACGACTCCATCAACCCCGTTCACATGAACGCTTCCGCTTAGCGATCTACAAGGGTATGTAGATGCACTCTCCTTCCCTCGTTGCTAGTTTCTCCATAGATAGATCTTGGTGACACGTAGGAAAATTTTGAATTTCTGCAACGTTCCCCAACAAAGTGGCATCATGAGCTAGGTCTATTGCGTAGATTCTTTGCACGAGTAGAACACAAAGTAGTTGTGGGCGTTGATGATGTTCAATATGCTTACCGTTACTAGTCCAATCTTGTTTGACGGTATTGTGGGATGAAGCGCCCGGACCGACCTTACACGCATTTCCACGTGAGATAGGTTCCACCAATCGACATGCACTTGGTGCATAAGGTGGCTAGCGGGTGCCGCCTCTCCCACTTTAGTCGGAACGGATTCGATGAAAAGGGTCCTTATGAAGGGTAAATAGCAATTGACATATCACGTTGTGGTTTTATGAGGTAAGAAACGTTCTTGCTAGAAAACCAAAGCATCCACGTAAAACATGCAAACAACAATTATATGACGTCTAACTTGTTTTTGCAGGGTATGCTATGTGATGTGATATGGCCAAGAAGAATGTGATGAATGATATGTGATGTATGAGATTGATCATGTTCTTGTAATAGGAATCACGACTTTCATGTCGTTGAGTATGACAACCGGCAGGAGCCATAGGAGTTGTCTTTATTTATTGTATGACCTGCGTGTCATTAAACAACGCCATGTAATTACTTTACTTTATTGCTAACCGGTAGCCATAGTAGTAGAAGTAATAGTTGGCGAGACAACTTCATGAAGACACGATGATGGAGATCATGGTGTCATGCCGGTGACGATGATGATCATGGAGCCCGAAGATGGAGATCAATGGAGCTATATGATATTGGCCATATCACGTCACTACTATATAATTGCATGTGATGTTTATTATGTTTATGCATCTTGTTTACTTAGAACGGCGGTAGTAAATAAGATGATCCCTTACAACAATTTCAAGAAGTGTTCTCCCCTAACTGTGCACCATTGCTAAAGTTCGTCGCTTCTAAGCACCACGTGATGATCGGGTGTGATGGATTCTTACGTTCACATACAACGGGTGTAAGACAGATTTACACACGCGAAACACTTGGGGTTAACTTGACGAGCCTAGCATGTACAGACATGGCCTCGGAACACAGAGACCGAAAGGTCGAGCATGAGTCGTATAGTAGATACGATCAACATGAAGATGTTCACCGATGATGAGTAGTCCGTCTCACGTGATGATCGGACACGGCCTAGTTGACTCGGATCGTGTAATCACTTAGATGACTAGAGGGATGTCTATCTGAGTGGGAGTTCATAAGATGAACTTAATTATCAAGAACATATTAAAAAAAAAACTATGCACAATATGTCATAGCTCACGCTTTAGTTCTACTGTTTAGATATGTTCCTAGAGAAAATATAGTTGAAAGTTGACAGTAGCGATTATGCGGACAATAGAAGGCTTATGTCCTTAATGCACCGCTCAGTGTGCTGAACCCCAAACGTCGTTTGTGGATGTTGCGAACATCGAACATACAAGTTTTGATAACTACGTGATAGTTCAGTTAAACGGTTTAGAGTTGAGGCACCAAAGACGTTTTTCGAAACGCCGCGGAACATATGAGATGTTTCGAGGGCTGAAATTGGGATTTCAGGCTCGTGCCCACGTCAAGAGGTATAAGACCTCCGACGATTTTCTTAGCCTACAAACTAAGGGAGAAAAGCTCAATCGTTGAGCTTGTGCTCAGATTGTCTGAGTGCAACAATCACTTGAATTGAGTGGGAGTTGATCTTCCAGAGAAAGTGATGTTTCTCCAAAGTCATTGCCACCAAGCTGCTAGAGCTTCGTGATGAACTATAACAAATCAGGGATAGATATGATGATCTGTGAGATATTCGCGATGTTTGACACCACGAAAGTAGGAATCAAGAAGGAGCATCAATTGTTGATGGTTGATGAAACCACTAGTTTCAAGAAGGGCAAGGGCAAGAAGGGATACTTCATGAAACAAAGAAATCAGCTGCTGCTCTAATGAAGTAACCCAAGGTTGAACCCAAACCGAGACTAAGTGCTTACGTAATAAGGGGAACAACCAACGGAGCAGAATTACCCTAGATACTTGGTAGATGAGAAGGCTGGCAAGGTCGATAGAAGTATATTGGATATACATTAAGTTATTGTGTACTTTACTAGTACTCCTAGTAGCACCGTGGTATTAGATACCTGTTCTTTTGCTAAGTGTAAGTAACTCGAAATAAAAGGCTACGGAATAAACGTATACTAGCTAAAGGTGAGCCGGCGATATTAGTTTGAAGTGTTTCAAAGGTAGATGTGATCAAACATCGCACGCTCCCTCTACCATCAAGATTAGTATTAAACCAGAATAATTGTCATTTGGTGTTTGCGTTGAGCATAGACATGATTGGATTATGTCTATCGCAATACAGTTATTCATTTAAGGAGAATAATGGTTACTCTATTTATTTGAATAATACCTTCAATGGTCTTGCACCTAAAGGAATGATTTATTGAATCTCGATCGTAGTGATACACATTTTCATGCCAAAAGATATAAGATAGTAATGATAGTACCACTTACTTGTGGCACTGCCATGTAAATCATATTGGTGTAGAACGCATGAAGAAGCTCCATGTTGATGGATCTTTGGACTCACTCGTTTTTGAAAAGTTTGATACATGCGAACCATGTCTATTGGTGTATACGCATGATGAAACTCCATGCAGATGGATCGTTTGGACTCACTTGATTTTGAATCACTTGAGATATGCAAATTATACCACATGGGCAAGATGACTGAAAAGCCTCGTTTCAAAGAAGATGGAACAAGATAGCAACTTGTTGGAAGTAACACATTTTGATGTGTGCAGCCCAATGAGTGTTGAGGCATGCAGTGAATATCGTTATGTTCTTACTTCACAGATGATTCGAGTAGATGTTGAGTATATTTACTTGATGAAACACAAGTCTGAATTATTGAATGGTTCATGTAATTTCAGAGTGAAGTTAAAGATCTTCGTGACAAGAGGATCAAATGTCTATGATATGAACATAGAGATGAGTATCTGAGTTACGAGCTTTGTACGCAATTAAGACATTGTGGAAATTGTTTCACAATTAATACTGCTCGAACACCATAGTGTGATGGTGTGTCCGAACATCATAGTTGCACCCTATTGGATATGGTGCGTACCATGATGTCTCTTATCGAATTACCACTATCGTTCTTGGGTTAGGCATTAGAGACAACCGCACTCACTTTAATAGGGCACCACGTAATTCCGTTGAGACGACACCGTTTGAACTATGGTTTGGAGAAACCTAAGTTGTTGTTTCTTAAAGGTTTGGGGCTGCGACGCTTATGTGAAAAAGTTTCAGGTTGATAAGCTCGAACCCAAAGCGGATAAAATGCATCTTCATAGGACACCCAAAACAGTTGGGTATACCTCCTAATTCAGATCCGAAAGCAATAGGGATTGTTTCTTGAATCGGGTCCTTTCTCGAGGAAAAGTTCGTCTCGATAAATTGAGTGGGAGGATGGTGGAGACTTGATGAGGTTATTGAATCATCACTTCAACTAGTGTGTAGCAGGTACGTGAAGTTGTTCTGTGGCACCTACACCAATTGAAGTAGAAGCTTATGATAGTGATCATGAAACTTCGGATCAAGTCACTACCGAACCTCATAGGACGACAAGGACACGTACTGCTTCGGAGTGGTACGGTAATCCTGTCTTGGAGGTCATGTTGCTAGACAACACTGGACCTACGAGCTATGGAGAAGCAATGGTGGGCCCAAATTCCGACAAATGGTTAGAAGCCATGAAATCCGAGATAGGATCCATGTATCAGAACAAAGCATGGACTTTGGTGGACTTGCCCGATGATCGGCGAGCCGTTGAGATAAATGGATCTTTAAGAAAAAGACGGACAAGGACGGTAATGTCACCGTCTATGAAGCTAGACTTGTGGCGAAGAGTTTTTCACAAGTTCAAGGAGTTGACTACGATGAGATTTTCTCATCCATAGCGATGCTTAAAGTCCGTCGGAATCATGTTAGCACAAGCTGCATTTATGAAATCTGGCAGATGGATGTCAAGACGAAGTTTCCTTACCGCCAGAAGGAAAGGTTGTATGTGATACAATCAAAAAGTTTTGTCGATCCTAAGGATGCTAAAAGGTATGCTAGCTCCAGCGATCCTTCTAAGGACTGGAGTAAGCATCTTGGAGTTGGAATACGCACTTTGATAGGATGATCAAAGATTTTGGGTTTATACAAAGTTTATGAGAAACTTGTATTTCCAAAGAAGTGAGTGGGAGCACTATAGAATTTCTGATGAGTATATGTTGTTGACATATTGATGATCGAAATGATGTAGAATTCTGGAATGCATATAGGGTTATTTGAAAGATGTTTTTCAATAGAAAACCTGGATTAAGCTACTTGAACATTGAGCATCGAGATCTATAAGGATAGATCAAAATGCTTAATAATACTTTCAAATGAGCACATACCTTGACATGATCTTGAAGGTGTTCAAGATGGATCAGTCAAAGAAGGAGTTCTTGCCTGAGATGTAAGGTATGAAGTTGAGACTTAAAGCTCGACCACGCAGAAAAGAGAGACAGGACGAAGGTCGTCCCCTATGCCTTAGACGTAGGCTCTACGGTATGCTATCTTGTGTACCGCACCGGAAGTGTGCCTTGCCATGAGTCGGTCCAAGGGGTACAAGAATGATCCAGGAATGGATCATTGGACAGCGGTCAAAATTGTCCTTGGAATAAATAAGGACATGTTTCTTGATTATGGAGGTGATAAGGAGTTCGGCGTAAAGGGTTACGTCAATGCAAGCTTTAACACCTATCCGAATGACTCTGAGTAGCAAACCGGATACGTATAGTGGAGCAACCATTTGGAATAGCTCCAAGTGGAGCGTGGAAGCAGCGTTTACAATATGACCTAGAAATTTGCAAAGCACACACGGATCTGAAAGGTTCAGATCCGCTGACTAAAACCTCTTTCACAAGCAAAACATGATCAAACCCCAGAACTCATTGAGTCTTAATCACATGATGATGTGAACTAGTTTAGACACTAGTAAACTCTTTGGATGTTGGTCACATGGCGATGTGACCTATCGGTGTTAATCACATGGCGATGTGAACTAGATTATTGACTCTAGTGCAAGTGGGAGATCATTGGAAATATGCCCTAGAGGCAATAATAAATTAGTTATTATTATATTTCCTTGTTCATGATAATCGTTTATTATCCATGCTATAATTGTATTGATAGGAAACTCCGATACATGTGTGGATACATAAACAACACCATGTCCCTAGTAAGCCTCTAGTTGACTAGCTCGTTGATCAACAGATGGTTACGGTTTCACGACCATGGACATTGGATGTCGTTGATAACGGGATCACATCATTTGGAGAATGATGTGATGGACAAGACCCAATCCTAAGCCTAGCACAAAGATCGTAGTTCGTATGCTAAAGCTTTTCTAATGTCAAGTATCTTTTCCTTAGACCATGAGATTGTGCAACTCCGGAAACCGTAGGGAATGCTTTGGGTGTACCAAACGTCACAACGAATCGGGTGGCTATAAAGGTGCACTACAGGTATATCCGAAAGTGTCTGTTGGGTTGGCACGAATCGAGACTGGGATTTGTTACTCCGTGTAAACGGAGAGGTATCTCTGGGCCCACTCGGTAGGACATCATCATAATGTGCACAATGTGGCCAAGGGGTTGATCACGGGATGATGTGTTATGGAACGAGTAAAGAGACTTGCCGGAAACGAGATTGAACAAGGTATCGGGATACCGACGATCGAATCTCGGGCAAGTACAATACCCTAGACAAAGGGAATTGAATACGGGATTGATTGAATCCTCGACATCGTGGTTCATCCGATGAGATCATCGTGGAACATGTGGGAGCCAACATGGGTATCCAGATCCCACTGTTGGTTATTGACCGGAGAACGTCTTGGTCATGTCTGCATGGTTCCCGAACCCGTAGGGTCTACACATAAGGTTCGATGGCGACGCTTAGGGTTATAAAGGAAGTTTGTATGTGGTTACCGAATGTTGTTCGAGTCCGAATGAGATCCCGGACGTCACGAGGAGTTCCGGAATGGTCCGGAGGTAAAGATTTATATATGGAAAGTTGTTGTTCGGGTTAGGAAAAAGTTCGGTTTTTCGGTATTGTACGGAAGCTTCGGAAGGTTCCGGAGGATTCGGAGGGGTCGGAGGTTCGGAAATTGTTCCACCATGTCCAATACAGTAGCATGGTTCAGAGGGGGCGCCCTAGCCTTAATGGGCCAGGGGCACCAGCCCCCAAGGCCCATGCGCATGGGAAGGGGAAACCCAAAGGGGAGGCCTCCACTTGACTTGGGAGGCACTCCTCACCCCTTGGCCGCCCCCCCCTAGATGGGATCTAGGGCTGGCCGCACCCCTTGGGGAGGGAAACCCTAAAGGGGGCGCAGCCCCCTTCCCCCCTATATATACTTGAGGTTTTGGGCTGCTCAACACACATGAGTTTCTTCCCCTCTTGGTGCAGCCCTGCCTCTCCTCCTCCTCCTCTCCCTTGGTGCTTGGCGAAGCCCTGCGGGATTGCCACGCTCCTCCACCACCACCACGCCATTGTGTTGCTGCTGGATGGAGTCTTCCTCAACCTCTCCCTCTCTCCTTGCTGGATTAAGGCATGGGAGACGTCACCGGGCTGTACGTGTGTTGAACGCGGAGGTGCTGTCCGTTCGGCACTAGGATCTCCGGTGATTTGAATCACGACGAGTACGACTCCATCAACCCCGTTCACGTGAACGCTTCCGCTTAGCGATCTACAAGGGTATGTAGATGCACTCTCCTTCCCCTCGTTGCTAGTTTCTCCATAGATAGATCTTGGTGGCACGTAGGAAAATTTTGAATTTCTGCTACGTTCCCCAACAATAGTTGAGTAAGTCACGTGAAGCTCTTGAAGAGGTAGATCAGCAGGTAGTGGGTTTTGTAGGTTTGGTATGGTCTACCCGGGGTAGAGAATTAATGTTTCTGAAAGACTGTGTCTCGGTCATCCGTTTCTCAAACACTATGCCGTGCGAGAAATCCAACGGAGGCGATCGAGTCTTGTGGGGAAAAGTGCGCAAACCTCTGCAGAGTGTACAATCTAATCATGGTTAGCCGTGTCCCCGGTTATGGACAATCTTGAGTATCTAGTATTTGGGTTATCGCATGTATCTCATCATTCTTTATTAATATTATTGGGTGTTAATTACTTTAATTGGGATTGAGTTGGGGGTACCTTCTCAATGTTGTTCAACCACCATGATAGTTAAATTAAAATATATTCCTTTGTTGTAGGGAAAAATTGGCTTTTCGCAAAAACTATAACCATAGAGCTTTCCACCAGCCAAATATGCATGTAGTGATAGCATTATTCTGTTTATGCTCTCATCGTGTTATATTGCTAGCATATTCCATGTCTTGACCCGTTTTCGGGCTGCAACGTATTATGTTGCAGACTTTTCGCACAAGGAGTAAGGTTCGTTAGGTCGTGTGCTGCAGCTCAGCTATCTTTGTTGGAGTTGATGGACTCACTTTATCTTCCAAGCCTTCCGTTGTTATCGTATTAGATGGCCTTAAGCCATATTTATTGTAATAAGTTCTCTTTTGAGACATTCGATATAATAAGTGTGTGATTGCTACTCTGTTATAAATCCTTCGAGTACTGTGTGTGTTAGCATTACCGATCCAGGGATGACACTGAAGCACAGAGACTTGACCGTTTGAGGTCGGGTCGCTACATGGCGCATGCTCGAAATTCATGCTACCTTTTCAACCCCAGTCTCTCGCCCCTCCCCCACCTCTGGAATCTCGATTCCTACTCCAGTTCCCCCAAATCCCCCTCCTGTACTCCCTGTACTCAAGCGCACTATCATGTCGCCGGTCAACGCGGATCTCCGAGCCGGAGATCCCGAGGTCCATCCTGCTTTGGCCGCTGCGTCAGTCGCTCAACGATGGCATGGCGGGCGCTTTGACGACCAGTTTGCCGACAAAGTGCCGATGGTAACCATCAATGGCGGCCAAGCCTCCCGTCTCGCCGGACGACCTTGTCAAAGCTCTTGGCATTGGCGCACGGCATCCAAATAAGTGACTTGCTCGTCGAAGTCCGTCCGCCACCGGCTGATTTCTTCGTCGACAAGACCTCAGACGGTCAAGTCTTCCGTGCTTAAGTGTCATCCTCGGATCAAGATGTCGACACACACAAGATCTTGGAGGATTTATAACAGAGGTAAATCACATGTATAAAATAACGTAAATACTATTACCTCAATCCAAATAGCGGAATTAACAACAAGGTTGTGGATTCCCATAAACACCAACGACAAAGTTGAGTGTAGAAATCGTAACCCTAACGTATCACTTACTCGTCATAAGATATCCTGCAACATGAGACGTTGCAGCCACAAAGGGTCAGTAAATTGAATGTACTGGCAAATTCACACTGTAAAGCAATGCTGAAATATGGCTATCACTACATGCATATTTGGCTGGTGGAAAAGCTCTATGGTTATAAATGTTTTGCGAAAAGCCAATTTTTCCCAACAACAAAGGAATAGATTTTATTTAACTACAAAGTTGGTTGATAAATATTGAGAAGGTTCCTCCTACTCAATCCCAAAATAATAATAATTAACCCAACAAATTATTTAAGTAACGTGATGAGATCAATACGATAATCCAAATACCGGAGACTCAAGATTGTCCATAACCGGGGACACGGCTAACCATGATTAGATTGTACACTCTGCAGAGGTTTGCGCACTTTTCCCCACAAGACTCGATTGCCTCCGTTGGATTTCTCGCACTACGTGGTGTTTGAGAAACGGATGACCGAGACACGGTCTTTCAGAAACATTAACTCTCTACTCCGGGCAGACCATACCAAACCTACAACCCTCTACCTGCTGATCCACCTCTTCAAGAGCTTCACGCAACTTACTCAACTATGCTAGAGCCCATAATAGCTTGTGACTGCACACGGAAGTTTCTAGCATGAATAATCTTATGATCCCTTTGAGCCTGGGTGGCGGTCCATAGGAAAATCACACGGAACCCCGGGATTTCCAAAAATACAGGCAACACTGGACACCCCAAGTGCCTCAATCCACCCAGATGTGTATTTAAGTTGCCACCTTAAGTTAAACCATTAATTAACAATCTCAAATCTGTCATGGATTTCACTCACCCAAACCACGTCTACGAGCATAGCATAGTAATATAAGCAATATGTAGAAGTAACTCCCAAGAGTTTGTATATAATAGGGCAATAGGGCAATAGGTTCTAACTCATCAACTACTTCCCATCCCACATGTTAATCACATCCTAATCATGCAATGTTTGAGGATTGAAACTAATGCATAAAAACTGGGTAGGGAAGGGGATATGATCAAAGTGTGAACTTGCTTGTACTGTTGATGAAGATGATTCGCACTCAAAACTCTTAATAGATCTACTCGTCACACTCTGGTCAATCTATCATAAGCAAGCAATGGTAACCACACATAACCAATCACTCAAAAGATCAGAAAGAACGAAGAAGATTATCCGGAAAACATCAAAACCAAGCAAATAACTCTTGCAACATAAAACAATTTCTAACAGTACCAAAATTATATGAATTTGGCCTTATCAGAAAGTTTAGGTCAAGAGCTTCGATTGGCAAAAAGAATCAACTCAAACGGAGCTACGAAACTCAAGTTATGATCAAACGAAGTTTGAATTCAAATCTGGTCTAATTCAAATTTTAGACTTTTAAAAACATGTTTGAGTTGGATTATGGGATAGAGGAGATCATAATGAAGAAGTGGGCGTTGGTTTCGTTGGATTTGGACAAACTAGCAAAAAGTTGTGATAGATTGAAGATCAGGGACTAATCTGTGAAGAAACTAATTATATACGGGTCCCTGGCCGAAATTAAACAGAAAAAGAAAAAACTATCTAACGAAGGTTCGCTGTAGAAGCTTATAAGACAAAAACCGTTTGCTCCAAACACTAAAACAATGAACGTTCACTACTTAAAGAAAACGGTTGGAACAAAAAAAAAAACAGTTCTAAACCTAACCGTAGATCTCGGATCGGATGGACGAGGGGGAGAGGCGGCGGTTACCGCGGCGTGGAGGTCGCCGGCGACGGGGAAGACGGCGGCGGCGGCTCGGACGTCGACGGGGCGGCGGCTCTGGTGGGTCTCCTGATGGAAGAGGGAGAAGCGATGGGATTCAACACACATTCATTAGCTCTGCAGGCTGAGGTTATATACAGTTTTACAGAGGTTCGTGTGCCACTACCAGGCGATCGTGGGCGCATGCCCACTACTCTCACGCACGCACAGACCAGAGGTCGTGACGTATACACAATCCGTACGCAGGTACACTACGTATACTCTAACACTTCGCAGGTCTTGGTGTCGGCCGGAGCGACGCAAAGACTGTCCCGGAACAGGAGAAAAACGTCCGTGGACAAGCCTTTGGTCATGACATCGGCGAGCTGCTTCCTGGTGGGGATGTGAAGAACTCTGAACTCGCCCAGCACCACGCTCTCTCGTATAACATGGATGTCAAGCTCCACATGCTTGGTGCGCCGGTGATGCACTGGGTTCGCGGAGAGGTAGCAGGCCGAGACATTGTCGCAGAAGACCACTGTCGCCGTGCGAACTGGAAGGAGGAGCTCGCAGAGAAGCTGACGAAGCCACACGCACTCGGTAACAGCATTGGCGACGCCATGGTACTCGGCTTTGGCGCTGGAGCGCGACACCGTGGCCTGGCGCTTGGACGACCAGGAAACGAGGGCGCCGCCGAGGTAGACGCAGAAGCCAGATGTCGAGCGGCGGGTGTCTGGGCAGCCGGCCCAGTCGGCATCGGTGTACGCGCTGAGATCCAGTGTAGACGAGGCGCGGAGATGGAGACCGTGGACGGGCGCGCCGCGCACGTTGCGCAGCATATGCTTCACGAGAGCTTGGTGGCAGTCCCGCAGATCATGCATGTGCAGGCAAACCTGCTGGACGGCGTACGCGAGCTCGGGCCGCGTGATGGTGAGGTATTGGAGAGCCCCGACGATGCTGCGGTACGCCGACGAGTTAGGCACACGCGGGCCGCCAGCCTGAGGAAGCTTGCCCTTGGTGTCGATGGGCGTGGGCGACGGCTTGCAGGTGTCCATGCCGGCGCGTTCGAGGATCTCCTCGGCGTACTTCTGTTGACAGAGGAAGAAGAACGCCTGCATGCGCGTCACCTGGATGCCGAGGAAGTAGCGGAGCACGCCAAGGTCCTTCATGGCGAAGTCACCAGTGAGCCGGTGCACAATGCGATGAGAACAGCCGGAGTCGAGGTGGTGAGGACGATGTCGTCGACGTAAAGAAGAAGAAACGCCGTGTCCGTCTCGTTGGTGTAGATGAACAGGGAGGAGTCGGAGCGCGTCACCGTGAAGCCGACCGTCTTGAGGAAGCTGGCGAACGTCTGGAACCAGGCGCGGGAAGCTTGTTTAAGCCCGTAAAGCGACTTGTTCAGACGGCAGACATGGTGCGGCCGAGTCTCGTCGACGAAGCCGGCGGGCTGGAGGCAGTACACCTCCTCGGCGAGCGTCCCATGCAGGAACGCATTCTTGACGTCCAGTTGGTGGACGGGCCACCCTCGCGAAGCAGCTATGGTGAGAACAGTGCGGATGGTGGCCGGCTTGACCACCAGTGAGAAGGTCTCGCCGTAGTCCACGCCCGCGTGCTGATGAAAGCCGCGGACGACCCACCGCGCCTTGTAGCGTTCCAGAGAGCCGTCAGCGCGGAATTTGTGCTTGAAGACACATTTGCCTGTGATCAGGTTGGCGCCAGGCGGACGTGGAACCAGCTCCCAAGTACGGTTGGCGACGAGCGCGGCGTGCTCTTCGCGCATGGCCGCGAGCCAATGCGGATCACGGGCGGCGACGCACACAGAGCTTGGCACGGGGGAGAGCGAAGTGGAAGGCAGAGCAGTCGCAGCGTCGTAGTACTTGGGGTTCGGCTTGAAGATGCCGGCCTAAGCCCGGGTCAGCACACGCCGCGACGGGCCGGCCGGAGCGGGCGGCGCGGAGGAGACGCTGGAGTCAGCGGAAGGCATGCTCGACGACGAGGAGCAGGAGCCGTCCGTGCACGATCCAGCGGCCGTGTTTGAAGTAGCAGAACGCGCGCTTGATCGAGTAGCGCGGGAGCCGTCCGCGCGCGATCCAGCGGCTGTGTTTGAACCAGCAGATGGCGAGCGAGGGGACGGGATGGCGATGTCGTCCAGTCCTGATCCGACGGCCCGCGGTGTGCATGGTCGAACAGCAGGCGAAGAAGGAACCTGACGGGAGATCTGAAGCAGGGGCGGAGGCGCCGGCGGAGCAACAGGTGGAGTGCTGGAAGCGTAGGGGAAGGTGTCTTCATGGAAGTAGACATGGCGTGAGGTGAGGACTCGTTTAGACGCAAGGTCGAGGCAGCGGTAACCGCGGTGATTAGAGGGATAACCAAGGAAAACGCAGGCCGACGAGCGAGTGTCGATTTTGTGGCACAAAGTAGCAGCAGTGCTGGGGTAGCACAGACAGCCAAAAACACGAAGCGAGGTGTAATCGGGTGCCACACCGAGCAGTAGCTCATGTGGAGTGCGCGGCGAGGTGCGATGACAGGGGCGTCTGTTGAGCAGGTAGGTGGCAGTGTTCAGGGCTTCATCCCAAAAATGTGGCGGCAGCGAGGCATGGAAGAGCAGTGCGCGCACGCTGTCGTTGAGGGTGCGAAGAGTGCGCTCCACCTTTTTGTTCTGCTGGCTGGTGTACGGGCAAGACAACCGGAGCACGGTGCCGTGGGAAGCGAGGATTGCACGGGAAGCGTGACTGTCGAACTCGCGTCCGTTGTCAGTCTGAACAGAAAACACTGGCAACTGAAACTGAGTGCGCGCGTAGGCATAGAAATCACGCAAAATGGGCAGCACGTCAGATTTGTTCTTGAGAGGGAAGGTCAGGACATAGTGAGTGTAATCGTCAAGAACAACCAGGTAGAATTGGTAGCCAGAAATGCTAGGAACAGGAGATGTCCATACATCCAAATGCAGTAGTTGAAATGGGAAATAAGTACAGCTAAGAGAATCTGAAAAGGGCAAGCGCACATGTTTGCCAACACGACATGCGTGGCAAGAGTGAGGCGCTGATTTTGTGAAACTAAATGGAAACTGACTAGCTACATGCTGAAGTTGTGCGAGTCCTGGATGCCCAAGGCGCTGGTGCAGGCGATCGGTGGTGACAGCGCCGGCGAAGGGAAGCACAGTGGATCGGGCCGCCGTCACAGAGTAGAGGTCGCCATCGGAATCACAACAGAGGATCACCACCTGAGTTAGCAGGTCCTTGACAGAGAAACCAAGCAAGTCAAATTCCACTGAAACGGGATTGTCACGACAAATTTGACGGACAGAAAGGAGGTTTTTCATGAGGGAAGGTGAGACAAGAACGTTGCATAGTTGTACGGGGGAGGTGCTAGTAATGAGAGAACCAGAACCAGTGTGTGTGATGGGAAGATGCTCACCACTGCCAACGATAATATGAGAGGAAGAGGAGGAGGGGAGCTGGGACTGAAGAGTACCAGGCGAGTTGGTCATGTGTGTAGCAGCGCCGGAGTCCATGTACCACTCGGAGGAGCTGCCGGAGGACGACGGGCTGGCCGTGGCACTGTGGAGCGTGGCCTGGAGCGAAGTCATGTCCAGAGCCTGGTGATGGTGCTGCGGGGGCACGCCGGGGGGCACGGTGGCGTAGTTGGGCACGGGCCCGTAGCCGGAAGTCTTGCGCAGCCGCCGCCCGTCTGGCGCCGAGGAGCGGGCGCAGGAGCAGCATACATGGCCTGCTGTGGTGGAGTGTCTGGCCGGGGCCCAAGGACACCAGAACTCGGAGCACGCCAGGGCATGGGCCACGCTTGGGCAAGGCCAGTCCAAGAGTTGGCGCCGGGCACGGGTGCGGGCAAGCCGGGGACGCGTGGAGGCGCTTGCTGAGGGAGACCACTGGTGCCGGAGCCGCCACCGTTGCCAGAGCCGCGCCCGCGGCGACGCTCGCGGCCACCACTCCCGGGAGCGGCGGGGGGAGCGGCGACAGGCGGAGCGGGTGTTGGTGAAGTGCCGCGCCTGGCGACAAGTGCGTGCGCGCCCTGGAGACGCGCCGTCTGCTCGGCACGGTGCTCCTCAAGAAGGAGGAAGGAGCGCGTCTGAAGAAGCGTGGGGAGGGGGTTGCGCGAAGTGATGTGCGGGATGGCACCATGGTACTGGCGCGCGAGCCCACGCAGAAGATGGAAGACTTGGCGCGTTTCCGTCACCGGTTGGCCGAGGTCGCACAGCTGGTCGGTGTACGTCTTCAGCTTGGTGCAGTATTGCATGATCGTCAGGTCGCCCTGCATCACGGCGTGGTACTCGGCATCGATGTAGACCGCCCGGGCGAGCTGGTTGTCGCGAAAGACGCCGTCGATCGACGTCCACATGGAGAGCGCCGTGTCCTCCTCTTGCATCACGGCGTCCAGGAGATCGGGTGCAACAGTGGTGTTGAGCCAGTGGACGACAGCATGATCGGCCATCGCCCACTCGGGATCGTCGAAGCGCGGCACCGCCGCAGCGTCAAGGTGAGCGCGCAGCCCGAACATGCCGATCGCCGTGTTGAAGTGACGGTGCCACTGCGCGTAGTTGGCGGCGAGGAGATCGAGAGTGACGGGGACGTGGCGGCGTATGTCAATGGTCTGAAGCACCGAAGAGGGGAGCAGGGACACGGGCGCCGGCGCGATGGCGGCAGGCGGAGTGGGAGCATCCGGTGGCACGACGGGGAGGAGCGCTGGAGGTGGGGCATGAGCGACGGGAGCGCCGGAGTTGCTAGCAGCAGGAGAGGGAGGAGGGCTGGGGTGGTCACCCAGGGCGGCGGAAGCGGGATCGACGACCGGAGCAAAGGGATTGGCTTGGTCGACGGTATCTGATACCATGATGGAAGAGGGAGAAGCGATGGGATTTAACACACATTCATTAGCTCTACAGGCTGAGGTTATATACAGTTTTACAAAGGTTCGTGTGCCACTACCAGGCGATCGTGGGCTAACAGCATGCCCACTACTCTCATGGACGCACAGACCAGAGGTTGTGCCGTATACACAATCCGTACGCAGGTACACTACGTATACTCTAACATCTCCGGCGGCAGTGAGGGCGTCAGGGCGCTCGGCGCGGCTCGGCGGTGAGGATGGAGTGGGCGGCGTCGGTCAGGAGTGGCGGGGTGGAGCGGGGCGACGGCGGCGAAGCTCGGCGGCGGCGGCAACTCCGGCGAGGGCGTGGCGGCGGCTGCGGACTCCGGTGGCTCCGGTTTCGAGGGAAACGGGGCCGGGGTGCTCCGTTTATATAGGAGGGGAGGAGGAGAAGACTTGGAGGAGGGGTGAGGCGAGGCGGTGGAGAAGTCCGGCGAGGACACGACAGCGACGGCGGTGGCGTGCTGGAGTTGGTCTCCGACCGAGGGTCGTGGACGACCGGGAGGTGGGCTGGGCCGCGGCCTGCTGCAGGCGTGCGCACGGGGAAGTGGGCTGCGGGGAGGCACAGCTGGCTGGGCCGCTTGGTGGGCCGGCTGGCCTGGCGCGGTCGGCGCGGCTGAACATTTTTTTATTTTTTAACACAGACAAACAAAAAGAAATAAAACAAAAGAAATACAAATATTATATAGTCATATAATATATCAAAAGTTTCAGAAAAAGATTTTCTACAACGCGGACATTTTTCTAGAGTCAAATAAAATACACACAAATTTAGATAATTCAAAGAGTGCTACCGCCCTACTAAAATCCAATAAAAATCATTTTAAAAATACCAAAATAATTTTAAATTAATTTCTCTCCAATTTTCTGATGTAGGGAATCATGTTACCCAATTTTCCATATATTTTTATTTTGGAGAAAAATAATTTGAATAAAACACAAATAACTCCAAATTGAAAATAATTTTTAGAAGGACTTTAAATTTGATCCTTTTAAACTCCCAACTCATATTTCATATGTTTTGAAGAAGTCATTTTATCTTCTCTCATGAAAATCATTGAGTTGCTTGAAGTTTAAGAATTGGAAATATTTTCGAATGAAATTCAAATATTTTCAAATGCCCTTTTCATCTAATTAAATGGAAGAAGTCATGTCATCTTCTCTCGAGGGTTTTGTATTTGAAAAGAATTTGAATTCACGGGGATCAAAATGCAAAAAAATGAAAGTTTGGGAAAGTCCTTTTACTCCCTCTCATTTAACTTTCATAAAATTTCGAATTTCACTCAATTTCACTCAATCATTCAAACAATCAATCAAATCTCTCTATTTATTATAACATTCCAAAATTTAGAATTTTGGGATGTTACACGCCAATATGCTCTCGGCGCGCAAGTGCACGAAAACACCGGTGGCGCCCACATGTCGGCCTAAGAGTCCTTTTTCTTTCTTTTTTGGAGAGCCCGGCCTTTTTTTTCAGGATCTTTTGAGAGCCCGGCCCGAGAGTCATAATTGACCTATTTGGCATTGCGTTACTACTCGGCCCATATTCAACGACACCTCACTGGCCCAAACAAGTGTACATCATCGAAAAGACACTGAGCTCAAATTATATAACTTGAAAAAGGAGATATACTCTTAACATCGGAGAATGGTGATGCCCTCATTTAGCCCACCAAAGAGTTCGAGACAATAAACAGTTCAAACATCGATATATACAACATTCAAACCCTGAATAGTGACTACTACTGACATAAACAGCAAGACATGATAGTTCATAAGAAGTCTTGCTACACCACCAAAACGCACCCATCTGCAGCCGGACTCTCGTGATCCAAAGTAGAATGACATTCTAAATGAAGCAACTATTACATAGTAAGAGTGACATAGACGAGGATGACCAAATGACAAGGAATATGCATAACAAAAGAAAGAACTACCCATCCAGAACCAGAAGCAAAGACAACAAAGTGATTCGAAGAGATGATCCAACACCATCATAATTTGCAGCCCCGCTTCAGCGACCAGTGATCCGGAGACACCAGTACTCCACCCTTCCGATGCAACAGCCAAATTACCTATCAACCTGAAGGCTTGAACCACATCAATGCCTATCGTAATTGAGACATCCAAGGATCAAAGTTAATCCGGATGCCTTTGTCATTCTCACCTTCTTTTGGCTGCACGCTGTATCATTGACAATCACGGGAGATTGCTCCCAAACTCCCAGGGCTCGCCGTGTAGACACAGTTTTCCATAGCAAACAGAGCCTCTCTGCCATCAAGGTCCTTGCCAACGGTGATCTCCTGGTTAATCGGATAATTGAGTCCAAGAAACAGAGAGTGTGAACCAAGGCTGTTTACCCGCCTCCAACAAAAAAAATCCTAAAGGCCCCAACAAGCTGGTATCCTTCTCATAGACGTAACAACCGCTGTCCGGATACTCACGTATTACACGGTGCTTGTATACAGTGGGGTTTTTGCAATATAACTTTTCCGGCTCATGTGTCCGAATGATCATCGCCTTTTGTCGTCAGTTCGATCGAGCGAGGAACCAGCTATGCTTCCCTGTTTTTGGCAAAAGTGGTGTGATTACAAAGGGAAGTAACTGTAGGGACACTGCATCATATCAAAAAGGACAGGCATTGTTAATGTAAGATCAGCATTGTTCAGAGTATGAGTAGGATAATGCAAGAAACATCATTGATATGTCCCTGTTGGAACTGGGAGGAAAATACAGGGAAATGTATACTCGGTTCGAAAATATATAAGTGCCATGCATGGTTATACTCATGTTATCTCGCAATTGATTCTTCACAGGAAACTACCATGTCATGCATGTTATGTACTCCCTCCATTCCCAAATATTTGTCTTTCTAGGCATTTCAAATAGACACAACATACGGATGTATGTAGACATATTTTAGAGTGTCTCCGCGATCTTCACCAATACCTCCGCCATCTTCACCAACACCTCCGCCATCTTTACGCTTCATATTATTATCCAATGATGTGTTGCCATCCTATGATGTCTGAGTAGATTTTCGTTGTCCTATCGGTGGTTGATGAATTGCTATGATTTATTTAATTTGCTTGTGGTTATGTTGTTGTCCTTTGGTGCCCATCATATGAGTGCGCGCGTGGATCACACCATAGGGTTAGTTGTATGTTGATAGGACTATGTATTGGAGGGCAAGAGGATGTAAGCTTCAACCTAGCATAGAAACCGATGCATACGGGATTGAAGGGGACCAATATATCTTAATGCTATGGTTAGGTTTTACCTTAATGAACGTTAGTAGTTGGATGCTTGCTAATAGTTCCAATCATAAGTGCATAGAATTCCAAGTAAGGGATGACATGCTAGCAGTGGCCTCTCCCACATAAAACTTGCTATCGGTCTAGTAAGGTAGTCAATTGCTTAAGGGACAATTTTGCCACACCTACCATCACTCTTCCACACTCGCTATATTTACTTTAGTTGTGTCTTTACTTAAACAGACCCTAGTTTTATTTTCGTGCTCTTTACTTTCTTGCAAGCCTATCCGAAAACACCTATAAAGTACTTCTAGTTTTATACTTGTTCTAGGTAAAGCAAACGTTAAGCTTGCGTAGAGTTGTATCGGTGGTCGATAGAACCTTAGGGAATATTTGTTCTACCTTTAGCTCCTCGTTGGGTTCGACATTCTTACTTATCGAAAACTGTTGCGATCCCCTATACTTGTGGGTTATCAAGACCTTTTTGTAGCGCCGTTGCCGGGGAGTTATAGCGTGGGGTGAATATTCTCGTGTGTGCTTGTTTGCTTTATCACTAAGTAATTTTTATTTGCTATTCTTAGTTGTTCTCTATCTTCAGTTATGGATATGGAACACGAAATACCAAAAAAATTATGTGTACTTGCTACTCATGGAGATGAGGAACCTCCTAAAACCCTTGATGCTCGTTATGTGACAGATATTATGTACTACTTTAATAATCCTGAGAAAACCCCATTCAATTATGTAATGGGAGTAACGTTGGATCAACGTGAATACTTTAGGGATTATCGCTAACACAAAATGGAAACTATTATGGGATCAAATTCATATATTGAAGTGGTATGCTTGGCAACTATGCGTGAGTTATGATTATACTTGTTGCTCTAGGATAAAGGCTCCACACCTTCCCTTTTCATGCAAATTTAATGATAATAAAACCTTAGCTTCTTATGCTAATGGTATATATGATTACTATGACGTGGAACAAATAGAAGAATTTGTTGCTTTTATGGGTGCTTATGAAATTGAATCTATGTGTAAAGAGTTTGAAGATTTTGATGATGTTGTTTATAGATTTGAAAATTTAGCTATCCTAAAATATTGCTATGAGAATTATGAATCCAATTCCGATATTAATGCACTTATTGAGAAAGTCTCCACTGTCCAAGAAGAGACTAATATTTTGCAGGAATCTATGGAAGAAGAAATTGATGAAACTATGAGCTCATTGGATGAAAAAGATGAGGAGGAGAGCGAAAAACAAAAGGAGGAAGAGAAGATTGATCACCCGTGCCCACCTTCTAATGAGAGTAACCCTTCAACTCATACATTGTTTAATTCCCCTTCGTGCTTACCGAAGGATGATTGCTATGATGACTATTATGATCCCATTAATTCTCTTGAAATATCCCTTTTTGATGATGATTACTATGCTTGTGGCCAAGATGCCAATATGAATTATGCTTATGGAGATGAACTTGCTATAGTTCCTTATGTTAAACATGAAATTGTTGCTACCCACGCATGATAGTCCTATTACCTTTTTGAATTCTCCCGACTACACTATATCAGAGAAGTTTGTGCTTATTAAGGATTATATTGATGGGTTGCCTTTTACTACTACACATGATGATTTTGATAGATATAATATGCATGTGCTTGCTGCTCCTACTTGCAATTATTATGAGAGAGGAACAATATCTCCACCTCTCTATGTTTCCAACATGATAAAATTGCAAGAAATTGTTTATACTATGCATTGGCCTTTACTATGTGTGCATGAATTGTTATTTTATGACATGCCGATGCATAGGAAGAGAGTTAGACTTCGTCATTACATGATATATGTTGCTTTGTGCTCACTACTAAATTATAAATCATTGCTAATTAAAATTGGCTTTGATATACCTTGGGATCCGGGGGATTCATTACTTGAGCACTATATGCCTAGCTTAATGGCTTTAAAGAAAGCGCTGCCAGGGAGACAACCCGGAAGTTTTAGAGAGTCATTTATTTCTGTTGAGTGCTTTAATATAGTTTAAAAACAACAAAAATAAAGAGGGTAACCCAAAACTTTTTCAAAAAAAAGCGAAAGTGAGAAAGACGAGCATTGTTGATGTGGGAGCTAGCCTTGAACTTTGTTCATGCTCACGGAAACTTTGTGAATCTTGATTACAGAAACTTTTCAATAAAAATAATTATCCCCTTGTACAATTCCATTGTATTATAAATATAATGTGCCAAGGTTTGCCTTTAGGATGTTTACAATTCTTGTTGGTTTGTACGGTGCAGGACAGAAACTTTGGCTGTAGTGCGCAAATTTTAATTTTCTACTGGAACGTCAAATGGTTCTGATTATTTTTGCACTATCTTTCTGTACAAATTGTTTATGTTTCCTAATTTTTGAAGAATTTTTCAAGTATCATAAGTATGGTGAATGTTCAGATTTCTACAGACTGTTCTGTTTTAGACAGATTCTGTTTTTGATGCATAGTTTGCTTGTTTTGATGAAACTATCAATTTATATCAGTGGATTAAGCCATGAAAAAGTTATATTACAGTAGACACAATGCAAAAAAATATGTATTGGTTTGCAACAGTACTTAGAGTAGTGATTTGCTTTATTATACTAACGGATCTTACCGAGTTTTCTGTTGAAGTTTTGTGTGGATGAAGTGTTCGATGATCGAGAAGGTCTCGATGTGAGAAGAAGGAAGAGAGGCAAGAGCTCAAGCTTGGGAATGACCGAGGCACCCTAAGTAAATATTCAAGGAGACTCTGTTGTCTAAGCTTGGGGATGCTGGAAGGCATCCCTCTTTCTTCAACAAATATCGATGTTTTCGGATTCGTTTCGTTCATGCGATATGTGCAAGTCTTGGAGCGTCTTTTGCAATTAGGTTTTTATTTTTCTTTTATGCACCATGCTGGTATGAGATAGTCCTTGGTTGATTTATAGAATGCTCTTTGTACTTCACTTATATCTTTTGAGCATGGATTTATAGAGTGCTTCATGTGCTTCACTTATATCATTTGAAGTTTGGATTGCCTGTTTCTCTTCACATAGACAACCGCCATTTGAAGAATGCTCTTTTGCTTCACTTATATTTGTTAGAGCGTGGGCATATATTTTGTAGAAAGAATTAAACTCTCATGCTTCACTTATATCTATTTAGAGAGATGACAGGAACTGGTCATTCACATGGTTAGTCATAAAACCCTACATAAAACTTGTAGATCGCTGAATATGATATGTTTGATTCCTTGCAATTGTTTTGCGATATAAAGGTGGTGATATTAGAGTCGTGCTAGTTGAGTAATTGTGAAATTGAGAAATACTTGTGTTGAGGTTTGCAAGTTCCGTAGCATGCACGTATGGTGAACCGTTATGTAACGAAGTCGGAGCATGATGTGTTTATAGATTGCCTTACTTATGAGTGGCGGTCGGGACGAGCGGTGGTCTTTTCCTACCAATCTATCCCCTAGGAGCATGCACGTAGTACTTTGTTTCGATGACTAATAGATTTTTGCAATAAGTATGTGAGTTCTTTATGACTAATGTTGAGTCCATGGATTATACGCACTCTCACCCTTCCATCATTGCTAGCCTCTTCGGTACCGTGCATTGCCCTTTCTCACCTCGAGAGTTGGTGCAAACTTTGCCGGTGCATCCAAACCCCGTGATACGATACGCTCTGTCACACATAAGCCTCATTATATCTTCCTCAAAACAGCCACCATACCTACCTATCATTGCATTTCCATAGCCATTCCGAGATATATTGCCATGCAACTTCCATCATCATCATATACATGACTTGAGCATTCATTGTCATATTGCTTTGCATGATCGTAAGATAGCTAGCATGATGTTTTCATGGCTTGTCCGTTTTTTGATGTCATTGTTACGCTAGATCATTGCATATCCCGGTACACCGCCAGAGGCATTCATATAGAGTCATATCTTTGTTCTAGATATCGAGTTGTAATATTGAGTTGTAAGTAAATAAAAGTGTGATGATCATCATTATTAGAGCATTGCCCCAGTGAGAAAAGGATGATGGAGACTATGATTCCCCCACAAGTCGGGATGAGACTCCGGACGGAAAAAAAATAAAAAAAGAGGAAGGCCAAAAAAAGAGAAGGCCAAAAAAAAGAAAACAAGAAAAAATGATAGAAAAGAGAGAAGGGCAATGTTACTATCCTTTTACCACACTTGTGCTTCAAAGTAGCACCATGTTCTTCATATAGAGAGTCTCTTGAGTTATCACTTTCATATACTAGTGGGAATTTTCATTATAGAACTTGGCTTGTATATTCCAACGATTGTTGGGGAACGTAGCAGAAATTCAAAAATTTCCTACGTGTCACCAAGATCTATCTATGGAGAAACCAGCAATGAGGGGAAGGAGAGTGCATCTAAATACCCTTGTAGACCGCTAAGCGGAAGCGTTCAAGAGAACGGGGTTGAAGGAGTCGACTGTCGTGATCCAAATCACCGGAGATCCTAGTGCCGAATGGGCGACACCTCCGCTCAACACACGACAGCTCCGGTGGCGTCTCCCATGCCTTGATCCAGCAAGGAGAGAGGGAGAGGTTGAGGAAGACTCCGTCCAGCAGCAGCACAACGGCGTGGTGGTGATGGAGGAGCGTGGCAATCCTGCAGGGCTTCGCCAAGCACCGCGGGAGAGGAGAAGGGAGAGAGGTAGGGCTGCGCCAGGGAGAGGTCAAACTCATTTGTTGGCAGCCCCAAAAGCCTCAAGTATATATAGGGGGAGAGGGAGGGCTGCGCTCCCACCTATGGTTCCACCCCTAGGGGCGGCGGCCAGCCCAAACCCATCTAGGGTGCGGCCAAGGGGGGAGAGGGAAACTTGCCCCTGTTAGGTGGGTGCGCCTCCCAAACCCTAGGCGCCTTGGGCCCTTGTGGGGTGGCGCACCAGCCCACCTGGGCTGGTCCCTCCCACACTTGGCCCATGCAGCCCTTCGGGATGGTGGCCCCACTTGGTGGACCTCGACCCTCCCGGTGGTCCCGGTACGTTACCGATAAAACCCAAAACTTTTCCGGTGATCAAAACAGGACTTCCCATATATAAATCTTTACCTCCGGACCATTTCAGAACTCCTCGTGACGTCCGGGATCTCATCCGGGACTCTGAAAAAAATTTGGTAACCACATACAAACTTCCTTTATAACCCTAGCGTCATCGAACCTTATGTGTGTAGACCCTATGGGTTCGGGAACCATGCAGACATGACCGAGACGTTCTCCGGTCAATAACCAACAGCGGTATACAATTCCCTTTGTCTAACGGTATTGTACTTGCCCGAGATTCGATCGTCGGTATACCGATACCTTGTTCAATCTCGTTACCGGCAAGTCTCTTTACTCGTTCTGTAACACATCATCCCGTGATCAACCCCTTGGTCACATTGTGCACATTATGATGATGTCCTACCGAAAGGGGCCCAGAGATACCTCTCCGTCACACGGAGTGACAAATCCCAGTCTCGATTCGTGCCAACCCAACAGACACTTTCGGAGATACCTGTAGTGCACCTTTATAGCCACCCAGTTACGTTGTGACATTCCTACGGTATCTGGGAGTTGCACAATCTCATGGTCTAAGTAAAAGATACTTGACATTAGAAAAGCTTTAGCATACGAACTACACGATCTTTGTGCTAGGCTTAGGATTGGGTCTTGTCCATCACATCATTCTCGCTAATGATGTGATCCCGTTATCAACGACATCCAATGTCCATGGTCGTGAAACTGTAACCATCTATTGATCAACGAGCTAGTCAACTAGAGGCGTACTATGGACATGGTGTTGTCTATGTACCCACACATGTATCAGAGTTCCCTATCAAGACAATTATAGCATGGATAATAAACGATTATCATGAACAAGGAAATATAATAATAACCAATTTATTATTGCCTCTAGGGCATATTTCCAACAGTCTCCCACTTGCACTAGAGTCAATAGTCTAGTTCACATCGTCATGTGATTAACACTCACAGGTCACATCGTCATGTGACCAACATCCAAAGAGTTTACTAGAATCAATAATCTAGTTCACGTCACTATGTGATTAACACTCAATGAGTTCTCGGTTTGATCATGTTTATGCTTGTGAGAGAGGTTCTAGTCAACGGGTCTGCAATATTCAGATCCCTATGTATTTTGCAAAACTTTATGTCATATCGTAGATGCTGCTACCACGTTCCACTTGGAGCTATTCCAAATTGTGCTCCATTATACGTATCCGGTATCTCTACTCAGAGCTATCCGGGTAGGTGTTAAAGCTTGCATCGACGCAACTCTTTACGTCAAACTCTTTATCACCTCCATATCCGAGAAACATATCCTTATTCCTCTAAGGATAATTTTGACCGCTATCTAGTGATCCACTCCTTGATCACCTTTGTACCCTCTTGCCAGATATGTAGCAAGGCACACATCAGGTGCGGTACACATCATAGCATACTATAGAGCCTACGTCTGAGGCATAGGGGACGACCTTCGTCCTTTCTTTTTTTTCCGCCATGGTCGAGCTTTAACTCTTAACTTCATACCTTACAACTCAGGCAAGAACTCCTTCTTTGACTGATCCATCTTGAACACCTTCAAGATTATGTCAAGGTATGTGCTCATTTAAAAGTACTATTAAACATTTTGATCTATCTTATAGATCTTGATGCTTATTGTTCAAGTAGTCTAATCCAGGTTTTCCATTGAAAAACACTTTTCAAACAACCCTATATGCTTTCCAGAAATTCTACATCATTTCTGATCAACAATATGTCAATAACATATACTCATCAGAAATTCTATAGTGCTCCCACTCACTTCTTTGGAAATACAAGTTTCTCATAAACTTTGTATAGACCCAAAATCTTTGATCATCTCATCAAAGCGTACATTCCAACTCCGAGATGCTTACTCCAGTCCTTAGAAGGATTCTTGGAGCTTTGCATACTTGTTAGCGTCTTTCGTGATTGTCAAAACCTTACGGTTGTATCACATACAACCTTTCCTCAAGAAAACTGTGAAGGAAACAATGTTTTGACATCCTATATGCAAGATTTCATAAATAATGCAAGAATCGCTAATCCAATTCCAACAGACTCTTAGCATCGCCACGAGTGAGAAAGCCTCACCGTAGTCAACTCCTTGAACTTGTCGGAAAACATCCTTAACGCATTTAGTCGAGCTTTCTTAATGGTGATACTTACCATCATTGTATGCCTTGCTTTTAAAATCCATTTTTACCCAACGCCCCACGACCATCAAGTATTTCTTCCAAAGTCATGGATCCTCTCTCGGATGTTATGGCCTCGAGCCATTCATCTAATCCGGGCCCACCATCGCTTCTCCATAGCTCGTAGGTTCATTGTTGTCTAGCAACATGACCTCTAAGACAGGATTGCGTACCACTCTGAAGTAGTACGTGTCCTTGTCGACCTACGAGGTCCGATGGTGACTTGATCCAAAACTTCATGATCACTATCATAAGCTTCTACTTCAATTGGTGTAGGCGCCACAGGAACAACTTCCTGTGCCCTACTACACACTTGTTGAAGTGACGGTTCAATAACCTCGTCAAGTCTCCACCATCCTCCCACTCAATTCTTTCGAGAGAAACTTTTCCTCGAGAAAGGACCCGTTTCTAGAAATAATCACTTTTGCTTCCGGATCGGAATTAGGAGGTATACCCAACCATTTTGGGTATCCTATGAAGGTGCATTTATCCGTTTTTGGGTTCGAGCTTATCACGATGAAACTTTTCACATAAGCGTCGCATCCCCAAACTTTCAAGAAACGACAGCTTAGGTTTCTCTAAACCATAGTTCTCACGGTGTCATCTCAACGGAATTACGTGGTGCCCTATTAAAGTGAGTGCGGTTGTCTCTAATGCCTAACCCATGAACGATAGTGGTAATTCGATAAGAAACATCATGGTACGCACCATATATATCCAATAGGGTGCAACTATGATGTTCGGACACACCATCACACTATGGTGTTCCAGGCGGTATTAGTTGTGAAACAATTTCCACAATGTCTTAATTGCGTGCCAAAGCTCGTAACTCAGAAACTCATCTCTATGATCATATCATAGACATTTTATCCCCTTGTCACGATGATCTTCAACTTCACTCTGAAATTACTTGAACCATTCAATAATTCAGACTTGTGTTTCATCAAGTAAATATACTCAGTATCTACTCAAATCATCCGTGAAGTAAGAACATAACGATATCCACTGCATGCCTTAGCACTCATTGGACTGCACACATCAAAATGTATTACTTCCAACAAGTTGCTCTCTTGTTCCATTTTACTGAAAACAAGGCTTTTAGTCATCTTGCCCATGTGGTATGATTTGCATATCTCAAGTGATTCAAAATCAAGTGAGTCCAAACGATCCATCTGCATGGAGTTTCTTCATGCGTATACACCATAGACATGGTTCGCATGTCTCAAACTTTTCAAAACGAGTGAGTCCAAAGATCCATCAACATGGAGCTTCTTCATGCGTTTTAAACCAATATGACTTACATGGCAGTGCCACAAGTAAGTGGTACTATCATTACTATCTTATATCTTTTGGCATGAAAATGTGTATCACTACGATCGAGATTCAATAAACCATTCCTTTTAGGTGTAAGACCATTGAAGGTATTATTGAAATAAACAGAGTAACCATTATTCTCCTTAAATGAATAATCAGACAAGTATAGAAATAATCCAATCATGTCTATGCTCAACGCAAACACCAACCGACAATTATTCTGGTTTAATACTAATCTTGATGGTAGAGGGAGCGTGCGATGTTTGATCACATCAAACTTGGAAACACTTCCAAAGACATATCGTCAGCTCACCTTTAGCTAGTCTCCATTTATTCCGTAGCCTTTATTTCAAGCATTAACACTTAGCAACCGAACCGGTATCTAATACCCTGGTGCTACTAGGAGTACTAGTAAAGTACACATTAACATAATGTATATCCAATATACTTCTATCGACCTTGCCAGCCTTCTCATCTACCAAGTATCTAGGGTAGTTGTGCTTCAGTGTCCGTTCCCTCATTGTAGAAGCACTTAGTCTCGGGTTTGGGTTTAACCTTGGGTTTCTTCACTAGAGCAGCAGCTGATTTGCTGTTTCATGAAGTATCCCTTCTTGCCCTGGCCCTTCTTGAAACTAGTGTTTTCACCAACCATCAACAATTGATGCTCCTTCTTGATTCCTACTTTCGCGGTGTCAAACATCGCGAATATCTCAAGGACCATCATATCTATCCCTGATTTGTTATAGTTCATCACAAAGCTCAAGCAGCTTGGTGGCAATGACTTTGGAGAAACATCACTATCTCTGGAAGATCAACTCCCACTCGATTCAAGTGATTGTTGCACTCAGACAATCTGAGCACAAGCTCAACGATTGAGCTTTTCTCCCTTAGTTTGCAGGCTAAGAAAATCGTCGGAGGTCTTATATCTCTTGACGTGGGCACGAGCCTGAAATCCCAATTTCAGCCCTCGAAACATCTCATATGTTTCGCGACGTTTCGAAAAACGTCTTTGGTGCCTGAACTCTAAACCGTTTAACTGAACTATCACGTAGTTATCAAAACGTGTATGTCCGATGTTCGCAACTTCCACAGACGACGTTTGGGGTTCAAAGACATCGAGCGGTGCATTAAGGACATAAGCTTTCTTCTCGTCCGCATAATCGCCATCACAACTTTCTACTATATTTTCTCTAGGAACATATCTAAAAAGTGGAACTAAAGCGCCGAGCTTTACATAATTTGCAAAGATCTTTTGACTATGTTCAGGATAATTAAGTTCATCTCATGAACTCCCACTCAGATAGACATCCCTCTAGTCATCTAAGTGATTACATGATCCGAGTCAACTAGGCCGTGTTCGATCAACACGTGAGACGGACTAGTCATCATCGGTGAACATCTTCATGTCGATCGTATCCTCCATACGACTCATGCTCGACCTTTCGGTCTCTTGTGTTCCGAGGCCATGTCTGTACATGCCAGGCTCGTCAAGTCAACCTAAGTGTTTCGCGTGTGTAAATCTGGCTTACACCCGTTGTATGTGAACGTAAGAATCTATCACACCCGATCATCACATGGTGCTTCAAAACGACGAACTTTCGCAACGGTGCACAGTTAGGGGGAACACTTTCTTGAAATCTTAATGAGGGATCATCTTATTTACTACCGTCGTTCTAAGCAATTAAGATGCATAAACATGATAAACATCACATGCAATCAAATAGTGACGTGATATGGCCAATATCATTTTGCTCCTTTTGATCTCCATCTTCGGGGCTCCATGATCATCATCGTCACCGGCATGACACCATGATCTCCATCATCATGATCTCCATCATCGTGTCTCCATGAAGTTGTCTCGCCAAATCATTACTTCTACTACTATGGCTACCGGTTAGCAATAAAGTAAAGTAATTACATGGCGTTGTTCAATGACACGCAGGTCATACAATAAATTAAGACAACTCCTATGGCTCCTGCCGGTTGTCATACTCATCGACATGCAAGTCGTGATTCCTATTACAAGAACATGATCAATCTCATACATCACATCTCATTCATCACATTCTTCTTGGCCATATCACATCACATAGCATACCCTGCAAAAACAAGTTAGACGTCCTCTAATTGTTGTTTGCATGTTTTACGATGGCTGTTATGGGTATCTAGCAAGAACGCTTTCTTACCTCACGCAAAACCACAACGTGATATGCCAATTGTTATTTAGCCTTCATAAGGACCCTTTTCATCGAATTCGTTCCGACTAAAGTGGGAGAGACTGGCACCCGCTAGCCACCTTATGCACCAAGTGCATGTCAGTTGGTGGAACCTGTCTCACGTAAGTGTACGTGTAAGGTCGGTCCGGGCCGCCTCATCACACAATATCGTCGAAACAAGATTGGACTAGTAACGGTAAGCATATTGAACAAAATCAACGCCCACAACTACTTCGTGTTCTACTCGTGCAAAGAATCTACGCAATAGACCTAGCTCATGATGCCCTTTGTTGGGGAACGTGGCGTAAATTCAAAATTTTCCCACGTGTCACCAAGATCTATCTATGGAGAAACCAGCAACGAGGGGAAGGAGAGTGCATCTACATACCCTTGTAGATCGCTAAGCGAAGCGTTCAAGAGAACGGGGTTGAAGGAGTCGTACTGCCGTGATCCAAATCACCGGAGATCCAAGTGCCGAACGGACGGCACCTCCGCGTTCAACACACGTACAGCCCGTGACGTCTCCCATGCCTTGATCTAGAAAGGAGAGAGGGAGAGGTTGAGGAAGACTCCGTCAGCAGCAGCACAACGGGCATGGTGGTGATGGAGGAGCGTGGCAATCCTGCGCAGGCTTCGGCCAAGCACCGCTGGAGAGGAGAAGGGAGAGAGGTAGGGCTGCGCCAGGAGAGGTCAAACTCATCTGCTGGCAGCCCCAAAACCCTCAAGGATATATAGGGGAGAGGGAGGGCTGCGCCCCCACCTAGGGTTCCACCCCTAGGGGCCTCGGCCAGCCCAAACCCATCTAGGGTGCGGCCAAGGGGGGGGGGGCGGGGGGAAAATGCCCCCCAAGTTTGGTGGGTGCGCCTCCCCCAAACCCTAGGCGCCTTGGGCCCTTGTGTGTGGGGGCACCAGCCCACCCGGGCTGGTCCCTCCCACACTTGGCCCATGCAGCCCTTCGGGATGGTGGCCCCACTTGGTGGACCCCGGGACCCTCCCGGTAGTCCCGGTACGTTACCGATAAAACCCGAAACTTTTCCGGTGACCAAAACAGGACTTCACATATATAAATCTTTACCTCCGGACCATTCCGGAACTCCTCGTGACGTCAGGGATCTCATCCGGGACTCCGAACAATATTCGGTAACCACATACAAACTTCCTTTATAACCCTAGCGTCATCGAACCTTAAGTGTGTAGACCCTACGTGTTCCGGAACCATCCAGACATGACCGAGACGTTCTCCGGTCAATAACCAACGGCGGGATCTGGATACCCATGTTGGCTCTCACATGTTCCACGATGATCTCATCGGATGAACCACGATGTCAAGGACTCAATCGATCCCGTATACAATTCCCTTTGTCTAACGGTATTGTACTTGCCCGAGATTCGATCGTCGGTATACCGATACCTTGTTCAATCTCGTTACCGGCAAGTCTCTTTACTCGTTCCGTAACACATCATCCCGTGATCAACCCCTTGGTCACATTGTGCACATTATGATGATGTCCTACCGAGTGGGCCCAGAGATACCTCTCCGTCACACGGAGTGACAAATCCAGCCTCGATTCGTGCCAACCCAATGCAGACACTTTCGGAGATACCTGTAGTGCACCTTTATAGCCACCCATTTACGTTGTGACGCTTTGGTACACCCAAAGCATTCCTACGGTATCCGGAGTTGCACAATCTCATGGTCTAAGGATAAGATACTTGACATTAGAAAAGCTTTAGCATACCTAACTACACGATCTTTGTGCTAGGCTTAGGATTGGGTCTTGTCCATCACATCATTCTGCTAATGCTGTGATCCCGTTATCAACGACATCCAATGTCCATGGTTAGGAAACTGTAACCATCTGTTGATCAACGAGCTAGTCAACAAGAGGCTTACTAGGGACATGGTGTTGTCTATGTACCCACACATGTATCTAAGTTCCCTATCAATACAATTATAGCATGGATAATAAACGATTATCATGAACAAGGAAATATAATAATAACCAATTTATTATTGCCTCTAGGGCATATTTCCAACAACGATGGGCTTCCTCAAATGCCCTAGGTCTTCTTGAGCAAGCAAGTTGGATGCACACCCACTTAGTTTCCAGTTTGAGCTTTCATACACTTATAGCTCTTAGTGCATCCGTTGCATGGCAATCCCTACTCCTCACATTGATATCTACTGATGGGCATCTCCATAGCCCGTTGATACGCCTAGTTGAAGTGAGACTTTCTCTCTTTTTTTGTCTTCTCCACATAACCCCCATCATCATATTCTATTCCACCAATAGTGCTATGTCCATGGCTCACGCTCATGTATTGCGTGAAACTTGAAAAGGTTTGAGAACGTCAAAAGTATGAAACAATTGCTTGTCTTGTCATCGGGGTTGTGCATGATGTAAATATTTTGTGTGGTGAAGATGGAGCATAGCCAGACTATATGATTTTGTAGGGATGAGCTTTCCTTGGCTATGTTATTTCAATAAGACATAATTGCTTGGTTGGTATGCTTGAAGTATTATTGTTTTTATGTCAAAGGATAGACTATTGCTTTGAATCACTCGTGTCTTAATATTCATGTCATGATTAGACATATGATCAAAATTATGTTAGGTAGCATTCCACATCAAAAATTATCTTTTTTATCATTTACCTACTCGAGGACGAGCAGGAATTAAGCTTGGGGATGCTGATATGTCTCCGTCGTATCTATAATTTTTGATTGTTCCATGCCAATATTATTCAACTTTCATATACTTTTTGGCAACTTTTTATATTATTTTTGGGACTAACATATTGATCCAAAGGCCCGGTGCAGTTCCTCTCATTGCATGTTTTTGGTTTCGCAGAATATCCATATCAATCGGAGTCCAAACGGGTTAAAAACGGACGGAGCTTATTTTTGGAAAATATGGAAAATCTGGAAGGAAAAATCAATGTAAACCGGTGTCTGAGGTGGGCATGAGGTAGGGGGGCGCGCCCCACCCTAGGGCGCGCCCCTACCCTCGTGAGCCCACCGTAAGGCGGTTGACGCTCTAATTTTGCCGCAAGAAAGCTAATATTCGGGAAAAAATCACGGCGAAGGTTTCATGCCAATCGGAGTTACGGATCTCCATATATACATGAAACGGTGAAACAGAGCCAGGAGAGAACGCAGAAACAGAGAGAGACAGAGAGACAGATCCAATCTCGGAGGGGCTCTCGCCCCTCCCACGCCATGGAGACCATGGACGGAGAAACCCTTCTCCCATCTAGGGAGAAGGTCAAGGAAGAAGAAGAAGGAGGGGGCTCTCTCCTCGCTTCGATGGCCGAACGCCACCGGGGCCATCATCATCATCATGATCTTCACCAACACCTCCGCCATCTTCACCAACATCTCCATCACCTTCCCCTCTATCTACAGCGGTCCACTCTCCCGCAACCCGCTGTACCCTCTACTTGAACATGGTGCTTTATGCTTCATATTATTATCCAATGATGTGTTGCCATCCTATGATGTCTGAGTAGATTTTCGTTGTCTTATCGGTGGTTGATGAATTGCTATGATTGATTTAATTTGCTTGTGGTTATGTTGCTGTCCTTTGGTGCCCATCATATGAGCGCGCGCGTGGATCACACCATAGGGTTAGTTGTATGTTGATAGGACTATGTATTGGAGGGCACGAGTGATAGAAGCTTCAACCTAGCGTAGAAATTGATGCATACGGGATTGAAGGGGGACCAATATATCTTAATGCTATGGTTGGGTTTTACCTTAATGAACGTTAGTAGTTGCGGATGCTTGCTAATAGTTCCAATCATAAGTGCATAGAATTCCAAGTAAGGGATGACATGCTAGCAGTGGCCTCTCCCACATAAAACTTGCTATCGGTCTAGTAAGGTAGTCAATTGCTTAAGGGACAATTTCGCCACACCTACCATCACTCTTCCACACTCGCTATATTTACTTTAGTTGTGTCTTTACTTAAACAGTCCCTAGTTTTATTTTCGTTCTCTTTACTTTCTTGCAAGCCTATCCGAAAACACCTACAAAGTACTTCTAGTTTTATACTTGTTCTAGGTAAAGCGAATATTAAGCGTGCGTAGAGTTGTATCGGTGGTCGATAGAACTTTAGGGAATATTTGATCTACCTTTAGCTCCTCGTTGGGTTCGACACTCTTACTTATCGAAAAATGTTGTGATCCTCTATACTTGTGGGTTATCAAGTGCGTGTACCTAGGTGAAAAGACAATTTTGAGTCTATAGCTAATTAAATGAAGCAAACTTAGCAACACCATTTCATTGGAAGAGGTCACTCCTTGGCAAATGCAATAAATACTAGTACTCACATGTCCCATAATATAAGAACGTTTTTGGCACTACACTAGTGTCAAAAACATTCTTATATTATGGGACTGAGGGAGTACGAAGAAAGAGATAGAGAGGAGTAAGAAAAATACACTTATAGCCAACCTTGTTGTAGTAGAAGTGACTAAGTGATGACTATGTATGACATGCCAACATCAGATAGCCTAATGCACCGTGTTAAATCTCCAAGAGCGCGACCGCGCGAGCGACGCGACAGTCGTGGTAGGTGCGACCATGATACGGGCTGTTGGCAGCCCTTGGATCTAAGATCAAACGGTCGCATGCTAAGTTGCTGAAAATTTGCAAAATAACCCTCCAGGATAGGATATTCACCCATAGGTCTAGAATCACGCCATGCAACCGTTCGATCTCAGATCCAAGGGCTCTCGGAAGCCCGTATCATGGGAGAATGGAAAGCCACTACCCTTTCGTTCGCACGCTGGCAGTTCGCTCCTACTCGTCCTCGCACGTCCTTCAATACTACGGCGGTTCGCTCCTAGTCGCCCCGTCCATTCACATTACGACAGTTCCACTAATCCTAACCCTCCTCCCAAATCCACGGCGTCCCAAATCTCCACGATCGGCGGTGAGTACAAGGTTAGAACCATCACCGGCGATGAGTTCGACGTCATCTACACCCGTTCTTCCGCGACGGTGAAAGGATGCCTTTCTCGCCTGCACGCATGTTCGAAGACTCAGATGATGAGTGGGTCGCTGGGCTAGATGTTGAGTACACCACAGTCCTGGGACAAGAGAAGGATCTAAAGGACGAAGAGAGGAACAAGCCCGCCATGATCCAGGTTTGCGTGCATGAATTATGCTTGGTCTACCACATATGCCATGCCGACGTTGAGTTCCAGGATTTTAATGACTTCCTCGAGAGCAACCTAGTCAAATTCGTTACTGTAGACTTTGGTAACGACAAAGAAGTCCTGCGTCGAATAGGCCTCGTTGTAGGCAACACCTTCGACCTCCAGAAGAATCGGCTGGTGTCCTCTCGCCAGCCTTCACGCCGACCTGGCAGGAGCCATGGTTCATCCTTCGTATGGTAAACTGGAGAAACCTCCATACACGTTTCATCGTCATGCATGGCAGCAAAATGTACTAGATATAGACCACATCCACTATGCTGCAATGGATGGCTACCTTTGCTTCAATATCTACGAGGGTTGGATGAAGAGCAACAACCAAGTGTGCGGTTCAAGCAAATAAGTATCGGCCAAGAGGAAGAGGGACAAGGACGAAGTCGAGGACATGGGCGAGGACTCTGAGTAAGGTGGCAGTGTCGTTGCTCATGGTGGTTCTAATGCAGTGTCTACCAGAATAGTTGCAAAGTTTAATTTCAGGTGTGCTTAATTTAATTTGAGGAGTGTGTTGTCTTTGAGCCCCAGCAGTAACTATGTTATGTTTCTTCTTGTTACTTTAACTCTTCAAAGACGTACATACTAGTATTTCTTACATTTCATCTTTTAGTTGGTATAGTACTACCACTCGTTTCTTCACATTATATACGCATTACAATATATATGGCCAACATCATATAGCCAGCAGTTTAGTTGTCAAAGAATTACAGGGTGCTTAGTTTTGTCAAAGAATTCCAGGGTGCTTAGTTTTATTTGAGGGGTGGGTTGTGCACTTGTGCTGGACACCATTATTATGACAAGCCTTTTTAATAGTACTATATGCATAATTTGGCGACTACCGCTCTCTATATGTACCACCTTTTTTTTAATTTCAAGTTTTTCTCCATGGCGCAATCCATCGATACTACTACTGTACAAAAGTGGAGTATATACATTTTTCAAAAGGCTAGAGGGCGGGGCAGTCTAGCTTGGTCGGTTTCACGAGAGGCGAGGGCCTTTGTGATTTGACGGCTCATTACTGCTGTCAAATCGAATAGTATCAAGGCCGCTGCACGCCCGACGCCTCCATTAAACCCCTCCGTTAAACCCGCATGCAAACCGAGAATTCTACTCCGTCCACACGTCTGTTCATGAGCGGGCCGGAATTAAACGCAACACCGGCCGAGCTCCTCCCGTCCGCCCTCATCTTAAACGAGGCCAGACGCCGGCCAAGCTCCTACCGTCCGCCCTCTATTTACACGAGGCCAGACATACAGCGGGCAAGAATCGCACCCCTCCGCTGCTCCCTAATCTCCTCCTTCACCATTTTCTCCACTCTTCCGATGGCTTCCGATGAGCCGTTCTCCGGCATATTACCCGGCTGGGTGGCCCGCCAAGCCCTCCGGATATGGGCGAGGCCGCTTGGTGCTTCACCAACCTCGCTTGGCCCGACGGAGCCAGTTGCCGCCCCAAGCAGACGCGTGGTTCAGCAACTCGCCGCTCCAGTTCAGCTCGATGAGGAGTGGCGAGTTGTTCCACGGCGGCACGACGGCGAGCACATTGTGTACGGGCCATTGCCGCCGCCAGATCGCATCGCCGCCACGATTATACTGCGGTGGCGCGCCTCCGTGTCTGTGGGCGTGCCTCCGTGCCTGCAGCAGCGCCATGCGTGCGAGCGAAGCCGGAGTGCGTGGAGAGCGGCGAGTCGGTGGCCAGCTTCTCCGTGTCCGCCGCCATCATCGAGGATAAGTAGAACACGGGAGGCCGCGCCACTTGGGACCCATGAAGGCCACCGCCGAGGCGACGCATCATGATTCAGGTGGTTTCTTTGCTGCTTCGTCTCTTCCAAGGACCTTCATCGACCCCGCAAGTGTCGGACGGACATGAGGAAGACAAAGGGATCCATGGTGACCATTTAGAACTAAATTAAGTCTAGATACATCCATTTCTAGGACAAGTATTTCCGGACGGAGGGAGTATTAATTATACAAGAGAGCCGGATTGGCACCTCTTAGTTCATGTAAATGTAATGAAATCCATCATGTTTATATGAAGATCCGGCTTTTTATACGAAATCCTTCATGCTTATATGAAATCAGTCCGTGTTTGCAACGAATTTCATCTGGTTGGTTAGAGTTGTAAAATGTATGATGGCGTTTGATGTCGTCCTCCGCTTAAGGAAGCGGGAGGAAATTTTCCGGCTGCCGTTGGAGATGCTCTTTATGCTGGAAATAATAGAGTGACATCCAATCCATTTGAGTTAATTGCATGTATAATTGTCCCTCTATAAAAAGTTAATTGCATGTACAGTGTACACGTGACTTGCAGTGGTGGCTACAACTTCGCATGTAAAGTTAAAAAGAAACAAGTCCATCCTTAATCTTGTATTCTAAGTACTATGTGGGTTCCATCACAAGACAAAGAGTTTAAATAAGTATATATCAAATAAGTAGAGTAATATATAATATAAAAATATAAAGTTAAAAGACAGAATTGAACTCATGTCATCGCGTTGCGAGCATCCGACGCTAACCAGCCCAAAGACATTTTTGTTGTAGACCATGCTGGAGATATATCTCCATGTCTACTCTTATATATACTCCATTCGATCCTAAATATTTGTCTTTTTCCGATTTCAAATGGACTACCACATACGGATGTGTATGTAGACATATTTTAGAGTGTAGATTCACTCATTTTGCTCCGTATGTCTTTTTCGTGAAAGGGTCAGATTTGTCCTTGATTTATTTATGAGGTATCCAGATGGCACCGCACCGCCAAGAAAAGAGGGTAACATCAAAATTATGGACTACTTTTTGAGTATGTTGGTAAGGTCGGTCATAGTCACTTGTTGAAATCTCTAAAGACAAATACTCCTCCGTCAGGAAATACTTGTCATCAAAATGGATAAAAGGAAATGTATCTAGACGTATTTTAGTTTTAGATACATCTCTTTCTATCCATTTTGATGCCAAGTGTTTTCGGACGTTGGGAGTAGAAAACAGAGTTGGTGATGATGGTGTGCGTGCCATCCTGCAATATAGGCCATCGGATTTATATCGAACGGATAGGAAAGAAACTATGGAAATTTTGCAAAAATATACCCACACGTCTCTCCATGTTCGCAAATAAGGCCTTACCTTGTTCAAGCTTTTCTCTCACAAGATAAACTACTCATACAAATGCATCTTGATGTTCCGTGCAACGCACGGGCAGCTAGCTAATTTCTTTTAAAATAGTTGCTGCGATAATTGGGTTGAAGTGATATATTTTATGTTTGCCCCGAATGATTTCAGATTCACTAGTAGTAACAAAGAAAAGGTTGCCTTGTTAATTAACAGAAAACTGGGTGAAAACTATCACATGAGGCCGGTAAAAATAAGGCACACTGGGTTCAGCGTCATCGTCACTATAGCTATGTGCGCGCGAGAAGTCTACATATCGAGGGGGCTACCGAGCGAGGCACCGAGACACAATGTTTGAGAGAGAAACCAATTGACAGATTATGATCAGATCGAGTTGTCACCCTTCCTGCTGTCGTTGTTGGGGAGAGAAAGACGTATCGAGAGTGCGCGCGGTAGGCACAGAGGCACAACTAGCGAGTGTGTGTGTGTGTGTGTGCGTGTGTGTGTGTGTGTTTGAAAGAGGAGTAGATAGATTATTATCAAGATCGATGTGCCACCCTACTCCTTCGGTGCCGGGTAGTGTGTGTGTGTGTGTGTTTGAGAGAGAAGCCAGTCGATAGATTAGTATCAAGATCGAGGTGTCACCCTACTCCTTCGGTGCTGGGAAGTGTGGGTGTGTGTGTGGGGGGGGCAGTGACACTCACATATCTCTACTCTTATAAAAAACAGAGTTGGTGATGATGGTGTTCTTGCCATCCGATTTATATCTGACGGACAGGAAGGAAAAACTATGGCAATTTTGCAAAAAGATACCCACACCCCTCTCCGCATTTGCAAATAAGGCATTCCCTCGTTCATCCTTTTCTCCCACAAGATAAACTTCTCATACAAATGCATCTTGATGTTCCGTGCAACGCATGGGCATCTTGCTAGTAGGGAGAAGGAGTTTGTGTGACACATATCTAGCTATATTAAGGGATAGGTAGATAGCATATGTGTGAGAGACATTATTATACTTTGAGACATTAGTGGCTGTGGGTGGGCGGAATTAAAGGGGTGGGCGTGTTAGACATAGAGAGCGTGTGTATTTCTGTGTGAGAGACTTGTAGAACGGGGTAGAAAGACGAATTTAACCCTGACGCAGGGAGAGAAATACACGAAGTGCACGTGTGTGATTCCGATGCCCACAGGGAAATGAGATATGTATGCGTGTGAGAGAGATTGCACAATTCATTCACGTATCACTATCTAGCGATCGTGGACGTGCATCGCTTGAACATAAATCAATATCTACTTCAGATCATGGCCAAAGGTACAATATCGATTCAACGCTATAAAGATTGGACACTCACATATCACATTTTTTCTATTTAAATAAACCTTTTCAGTTGTGCATGCCAAAGTTACGTTGATGTTTCTTCAAACAACCAATGTAGCTATCATGTACATGCACCATTGTTACTCTTGCATTCAAATTCATTAGTCTTGGATGATTTAAGTTTCTATTTTGAAGTAATATATGTAATATTCATATATGAATTCAACGGGTACGCAATTTATGAAATCATATGAGGTAACACTTTTAAGTAGCTGACTACAATATCCATTTCTTTTTGTACGCCTCTACACTAACACGTCAATGCATTATGTTTAAACTAAATAACCAATGGCACTAAATTATCTATTTACACGAGAAATACATAGGCTGAGCGTTTGATCCCCTTTTTTGTGAACGCGCCACTACACCAGACGATTAGCGCACCGTGTGAACGCCCAAGTTATCGGCGCATCATCCCGAGTTATTGTCTTTTTCCCGAGGTGGACTTCACACGGTTATTAACCATCGACGCTGCGTGCCCGTGTACACAGTCTAGCATGACCTTCCGCTAGCACGGTCCAAAATTAGTTGAAACTGGATACAAACGATCCTTGGGCGGCAAAATCTCCCGCCTCCTTCTAAAATTTCCGCCACCTTAGTCTTTAGCATGCGAAATCCCCCTTTTGTCCTTGGTGCACGGAGACCAATAGTTACAATACCGCCCTCATCTACATGATAGGTCGGGGCTGCTTTGGTAACTTCCGGTTCCCCCCACTACACGGCACCCCCATTTCCTCTCCTCCTCCGCAAAACGACTAACTCCACAGCACCAGAGCATCTTACATCACGTCGTCCGTACTTCATTACCCTTTCTCCCCTCCCCTCTCGAAACCCTAGACTACTCATCCACCGGCGTACCATAGCCCATTCACTGCCAGCAGCGTCCACCTCACCGAATCTGCTTCTGCGGCCGCATCTATCCCTCCCACCTCCCCTAGAAACAAGTAGACTGCTCATCCACCACTGTACCATAGCCCATTAAGTATCGGCCTTGTCCACGGCGCCAGCTCGTCAACGCCACAAGATCTCAGAAGCGGCTCATTCGCATTCCCCACCGAGACGCTTCGTCCACACCCTCGAGCCGCTTCACCGACGCCCCGTCCGACGGCCTCTAATCCTCTTCACGACACCTTCCTCAACCCTACCGGAGCCGCCACCGACGCCTTCCTCAACCCTACCGAGCCGCCCGCCGACACCATCGTCAACCCTACCGGAGTAGCCGCTTATACCATTCTCAACCCTACCGGGCCGCTTTGCCAACTCACAAGTCCACGGCCTCAGATCGCTTCCTCGCACCCTCATCCAACCTACCGGAGCAGCTTCGACGCCTGGCCCACGGCCGCAGATCCGCATCGTCGACACCACCCTTAACCCAACCACCGGAGCAGCTTCGACGCCTGGCCCACGGCCGCAGATCCGCATCGTCGACACCATCCTTAACCCAACCACCGGAGCAGCTTCTGACGCCCCGTCCACGACCACAGATCCGCGTCGTCGACACTATCCTTAACCCAACCACCGGAGCAGCTTCACCTACACCCTCGTCCACGGCCACAGATCCGCTTCGCCCACACCGTAGTCCACTCTACCGGAGCCGCTCCACAAACACCCTACTCGACGGTTCTAGATCTCCTTACCGGACTCGACAGCCAGTAGCAGCGTCATCACCTCGACATTTCTAACCTGATTCCCACCGTTCGAGAGATGCCAAGCACCCGCCACGGCCTAGGTACTTGTCACCTTTAAACCCGTCCGGCATCACTTGCCCGATGTACTTCAAATATACTAACCGGTCATTGTTACTGTTATGCAGGTGGCAAAAACTACAAGGACTATGTTTCTTCCGGATCTAACAGCTTGGCCAACCAAGATCCCGGATCGAGGCATTGCTATGATCTTGTAAGCGCGTCTCTTTCTCTTGTATTGTTCTGTGCCAAATACGTGCTTTGCTAGGATTTTCGACCAAGAATCCCTTTGTGCACAATGATTTCTACCATCGGCTGCTAAATTAGATATGTAGATGTCATACATGATACTACCTCGTACCTCCATTCCTAAATATAAGTCTTTCTAGTGATTCCACTATAGGCTACATACGGAGCAAAATGAGTGAATCTACACTCGAAAATGCATCTATATACATCTGTATGTGGTCCATACTGGAATCTCTACAAAGACATATATTTAGGAACAGGGGCAAGACATTACACAAAATCGTAGGTGGCATGTAGGAATTCCAAAGGCACTACATTAGGCTCCCTTTAGAGTGCCCGCTAGTCCAAAGACATCTGAGTCATGGCTAGTTTATGGTACGCACACAATCGTTAATTGGTGGTTTAAATATGCGCAAGGGATATGCAATGTAGTATCATGTAGAGATGTCTCAAATTAGCCGTGTCAACTTGCAGATAGGGTTACACAATGAAAAAGTACAAGATGTGTGTGGCAATTTCATGGAACATCGAAAAAGGAGAGGCAGCGGTGAGCCTATACGATGTGCTATGGTAAGTCACTCCTCCATTGCAATCATCGTGACTTGTTATTTGTATGCCATTTCTATTAGCCAAGTTTCTTAGGGACAGTTATTACGAGTTATCCTAAGAAAATAAGCACCAGTGAATATAAGCTCCATGTAATAAGCCAACCAGTTCTTTTCATTGCATTTTCAGCTTATCTTTGGTATGATCAGTGGAAAATCTAGATTGCATTATATTTTTTTCATTTTGCTGCCCATATGGAAATTAATTTGACTTGCAAACATCACAAATTGAACCCAGTGCAGTAATTAATATGATAGGAAAACAGACCATCACTATTTGCTCAAAATGCAAATACAAAGATACCATCTACTTGGCACAATCTACTTTGTCAATGTTTTCCATAGAGATCCCATTGCCTAATTTAAACGAAGAACGCATGACCCACATTTAAATGAAGAACATTTATTTATTAAAATTTGATGGTCCAAGTGGCTGGTTATTATCATATAGCAGCACCACCTGAAAGCATCATATAGTAGCAGCAGCTCATAGCAACTCATCATACAACAGCAGCAGTCTGCAATTCATCATATACCAGCAGCAGCTCATAGCAATTCATCATATAGCAGCAGCAGGAGTAGCTCATAGCAATTCATCATATAGCAGCAGCAGGAGCAGCTCATAGCAATTCATCATATAGCAGCAGCAGGAGCAGCTTGTAGCAACTCATCATATAGCAGCAGCAGTTCATAGCAATTCATCATATAGCAGCAGCAGCTCATAACAACTCATCATACAAAGAAAGCAGTACTCATAGCAATTCATCATATAGCAGCAGCAGGAGCAGCTCATAGCAATGCATCATATAGCGGCAGCGAAGCAGCTCATAACAATTCATCGTATAGTGGATCGTAATGAAAATTTGGCAAAAATCGAGGAGATCCTCACCTTGTTGGATGAGCTCATCCTTCAACAAAGACCTCAAGGCCATGGCCCGGGAGGAGGAGGAATAAGGTGCCTTCGCCACGCAGTGTGGCATCGATCGTGGTTGTGCAGCCTTGCCGGAGTAGTGCGTTGGATGAACCACAGTGGAGCAGCTGCTGGAGACCATGAGAATGAGGGGCGACGCCAGAGGGAGGAGCAGCCAGGAAGATTTGCCCCTACCCGACGGCCATGTAGCCTAGCTGGACATAGCATCGTCGAGGACCAGGCCAGATGGGACCAGTGGCGACGGCTCGCTGGACGAACCCTAGTCGCAGTAGGGGATAGAGGGAAAGGGAGAGGAGATGCAAGCGGGTGGCAATGAATGCTTGCGTGTTTGTTTTTACTTGAGGGTCGTGTGACACGGGCGTCGTGATTGCATTTTGAGTGTAATATAGGCGTAACAATGAGTCATTTCACTATTCCCCTTCCCTTCAATTTTTAGTGAGGTTCTACCCGAAACACCCCCCTCCAAAGCGAAATTAGTTAAGCCCAAGCTCGTAACTCAAAACTGACTTCTTTACATCTTTTATGGCTTATTTTGACAATATGCCCTGAAAAGGCGGAATCGGACTAGCCCTTAACCTACAATTCAATTGTGCGTGCAATGATGAATCACTCCTGCCTGCTATCTATACATTTAGGCATCATAATACATGGCATAACCAAATACATGTGCATTCCATTGTACAATCTGGAATATGCAATGTTTATGTTAGTTCATACGTTGCACATGATGCTTAAATGCCCCTTAAATCTGGTCAGTCAAGTGATGGTCTTTAAGCCTCCTTCTTTGCTTCTTTTCTTGATATGTAAGATTTGCTCACACATCTGCTCAATTGCTTGTTTGCATCAGCCAGCCATACCAGGACTGTTTGCTTTGATTACTTGTTGTTCTTGACCTAACACTCTAACAGAGCTTGTCAACGATTTAAACACTAAGGGCTATTGTAGTGGGGCCTTGTCTAACTCATAGGTGACATAAAGGTTTGGCTGTACGCTACAATAGGCTCTCCAGAGTACCTGGAGATCCAGTTTGAAGGTATGCCTAGTTTTTGCATAGTGCAGACATAGTAAATGCTCATTTCATTGTGTGCAAGTGCAAAAGATGCGACATGTTTCATTATGTGGTGTTGTTTTGTTATAATCTCATCCTTTTGTGTTCACGCATGGAAAGTATGCATATTTATCTTCCAAGGAAACGAGTAACTAGTTTGTGTTACCTTGCGGAGGGGTGCAATGAAGATAAGATTGAGGATTTCCAAGTACAAGATGTTAGGAAGGAGCCTTGCAAGAGAAGTAGGAGCTACTTATTTGAGCCTTGTATGCAACTCAACAGTTCAATTCCTTGTTTGTTTCAGCACGCTTAATTTTCTCTTTTCAATTGCTTTATTTGTCCTCAGTTAATGAGATGCACAAATAATCATGCCTGATGTTCGGTACTTGTATCACTATTAGTTGACATAATTAAAGGCCTTACCATTTAATTACTCTGCTGAAGTGTGCCTGAAGCTTTGAAGTCTATTAACCAACTATTATTGCATGAGGCTCACAATCTAGTTTATATACTACGCTAATGATGCATAGTTTTGCCTGTTGTAGTATGTTTGTATGAAACCCTCTGCTGTTCATTATGCTCCCTAAGACTTTAATTAGGCACAGAATGGCCAAATGCTGGCTTACTTATACGCAATGTGTTATCCAAATTTGTAACTTGTATGTGTTTTCGATTGGGCCCCAACATCATGCTCCTCTGGTGAGCTAAGAGGGATTTCTGTATGCAGGCTGCACAGACTATCTTTTTTATAATTTTAAAAATATCACCTGCTTATGCTTTATGACGTGTAACTTTTTTTTGAAAGTGACGTGTAACATTATTGTTAGTACTGTTTTGCCATGTAGTACAAAATAGTGTCTTGTTCGCTTCACTGTTGTAACTATATTTTTGCCCTAGTCATGTGTACTTACAGAAACATTTCAGGATGAAGTGACATCAACACAAAGATCTGCGAGCAAAGGCGGCATGGCCGTTACCGAATGATTATGGATTGAATTGGAATGTGCCGATGTTCTCGAGCATCAACTAGAGGTGGCAAGACAACGTGTACATGATTGTCAACGATAATCAACAAGTTGAGACCGGACATGCAAGTATTAGATGCAGGAGTCAAAAAATGAAACAAGACAATTGAGGTAACCATGAAGGAATTGGAGATTTTGCAGACTGAAATTTGTGCTATCTGAATCCGCCAGTCCTATTTTACGAAGAGATTATAGTTCAAATGGAGTTAAGTTGATGCGCGTCCATGATGTATGAGCTGTATTTGCCCAGTGTATGTAATTTGCTGTTTGTGTATGCTTTATTATCACCTGTGCGGAACCATAATGCCTAGTGGGTATAATCGGCTGTAATTTCTTTATTGTATAGTGTTGGATTATTCTACCTTTCTATGCCTTGATCTCTTTGTTGTATAGTGTATGCTTTTTAGAGGTGATAGTATTGAGTAGGATAATTATTTGAATATGCTATATCGTTCAAACGGGGGCAAACTCGCCCGACCATGGCCCTTCACGGTCCGTCGGATCCATGGGCCTTGTACGTCTCGTAGGATCCATGGGCCTTGTACGTCTCGTAGGATCCATGGGCCTTCTACGTCTCGTAGGATCCATGGGACGCTGACTCATTTATGGGTCTTGTCCGGGCCTTTAATGGGCCGTAGACGGACCTTTAATGGAAATCGTACGTTTTATGGGCTCACCGTAACGGGCCGTTAATAGGCCGTATTTGGTGATGCTATGAAAATGGCCCAACAGACTAACGGTCCACAAACGGGCCGACTGTAACAACGGCTGAGTTTGGCCCACAAGCAGAAAATGACAGTAACGGGTCTTAAATAACCGAATGCTGCAAATGAGCCCAAGAATGAATGGGCCTGATACGTCTCCATCGTATCTATAATTTTTTATTGCTCCATGCCAATATTATTCAACTTTCATATACTTTTTGGCAACTTTTTATATTATTTTTGGGACTAACATATTGATCCGGTGCCGGTGCAGTTCCTCGCTGTTGCATGTTTTTGGTTTCGCAGAATGTCCATATCAAACGGAGTCCAAACGGGATAAAAGCGACGGATATTTTTTTTGGAATATTTGGAGAATCTGGAAGAAAAATCAACGCGAACCAGTGTCCGAGGTGGGCACGAGGTAGGGGGGCGCCCCCCCTAGGGCGCGCCCCTGACCCTCGTGACCCACCTGTAAGGCGGTTGACGCCCTTCTTCGGCCGCAAGAAAGCTAATTTTCGGAAAAAAATCACGGCGAAGGTTTCAGTCCAATCGGAGTTACGGATCTCCGGATATAAAAGAAACGGTGAAAGGGCAGCAGAACAGAACGCAGAAATAGAGAGAGACAGAGAAAAAGATCCAATCTCGGAGGGGCTCTCGCCCCTCCCACGCCATGGACGCCAAGGACCAGAGGGGAAACCCTTCTCCCATCTAGGGAGGAGGTCAAGGAAGAAGAGGAAGAAGGGGGCCCCTCTCCCCCTCTCCTCCGGTGGCGCCGGAACGCCGCCGTGCCACCATCATCATCACCGCGATCTACACCAACACCTCTGCCATCTTCACCAACACCTCCATCACCTTGCCCCCTCTATCTACGGTGGTCCACTGTCCCGCAACCCGCTGTACCCTCTACTTGAACATGGTGCTTTATGCTTCATATTATTATCCAATGATGTGTTGCCATCCTATGATGTCTGAGTAGATTTTCGTTGTCCTATCGGTGGTTGATGAATTGCTATGATTGATTTAATTTGCTTGTGGTTATGTTGTTGTCCTTTGGTGCCCATCATATGAGCTGCTGCGTGGATCACACCTTAGGGTTAGTTGTATGTTGATAGGACTATGTATTGGAGGGCAAGAGGATGTAAGCTTCAACCTAGCATAGAAATTGATGCATACGGGATTGAAGGGGGACCAATATATCTTAATGCTATGGTTGGGTTTTACCTTAATGAACGTTAGTAGTTGCAGATGCTTGCTAATAGTTCCAATCGTAAGTGCATAGAATTCTAAGTAAGGGATGACATGCTAGCAGTGGCCTCTCCCACATAAAACTTGCTATCGGTCTAGTAAAGTAGTCAATTGCTTAAGGGACAATTTCACAACTCCTACCACCACTTTTCCACACTCGCTATATTTACTTTAGTTGTTTCTTTATCTTAACAGCCCCTAGCTTTTATTTACACGCTCTTTACATTCTTGCAAACCTATCCGGTCACACCTACAAAGTACTTCTAGTTTCATACTCGTTCTAGGTAAAGCAAACGTCAAGCGTGCGTAGAGTTGTATCGGTGGCCGATAGAACTTGAGGGAATATTTGTTCTACCTTTAGCTCCTCGTTGTATTCGACACTCTTACTTATCGAAAACTGTTGCGATCCCCTATCCTTGTGGGTTATCAGGGCCCTCGGAAGGCCGAAAGTTAACTTGGGCTGGAAACGGCCCAAAAGAATAACGGGCCATTAATGGGTATAAAGTGATACATTGTTCATTACGGGCCAGTTTCACCACGGGCCGTTAATGGGTGTAAAGTAATACACTGTTCATTACGGGCCAGTTTCAGCATGGGCCGCTAATGGGCCAAGAGTTACAAAGGGCCTCATATGGGCCGAAAGACGTCATGGGCCATACATGGGCGGTAAGTGGCGGGCTGGAATCATATTGGGTGGCCCAGATGACGCCATCGGGCCTAATTCAGATAGGGCGAACGGGCCTTGGGTTAGCGGGCTGTAAATGTGCTATATGCGAACATGCCGTTAACGGGCTTTACATGGGCTGGCCGCCACTTTGACCAAGTCAAACGGGCGGCCTTTTCATAGGAATGGGCCTCTGTTGGGCGTGCCACGGTCGACGTATCATAGGCGCCTATACATCCAATGAGTGGATGACATCTGTCCCAACGATGAGCCGACATCGTGTTTCCTCCACCAATGATGATTTTACACGTGGAAAATCCCCATTGGTCGGGTCATAACGGGTTATCGGATCCAAAACCCGACCCGATAGCTTAATGGCGTTCCGTTACGGTGGATGCCACGTGTCGGTCACCCTTGACGAAAAGCACTTATGTGACGCTGCGATTTATCGTCATGGAAGTGGACACTTCCGTGATGATAATTTTGGTAAAGTCATGGAACACTTCTACGACAAAGACAGGTATGACTATCTTGATTCTGTCATAAATTTGTCATGGATGTACATGCATGACAAAAAACACGACCTACTGTGACAAACACGTATCATCACGGAAGTGTATTTTTTTTGTAGTGGATCCCTGCGGATCGCGCACCTGGGCCTGATGGGTTCATTGGTGCCTTCTATCAGCATGCGTGGCCAATAATCAAGCCTGATCTCATGGCGGTCATGCATAAGCTATACGTGGGAGATGGACGCGGCTTTGGCAAAATCAACAGCGCTCACATCGTTCTGATCCCGAAGAAACCTGATGCTCTGGAGGTTGGGGACTTCAGGCCAATCAGTCTAACTCACAGTGCTGCAAAGATCTTTGGGAAGATTCTGGTGAACCGCGCGAGACCTCATATGAAGAAGGTGGTGGCTGCAAATCAATCAGCCTTTATCAACTCTAGGAGTTTGCACGATAATTTTTTGTTGGGTCGCCAAGTTTCCTGGAAGATACACAATCGTAGGGAAGCTGGTGTGTTCCTGAAGCTAGACATCTCCCAGGCATTTTATTCTCTCTCGTGGCCGTTTCTATTCGAAGTACTGAGAGCGAAGGGGTTTGGCAACAGATGGATAGGTTGGATTTCGATTCTGCTGAGGACGGCATCCACGCGGGTTCTGGTCAACGGCGTTCCCGGTGAGGCCTTCTCGATGGCGTGTGGTATGAGGCAGGGCGACCCTATATCGCCGGTCCTTTTTGTCATCGCCATGGACGTGCTAACCCGGATCATCAGCAAGGCAACGAAGGAGAGGGTTATGAGCTCTTTCTATGGAATCTCGGCTATCCAAAGGATATCGATCTATGCTGATGATGTTGCTCTCTTCATAAGGCCATCGAGGGAGGATCCGCATTGTGTCCGCTGTGCTCTCGAGGTGTTTGGTCAAGCGTCAGGGCTCCGCGTCAACTACAGGAAATCCTCGGCCATCCTGATCTGGGGCTCGGAGATTGACAAGGCAAGGGTTGCTTCGATTCTTCAATGTGACCTGTCAGAGTTTCCTTGCAAGTATCTTGGTCTTCAATTGGCTATTAGACAACTCACTAAGGCGGAATGGCAGCCGATGCTTGATTGTGCTAAAAAAGTGGTTCCAGCGTGGCAAAGGGGATTGATCACTAGGCCGGGCAGGCTCATACTTGTCAAGTCGATTATGTCCGCAAGACCGATTCACCACTTCCTGGTGATGAACGCACCATTGTGGGTTTATGAGGAGCTGAATAAGTGGATGAAAGCTTTCTTCTGGACAGCCAAAGAGAAGGTGAATGGGGGCCAATGCTTAGTGGCATGGAGCAAAATCTGCAGGCCTACATGCTATGGGGGCTTGGGGGTAAAAGACATGCAAACCCAAGCACTTGCTCTGAGGGTTAGATGGGAGTGGTTGAGGAGAGTGGACCCGGAGAGGCCGTGGCAAGGAATCCCGCATATGGTGGACAAAGAAGCGAGACAAGTCTTTGACAGTCTGGTCAATATCAAGGTGGGCAGTGGTACGAAGGTGCTGTTCTGGCGTGATAGGTGGATCCATGGCTTTGCTATCACGGATATTGTGCCCTTGATTGTTTGTGTGGTGTGCAAACGAACGAGGAATCGGAGGACGGTTCAGCAGGCGCTGACGGGCATGACTTGGACGCACGATGTGCAAGGAGAGTTGTCCTTTACTGCCCACATCCAGCTTGTGCACCTGCAAGAAGTGATTTCCACGGTTCAGTGTGATCAAACGGTGGATGATCTGTTCACCTGGCCGTGCGATGCGTCGGGAAGCTATACAGCTCGCTCGACCTACACCAGGCTATGCCAGGGGCTGCTGCATGTATCGTTTGATCGTTGCATTTGGAGAAGTTGGGCACCGCTCAAGTGCAAGATCCACATGTGGTTGACGGTGCAACACCGGATCTGGACATCGGATAGGAGAGCGAGGCATGGGCTGCAGGAGGAGCCATCACCTTGTTATACGTGCCTTCAGGAGGAAGACAACGCTGGGCATATACACATCCAATGTGGTTATGCGAGAGACACTTGGAACCGTTGCCTCACGGATCTTAACATAAGTGTGAGAAGGCCGGACATGAACGATACGCTGCTTGAGTGGTGGCTCCAAGCGAGGGATAGCTTCCAAGGTCCTAACAACAGAGGATTCGATACCTTAGTCACAGCAGTCTCTTGGGAGTTGTGGAAGCAATGCAACACAAGAGTGTTCAGTCGCACAGATCAACAAATGTCAATGACGCAACTTCACGGACACATTCTCGCGGAGATCAAGACTTGGAAGGAAGCAGGTGTAGGTGTTGGAGGTCTCCATAGATTTTTAGGAGAGTAGGCTTTTGTGTTTTTTAGGTGTTGGTGGGTTATGCCCTTGAGGGGATGTTCGCATCCTATACAAGTCTTGTAAATATTTATATCTTTTATAAAAGAAAGGTATGCCTTTGGCATACTCTCGAAAAAAAATCCTATGTTTCGTGTTTGTGACAATATTACACCATTTAACAAAAAATCTCAATTTATATCCTATGTAAGAAAACTTGTGCCATATTTAGTTTTCGCGGCATATAGACGTCAGTCGGCTAATCTTAGGAAAAGATCAACGACCTAGTCGACCGTTGATTTGCCGGTAAAATCTGCTTTGGCCACTAGATCCCTGGATGAACCACTCAGACATGAACAAGTCTCTCTGCAGTGCCTCCAGACACCGGGTGTACTGCAATGTTGCATCCCCGCTTCCCGGGTCGTGTACATGCTTGCACTATCCAAAAACCCTGACATTGTAGCAGCGGCGTCAGCCATCAGCTCACATACACCACGCACTAGCCACGGTTGCAGCAGGCCTTAAAGCATTGATGGTGCTCCAATGTTGCACCGATTATGCTCCATTGCAGCTCGGCGACGCTCCTGTAGCACTGCACGACGCTCGTGCAACAACCCCGCATGCCCCTTGTACCCTGCAACATGAGTGTGGTTGGAAAGCCTGCGATGCTCCACCGCAAAGCCGACGGCCGCACGCAATGCTCCATCGCGACACAGGCGGCTGCGCAACGTCACCGGATCTGCATGCGCATCGCTATCGTCCACCCCGTCTCGGTCGTTGTCGCAACACGAGTCGTCGGACAAGTTGTGATGCTCCATCGCAATACCGGCGGCTCTGTAACATAACTATAGTTACAGCGCCATCAACCGTACAGCCATGGTCCTCGTAGCAGAGCCCCTTTCTTGCTTGCTTCGGTAGTTGCTTTACACCATGCTCATGGCGTCTGCCATCGCAACAACGTCTGCAACATCGCAATGACTTCCACAGCATGGCCGCTGTTGGATTATGGATGGGCTTAGGCCCATATAAGACAATAATCCATGGTTAATCTCTAAGGCCCATGCATGTGTACGCCAAGTGGTGGGAAGTGTGGGAAGTTTAGTACCATACTGCTACAGTAAGAAGAGTGAGACATCTTTATTAGGGCTGCTCCATCACTTGCTATTGGGAGCCTGGGAATAGGAGTTGTACGCGCACGCTCTTCCTCCTCCGCCGCCCACCTCGCCTCGCCACGCCTCGCCTCGTCACGATCCGAAGCTTATTTTTGCCGCTCAGGAATTGTTAATTAATTAATGAGTCGCTTACGGAAGCGCCACTATCCGAGACGTTGGACCATGGGATGTTCGCGAACTCGGTCGTGGGCCTGGCCAAGGCCCATCTACCTGAGGGCCTATATAAGAAGGCGCTGGCCAGTGGAGTGAACCCTAACTCAGTTCACTCACTCCCTCCCGTACAACCCAAGCCATCATCTACTGTTCCTCTCTCTGTGCTGCTTCCGGCGATCCCATCCCGGCGACCGCGTGCACGGTTGGTCGGGAGAGCAGGTGCCTCTGAAACCCTGTTGTTCGAGATCCTGCCCGGGAGAACGACAATAAGGTTTTTGGGGAGCATCTCGACCCGATTGCTCCCGATCCGTCCCCGTCTCCGTCCGCCTTTGCTTCTACTACTTCCTCTACATCGACTCCATGGCTGACGTCGAAGTCCCCGTGGAGCTCTGTTCGATGTAATCTTCTTGCGGTGTGTTGTTGAGACCGATGAATTGTGGGTTTATGATCTAGCTTATCTATGAATAATATTTGAATCTTCTCTGAATTCTTTTATGTATGATTGGTTATCTTTGCAAGTCTCTTCGAATTATCTGTTTGGTTTGGCCAACTAGATTGGTAGTTCTTGCAATGGGAGAAGTGTTTAGCTTTGGGTTCAATCTTGCGGTGTCCTTACCCAGTGACAAAAAGGGTTGCAAGGCACGTATTGTATTGTTGCCATCGAGGATAACAAGATGGGGTATTTATCATATTGCATGAATTTATTCCTCTACATCATGTCATCTTGCTTAAGGCGTTACTCTGTTTTTAACTTAATACTCTAGATGCATACTGGATAGCGGTCGATGAGTGGACTAATAGTAGTAGATGCGTAATCGCTTTGGTCTACTTGTCTCGGACGTGATGCCTATATACATGATCATACCTAGATATACTCATAATTATGCTCAATTCTGTCAATTGCTCAACAGTAATTTGTTCACCCACCGTAGAATACTTATGCTCTTGAGAGAAGCCACTAGTGAAACCTATGGCCCCCGGGTCTATTCTCATCATATTAATCTCCATCACTTTAATACTTGCTTTGTTTTTACTTTGCCTTTTTTACTTTTCACTTTGCATCTATACAAAAAATACCAAAAATATTATCTATCATCTCTATCAGATCTCACTCTCGTAAGTGACCCTGAAGGGATTGACAACCCCTTATCACGTTGGTTGCGAGTAGCTATCGTTTTGTGCAGGTACGAGGGACTTGTGCGTGGCCTCCGACTGGATTGATACCTTGGTTCTCAAAAACTGAGGGAAATACTTACGCTACTCTGCTGCATCATCCTCTCCTCTTCGGGGAAAACCAATGCAAGCTCAAGACGTAGCAGGCGCCTCCACCTGGACGCCGCCTCCTCTCTCCACTAGGGACCATGAAGACCCATTAACTCCCGGGGCGTTCCGGTAACCCCCGGTACTCCAGAAAATGTCCGAACCTTTCGGAAACCATTCCGGTGTCCAAACAGAACCTTCCAATATATCAATCTTTATGTCTCGATCATTTCGAGACTCCTCGTCATGTCCGTGATCTCAACCGGGACTCCGAACAAACTTCGGGACATCAAATCACATAACTCATGATACAAATCGTCATCGAACGTTAAGCGTGCGGACCCTACGGGTTCGATAACTATGTAGACATGACGGAGCCACATCTCCGGTCAATAACCAATAGCGGAACCTGGATGCTCAGATTGGCTCCCACATATTCTACGAAGATCTTTATTGGTCAAACCGCATAACAACATACGTTGTTCCCTTTGTCATCGGTATGTTACTTGCCCGAGATTCGATCGTCAGTATCATCACACCTTGTTCAATCTCATTACCGGCAAGTCTCTTTACTCATTCCGTAATGCAACATCCCGCAATTAACTCATTAGTCACATTGCTTGCAAGGCTTATAGTGATGAGCACCGAGAAGGCCCAGAGATACCTCTCCGATACACGAAGTGACAAATCCTAATCTCGATCTATGCCAACTCAACAAACACCATCGGAGACACCTTAGAGCATCTTTATAATCACCCAGTTACGTTGTGATGTTTGATAGCACACAAGGTGTTCCTCCGGTATTCGGGAGTTGCATAAGCTCATAGTCAGAGGAACATGTATAAGTCATGATGAAAGCAATAGCAATAAAACTAAACGATCATATATGCTAAGCTAACGGATGGGTCTTGTCCATCACATCATTCTCTAATGATGTGATCCCGTTCATCAAATGACAGCACATGTATATGGCTAGGTGATACGTCTCCAACGTATCTATAATTTTTGATTGCTCCATGCTATATTATCTACTGTTTTGGACCATATTGGGCTTTATTTTCCACTTTTATATTACTTTTGGGACTAACCTATTAACCGGAGGCCCAACCCAGAATTGTTGTTTTTTGCCTATTTTAGTGTTTCGAAGAAACGGAATATCAAACGGAGTCCAAACGGAAAGCAACCTTTCGGGACGAGACTCCGCCGCCACGAGGCAGAACTTGGCGGAGCCAATCTAGGGCTCCGGCAGAGCTGTTCTGCCGAGGACACTTCCCTCCGGGAGGGGGAAATCATCGCCATCGTCATTACCAGCGCTCCTCTCATCAGGAGAGGGCAATCTCCATCAACATCTTCACCAACACCATCTCCTCTCAAAACCCTAGTTCATCTCTTGTATCCAATTCTTGTCTCCAAGTCCGGGATTGGTACTAGTAGGTTGCTAGTAGTGTTGATTACTCTTTGTAGTTGATGCTAGTTGCTTTATTTGGTGGAAGATCATGTGTTCAGATCCTTTATGCATATTAATACCCCTCTGATTATGAACATGAATATGCTTTGTGAGTAGTTACATTTGTTCCTGAGGACATGGGAGAAGTCTTGCTATTAGCAGTCAGGTGAATTTGGTATTCGTTCGATATTTTGATGAGATGTATGTTGTCTAGCCTCTAGTGGTGTTATGTGAACGTCGACTACATAACACTTCACCATTATTTGGGCCTAGAGGAAGGCATTGGGAAGTAATAAGTAGATATGGGTTGCTAGAGTGACAGAAGCTTAAACCTTAGTTTATGCGTTGCTTTGTAAGGGGCTGATTTGGATCCATATGTTTCATGCTATGGTTAGGTTTACCTTAATACTTTTGTTGTAGTTGCGGATGCTTGCAATAGAGGTTAATCATAAGTGGGGTGCTTGTTCAAGTAAGAACAGCACCCAAGCACCGGTCCACACACATATCAAACTATCAAAGTACCGAACGCGAATCATATGAACGTGATGAAAACTAGCTTGACGATATTCCCATGTGTCCTCGGGAGCGCTTTTCTTATATAAGAGTTTGTCCAGGCTTGTCCTTTGCTACAAAAAGGATTAGGCCACCTTGCTGCACTTTATTTACTTTTCTTACTTGTTGCTCGTTACAAATTATCTTATCACAAAACTATCTGTTACCACTTATTTCAAGATTACTTGCAAGAGAATACCTTGCTGAAAACCGCTTATCATTTCCTTCTGCTCCTCGTTGGGTTCGACACTCTTACTTATCGAAAGGACTACGATAGATCCCCTATACTTGTGGGTCATCAAGACTCTTTTCTGGCGCCGTTGCCGGGGAGTCTACGCAAAAGTCAACATACCAAGTACCCATCACAATCCCTTATCTCTCGCATTACATTATTTGCCATTTGCCTCTCGTTTTCCTCTCCCCCACTTCACCCTTGCCGTTTTATTCGCCCTCTCCTTTCTGTTCGCCTTCTTTTTGCTCTTCGCCCTCTCTGTCGCTGTGTCTGAAATTGGGGAAATTATTGCCGATATGGGCGATAATAATATCATAGAGAATTCGGATGCTCCTGCTGAAGAACCCCCTACCTTTCATACAAAAAGATTTCGAATCGGTAGTGGTAATATTATTGGAAAAGGAGTTATTCAAGATTTCTTTACTTGTGCCAGTGCTTTGCCCTCTATGGGCGGTTCTATTCTCCATAGAACTAGTAGTCTTGCGGACGCTATTGCCATGCTTATCGTTGAACTTGAAAGGCAATTTATGCATATGCACCCTTCTATACAAAGAATTTTCCTAGAGTTTTCTAATATCGAACATTCCTCTGTTAAGCGTGCCGCTACAATCTTTTTGGCTCATGAATTCAGATTTATAATAAAAGAGGCCAAAGAAATCTTTGCGCATTATAGGGTGGACGCTGGCCGTCCTCCCATAGAATCTATCCTCTTTTATCAATAATAAATAATGCGTTTTCAGTCTCTTGACTATGTTGCTTTCAATGAAAACCTTAGAAAAAAGGTGCCTACCAATATTTTGGTTGATAGAATATCTGAACTTAATGATGATTTGGCTATTCGAAATAATGAGCTAGGATACTCTCTCGAGTGTAGGCTCACAAGGTTCTATCAAAAGAATGCTTATAATGATGAATTGGTTGTGCATTATGAAGGGCCGAAAGAGGAACCTATACCTCCTAAAATTGATCTTGGGGACTTTTGTCCTATTAAATTTAGCCCTTTTGATTACTTTTGCTTGCCTCAAAGAAAACTTGCCGCCGAACGTAGGGAGTATGAAATGAGTTTCACCGATCTATCTTATTACTATGGCACTACCTAGATCTATCCTTGCTTTTATGCCTAGCTAGGGGCGTTAAACGATAGTGCTTGTTGGGAGGCAACCCAATTTTATTCTAGTTTTTTCTTGCTTTTGTTTCTGTTTAGGAATAAATAATCCATCTACCTTCTGTTTAGATGTGGTTTTATGCTTTAATTAGTGTTTGTGCCAAGTTAAACCTATAGGATCTTCTTGGATGATAGTTATTTGATCTTGCTGTAATTTCTAGAAACTTTCCGTTCACGAAAACAATTGTTAAAGATAACCAGAATGTGATAAAATAGTGATTCCAATTTCTGCTGATCAATAAACAAATTTCCTAGGTCTTCCTATTTTTTCTGATTTTTTGGAGTTCCAGAAGTTTGCTTTAGTTACAGATTACTACAGACTCTTCCATTTTTGACAGATTCTGTTTTTCGTGTGTTGTTTGCTTGTTTTGATGAATCTATGGCTAGTAAATTAGTTTATAATCCATAGAGAAGTTGGAATACAGTAGGTTTAACACCAATATAAATAAACAATGAGTTCATTACAGTAACTTGAAGTGGTCTTTTGTTTTCTTTCGCTAACGGAACTTACGAGATTTCTGTTGAGTTTTGTGTTGTGAAGTTTTCAAGTTTTGGGTGAAATCTTTTGATGGATTATGGAACAAAGAATGGCAAGAGCCTAATCTTGGGGATGCCCATGGCACCCGCAATATAATCCAAGGACACCAAAAATTCAAATCTTGGGGATGCCCCGGAAGGCATCCCCTCTTTCGTCTACTTCCATCGGTAACTTTACTTGGAGCTATATTTTTATTCACCACATGATATGTGTTTTGCTTGGAGCGTCTTGTATGATTTGTGTCTTTGATTTTTAATTTACCGCAATCATCCTTGCTGTATACACCTTTTGAGAGAGCCATACATGAATTGGAATTTGATAGAATACTCTATGTGCTTCACTTATATCTTTTGAGCTATATAGTTTTGCTCTAGTGCTTCACTTATATCTTTTAGAGCGCGGTGGTGGATTTTTTTATAGAAAATATTGATCTCTCATGCTTCACTTAGATTATTTTGAGAGTCTTAAATGGCATGGTAATTTTCTTAATAATAATAATAATATGCTTGGTATTCGAGATTTGTAAAACTTTCCTTTGAGTGCGTTGAATACTAAGAAAAGTTTGATGCTTGACAATTGTTTTGAGATATGAAGATGGTGATATTAGATTCATGCTAGTTGAGTAGTTGTGAATTTAAGAAATACTTGTGTTAAAGTTTGTGATTCCGTAGCATGCATTATGGTGAACCGTTATGTGATGAAGTCGGAGCATGATTTATTTATTGATTGTCTTCCTTATGAGTGGCGGTCGGGGACGAGCGATGGTCTTTTCATACCAATCTATCCCCCTAGGAGCATGCGCGTAATACTTTGCTTTGATACCTTCTAGATTTTTGCAATAAGTATATGAGTTCTATTTGACTAATGTTGAGTCCATGGATTATATGCACTTTTCCCATCCTTCCACCATTGCTAGCCTCTCTAATACCGCGCACCTTTCGCCGGTATCATACACCCACCATATACCTTCCTCAAAACAGCCACCATACCTACCTATCATGGCATTTTCATAGCCATTCCGAGATATATTGCCATGCAACTTTCCACCGTCCCGTTCATTATGACACGCTCCATTATTGTCATATTGCTAGCATGATCATGTAGTTGACATCGTATTTGTAGCAAAGCCACCGTTCATAATTCTTTCATACATGTCAGTCTTGATTCATTGCATATCCCGGTACACCACCGAGGCATTCATATAGATTCATATTTTGTTCTAAGTATCGAGTTGTAATTGTTGAGTTGTAAGAAAAATTAAAGTGTGATGATCATCATTTTTAGAGCATTGTCCCAAGTGAGGAAAGGATGATGGAGACTATGATTCCCCCATAAGTCGGGATGAGACTCCGGACGAAAAATAAAAAATAAAAATAAAAAAAGAGGCCATAAAAAAAGAGAAAAGGCCCAAGTAAAAAAGGAATAAAAAATGAGAGAAAAAGAGAGAAGGGACAATGTTACTATCCTTTTACCACACTTGTGCTTCAAAGTAGCGCCATGATCTTCATGATAGAGAGTCTCTCATTTTGTCACTTTCATATACTAGTGGGAATTTTTCATTATATAACTTGGCTTGTATATTCCAATGATGGGCTTTCTCAAAATGCCCTAGGTCTTCGTGAGCATGCGAGTTGGGTGCACACCCACTTAGTTTCTTTTGTTGAGCTTTCATATACTTATAGCTCTAGTGCATCCGTTGGATGGCAATCCCTACTCACTCACATTGATATATATTGATGGGCATCTCCATAGCCCGTTGATACGCCTAGTTAATGTGATACTATCTTCCCTCTTTTTGTCTTCTCCACAACCACCATTCTATTCCACATATAGTGATATATCCATGGCTCACGCTCATGTATTGCGTGAAGATTGAAAAAGTTTGAAAATGTCAAAAGTATGAAACAATTGCTTGGCTTGTCATCGGGGTTGTGCATGATTTAAATACTTTGTGTGGTGAAGATAGAGCATAGCCAGACTATATGATTTTGTAGGGATAACTTTCGTTGGCCATGTTATTTTGAGAAGACATAATTACTTTATTAGTATGCTTGAAGTATTTTTTTTATGTCAATATGAACTTTTGTCTTGAATCTTTCGGATCTGAATATTCATGCCACATGTAAGTGCATCTAGTGCCCCTTAGTGATTTTGGTGTATTGAAGACTTATAGGTTAAGGAACTAATGCGTTTGTGAGTGTACACAGGTCTATAAGTCTATGAGGAGTTTGATATTTACAGAGAAAGTCGACCCCTAAAATGAAGTTCTTCAATCAAGACTTTGATATTCGAAGACTTTCAAGACTTTGAAAGTGAAGAAATTGGTGTGACCTTGAAGACTTGGTATTCATTTGAGGAACATGAAGCGTGAAGACTTTTGTTTTCGTAGTTTCATTTTCTCTTTCTTGAGTCATAGGAAACACCGTCTTTGTTAAAGGGGTCGAGGAAATACTAAGGAAAAATTTCCATGTGATGCTCAACTCAAAATCCTACACCTACCAATCCCTTCGAGTGAAGCTTTTGGAAATCTCATACAGATTCAGTCAATTTCTTGATGTGAGACGAAGTTCTTCCGGTCACGAGGAATTTGTTCTCGACCGAGGAGTTAGGAATTCGCCAAAGGCGAATTGCCTACCGATGAGGAACATGATAGCCCCGAGGAATTTGATGTTCCAATTTCCGACCCGTTCTTTGTCTTCTTGCCAGCTGTCCCCAAAATATCTTATCCACCTAACGGTCATATCATTGAAGGGCATTTATGTCTTATCATGTCGGGCTGCTCCGAGGCTATAAATAGCCGCCTACAACCACTAGCTGGTTGGCTGCTCCGAGAGAACTTGACACTTGTCATTTGAGAGCAACCCATCCTCCAAGGACTTTGAGCAAAAATCATCAAGTGAGGAAAACCCAAAAACCAAACCCCTACAAACCCAAAGTGATTGAGCATCATCAAGAAATTGATCTCACGTGGATCCGACGCTTGTTACCTTTGAAGACTGTGCTTCTTCCAGACGGTTAGGCGTCAAGGTCTAGAGCATCCAAGAGGAATTGTGGATCGCCGAGTGACCAAGTCTGTGAAGGTTTGGAAGTCGCCTAAAGACTTACCACGAGTGATTGGACGAGGTCTGTGTGACCTTAGTTCAAGGAGAATACGGTGAGGACTTGGTGTCCCGAGCTGCGTGCTTTCGATGATCGGGTGTCCGGACTGTGTGTCCTCGAGTTTAAATACTCACCGCTTCCAACCAGACGCATAACCGAGACAGCAGTTGGAACTGGTCTACCAAATCATTGTCTTCACCAACCTAACTGGTTCCATTTCCTCAACCCTTTCATTTCCTCATTCTTGTGTTGAGTGTTTGTTCATATCTGTGTTTGAAGACTTTGATCAAGACTTTCTCAATTTCCTCAGTTCAATTTCTTGATCTGTTTGTCTTCATCTTGTGTTATCCTGTGATTACGCTTTACGTACTCTGTGATTATCTTCATTTCATCATGATGACTATGCTTGTAATCTGTTATGCTTACTTCGAGTACTTATTCATTGCAAGTAGTTCTTCGCTAAGGAATTTCCTCACCGCAAATTCCTCGTTGAAGAATTCATAAAAATCGCCTATTCACCCCCTCTAGTCGATATAACGCACTTTCAATTGGTATCGAGCAAGGTACTCCCTTGTTACGTGTGATTTTGGTTTAACCACGGAATTTTAGTTATGTCGACCGCAGGTATGATCAAGGTCTCGGCAGGTGTCCTACCTTTGATGGGACGGACTACCCCATCGGAAGAACAAAATGCGAATGCATCTTGAAGCAATTGATAACGATCTCCGGTATGTTGTGGAAAATGGTGTTCCCTCGGTCACACCTTCTCACGAATGTCTTGATGTGAAGAGATTCAAGCAACTCGATTCTCAAGCGAAGAATATCATATGTGGCCATCTGAGCAAAGGTCAATATGGAAGAGTGAGTGCTTTGGAATCTGCCAAGCTCATCTGGGACAGGCTGTCCAAAGTAAATGAAGGTGTCTCAACTCAGCATGACTCTCGAGTTGATGTTCTTCGGAATCTCTTCAACCGCTTCAAAAGACTCGACAACGAAAATGTTCAACAAACCTTCGATCGCCTCACTGATATCTTAAATGAGCTTCAAGCACTTGGCGCCACTGACATCACCGACCATGAGGTGGTGAAGAAATTGTTAAGATCGCTTGATTCCTCATTTGATACTCCGCACCGATGATACAAGAACGAGCTGACTACAAGTCTCTTGATCCCGCCGATATCCTCGAAAGGCTAAATACTCACGAAGTTCCAGCTTTGAAAAGAGAGATCTCTATGGTTACGGCTATGGAAAACACGTGCCTCAAGGCCAAGGCTGTGTCCGAATCGAGAGTGAAGACTCGGTAGTAGCCTTGGAGATCACGAAGAATTTGGCCAGGAGCTAGCAATCGCCGTGAAGAAATTCCAGAAATTCTCAAGACGTGGTCGCTTTGGAAAATCCTCAAGAAGCGGTGATTCCTCATCTAGTGACTATAAGAGAAGACTTTGTCACAAATGCAAGAAACCTGGTCACTACATCCAAGATTGTCCTCGGTGGGAAAAGGAATTAAAGAAGAAGAAACACAAGGATTACGATTCGATGACTCGAAGAAGAAGAAGAAATCATCAAAATCTTCATCATCAAAATCCTCAAAGCCTTCTTCTCACAAGAAGAGTAGCTCCAGAAAGGCTCGGGCATTTATTGGCAAGGAAATGGACTCTGAAGCTGAATCTGAGGAACATGAGGAAGAGGAGGAGTCTGAAGAATCTGAATCTGGTGTGGCTAGTCTGGCTCTTGCTACTGCTTTTGTTAGCAAGTCCATCTTCAACATCAAGAAACTGACTACCGACAAGCCCGATGAGGAAAATGATGACTACACTCCCACCTATTGCTTCATGGCAAAAGGTGCCAAGGTACTAAATTTCACCTCCTCTGAATCTAGTGAAAATGAATCTGATGAGGATCTCAAGCCCAGCTATTCTAAACTTGCTAAGATTGCTATAAAACAGCAAAGGGCTTTTGAGAAGGTTCAAAACATGCTAGATAAGAGTGATGATATGTTAGGTGAAGAAATGGATCGCACTCAAGCCCCGATCGAAAATCTTCAGAGACTTGGCCTAGGCTTGACAACCTTCAAGGTCATCATAACACTCTCTTATCTCGATCATGAGAAACTTTCTTATGAATTTCTTCAAATAAAGCAAGATCTTGAGAAGCTAAGAGTGAGTTATGAAGATCTTCGAAGGAGCGCGATTCATTACTTGCTCAACAAATCAGCGCTTCTCAAGAAGAATTTGTTCCTCCATGCTTAAAGTGCATTGAACGTGAATCGCTTAATTCTTCACCGAATGTTCAAATGCTTCAATTGTTACAAATTCTTCACACCGCCTCTGCTATCACTAATTCCTCATCTGAGGACATTGCTAGTATCACTGACGATGCAGGGATGAAGGAATTATACATGACAGACATGTACAAAAGCCTCAAAGGGCATCAGACTCTTTGTGATGTGCTTAAAAAGCAGATCCTCAATAGGAACCCTAGGAAAGAGGGTATTGCCTTTGAGAGGAAACTCAATGCTGATGGAACATATTGGAAGCCTGAGCAGTATCCCAAAACCTCATGGGTTGCTGCAAAGGGACCTCCAGTTGATCCATCTACCTTATCTGGCTTTACGTGCGAATTTCCTCATTCTGCTGACGAGTCATTTGACTCAAACTATAAACTGTTCAAAAATCAGAATGGTGAAGTATTTGCTAGATATGTTGGCACTAATCGCAGAACGGTTCCCCTATGAAGAAAATCTGGGTTCCCAAGAAGTGCCATGAAAGTCTTCAGGTGAATGTCCTCTTGACACCACCAGTGAAGAATAGGAACCCCAGATCAAATTCTTCATATGGACCAAATTCTTCATATGGATCCAAGTCCCCATACGGACCAAATTCCTCACGTGGATCAAATTCCTCAAAAGGATCAAAGTCCTCATATGATCATCATCGTGCTAACGACTTGCTTCGCAGGTAGAGCTAAGGGCTATGAATATGTGCATTATTCTTCAAATCAATATGTTCATAAGTCCTCAAGAATTTCTCCGCTTATTCATATGCTTACCCTAACCCTCTTATGTGAAACGAAATGGTTTGGCTTCTATGCCACCATTCTCGTATGGTGCTCGCAGAGTGGTGAACTCTTTGCCACCCCTTCAGATGTGGGTGGTGAAGAAAAGAACTAATCTCTTCTGCAGGGTCAGTCTCCGGGCGTGCCTTAACGTCCCAAGAATTTGGGGGGCCCGACAAATTGCTCGAAGGACGCAGGCTAATCATGATGAAATGAACTTTCATTTCACACGTCCTCCCATCGCTTATCTGAATCTCGACCGATGAAATTCATCTGATGAACTTGATATCATATTCTTCACTGATGAAGTATATGAGATCGTAAGTTGTACTAATTCATCTGCAGGAGGATCAACCCAAAGCCACTGAGTGGGTTCTCAATAGTGGATGTACAAATCACATGACTGGTGACAAGAATCTATTGATGGATTCTCCCTTATCACCGTCTCATCTGAAGCATGTCATCTTTGCTGACAAAGGCAAAAGTCAGGTATTGGGACTTGGTAAGGTTGCTATCTCTAAGGACATGCACATGGACAAAGTCATGCTTATTGAGTCTTTAGGATATAACCTCATGTCAGTCTCAATGCTTTGTGATCTTGATATGGTCGTTATCTTTGGCAAGTATCGTTGTGTTGTGATTATGGAAGCCGACAATTCCAAAGTCTTGAAGGCTTTAGGAGAGGAGACTTGTATATTGTTAACTTCTCCACAGGTCCACAACCAGCCATGTGCCTACTTGCAAAAGCTTCAGAAGGCTGGCTATGGCATCGACGACTTGGTCACGCAGGCATGAGGAATTTGCACACGCTTGCGAAGAAGAAGCATGCCATTGGCATTGAGAATGTCAAATTCCTCAAGGATCATTTATGCGGAACCTGTGAAGCTGGAAAAATGACCAAGGCCAAGCATCCAGCGAAGACTATCATGACCACTACTCGCCCCTTCGAATTGCTTCACATGGACCTCTTTGGTCCCAATCATTACTCAGCTGTCACTAATGATGCATCTCTTTATGGCTTTGTTATTGTTGATGATTACTCTCGTTACACATGGGTACACATTGTTACTTACAAAAATCAAGTGCAGGAAATCTTCAAACGATTTTCCTCGAGGGCTTCAACTAACTTTGGTGTGAAGATCAAGCACATCAGGAATGACAATGGAACCGAGTTCAAGAATTCCGGTCTTGATGACTATCTTGATGAACTTGGTATTACTCATGAGTTATCTGCTCCTTATACTCCTCAGCAAAATGGTGTCGTGGAGCGCAAGAACAGAACTCTTGTTGAGATGGCTCGCACTATGCTTGATGTACAAAACGCCTGGTCGTTTCTGGATTGAAGCAATTGACACTGCGTGCCACATCATCAACAGAGTATATCTTCACAAATTTTTCAAAAAGACTACCTATGAACTCCTCACTGACAAGAAACCTAATGTAAGTTATTTCAAAGTCTTCGGTGCTAAATGCTGGATTAGAGATCCTCACCACAACTCTAAATTTGCACCGAAAGCACATGAAGGTTTTATGCTTGGTTACGGAAAGGACTCGCACACCTACAGAGTCTTCAACATCGCTCTTCACAAGATTGTTGACGCTGTAGATGTGCGGTTTGATGAAACTAATGGCTCGCAAAGAGAGCACCTACCTTCTGTGTTAGACGAACCAGCGCCTGAGGATTCTATCAGGTTCAAGGCAACCGAGGATGTCATTCCCATCAAGAAACTGCTGAAGAATTCATTCCTGTCTGTGAAGAACGCCGAGTGATGCACTGAAGATAATCTTGAAGAAAATGGTGCCGAGGAAAATGATCAAATTCCTCGACGACAACCAGCTCATCCTCGCGTTGCAAAAGAAGTGCAAGTGGAGAAGATCATCGATGACATTAAAGCGCCAGTCCTCTCACTCGCTCAAAAGCTTCACATTTATCTAACTTTTGTGGGCACTATGCTTTTGTCTCTATCACAGAGCCCACTAAGGTAGATGAAGCATTTCTGGAGCCGGAGTGGATTCAGGCCATGCAAGAAGAATTACATCAGTTCGAGCTCAACAACGTCTGGGAACTAGTCAAACGTCCAGATCCTCGCAAGCATAATATCATTGGCACAAAGTGGATCTACTGCAACAAGCAAGATGAAAATGGTCTTGTGGTGAGGAATAAGGCACGATTAGTAGCTCAAGGCTACACGCAGGTTGAAGGAATTGATTTCGATGAAACTTTTGCACCTGTTGCTAGACTTGAGTCTATTCGCATATTACTCGCCTATGCTAACCATCACAATATCACTTTATATCAAATGGATGTGAAAAGTGCATTCCTCAATGGTAAGCTTGAGGAAGAAGTATATGTTGCTCAACCCCTGTGTTTTGAAGATCCAAAGAATCCTCGACAAAGTCTTCAGACTAAATAAGGCCCTCTATGGCCTCAAGCAAGCCCCTCAAGGCGTGGTATGATACATTGAAGGAATTCTTTGTGAAGAATGGCTTCACACCGGTTCACTCGACCCTACTCTCTTTACTAAATCTTATGATGGTGAACTTTTGTGTGCCAAATATATGTTGATGATATTATCTTTGGTCAGATCGACCAACGTTATAGTGATGAATTTGCCTATATGATGAGTGAAGAATATCAAATGTCTATGATGGGAGAGTTGAAATTCTTCTTAGGTCTTCAAATTCGTCAACAACACAATGGCATATTCATATCTCGGAGAAATACCTCAAAGATGTCACGAAGAAATTCGCATGCAAGATTGCAAAGGTGTCAAAATTCCTATGCCCACAAATGGCCATCTATGCAATCGATGAAAATGGTATTGACTTCGATCACAAGGTATACCGCTCCATGATTGGTTCTTTATTGTACTTATGTGCATCTAGGCCAGATATAATGCTTAGTGTTTGCATGTGTGCCCGATTTCAAGCTACACCGAAGGAATCACACCATAAGGCTGTGAAGCATATTCTTCGATATCTAGCTCACACACCAACACTAGGATTATGGTACCCCAAGGGCTCTACTTTTGATCTCATTGGATATTCGACTCGACTATGCTTTGGTGATCGTGTGGACCGCAAGTCAACATCTGGTACTTGTCATTTCCTCGGACGATCTTTGGTCTATTGGTCCTCGAAGAAACAGAACTACGTATCACTGTCCACTGCGGAAGCTGAATACATTGCTGCTGGCTCGTGTTGTGCTCAATTACTATGGATGAAGCAAACTCTCAAGGACTACGGCATCAACGTGAAGAATGTGCCTCTCTATTGTGACAATGAGAGTGCCATCAAGATTGCTCATAACCCAGGTCAGCACTCGAAGACAAAGCACATTCAAATTCGTCATCATTTTCTTCGTGATCATGTGATGAAGGGCGACATCTCGATCGAGCACGTGAAGACTGAAGAACAGCTAGCTGATATCTTCACTAAGCCCTTGGATGAGAAGAGATTTAGCAAGTTGCGGTGTGAGCTAAATATCTTAGAATCTTCGAACGTTCTTTGAAAAAGGCACACATCCTAACACTTATGCAAAATTGATGACTTAGATGTGCAACACATGAAGAAACGTTTTTCTTCAATCAATGAAGAATAACACTCTTAGTATGAAGAAATTAATGAAGAATTTGATTCTCAGAACCCTACGACAATTGTACGCGGTGTCTGAAATCATCATTCTTATACGGTGGGTCACGCCACCACCAAATCTGAAAATCTTCAATTTGAGTTTTTCCTCAGTTTTGAAATTCTTCAGTTTTTCAAAGTCTTCAACTTTGCAAAATCTTCACTGCTTCCGCTGCCTTTCTTCATTGGCTATATATATATATATGGGTTTATGTCCTCTACAAAGCATTCACTTATAGCTATTTCTTCAAGTCGTTTTTCCTGCTAAGTGAATGTGATCGGACCCTTCCCCCTCTATGCTATACTCAACCCAATCCATTCACAAATTCTTCATGTGCGTTCTACTTTGAAACTCGTTCAAAATCTTCACTGTGACCTTGACAGCTGAAGAAATTGCAACGGAACGTTAAAACTGATCTTATCCAAATCTTCGTTTTTGCCGCTCAAACCGTTCCGCATCCCACGATGCATTACTTTATTCACCCACGATCATACACGATCTCCACTACACAGTACGTGGGTGACACATGTCGTGAGAAGGGAAATGGTCAGGGGCATGTTCGTCCTAAATCTTTGGGCGATCCATTTTTCACCGCGTCTATAAATACCCCTCTCCCCTTCCTCACTCTTTTACTCTGCTCGACCTCTCTCTCTCTCGCTCGAGCTCCTCAAACCCTAGCGTCGCCGCTACTCCATCGTCGCCGGTGAGGAAAAGCTTCACTGCCTTGACCTCGTCGCCGACGATTTCGCTACCGATCAAGGAAATCCTCACTCCGCCGCCGCCGTAGCTGTCTTCCTCCGCCAAGTTAGGGCGTGCAAGATCTAACCAGACGAACTTCCCATCTGTTCTTCTCAATTCGTCGTGTTCTTCAGTTCGAGTAATTAAAAGTTACTTTTATTACTCGCTTTGATTCTCAAATCTTCTTCAAATTCTTCAAAGGTGTTTATTCTTCAAATCTTCACACATATGAACACCTCAAATCTCTTGATTCGTTTCTCTAAGCAATGATTTTCTTCAAGATTCCTCAATTGTGTGGATCCTCGATCTATACAACTCCGGAACCTAAGACTAAGAATGCTTAGTGAAATTCTTCAAGGCTCATCTGGTCAAAATCCTCAAAACTTGTTCTTTTTGAAAAACCTTCTGAGAACGCATATGACCTCTCCAAATTCCTCGCACCTATACTCTGTTCACAGGTACAAATGTCCGCTTCTGAATCCCTAGGTTCTCATCAACTTAACTCATTTGCAGCGTTCCTCGAAGAAAAACTGCACACTTCTTCAGAGAACTCAATTGTTCAATTTCCTCAAGCCCGAAGAACATGGCAGACGGTAAGAAGCCACGAAGGGAGGAAAGAAACCTGAGGTTATGACAGCATTTGAAATCCACGAGGAAATATATGCTGACTCATCGCACACCGGGATGAAGAAAGCAAAAATCAACGCAAGGTGCGTATTCAGAAGATTGAACGGAGATGGGCACGGGAATGGAGGGAATATAGATATGTAACTCCTAAGTACATGAAGAAATTCGCTCTTAATCCTCCATGCCCAAGAGCTCCTTTGGCACCTGGCCAAGTAGCTGATCCCACAAGCATCAAACGAGGTGAGGATTTTCCTGATGAATGGGCTAAACGCCAAGCAAAATTGGCAAAGCAAGCAAAGGAGGCAGTGAAGAAATTCAATGAGGACTCTGCCGCTGCTACTGCCACAGAGGTCTCGGTCAAACCGAGGAAATCAATGCAAAAGAAGCCTGCTCATAAGCCAAGCGCTTCATCATCTGCGCCCTCACGGCCAAGTTCCTCAGCAGCACCTTCCAAGCAATTTCCTCACACTGCTGCCGTTCCACCAAAGTCCTCAACAGCTCCGTCAAAACCTTCAGTTCCTGTGCACCTAGCTACATGTCAAAGGACTGCTGGCTTTTCAATTGCCTCAGGCATTTCTGCAAGTTCCTCAGCTGCTCCCATTTCTTCATCTGGCCCGACTCAGCTGAAGACCAAAGCAACAGCTGGACGAGGTCCTCGGCCTAGCCCAATGTAGCGACCAGACCCAAATGGATCAAGTCTCTGTGCTCAGTGTCATCCCTGGATCAGTAATGCTGACACCACACAGTACTTCGAAGGATTTATAGCAGAGTAGCAATCACACACTTATTACATCGTTGTCCACAAGGGAACTTATTACAATAATATGGCTGAAGGCCATCTAATAATAACAGAGGAAGGCTTGGAAGATAAGCGACTCCATCAACTCCAACGGCATCACTGAGTATAGAACCACGACCTAACACCTTACTCGTCGTCTGAAAAGTCTGCAACGTGAAAAGTTGCAGCCAAAAACGGGTCAAGACATGGAATATGGCAATGTAACACATAAGAGCAATGAATGAATAAGCCTATACTACATGCATATATGGCTGGTGGTAAGGCTCTACGGTTACATTTGCATAAAGCTGATTTTTCCCTACATCAAAGGAATAATTTTATTTAACTATCATGGTGGTTGTTAAACATTGAGAATGGTTGATGACATCCTCAATCCCAATTAAAAAGTACTCATCAAACCCAATAACTTTTATTTAGAAGTAACATGTTGAGATTCACATGATATTCAAGTACAGGATACTCAAATTGTCCATAACCGGGGACACGGCTAATCATGATTAGTTTATACACTCTGCAGAGGTTTGCGCACTTTTCCCCACAAGACTCGATCGCCTCCGCTTGGTTCTCGCACTACATGGTGTTTGAGAATCGGATGACCGAGACATAGTCTTTCAGAAGCGCTAGCACCTTACATGTGGGTAGACCGTACCAACCTACATCCCCTACATCAGCTAGCCTACCCGTAAGAGTTCGCACGACTTAGTCAACTACGCCAGAGCCCATAATTGGCTTGTGGCTGCACACGGAAGTTTCCAGTTTGAATAATCTTATGATCCCTTAGAGCACAGGTGGCGGTCCGAAGAAATACAGGCAAGTCCTCGATAGAAACCAGGTGCCTCAATCCACCCAGATGTGTGTTTAGGTTGCCACCTTAGATAAACCATTAATTAACAATCTCACATCTGTCATGGATATTCACTCACCCAATCCACGTCTACTAGCATAGCATGGCATGAACAAGCAAACGTAGAAGTAACTCCCAAGGTTTCATAAGTAAAATAGGTAATAGGTACTACCTCAATCTACTTCCCAAACCCACAATTTAATTTGATCCTAAACATGCAAGTGTTTGAGGAATAGATCTAATGCATAAAAACTGGGTATGAGAAGAGTATGATCAAAGTGTTACTTGCCTTGTCGATGATCCATGAGACCTAGAGATTCAAGTAACAAGCGGCGACTCGGGTGATCTAACGCAGACAAACAACAAGCATACAATAAGTACTCATCTAATGCACAGGGAAATCTCGAATAAAAGATCTAACCAGAAAGTTCAACTTAAGAACCCTGGTTGCAAAAGAATCGAATCAAAATAAACTCCGAAAGTCGGAACTCGAGAGAGAACGACTCGGTTTTGCAAATCTGAAACTAGGTCAAAATTTTATAGTAGCAAAACTCTGTGAAAGTAGGTTAGTCGGAACGGCGGTTTCGTTACGAAACTCCAGGCGCTTGAATCACCTGATTCCGATAAACGAGCGAGAAATAAAACAGTTTTGAAAATCGGATCTGAAATCGAATCAGAAAAATAACGGATTAAATCCGATTAAAAGAAAACGACGAACGGTTTAAATAGCGGACGTTCGTTAACAGAACGAATCCAACGAACGCGTTCATTGAAACGAACGGTTCGGTGAACGTTCGTTAAATAAGAAAACCGAAAAAAAATAAAACCAATCTAGGGTTTTTAAAAAAACCGAACATCTAAAAAAACAGATCGGTCTTTTGAAAAAACCGGATCGGGGTGGGGCGACGGTGGCTACCTCGGCGGCTCGCCGGGCGGGCTCCGGGCGGCGGGGTGGTCCGCGGGTCGGGAGGGTGCGGCGAGGGCGGCGGGCTACCGCGCCAGGGAGGCGGGCGGGCGTTCGGCCAAGGGCGGCGGCGGCTCGGCTTGGCGGTGAAGGCGGGCGGGCGGATCGAGGTGAGGGAGAGGGGGGCGGCAAGGGGGTTATAAAGGGGGAGAGGGCGCCGGGTGGCTTGGGAGGGGGCAAGGGAGGCGGCTCGGGTCGGACTCGGGCGGGCATGGCTCGTAAGGCGGGCGGAGATCACATGAGGGAGAGAGGGAGGCGGCGGCACTGGCCGGGCTCGGGCTGGCTGGGCCTTGGCCCGGGGGGGGGGGCGGCGCGTGATTTTTTTTTTAAATAAAAATTAAACCAAACGAATTAAAAAAATATCAAATGAACTCCGATTTAAATAAAACAAAATTTCCCCGACTCCTAAAAATGAGTCGAACAAAATGAACTTTAAAAACAGCAAACATGCATAAATTTTTTAAAATGCTCATTTTTGCCTAAGCAAAATAAATCTTCCAAAACCGAATTTGATTTATTTATAATATCTTCATTTTTCCTAAATGTTGGGAAAGTCATATTATTCCCTCTCAAAATATTTTTATAGGAAAAACTTTATGAAGATAATTTAAATAAATCCAAATGATCCCATTTTCAAAATTTGAGAAATCCCAAATATGAAAATTATGAAACTTCCAACTCTCCGAGGGTCCTTGAGTTGCGTGAAATTTCTAGGATCGGAAAAATGCGAGAAAAATATGATATGCATGATGACCTAATGTATAACATTCCAAATTGAAAATTTGGGATGTTACAAACCTACCTCTTAAGATGAATCTCGCCCTCGAGATTCGGGTTGGCTAGAAAATAGGTGAGGGTGGTCCTTACAAAACTTCCTCTCTTTCCTGTGTGGCTTCATCCTCGGTGTGGTGGCTCCACTGAACTTTGCAAAACTTGATAACCTTGCTGCGGGTAACTCTGCTGGCATAATCGAGAATCTTAACCGCTTTTTTCCTCATATGTCAAGTCATCCTTCAAATGTATTGCTTCCAAAGTGGCACTGTGTCTCTTAATGGTACCTCTGCTATCTCGGGTGACATTTCTTCAATCGAGAAACATGGAATACATCATGAACTCCCGACAGTCCTTCCGGCAATTCCAACTTATACGCATAACTTCTCCCATGCGTTGCAAAATCTTATATGGTCCAACGAAACGGGTGCTAACTTTCCTTTCACTCCAAAACGCTTAACTCCTCAAGCGGGGATACTCGAGATATACTCTGTCTCCAACTTCATACTCAATCGCTGGCGCTTTGAATCGGCATAGCTCTTCCGTTCGACTGGGCTACCTTGAGCACATCTCGAATCAACTTAACTTTCTCGTTGAGACTCCTTAATCAAATCTGGTCCAAACAACCGACGATCTCCGGTTTAGTCCCATGACAACGGTGTCCTGCACCTTCTTCCATACTGAGCCTCGAAGGTGCCATCTTTAAGCTGGTTTGGTAACTGTTGTTGTAGGAAAATTCTACGTCTGACAAATTATCATCCCAACTAGATCCATAATCTAGTGCACAAGCTTTCAGCATGTCCTCCAAAATCTGATTGACTCTCTCGGTCTGTCCATCGGTCTGTGGGTGGAAAGCTGTACTGAATTCCAATCGGGTTCCCAATGTTTCGTGCAACTGGTTCCAAAATTTCGAAGTAAACTGGGTTCCTCTATCCGATACGATGCTCCTCGGAACTCCGTGTAAGCACACAATTCTTGGTCAAATGGTCGACTATGACCCAAATCGAGTCATATCCTGAACGGGTCTTCGGCAAACCTGTGATGAAATCCATGCCTAGTTTATCCCACTTCCATTCGGGTATCGGCAACGGTTGTAACAATCCTGCTGGCTTCGATGCTCGCCTTTACTTTCGACATACGTGCAAACTGCTACATACTACGCAATATCCTTCTTCATTCCGGTCCACCAGAAAATATTCTTCAAATCCAAATACATCTTGGTATTTCACAGGTGAATCGAATAGGGTGAATCATGGGCTTCTTGTAAAATCAACTTCACGATCTACGGGTCATTGGGCACATAAACACGGTCTTCAAACCATAGGGTATCGTGCTCATCCTCACGAAATCCTTTAGCTTTTCCTTTGCTCATTTTCTCCTTTATAGAGGCAACTTCCTTATCTCGCCTTTTGGGCTTCTCCGATTTTGTCCATCGTGGTATTTGAATCTCCAATGCTGCTACATAGCCTCTCGGAACTATTTCCAAACATAGCTCTCGAAGGTCCTCGGCTAACTCATTGGGTATTCCTCCCATCATTAGGGTATTGACGTGGCTCTTACGGCTCAATGCGTCTGCTACAACATTAGCCTTTCCGGGGTGATAATGCAATCTCATATCATAATCCTTGATTAGCTCTAACCATCTCCTCTGTCTGAGATTCAATTTCATACGTGTGAAGATGTACTTCAAACTCTTGTGATCCGTATATACTTCACAATGATTTCCAATGAGAAAATGTCTCCACGTCTTCAAGGCATGCACAACGGCTGCTAACTCCAAATCATGAGTGGCATAATTCAACTCATGAGGCTTAAGTTGTCGTGAAGCATACGAAACAACTCTTCCTTCCTGCATAAGTACGGCTCCAAGTCCTCGACGTGAAGCGTCGCAATACACCTCATAATCCTTAGTTTGATCTGGCAATATCAAAACTGGTGAGGTAACCAATCTTTTCTTCAACTCCTGAAAACTTGCCTCACAGTCCTCAGTCCATATGAATTTGTTTTCCTTCTTCAACAATTCAGTCATAGGCTTTGCAATTCTTGAGAAATTCTCAATGAATCTTCGGTAGTATCCTGCGAGTCCAAGGAAACTCGAATCTCTCCAAGCTGTCGTTGGTGCTTCCCATTTGGTTACGGTCTCAACTTTTGTGGGGTCAACTGCTATCCCTTCTCCGGATATAACATGTCCGAGAAATCCAACTTCCTTTAGCCAAAACTCACATTTGCTGAACTTGGCATACAACTGGTGTTCCCTCAGTTTCTCCAAAACCAATCTCAAATGTTCCTTATGTTCCTCTTCATCCTTCGAGAAAATCAAAATGTCATCAATGAACACCACGACGAACTTGTCCAAAAATTCCATAAACACTTTGTTCATCAGGTTCATGAAATAGGCTGGCGCGTTAGTCAGTCCAAATGACATAACGGTATACTCGTACAGTCCATATCTCGTGGTAAACGCTGTCTTGGGTATGTCTTGCTCCCGAATCTTCAACTGATGGTACCCTGATCGCAAGTCGATCTTAGAAAACACTTTGGCTCCTTGCAAGCTATCAAACAGATCATTAATCATAGGTAGTGGGTACTTGTTCTTGATTGTTACTTCATTCAATCCACGGTAATCAACAACCATTCTCAACGATCCATCCTTCTTCTCTACTAACAAAACGGGTGATCCCCAAGGTGAAGAACTTGGGCGAATAAAACCTTTATCCAATAGTTCCTTAATCTGCTTCTTGATTTCCGCCAAATCCTTTGCGGGCATCCTGTACGGTCGCTTCGATATCGGGCCTGTTCCTGGCAACAGCTCGATCAAAAATTCAATGTCTCTATCCGGCGGCATTCCTGGCAACTCTTCCGGAAATACATCAGGATAATCCTTTACCACTGGTACTTCTTCCTGTACCACTCCTGATAAGCAATTAACTTGTGCTCTCCTCGGCTCGTGCCGTGATAATGCATTTAATCCTCCTTCCTTCTGGTGTGGTGAGCAAAATTGACCTTGTGGTACAATCTATGTTTCCTCCATACTTTGATAACCAATCCATTCCTAATATCACATCCAATCCTTGGGATTCCAGAACTATTAGGTCTGAGGGGGAAAACATAGTGTCCAATCCTTAGTGGCAGTTGATCACACCATTTACTAGCCATGTACTCTGCTCCGGGTGAGGTTACTAGCATGGGTGACCTAAGGGCTTGGGTTGGTAACTTGTACTTATCCACAAATCCCCTTGATATGTATGAATGCGATGCACGATGTCGAAAAGAACAAGCTGCAGAAAAGACTTAACCAAAAACTTACCGATTCGTGCATCGGGCTGATCTTCAACCTCCTCCACATCAATGTGGTTCACATCCCCTGTTGAAAGGGTTGGGCTTCTTTCCAGAGCTTCCATTGCCATTTCCATTCGCCTTCGGGCCAGTCATTGGCATAGTGCCCGATCTTGCGGCACTTAAAGCAAGTAATGTGACTCAAGTCTACCTTGGATGGTGTAGACGGGTTGGTGCGATTCTGTCCATTGCTTCCTCCATTCCCGTTCCCATTCTTGGTGCCATTATGGTTATGCGAATTACCTCCTCCATGGGTATGCTGAAACTTAATTCCTGATTTAGGGGTATAACGAGGCTTCTGCTGGGATCCAGAGTTATACTTCCCTTGTCCATACTTCCGCTTGCGGTTCTCAATTTGCTGCTGCTTCCCTTCAATCATGAGAGCTCGGTCTACTAACTCCCCGGTAGTTGTTGAAACTTGCTACCATCAACGGCATCTTGAACTCATCATTCAGTCCTTCTAGAAACTTCTCCTGTTTAGTTGCATCCGTAGCAACGTCATCCGGGGCATAACGTGCTAATTTGCTAAAGTCGCCCACGCATCGGCCAACAGTCCTTCCTCCTTGGCGTGAGGTTGCGAAACTCACGCTTCTTCATGGCCATGGCTCCTGCTGAAACATGGGCGGCAAAAAGCTTGTCAAACTGGTCCCATGTGAGGTGTCTCACGGGTAAGTGGCTGTGAAATTCTCCCACCATGTCGCTGGGTCCTTCAAGCTGATGTCGCAAACTTCACTCTTTCACCATCTGTGCATCCTGCAGGTGGTCAGCTCCTTCCTATCTTGCGGAGCTGGTCATCTGCTACAATCGGCTCGGTGCTCTTTGGAATACACCGTGGTTCGGTCTAAAGAAACGAGTCGATGATCCGCAGTGGTGGTGGTGGTGGCGGTGGGTTGTTGTTGGTGTTGTTGTTGTTGTTGTTGTTCTGCACCAATGTTTGAATCAGGGTATTCTGCTGCTGGATCAATTGGGTGATCTCTGGCGGGAAAAACGAATCCGGGGTCGCGTCTCGGAGGCATCTGATGGGTTTAGAAAAGGAGAGAAATGTAGAATAGAATAAGGTCTAAGGGAATCACTACCCAGATGCACATGAGCAAAAACACACAAAATCACTCCATTCAATCAAACAAGGGCTTACAACGATCTAACTATCGCAAAAGTGCGTGTACTATAATGTTTACATGGAGGGAACACTACTAATATGTGTGGGACTTCTACTAATTTGAAACAGTGGAAGACTCCATGATGTCTGCTCCAGCTTCGTCTTCAAAGTCGGGTTCACTTGGATCCGAATCGGAGTCGTCGATGTTAATGTAGTCGCTTGGGTATTCGACATACTGGTCTTCATTCCTGAGCGCCAACTTCTTCTTGAGTTCTTCGATCTCATACTTAAGATCGTTATTGTGTCTTGCCAGAGCTACGATCTCGTCCATGTAGTCCTTATGTAGTCTTTAGTTCTTCTTCCAGTTCGATGATCCTTCCCTTTGTCTTCTGCAACTCCAACATGTCATTGCACATTTGGTTCTCCTGGCGTCGAATGTGCTGATTTAACTCCTGGATGAAAGCTGCAATGGATCTATCCTTCTTGGTGTTGACGACGTCCCAGTTGTCATCTCGGCGTCCGCAAATCTGGTAGATGGTGTCCTTGAGGTCTTCTTGATAAACTTCTCCAATGCGTCCCATGGTGATGTGAGCTACCATGCTCTTTCCTGCACTCCAAGTGGGTGCAATGAAAACACTATCTATAGGCTTGGTGATTGGGGCGAATGTCCTTCCTGGAACGTGAGCATGAATCTTCCGCTCCTCTTCAGCAGAGTGGCGTTGAAAGTCCGGTGAAGCTTGGTAATCCAATGTTCGTGTACTTAGTAACTTCCTTCAAGTGAAATCCAAAAGGTGTGCCTTCATCCGGTTGGGTGTACTTGATCTTCGCGTCAAATCATCCTAAAGAGAGTAGAAAAGATGAGGAGTTAGAAAATGGGAAGAGAGTAGTGATCTATGGCTTTATCTTAGTGGTCGTGTCCTACAACACGTGTGCTCGATACCATTCTCTGTGGCGACCAGACCCAAATGGATCAAGTCTACGTGCTCGATGTCATCCTGGATCAAGAATGTCGACACCACACAAGATTTCAAGGATTTATAGCAGAGTAGCAATCACACACTTATTACATCGTTGTCCACAAGGGAACTTATTACAATAATATGGCTGAAGGCCATCTAATAATAACAGCGAAGGCTTGGAAGATAAGCGAGTCCATCAACTCCAACGGCATCATCGAGTATAGAACCACGACCTAACACCTTACTGTAAATGCGAAAAGTCCGCAACGTGAAAAGTTGCAGCCAAAACGGGTCAAGACATGGAATATCTTGGCAATGTAACACATAAGAGCAATGAAAGAATAAGCCTATACTACATGCATATATGGCTGGTGGTAAGGCTCTACGGTTACATTTGCATAAAGCTGATTTTTCCCTACATCAAAGGAATAATTTTATTTAACTATCATGGTGGTTGTTAAACATTGAGAATGGTTGACGATCCTCAATCCCAATTAAAAAGTACTCATCAAACCCAATAACTTTTATTTAGAAGTAACATGTTGAGATTCACATGATATTCAAGTACAGGATACTCAAATTGTCCATAACCGGGGACACGGCTAATCATGATTAGTTTATACACTCTGCAGAGGTTTGCGACTTTTCCCCACAAGACTCGATCGCCTCCGCTTGGTTCTCGTGACTACATGGTGTTTGAGAAACGGATGACCGAGACATAGTCTTTCGTAAGCGCTTAGCACCTTACATGTGGGTAGACCGTACCAACCTACATCCCCTACATCAGCTAGCCTACCCGTAAGAGTTCAGACGACTTAGTCAACTACGCCAGAGCCCATAATTGGCTTGTGGCTGCACACGGAAGTTTCCAGTTTGAATAATCTTATGATCCCTTAGAGCCCGGGTGGCGGTCCGAAGAAATACTGAGCAAGTCCTGATAGAAACCAGGTGCCTCAATCCACCCAGATGTGTGTTTAGGTTGCCACCTTAGATAAACCATTAATTAACAATCTCACATCTGTCATGGATATTCACTCACCCAATCCAGATCTACTAGCATAGCATGGCATGAACAAGCAAACGTAGAAGTAACTCCCAAGGTTTCATAAGTAAAACAGGTAATAGGTACTACCTCAATCTACTTCCCAAACCCACAATTTAATTTGATCCTAAACATGCAAGTGTTTGAGGAATAGATCTAATGCATAAAAACTGGGTATGAGAAGAGTATGATCAAAGTGTTACTTGCCTTCTTGATGATCCATGAGACCTAGAGATTCAAGTAACAAGCGGCGACTCCGGGTGATCTAACGCAGCAGACAAACAACAAGCATACAATAAGTACTCATCTAATGCACAGGGAAATCTCGAATAAAAGATCTAACCAGAAAGTTCAACTTAAGAACCACAGTTGCAAAAGAATCGAATCAAAATAAACTCCGAAAGTCGGAACTCGAGAGAGAACGACTCGGTTTTGCAAATCTGAAACTAGGTCAAAATTTTATAGTAGCAAAACTCTGTGAGAGTAGGTTAGTCGGAACGGCGGTTTCATATTTAAACTCCAGCGCTTGAATCACCTGATTCCGATAAACGAGCGAGAAATAAAACAGTTTTGAAAATCGGATCTGAAATCGAATCATAAAAATAACGGATTAAATCCGATTAAAAGAAAACGACGAACGGTTTAAATAGCGGACGTTCGTTAACAGAACGAATCCAACGAACGCGTTCATTGAAACGAACGGTTCGGTGAACGTTCGTTAAATAAGAAAACCGAAAAAAAAATAAAACCAATCTAGGGTTTTTTAAAAAAACCGAACATCTAAAAAAACGGATCGGTCTTTTGAAAAAAAACCGGATCGGGGGGGTGGGGCGACGGTGGCTACCTCCGGCGGCTCGCCGCGGGCTCCGGCGGCGGGGGGTGGTCCGGCTGGCCTGGAGGCGGCGAGGGGCGGCGGGCTACCGCGGCCGGGCGAGGGACGGCGGCGGCTCGGCGGCCAAGGCGGCGGCTTGGCGCGGGTGAAGGCGGGCGGCGGCGGATCGAGGTGAGGGAGAGGGCGGCGGGTTATAAAGGGGAGAGGCGCCGGGTGGCTTGGGAGGGGGCAAGGGAGGCGGCTCGGGTCGGACTCGGGCGGGCGGCGGGCGGGCGGCGTGGAGATCACAAGGCGAGGGAGAGAGGGAGGCGGCGGCGCGGGCCGGCCTCGGCTGTTGGCTGGCCGGGCCTTGGCCTGTACAAGGTGAATAAAATTTTTTTTAAATAAAAATTAAACCAAACGAATTAAAAAATATCAAATGAACTCCGATTTAAATAAAACAAATTTTCCCCGACTCCTAAAAATGAGTCGAACAAAATGAACTTTAAAAACAGCAAACATGCATAAAATTTTTAAAATGCTCATTTTGCCTAAGCAAAATAAATCTTCCAAAACCCAATTTGATTTATTTATAATATCTTCATTTTTCCTAAATGTTGGGAAAGTCATATTATTCCCTCTCAAAATATTTTTATAGGAAAAACTTTATGAAGATAATTTAAATAAATCAAATGATCCCATTTTCAAAATTTGAGAAATCCCAAATATGAAAATTATGAAACTTCCAACTCTCTCCGAGGGTCCTTGAGTTGCGTGAAATTTCTAGGATCGGAAAAATGCGAGAAAAATATGATATGCATGATGACCTAATGTATAACATTCCAAATTGAAAATTTGGGATGTTACACCCAAAGAAGAAACTGGTTGCATTCCATGTACCATCTGATGATGAAGCGTCTGATGAAGAACTTGCGGGAATCATCAGAGACCGTCAAGAAAAGGCCGCTAGAGCCAAAGGTACATCTGTGCAATCGCTATTGGACCGAAGAAAGTCCTCGACTTTATTGATCTCTGGCACAATGATCCCAATACCCCTCTGCCTGACCTTCATCTGACACCTGGGCAAAGTCATATGTTGACTCACTTCATCGCTGAAGAAAAATTGAAGTTTGAGAAGGCAAGGGAAATCAAAAAGGCTCAATACAGGAAGGGAAGTTCCTGAAGAAAAACGTTGTCAAGATGACACCTGAGGAGCTTCTCCAAGTCCAAACTGAAATTCAAGACCTCAGCAAAAACTTCGATTCCTACTATGCTGATTGGCAAGGAGCCAAGGTCAGATTCGTCAACCTGACGAAAAACTTCACCAATGTTGCGGCCCCAGTGCAACATGAAATTCCTCAGGCTGGAGCCTCAGCTCAGCCTACTGAAGAAAATGCCAGCACCGCTGATGTCGTTCAGCCTGATGATGAAAATACTAGTTCCAGGGCTGATGATCTCATTCCAAATTACCGAAGAAATTGCTGTGGCACCCACTAGTGGTGCGCTGAAGAAATTACTCAAGACAGAACCAAGCTGCATCGCCATACTGAAAAAATTGAACCAAAATCCTCAGCTCCTCCTGCGCCAATTCCAAAAAATTAATGCTGGGTCATCACTAGGAAACTTAACCAAAAAATTGAACCAAAATCCTTCTGCTCCTCGTTGGGTTCGACACTCTTACTTATCGAAAGGACTACGATAGATCCCCTATACATGTGGGTCATCACTAGGAAACTTAACCATCTTTGATTAACGAGCTAGTCAAGTAGAGGCATACTAGGGACACTCTATTTGTCTATGTATTCGCACATGTACTAAGTTTCCAGTTAATACAATTCTAGCATGAATAATAAACATTTAACATGATATAAGGAAATAGAAATAACAACTTTATTATTGCCTCTAGGGCATATTTCCTTGGCCTCCCACTTGCACTAGAGTCAATAATCTAGATTACATAGTAATGATTCTAACACCCATGGAGTCTTGGTGTTGATCATGTTTTGCTCGTGAGAGAGGTTTAGTCAACGGGTCTGCAACATTCAGATCCGTATGTATTTTTCAAATCTCTATGTCTCCCTCCTTGACTGGATTGCGGATGGAATTGAAGCGTCTCTTGGTGTGTTTGGTTCTCTTGTGAAATCTGGATTCCTTCGCCAAGGCAACTGCTCCAGTATTGTCACAAAAGATTTTTATTGGACCCGATGTGTTGGAAATATGCCCTAGAGGCAATAATAAATAAGTTATTATCATATTTCCTTGTTCATGATAATCGTTTATTATCCATGCTATAATTGTATTGATAGGAAACTCAGATACATGTGTGGATACATAGACAACACCATGTCCCTAGTAAGCCTCTAGTTAACTAGCTCGTTGATCAACAGATGGTTACGGTTTCCTGACCATGGACATTGGATGTCGTTGATAACGGGATCACATCATTAGAAGAATGATGTGATGGACAAGACCCAATCCTAAGCCTACCACAAAGATTGTAGTTCGTATGCTAAAGCTTTTCTAATGTCAAGTATCATTTCCTTAGACCTTGAGATTGTGCAACTCCCGGATACCGTAGGAATGCTTTGGGTGTACCAAGCGCCACAACGAATCGGGTGGCTATAAAGGTGCACTCTGGTATCTCCGAAAGTGTCTGTTGGGTTGGCACGAATCGAGATCGGATTTGTCACTCCGTGTGACGGAGAGGTATCTCTGGGCCCACTCGGTAGGACATCATCATAATGTGCACAATGTGATCAAAGAGTTGATCGCGGGATGATGTGTTACGGAACGAGTAAAGAGACTTGCCGTAACGAGATTGAACAAGGTATCGGCATACCGACGATCGAATCTCGGGCAAGTACAATACCGCTAGACAAAGGGAATTGTATACGGGATCTATTGAGTCCTTGACATCGTGGGTTCATCCGATGAGATCATCGTGGAACATGTGGGAGCCAACATGGGTATCCAGATCCCGCTGTTGGTTATTGACCGGAGAACATCTCGGTCATGTCTCGCATGGTTCCCGAACCCGTAGGGTCTACACTTAAGGTTCGATGACGCTAGGGTTATAAAGGAAGTTTGTATGTGGTTACCGAATGTTGTTCGGAGTCCCGGATGAGATCCCGGACGTCACGAGGAGGTTCGGAATGGTCCGGAGGTAAAGATTTATATATGGAAAGTTGTTGTTCGGGTTCCGGGAAAAGTTCGGGTTTTTCCGGTATTGTACCGGGAAGCTTCCAGAAGGTTCCGGAGGATTTCGGAGGGGTCCGGAGGTCCGGAAAATGTTCCACCACGTCCAATACAGCAGCATGGGCTGTAAGGGGGCGCCCTAGCCTTAATGGGCCAGGGAACCAGCCCCCAAGGCCCATGCGCATGGGAGGGGAAAAACCTAAGGGAGGGCCTCCACTTGACTTGGGAGGCACTCCTCCCTTGGCCGCCGCCTCCTCAGATTGGATCCGAGGGGCCGGCCCCCCTCTCCCTTGCCCCTATATATATGTGGGGGGTGGGAGGGCAGCCGCACCCAAGTTCTGGTGCAGCCCTCCCCTCTCCCAAGTACTCCTCTCTCGCGGTGCTTGGCGAAGCCCTGCAGGATTCCCACGCTCCTCCACCACCACCACGCCGTTGTGCTGCTGCTGGATGGAGTCTTCCTCAACCTCTCCCTCTCTCCTTGCTGGATCAAGGCATGGGAGACGTCACCGGGATGTACGTGTGTTGAACGCGGAGGTGCCGTCTGCTCGCACTAGGATCTCCGGTGATTTGGATCACGGCATTTACGACTCCTTCAACCCCGTTCTCTTGAACGCTTCTGCTTAGCGATCTACAAGGGTATGTAGATGCACTCTCCTTCTCTTGTTGCTAGAATCTCCATAGATTGATCTTGGTGATGCGTAGAAAATTTTGAATTTCTGCTACGTTCCCCAACAGTGGCATCATGAGCTAGGTCTATTGCATAGATTCTTTGCACGAGTAGAACACAAAGTATTTGTGGGCGTTGATTTTGTTCAATATGCTTACCGTTACTAGTCCAATCTTGTTTCGACGGTATTGTGGGATGAAGCGCCCGGACTGACCTTACACGCATTTTACGTGAGACAGGTTCCACTGAATCGACATGCACTTGGTGCATAAGGTGGCTAGCGGGTGCCGCCTCTCCCACTTTAGTCGGAGCGGATTCGATGAAAAGGGTCCTTATGAATGGTAAATAGCAATTGACATATCACGTTGTGGTTTTTAGTAGGTAAGAAACGTTCTTGCTAGAAACCCATAGCAGCCACGTAAAACATGCAAACAACAATTAGAGGACGTCTAACTTGTTTTTGCAGGGTATGCTATGTGATGTGATATGGCCAAGAAGAATGTGATGAATGATATGTGATGTATGAGATTGATCATGTTCTTGTAATAGGAATCACGACTTGCATGTTGATGAGTATGACAACCGGCAGGAGCCATAGGAGTTGTCTTTATTTATTGTATGACCTGCGTGTCATTGAAGAACGCCATGTAATTACTTTACTTTATTGCTAACGGTAGCCATAGTAGTAGAAGTAATAAGTTGGCTAGACAACTTCATGGAGACACGATGATGGAGATCATGATGATGGAGATCATGGTGTCATGCCGGTGACGATGATGATCATGGAGCCCCAAAGATGGAGATCAAAAGGAGCAATATGATATTGGCCATATCATGTCACTATTTGATTGCATGTAATGTTTATCATGTTTATGCATCTTATTTGCTTAGAACGACGGTAGTAAATAAGATGATCCCTCATTAAAATTTCAAGAAAGTGTTCCCCTAACTGCACCGCTATGTAAAGTTCGCTGCTTCAAGCACCACGTGATGATCGGGTGTGATAGATTCTTACGTTCACATACAACGGGTGTAAGCCAGATTTACACACGCGAAACACTTAGGTTGACTTGATGTGACGCCCTCGATTCAATCGTACACTAATCATACACGCAAATGTGTACGATCAAGATCAAGGACTCACGGGAAGATATCACAACACAACTCTAGACACAAAATAAAATAATACAAGCTTTATGTTACAAGCCAAGGGCCTCGAGGGCTCGAATACATAAGCTCGAAAACACAAGAGTCAGTGAAAGCAACAATATCTGAGTACAGACATGAGTTAGACAAGTTTGCCATAAGAAGGCTAGCACAAAAGCAACAACGATCGAAAAGGCAAGGCCTCCTGCCTGGGAGCCTCCTAACTACTCCTGGTCATCGGCGGCCTCCACGTAGTAGTAGGCATCAGCCGTGGCATCTGGCTCCTGGGCTCCGACATCTGGTTGCATCAACCGGAAAGAAGAAGAAAGGGGAAAAGGGGAGCAAAGCAACCGTGAGTACTCATCCAAAGTACTCGCAAGCAAGGATCTACACTACATATGCAACATTATGAAAGGAAGGTCAGATATGTGGACTGGGTCAGAAATGCCGTAATAGAGAGAAGGCCTAGTCCTATCGAAGACTAGCATCTTCTGGAAACCACCATCTTGCAGCAAATAGGAGGAAATATAGTAGCACAAAGTAAGGTAGAAGTAGTGTTATCAACCTCGGCCAGAGATCCTTTCTCGACTCCCTGCGAGAAAGGCATCCCAGAGCCATACTATCCAGTTATCATCACAATCAAATCCTCATCACCATCCAGCCTCATCACAAGTATCCAGTTCTAGTTGTATCGATCGGGATACAACTCCAAGTGTCCGCTATCAGGGACAGGCTATCGATAGATGTTTTCTTCCCCGCAGAGGTGCACCAACTTACCCACCACGCCGCTTAACTCCGGCGGACACACTTTCCAGTGGTCATGCCCGCCTCGGCCAAACAATACGCCGCAACCCGACCTAGGCTTAATAGAGAGGCCAAGACGCCGGACTAAACCTATGCCCTCAGGGTCATGGGCCATCTCCCGAACTCCTGCATGTTGTGTGGGCGGTCGGTGAGCAGACCTAGCTACCTCCTTCAACAAGGCAAAGGCCACGCAGTCCAACCCGGCCAAGGCCACCACCGACGCCTATTAAGCTTCGCTGATGTATACGACGCAGAACGCCCATACTATGCCCACGTGATGGTTAGTGCTATCGTGCCGAGGCCCCTCGGATCAAATATCCAAATCGTAGTGGATTAGGAACGCGCGGTAACAAGAAGAGACTCACGAAAGATGTGACCCCGTTGCCCCGTCTCGAGGACTTGCGGCAAGGGCTAGGAATGCCCGGCCACGCCTCGTAATTATCTCGCGGGCACCCTCCAGGTCAACCCGACTCCACATCACTGCAATTAAGCATGCGTGAGTACCCCTCGAAATTCGACCGTCTTTAGTAACATGGCTCAGTGTAAAGTCATAGTAATCATAGTAACTGTGTGTCTAAACATCAAGGGGAAAACCCGAGGAATCACCCCCGGTGAATTCCACTCGATGTAATCATCAAGGTGAACGTAAGAGGATCCACCCTCGAGGTCCACACTAGAGGGGTTGCACGACAGAGTCGTATCGGAAGTGGTTAAAGAGGAAATCACCCTCGATGACCATGACCGAATAACTACACTATAGGATTAACCTCACGAAGTCTGTAGAGGTCTCACCCTCGGCACTCGATAGTAACCCAAAGAGTGTCGAGCAACTAAGGGAAGTGATGTGCGTGTCGGGCCTGGTCTTCGATCCCGCTGATCGGGTCTTCGATTATCCAAATGAGGCGCCGACAAAGTGGGGGTCACCGATGGATCTCTAACCAACCTATACTAAGCAGTTTAGGATAAGGTGTAAGGTACAACAACAAAGTTACAAAAGCGAGGCTATGCATCTAATAGGTGCAAACAATAACAAGAGTAAAATCTAATGCAAGCATGAGAGAATGGAATGGCCGATATCGGGATGATCAAAGGGGGGGCTTGCCTGGATGCTCTGGCAAGGAGGGGTCGTCGTCGACGTAGTCGATCACAGGGGCAACATCAGTCTTGGGGTCTACCGGAGAGAAGAGGGGGAAGAAATAGTAAATATAAAGCAATCATAGCATCACAAAGCGTAACATGGCAATATGTTGTGCCGGGAGTGACCTAACGTATGGCTACACGATAAAGGTGAAGGGGGGAAATCAACCGGGAATGTTTTCTCGGTTGGGACTGTGTCGATGATGACCGGAGGGGGAAAGTTCCAAGTTCAGCATGCTAGAGGCATGTTACAGATGAACGGACCGCGTGATCGGATTCATTGGATTTTTCTGAGCAACTTTCATATAGAAAACATTTTCATCGGAGTTACGGTTTAATTACTACAAATTTCTAAAGGTTTAAACATTTTCCGGAATTAAATAAATTAACAGAAATGGAATATGACGTCAGCAGAGTGTCAGCATGACATCAACAGGTCAACAGACCCGCTGAATGGTCAAACTGACTATTTGGTCCCACATGTCATAGATAGAGGGCTAACAGTGGGTTAATTTAAAAGAATAGGGGTTAATTTGCAGTTGGGCCCCACATGTCAATGACTAATTAGTCTAACAAGTTAATTTTATTTATAAAAACGTTTAGTTAGCCTAATTAACAGACAGGGCCCACATGTCAGTACAGTAACGGCGTTGACCAGAGTCAACGTGGTCAACTGGGACGCCGGGGCCCCCTGGCAGCCTCACTGGTGTGGCCCCCCATAGGGCCACGTCGGCGCCAGGTCAGCACGGCGGCCGGAGCAACGCCGGCGACCACAGGAGATGGCGGCGACGCGCGGGATTCGCCCACAGGCCACCAAAACGGTCGAGGAGAGGCGCTGCTCGCGCGACCGAGTACCGCATCCATCCGGGCCATCAACCGTAGCAGGGAAGGCCCAACCGTCACGCAAGAACGAGATGGGCGGACGCCGGCGTTCGGGTGAGGTCGAACAGGGGCTAGGGGGCTCGGGAGGACGAGCAAAAGGGCTTGACGGACTCCTGACCGTTCCATGAGCACGGCACCGTGCTCGGAAGTAAGCTCGGCCGACCGGGGCCACGATGGCGATGCGACGGCGGCGGCCGGAATCGGGTCGGAGCGCATTCGGCGTTCCGCGGCGTTAGCGCCTGAACTAGAGCTGCAGGGGGCTTCACAAGGCCACCCTGAGCACGAGGACGTGTTCCACTAGCCACGACAGGGCCTCGGAGCGGGCCAGCACGACAAAGACGGTGGCCTCACGGCAATGGCGATGACGCTGCATAAATAGCTAGGGCGATGAAGAGCGCTACCGAGAAGGAGGGGAAGGGGGGAGCTTACAGCACGGGCTCATGTAGGCCCCTTGGGGGGTTCGGGAGCGCAGGGGAGGTCGAATCGACGACGACGGCGTCCGACGACCATGGAGGAGGGAAGAAGGGATCCGACGCCTGTGGCTTGTCGATCCAAATGAGCAGCGCACGGACGATGAGGCGGAGGCGGCGGAGCTCCGAGGCAAAGACGGAAGGATTTAACGGCGCCGGTGGGTCAGCGAGGTCGACGGAGAACGGTGGCGATCGTACGGTCTCCTCTCCGTAACGAAGGAGATGGAGAGGGAGAGGTGGGTCTGGGGTAGGAGAGGGGCAAGTGGGGCGGTGGGAGTGGCGGTAGGTGAGGGGAACTCGAGGAGGCGGAGAGGCGGGGCCTTATCCTCTCGCGGGGGGCGCCGCCGGCGTGGTGGTTGGGCGGCGACGGGCGCACGCTGTCCCGCCCGGTCGGAGGAACAGGAAGCGACCGGGGGAGGAGGAGTGGGCCGGCCTAGCTGGGCCAGCTGGCTCGGGCCGAGGCCCATGGGAGGGAAACAGGGGAGGTTTTCTCTTTTATTTAAACAGCTTTTCTTTTCTGTTTTTTTTAAACAGAGATGGGTAAGAAAATATTGGGCATGCTATTTTCCTTGGAAAATTATGGGAAGTGCCCCTTTTATTCCCTGGTGATATTAGACAGCACCACGGATATTTTGGAGACCAGAAGAATTCATTTAGTATTTTTCCTAAATAGGACAGCATTTCAAAATGTTGAATTGGTGCTGTCATAATTGCTAATGCTCATCTTTGCACAAAAGTGATGTTGTGTTCCTTAACAAATAATTGATATGGAATTTTTGACAAATGATGAACATTTTTCCAGCAAATTTTTAGCAACTCCAAACTTCACTTGAATTAGAATTGACTGGAACTTCAAATGGGGTATTAAACAAGGTGATTAAGCACTGTTTGAAAATTGATTAGCTTAATCACAGGGGGTTACTGTCGCATGACACTGGGGGTGTTACACTTGACGAGCCTAGCATGTACAGACATGGCCTCGGAACACAGGAGACCGAAAGGTCGAGCATGAGTCGTATAGTAGATACGATCAACATGAAGATGTTCACTTATCAGGACTAGTCCGTCTCACGTGATGATCGGACACGGCCTAGTTGACTCGGATCATGTAATCACTTAGATGACTAGAGGGATGTCTATCTGAGTGGGAGTTCATAAGATGAACTTAATTATCCTGAACATAGTCAAAAGATCTTTGCAAATTATGTCGTAAGCTCGCGCTTTAGTTCCACTGTTTAGATATGTTCCTAGAGAAAATATACTTGAAAGTTGACAAGAGCGATTATGCGGACAGTAGAAAGCTTATGTCCTTAATGCACCGCCACAGTGTGCTGAACCCCAAACGTCGTTTGTGGATGTTGCGAACATCGGACATACACGCTTTTGATAATTACGTGATAGTTCGCTTAAACGGTTTAGAGTTGAGGCACCAAAGACGTTTTCAAACGTCATGAACATGTGAGATGTTTCGAGGGCTGAAATTAGGATTTCAGGCTCATGCCCACGCCAAGAGGTATGAGACCTCCGACGATTTTCTTAGCCTCGCAAACTAAGGGAGAAAAGCTCAATCGTTGAGCTTGTGCTCAGCTTTGTCCGAGTGCAACAATCACTTGAATCGAGTGGGAGTTGATCTTCCAGATGAGATAGTGATGTTTCTCCAAAGTCATTGCCACCAAGCTGCTAGAGCTTCGTGATGTACTATAACATATCAGGGATAGATATGATGATCCTTGAGGTATTCGCGATGTTTGACACCGTGAAAGTAGAAATCAAGAAGGAGCATCAATTGTTGATGGTTGGTGAAACCACTAGTTTCAAGAAGGACAAGGGCAAGAAGGGATACTTCATGAAACGGCAAATCAGCTGCTGCTCTAGTGAAGAAACCCAAGGTTGAACCCAAACCCGAGACTAAGTGCTTCTGTAATAAGGGGAATAGCCATCGAGCAAAGCATTACCCTAGATACTTGGTAGATGAGAAGGCTGGCAAGGTCGATAGAAGTATATTGGATATACATTATGTTAATGTGTACTTTACTAGTACTCCTAGTAGCACCAGGGTATTAAGATACCGGTTCGGTTGCTAAGTGTTAGTAACTCGAAATAAAAGAGCTATGGAATAAACGGAGACTAGCTAAAGGTGAGCTAACGATATGTGTTGGAAGTGTTTCCAAGTTTGATGTGATCAAACATCGCACGCTCCCTCTACCATCAAGATTAGTATTAAACCTGAATAATTGTCATTTGGTGTTTGCGTTGAGCATAGACATGATTGGATTATGTCTATCACAATACGGTTATTCATTTAAGGAGAATAATGGTTACTCTGTTTATTTGAATAATACCTTCACTGGTCTTGCACCTAAAGGAATGGTTTATTGAATCTCGATCGTAGTGATACACATTTTCATGCCAAAAGATATAAGATAGTAATGATAGTACCACTTACTTGTGGCACTGCCATGTAAGTCATATTGGTATAGAACGCATGAAGAAACTCCATGTTGATGGATCTTTGGACTCACTCGTTTTTGAAAAGATTGAGACATGTGAACCATGTCTATTGGTATATACGCATGAAGAAACTCCATGCAGATGGACCGTTTGGACTCACTTGATTTTGAATCACTTGAGACATGCAAATCATACCACATCGGCAAGATGACCGAAAGCCTGCTTTCAAAGAAATGGAACAAGAAAGCAACTTGTTGGAAGTAATACATTTTGATGTGTGCAGTCCAATGAGTGCCGAGGCACGCAAAGGGATATCGTTATGTTCTTACTTCACGGATGATTTGAGTAGATATCTGAGTATATTTACTTGATGAAACACAAGTCTGAATTATTGAATGGTTCAAGTAATTTCAGAGTGAAGTTGAAGATCATCATGACAAGAGGATAAAATTTCTATGATATGATCATAGAGATGAGTATCTGAGTTACGAGTTTTGGCACGCAATTAAGACATTGTGGAAATTGTTTCACAATTAATACCGCCTGGAACACCATAGTGTGATGGTGTATCCGAACATCATAGTTGCACCCTATTGGATATGGTGCGTACCATGATGTCTCTTATCAAATTACCACTATCGTTCATGGGTTAGGCATTAGAGACAACTGCATTCACTTTAAAATAGGGCACCACGTAATTCCATTGAGATGACACCGTTTGAACTATGGTTTGGAGAAACCTAAGTTGTCGTTTCTTAAAAGTTTGGGGTTGCAACGCTTATGTCAAAAAGTTTCAGGTTGATAAGCTCGAACCCAAAGCGGATAAAATGCATCTTCATAGGACACCCAAAACAGTTGGGTATACCTCCTAATTCAGATCCGAAAGCAATAGGGATTGTTTCTTGAATCGGGTCCTTTCTCGAGAAAAGTTTGTCTCAGAAAGTTGAGTGGGAGCATGGTGGAGACTTGATGAGGTTATTGAACCGTCACTTCAACTAGTGTGTAGCAGGGACATGAAGCTGTTCCTGTGGCGCCTACACCAATTGAAGTAGAAGCTTATGATAGTGATCATGAAGTTTCGGATCAAGTCACTACCGTACCTCGTAGGGTGACAAGGATGCATTTACTTCAGAGTGGTACAAGAATCCTGTCTTGAAGGTCATGTTGCTAGACAACAATGAACCTACGAGCTATGGAGAAGCGATGGTGGGCCCAAATTCGGCCAAATGGTTAGAAGCCATGAAATCCGAGATAGGATCCATGTATCGTAACAAAGCATGGACTTTGGTGGACTTGCCCGATGATCGGCAAGCCATTGAGATAAATGGATCTTTAAGAAGAAGACGGACGTGGACGGTAATGTCACCGTCTATGAAGCTCGACTTGTGGCGAAGAGTTTTTCACAAGTACAAAGAGTTGACTACGATGAGATTTTCTCATCTGTAGTGATGCTTAAGTCCGTCGGAATCATGTTAGCATTAGCTGCATTTATGAAATCTGGCAGATGGATGTCAAGATGAGTTTCCTTACCAGTTTTCGTAAGGAAAGGTTGTATGTGATACAATCAGAAAAGTTTTGTCGATCCTAAGGATGCTAAAAGGTATGCTGGCTCCACCGATCCTTCTAAGGACTGGAGTAAGCATCTCGGAGTTGGAATGTGCGCTTTGATGAGATGATCAAAGATTTTGGGTTTATACAAAGTTCATGAGAAACTTGTATTTCCAAAGAAGTGAGTGGGAGCACTATAGAATTTTTTTTATAGAAAATATTGATCTCTCATGCTTCACTTAGATTATTTTGAGAGTCTTAAATGGCATGGTAATTTTCTTAATAATAATAATATGCTTGGTATTCGAGATTTGTAAAACTTTCCTTTGAGTGCGTTGAATACTAAGAAAAGTTTGATGCTTGACAATTGTTTTGAGATATGAAGATGGTGATATTAGATTCATGCTAGTTGAGTAGTTGTGAATTTAAGAAATACTTGTGTTAAAGTTTGTGATTCCCGTAGCATGCACGTATGGTGAACCGTTATGTGATGAAGTCGGAGCATGATTTATTTATTGATTGTCTTCCTTATGAGTGGCGGTCGGGGACGAGCGATGGTCTTTTCATACCAATCTATCCCCCTTGGAGCATGCGCGTAATACTTTGCTTTGATACCTTCTAGATTTTTGCAATAAGTATATGAGTTCTTTTTGACTAATGTTGAGTCCATGGATTATATGCACTTTTCCCATCCTTCCACCATTGCTAGCCTCTCTAATACCGCAAGACCTTTCGCGGTATCATACACCCACCATATACCTTCCTCAAAACAGCCACCATACCTACCTATCATGGCATTTTCATAGCCATTCCGAGATATATTGCCATGCAACTTTCCACCGTCTCCGCTCATTATGACACGCTCCATTATTGTCATATTGCTAGCATGATCATGTAGTTGACATCGTATTTGTAGCAAAGCCACCGTTCATAATTCTTTCATACATGTCAGTCTTGATTCATTGCATATCCCGATACACCACCGGAGGCATTCATATAGATTCATATTTTGTTCTAAGTATCGAGTTGTAATTGTTGAGTTGTAAGAAAAATTAAAGTGTGATGATCATCATTTTTAGAGCATTGTCCCAAGTGAGGAAAGGATGATGGAGACTATGATTCCCCCATAAGTCGGGATGAGACTCCGGACGAAAAATAAAAAATAAAAATAAAAAAAGAGGCCATAAAAAAAGAGAAAAGGCCCAAATAAAAAAAGGAATAAAAAATGAGATAAAAAGAGAGAAGGGACAATGTTACTATCCTTTTACCACACTTGTGCTTCAAAGTAGCGCCATGATCTTCATGATAGAGAGTCTCTCATTTTGTCACTTTCATATACTAGTGGGAATTTTTCATTATATAACTTGGCTTGTATATTCCAATGATGGGCTTTCTCAAAATGCCCTAGGTCTTCGTGGAGCATGCGAGTTGGGTGCACACCCACTTAGTTTCTTTTGTTGAGCTTTCATATACTTATAGCTCTAGTGCATCCGTTGGATGGCAATCCCTACTCACTCACATTGATATATATTGATGGGCATCTCCATAGCCCGTTGATACGCCTAGTTGATGTGATACTATCTTCCCTCTTTTTGTCTTCTCCACAACCACCATTCTATTCCACATATAGTGATATATCCATGGCTCACGCTCATGTATTGCGTGAAGATTGAAAAAGTTTGAAAATGTCAAAAGTATGAAACAATTGCTTGGCTTGTCATCGGGGTTATGCATGATTTAAATACTTTGTGTGGTGAAGATAGAGCATAGCCAGACTATATGATTTTGTAGGGATAACTTTCTTTGGCCATGTTATTTTGAGAAGACATAATTACTTTATTAGTATGCTTGAAGTATTATTATTTTTTATGTCAATATGAACTTTTGTCTTGAATCTTTCGGATCTGGATATTCATGCCATAATTAAGAAGAGTTACATTGAAATTATGCCAAGTAGCACTCTGCATCAAAAATTCTCTTTTTATAATTTACCTACTCGACGACGAGCAGGAATTAAGCTTGGGGATGCCTGATACGTCTCCAATGTATCTATAATTTTTGATTGCTCCATGCTATATTATCTACTATTTTGGACCATATTGGGCTTTATTTTCCACTTTTATATTACTTTTGGGACTAACCTATTAACCGGAGGCCCAGCCCAGAATTGCTGTTTTTTTGCCTATTTTAGTGCTTCGAAGAAACGGAATATCAAACGGAGTCCAAACGGAAAGCAACCTTTCGGGACGAGACTCCGCCGTCACGAGGCGGAACCTTGGCAGAACCAATCTAGGGCTCTGGCAGAGCTGTTCTGCCGGGGACACTTCCCTCTGGGAGGGGGAAATCATCGCCATCGTCATCACCAACGCTCCTCTCATCGGGAGAGAGAAATCTCCATAAACATCTTCACCAGCACCATCTCCTCTCAAAACCCTAGTTCATCTCTTGTATCCTATTCTTGTCTCCAAGTCCGGGATTGGTACTAGTAGGTTGCTAGTAGTGTTGATTACTCTTTGTAGTTGATGCTAGTTGGTTTATTTGGTGGAAGATCATATGTTCAGATCCTTTATGCATATTAATACCCCTCTGATTATGAACATGAATATGCTTTGTGAGTAGTTGCGTTTGTTACTGAGGACATGGGAGAAGTCTTGCTATTAGTAGTCATGTGAATTTGGTATTCGTTCGATATTTTGATGAGATGTATGTTGTCTAGCCTCTAGTGGTGTTATGCGAACGTCGACTATATAACACTTCACCATTATTTGGGCCTAGAGGAAGGCATTGGGAAGTAATAAGTAGATGATGGGTTGGTAGAGTGACAGAAGCTTAAACCTTAGTTTATGCGTTGCTTTGTAAGGGGCTGATTTGGATCCATATGTTTCATGCTATGGTTAGGTTTACCTTAATACTTTTGTTGTAGTTGCGGATGCTTGCAATAGAGGTTAATCATAAGTGGGATGCTTGTTCCAGTAAGAACAGCACCCAAGCACCGGTCCACCCACATATCAAATTATCAAAGTACCGAACGCGAATCATATGAACGTGATGAAAACTAGCTTGACGATATTCCCATGTGTCCTCGAGAGTGCTTTTCCTTATATAAGAGTTTGTCTAGGCTTGTCCTTTGCTACAAAAAGGATTGGGCCACCTTTCTGCACTTTATTTACTTTTGTTACTTGTTGCTCGTTACAAATTATCTTATCACAAAACTATCTGTTACCACTTATTTCAGTACTTGCAGAGAATACCTTGCTGAAAACCGCTTATCATTTCCTTCTGCTCCTCGTTGGGTTCGACACCCTTACTTATCAAAAGGACTACGATAGATCCCGTATACATGTGGGTCATCACTAGGAAACTTAACCATCTTTGATTAACGAGCTAGTCAAGTAGAGGCATACTAGGGACACTCTGTTTGTCTATGTATTCGCACATGTACTAAGTTTCCAGTTAATACAATTCTAGCATGAATAATAAACATTTATCATGATATAAGGAAATAGAAATAACAACTTTATTATTGCCTCTAGGGCATATTTCCTTCAGTCTCCCACTTGCACTAGAGTCAATAATCTAGATTACATAGTAATGATTCTAACACCCATGGAGTCTTGGTGTTGATCATGTTTTGCTCGTGAGAGAGGTTTAGTCAACGGGTCTGCAACATTCAGATCCGTATGTATTTTGCAAATCTCTATGTCTCCCTCCTTGACTGGATTGCGGATGGAATTGAAGCGTCTCTTGGTGTGTTTGGTTCTCTTGTGAAATCTGGATTCCTTCGCCAAGGCAACTGCTCCAAAGATTGTCACAAAAGATTTTATTGGACCCGATGTGTTGGAAATATGCCCTAGAGGCAATAATAAATAAGTTATTATCATATTTCCTTGTTCATGATAATCGTTTATTATCCATGCTATAATTGTATTGATAGGAAACTCAGATACATGTGTGGATACATAGACAACACCATGTCCCTAGTAAGCCTCTAGTTAATTAGCTCGTTGATCAACAGATGGTTACGGTTTCCTGACCATGGACATTGGATGTCGTTGATAACGGGATCACATCATTAGAAGAATGATGTGATGGACAAGACCCAATCCTAAGCCTAGCACAAAGATCGTAGTTCGTATGCTAAAGCTTTTCTAATGTCAAGTATCATTTCCTTAGACCTTGAGATTGTGCAACTCCGGATACCGTAGGAATGCTTTGGGTGTACCAAACGTCACAACAATCGGGTGGCTATAAAGGAGCACTACAGGTATCTCCGAAAGTGTCTGTTGGGTTGGCACGAATAGAGACTGGGATTTGTCACTCCGTGTGACGGAGAGGTATCTCTGGGCCCACTCGGTAGGACATCATCATAATGTGCACATTGTGATCAAAGAGTTGATCGCGGGATGATGTGTTACGGAACGAGTAAAGAGACTTGCCGGTAACGAGATTGAACAAGGTATCGGCATACCGACGATCGAATCTCTGCAAGTACAATACCGCTAGACAAAGGGAATTGTATACGGGATCTATTGAGTCCTTGACATCGTGGTTCATCCGATAAGATCATCGTGGAACATGTGGGAGCCAACATGGGTATCCAGATCCTGCTGTTGGTTATCGACCGGAGAACATCTCGGTCATGTCTACATGGTTCCCGAACCCGTAGGGTCTACACACTTAAGGTTCGTGACGCTAGGGTTATAAAGGAAGTTTGTATGTGGTTACCGAATGTTGTTCGGAGTCCCGGATGAGATCCCGGACGTCACGAGGAGTTCCGGAATGGTCCGGAGGTGAAGATTTATATATGGAAAGTTGTTGTTCGGGTTCCGGGAAAAGTTCGGGTTTTTCCGGTATTGTACCGGGAAGCTTCCAGAAGGTTCCAGAGGATTCCGGAGGGGTCCGGAGGTCCGGAAATTGTTCCACCACGTCCAATACAGCAGCATGGGCTGTAGGGGGGCGCCCTAGCCTTAATGGGCCAGGGGAACCAGCCCCCGCCCAAGGCCCATGCGCATGGGAGGGGAAACCCTAAGGGGAGGGCCTCCACTTGACTTGGGAGGCACTCCTCCCCTTGGCCGCCGCCTCCTCAGATTGGATCTAAGGGGCGGCCCCTCTCCCTTGCCCCTATATATATGTGGGGTGGGAGGCAGCCGCACCCAAGTTCCGTGCAGCCCTCCCTCTCCCAAGTACTCCTCTCGCGGTGCTTGGCGAAGCCTCGCAGGATTCCCACGCCTCCACCACCACCACGCCTGCCAGTGCTGCTGCTGGATGGAGTCTTCCTCAACCTCTCCCTCTCTCCTTGCTGGATCAAGGCATGGGAGACGCCACCGGGTTGTACGTGTGTTGAACGCGGAGGTGCCGTCTGCTCGGCACTAGGATCTCCGGTGATTTGGATCACGACGAGTACGACTCCTTCAACCCCGTTCTCTTGAACGCTTCCGCTTAGCGATCTACAAGGGTATGTAGATGCACTCTCCTTCCCCTCGTTGCTGGTTTCTCCATAGATAGATCTTGGTGACACGTAGGAAATTTTTGAATTTATGCTACGTTCCCCAACACGATGCACTAGGTATTACACCTAGATCGGATATGAACTCCTTAATCCAGACTCCTTCATTTGCTGCTTCCGAAGCAGCTATGTACTCCGCTTCACACGTAGATCCCACCGCGACGCTCTGTTTGGAACTGCACTACTGACAGCTCCAACATTCAATATAAATACGTATTTGGTTTGTGACTTAGAGTCATCCGGATCAGCATCAAAGCTTGCATCGACGTAACCATTTACGACGAGATCTTTGTCACCTCCATAAACGAGAAACATATCCTTAGTCCTTTTCAGGTATTTCAGGATGTTCTTGACCGTTGTCCAGTGATCCACTCCTGGATTATTTTGGTACCTCCCCACTAAACTAATAGCAAGGCACACATCAGGTCTGGTACACAGCATTGCATACATGATAGAACCTATGGCTGAGGCATAGGGAATGACTTTCATTTTCTCTCTATCTTCTGCAGTGTTCGGGCATTGAGTCTGACTCAACTTCACACCTTGTAACACAGGCAAGAACCCTTTCTTTGACTGATCCATATTGAACTTCTTCAAAAATTTATCAAGGTATATGCTTTGTGAAGGTCCAATTAAGCGTCTTGATCTATCTCTATAGATCTTCATGCCCAATATATAAGCAGCTTCACCGAGGTCTTTCATTGAAAAATTCTTATTCAAGTATCCTTTTATGCTATTCAGAAATTCTATATATTTTCTGATTAGCAGTATGTCATCCACATATAATATCAGAAATGCTACAGAGCTCCCACTCACTTTCCTGTAAATACAGGCTTCTCCAAAAGTCTGTATAAAACCATATGCTTTGATCACACTACCAAATCGTATATTCCAACTCCGAGAGGCTTGCACCCGTCCATAAATGGATCGCTGGAGCTTGCACACTTTGTTAGCACCTTTAGGATCGACAAAACATTTGCATCATATACAACTCTTCTTTAAGATATCCATTAAGGAATGTAGTTTTGACATCCATTTGCCAAATTTCATAATTGCTAACATGATTCAGACAGACTTAAGCATCCCTATGGGTGAGAAGGTCTCATCGTAGTCAACTCCTTGAACTTGTCGAAAACCTTTCGCAACAAGTCGAGCTTTGTAGATAGTAACATTACCGTCGATTAATGGGTCTTCTTTTTGAAGATCCATTTATTCTCTATGGCTTGACGATCATCGGGCAAGTCAACCAAAGTCCACACTTGGTTCTCATACATGGATCCCATCTCAGATTTCATGGCCTCAAGCCATTTCGCGGAATCTAGGCTCATCATCGCTTCCTCATAGTTCGTAGGTTCATCATGGTCAAGTAACATGACTTCCAGAACAGGATTACCGTACCACTCTGGTGCGGATCTTACTCTGGTTGACCTACGAGGTTTGGTAGTAGATTGATCTGAAGTTTGATGATCATCATCATTAGCTTCCTCACTAATTGGTGTAGGAATCACTGGAACTGATTCCTATGATGAACTACTTTCCAATAAGGGAGGAGGTACATTTACCTATCAAGTTCTACTTTCCTCCCACTCACTTCCTTCGATATAAACTCCTTCTCTAGAAAGGATCCATTCTTAGCAACAAATATCTTGCCTTCAGATCTGTGATAGAAGATGTACCCAATAGTCTCTTTTGGGTATCCTATGAAGACACATTTCTCCGATTTGGGTTCGAGCTTGTCAGGTTGAAGCTTTTTCACATAAGCATCGCAGCCCCAAACTTTAAGAAACGACAACTTGGGTTTCTTGCCAAACCACATTTCATATGGTGTCATCTCAACGGATTTAGATGGTGCCCTATTTAATGTGAATGCAGCCGTCTCTAGAGCAAAACCCCAAAACGATAGCCGTAAATCAGTAAGAGACATCATAGATCGCACCATATCTAATAAAGTACAATTACGATGTTCGGACACACCATCACGCTGTGGTGTTCCAGGTGGCATAAGTTGTGAAACTATTCCACATTGTTTCAAATGAAGACCAAACTCGTAACTCAAATATTCACCTCCACGATCGGATCGTAGAAACTTTATTTTCTTGTTACAATGTCCACTTCACTCTGAAATTCTTTAAAGTTTTCAAATGTTTCAGACTTATGTTTCATCAAGTAGATATACCCATATCTGCTCAAATCATCTGTGAAGCTCAGAAAATATAGATACCCACCGAGAGCCTCAACACTCATTGGGCCGCATACATCAGTATGTATTATTTCCAATAAGTCAGTTGCTCGCTCCATTGTTCCGGAGAACGGAATCTTAGTCACCTTGCCCATGAGGCATGGTTCGCAAGCATCAACTGATTCATAATCAAGTGATTCCAAAAGCCCATCAGCATGGAGTTTCTTCATGCGCTTTACACCAACATGACCTAAACGGTAGTGCCACAAATAAGTTGCACTATCATTATTAACCTTGCATCTTTTGGCTTCAATATTATGAATATGTGTATCACTACAATCGAGATTCAATAAGAATAGACCACTCATCAAGGGTGCATGACAATAAAAGATATTACTCATATAAACAGAACAACAATTATTCTCTGATTTAAATGAATAACCATCTCGCATCAAACAAGATCCATATATAATGTTCATGCTTAACGCTGGCACCAAATAACAATTATTCAGGTCTAATACTAATCCCGACGGTAGATGTAGAGGTAGCGTGTCGACGATGATCACATCGACTTTGGAACCATTTCCCACGCGCGTCATCACCTCGTCCTTAGCCAATCTTCGTTTAATCCGTAGCCCCTATTTTGATTTGCAAATATGAGCAACAGAACCAGTATCAAATACCCAGGCACTACTACGAGCATTAGTAAGGTACACATCAATAACATGTATATCAAATATACCTTTCACTTTGCCATCCTTCTTATCCGCCAAATACTTGGAGCAGTTCCGCTTCCAATGACCAGTCCCTTTGAAGTAGAAGCACTCAGTCTCAGGCTTAGGTCCAGACTTGGACTTCTTCACTTGAGCAGCAACTTGCTTGCCGTTCTTCTTGAAGTTCCCCTTCTTCCCTTTGCCCTTTTTATTGAAACTAGTGGTATTGTTAACCATCAACACTTGATGTTCCTTCTTGATTTCTACCTCCGCAGCCTTTAGCATCGCGAAGAGCTCGGGAGTTGTCTTATCCATCCCTTACATATTATAGTTCATCATGAAGCTTTTATAGCTTGGTGGCAGTGATTGAAGAACTCTGTCAATGACACTATCAATAGGAAGATTAACTCCCAGTTGAGTCAAGTGGTTGTGGTACCCAGACATTCTGAGTATATGTTTACTGATAGAAATATTCTCCTCCATCTTGCAGCTGTAGAACTTATTGGAGACTTCATATCTCTCAATCCGGGCATTTGCTTGAAATATTAACTTCAACTCCTGGAACATCTCATATGCTCCATGACATTCAAAACGTCATTGAAGTCCCGGCTCTAAGCCGTAAAGCATGGCACACTGAACTATCGAGTAGTCATCAGCTTTGCTCTGCCAGACGTTCATAACGTCCGGAGTTGCTCCTGTAGTGGGTCTTGCACCTAGCGGTGCTTCCAGGACGTAATTCTTCTGTGCAGCAATGAGGATAATCCTCAAGTTACGGACCCAGTCCGTGTAGTTGCTACCATCATCTTTCAACTTAGCTTTCTCTAGGAACGCATTAAAATTCAAGGGAACGGTAGCACGGGCCATTTATCTACAACAACATAGACATGCAAAATACTATCAGGTACTAAGTTCATGATATATTAAAGTTCAATTCATCATATTACATAAGAACTCCCACTTAGATAGACATCTCTCTAGTCATCTAAATGATCACGTGATCCATATCAACTAAACCATGTCTGATCATCACGTGAGATGGAGTAGTTTTCAATGGTGAACATCACTATGTTGATCTTATCTACTATATGATTCATGTTCGACCTTTTGGTCTCAATGTTCCGAGGCCATACCTGCATATGCTAGGCTCGTCGAGTTTAACCCGAGTATTCTGCGTGTGCAAAACTGGCTTGCACCCGTTGTATGTGAACGTAGAGCTTATCACACCCGATCATCAGATGGTGTCTCGGCACGATGAATCAGAGTAACAAAGTGCATACTCAGGGAGAACACTTATACCTTGAAATTTAGTGAGAGATCATCTTATAATGTTACCGCCGTACTAAGCAAAATAAGATGCATAAAATATAAACATCACATGCAATCAAAATAAGTGATATGATATGGCCATCATCATCTTGTGCCTTTGATCTCCATCTCCAAAGCACCGTTATCATCACCATCATCACCGGCTTGACACCTTGATCCCCATCGTAGCATCGTTGTCGTCTCGCCAACTATTGCTTCTACGACTATAGCTACCACTTAGTGATAAAGTAAAGTAATTACATGGTGTTTGCATTTCATACAATAAAGCGACAACCATAAGGCTCCTGCCAGTTGCCTATAACTTTTACAAAAGATGATCATCTCATACAAAAATTTATATATCATCACGTCTTGACCATATCACATCACAACAAGCCCTGCAAAAACAAGTTAGACGTCATATACTTTGTTGTTGCAAGTTTTACGTGGCTACTACAGGCTTCTAGCAAGAACCGTTCTTACCTACGCATCAAAACCACAATGATTTTTCGTCAAGTATGCTATTTTAACCTTCAACAAGGACCGGGCGTAGTCAAACTCGATTCAACTAAAGTTGGAGAAACTAACACCCACTAGCCACCTGTGTGCAAAGCACGTCGGTAGAACCAGTCTCATGAATGCGGTCATGTAATGTCGGTCTGGGGCGCTTCATCCAACAATACCGCCGAATCAAAGTAAGACGTTGCTGGTAAGAAGTATGACTATTATCGCCCACAACTCATTGTGTTCTACTCGTGCATATAACATCTATGCATAGATCCGGCTCGGATGCCACTGTTGGGGAACATAGTATTTCAAAAAAATTCCTACGATCACGCAAGATCTATCTAGGAGAAGCATAGCAACGCGCGGGGAGAGTGTGTCCATGTACCCTCGTAGACCGAAAGCGGAAGTGTCGGTGTCAAAACCGGCGGATCTCGTGTAGGGGGTCCCGAACTGTGCGTCTAGGCGGATGGTAACAGGAGACAAGGGACACGATGTTTTTACCCAGGTTCTGGCCCTCTCGATGGAGGTAATACCCTACTCCTGCTTGATTAATATTGATGATATGGGTAGTACAAGAGTAGATCTACCACAAGATCGTAGAGGCTAAACCCTAGAAGCTAGCCTATGGTATGATTGTTGTTCGTCCAATGGACTAAAACCCTTCGGTTTATATAGACACCGGATGGGTTAGGGTTACACAGAGTCGATTACAGGTGGTAGGAGATCTACATATCCGTATCGCCAAGCTTGCCTTCCACGCCAAGGAAAGTCCTATCCGGACACGGGACGAAGTCTTCAATCTTGTATCTTCATAATCCAGGAGTCCGGCCAATGGTGATAGTTCGGCTATCCGGACACCCCCTAATCCAGGACTCCTCAAGATCCCCGAACCAGGCTTCAATGACGACGAGTCCGGCGCGCATATTGTCTTCGGCATTGCAAGGTGGGTTCCTCTTCCGAATACTTCATAGAAGGTTTCGAACACAAGGATAGTGTCCGGCTCTGCAAAACAAGTTCCACATACCACCGTAGGGAGAATAATTCTTTGCACAGATTTGCTGACGTATTCCGCGGCGTGACATCACACCACGGCCAGGCCTTTATTCGAATCGTTTTTTGCTGTCCCACCTCAGCGCGTTTAGCGAGGCGGTTTCCTTGGCACGTCTTATCAAAGCATAGATCATGCCCCCTTATTCCGGGATTCTCATCAATACGGACGTGGGTAACCCATCCGTGCCATTTATTACGGCGCTTGGGAGATAAGCGAGTTTTACCAGGCTGGCGGGGGACGCATAGCTTCGTCCGTCCATATAAGCGGATAAGGATCCACCTTTTCACCTACGCCTTCTTCCTCCTTTGCTCATCCATTTCCTAGCACTCGAGCTCCAGCGCCCAAGTCCGCACACCCTACCTCAACTTTCTCCAACTACGTCCGGAGCGGGAGGCAGGTGGCTGGCCTCCTACGTCACGGAGGGGCACATCAAAAAGCTGCGGAAGGCCGGATACTTGTCCAGCGACATCGCGTACCGGCTACCCGACGAGGGGCAGCTCATTCCCACCCCAGGCCCCATGAGAGGGTGGTGGTCCTCACCCACTTCCTCCACGGACTAGGGTTTCCACTTCACCCATTTGTCCGGGGGCTCATGTTCTACTACGGCCTGGACTTCCACGATCTGGCCCCGAACTTCATCCTCAACATCTCGGCGTTCATCGTCGTGTGCGAGGCCTTCCTCTGCATCCAGCCCCACTTCGGCTTATGGCTGAAGATCTTCAATGTCAGGCCGAAGGTAGTGGGCGGCCGCCAAGCGGAGTGCGGAGGCGCCATGGTTGGCAAGATGGCCAAAGTCCTATGGCTCGAGGGCTCCTTTGTGGAGACCATAAAGGGATGGCAATCGGGGTGGTTCTACATCACCGAGCCGCGCGACTCTCAATGGGCGGCGACCCCCGAATTCCGATCTGGCTTCCCACACGGCTCACATCATGGAAAGAGACAGGCCCGACATGGGGGATTCGGACGAGCTGTCCGGACTCCAAACTCAAGGCCCAAAACCTGGTGGACAAGAATCTCAGGCTTGTCAACGTAATCCGTGTGATGCTCATCCGCCGGATTCTCCCATGCCAACAACGGGCCTTCAAATTGTGGAGTTTGATCCGCACAAAGACCCAACTCTGAAAAGGCTCTTCGACACTACGCACGAAGATGCCCGGAAGGTGCTTTATTCAAGGGCGCCGAGGTTCCCACATCCGCCATCAAGATCGCGGATTCAGCTCGCAGCATCAAGCCAGCGAGGTGTTATTTTACCCTTTATGGGACTCTTTTTCATAGTTTGACTCTATGCGGGATCTAAAACTCCCTAACCTTTTGACAGACTGGTGAAGACGTCCGGACAGATTAACCGTCGGCCCCTTTGCCGAAGACTCCACGACGCCCGATTGACGGGGGCTGCTGGCTCCGCACCTCACGTGGTGCCGGAGAAGAAGGCCAAGAAGAAGGCCACGGAACTCGAAGGAGCTCCGGCGCCAGGGCTGTCGGACTCATCGCCCGACAACCCCGAGGCGGAATCCTCCTCCGAGGAAGAGGAGGAGGAAAACAAGCCTCTCCCAGTAGGAGAGAAGAAAAGGAAGGCCGCCCCAACTGGGGAGGCCGGAGGGTCCAAGAAGGGAAGGACCCTTCCTCCGGACTTCTCCACCAACGCCGACAACGACGAGGAGGAGTGCCCAACAAGGGCCAAGCCCCTGGCGAGATCGTAAGTGTTCAGATACCCATGGCTTTTTTTCATAGCATAGTGTTCTCTAATGCCGAACAATCATGCAGCCCGCCCAAGGACGAGCTCGCTTGCCGAGCGGGTCTCGAGTTCGCCGGAAGTGGAGAGTACTTCACTTCCGGCCGCCTCCCACCTGCCATGACGACGCCGAGGTGGGGCCCCAAGGGGCCTGGTCAAGAGGAGGTGGCGCAGGAGGCGCCGCAAAGCAACCTCCCGAGTCCAGCGCGAGGAGCGAGACCCCAGGGCTCTAAGCCCGACCTCGTCCGGACTCCATACCGGAACCTTCAGCGGTTCAAGTCCGCAAGCGGCCCCTTCGTAGGAAGGGTAAGACGCCGTGTCCTCCATCCAACCGGAGGCACCGGATAGGCATCGGAGGCGCTTAAAGGCGCCACAATCGACGAGGAGCACCGCACTGTTATGAGTGTTGTGATCCAGAAAGTTCAGTCCGCCAAGAGCGGGCTGACTGAAGCCTGTACCAGCCTTCTAACAGGCTTTGAGGTAAGTTTAGAATATGTAAAAATATTACCGCATAGACAGTAGCCCCTAATGCTTAGTTCGGTGTTCGGAAAGAAAAGCCGGACTAAGGATCTAAAAAGATATACGCAGGAGTCTAACATAAGTATGTCAATATACGATTGCAGGCTGTGCTGCTGACCTCTGCCGCACTGACTGCGGAGGTCAATGCATTGAAGAAGAGCCTCGAGCGGTCCGAGAACGTGCTCGGCCTTGCCAAGAAGCAGCTCGAGGACAGGGAAGGTAAGCAATACCTTATTAAAGAAATACCTTATAGAAAGGATTCGGTTGCAAAAAATGACAGGAATAATGTGGGTATTGTAGGGGCCACAAACGAGGTGGCTGAAGGAAGCGGTGTCATGGCCGAAAGCAAAGCGGCCACGGAGCGCACCGAGCGAGAGAAGCAGGAGGAGCGGGTGGCGGAGGTGCGGCAAGAGCTCCAGGCTCTCGTGGAAAAACACGAGAGTTTGGAGCGTGACTCGAAGACTCGAGAGTCCGAGCTCGCCTCGGCTCTTGAGAGTGCTAAAGCCACTAAGGCCGAAGCCCAAAAATCCCTCCAAGAGATTGAATCATTAAAGAAGATAGCGGCGGGTAAGGCATTCTTTATGCAAAGCAAGCATGTGAAAGTAAATTACCTATTACTTACCCAGATTCGGAGCTCTCCAGGAGCATTCGCAGATCTGCCCGTAGTGTGTCCGATCTTTGTCGCGTTCTACCGCGCCAAGGAGGGGAGCTCGACAGAGAAGGTGTTCTGGTCTCAGTATGCTGAGGCCGAACGTCAGGTGCCCCTGAGCAACCAGCTGAAGCAGCTGGTCGAGCTCCACAAGGTCGCCGAACAGGCCATGAAGGGCCTCATAGTTTGGTTGTGGCCATTGGAAGCCATGCCTGGGAGCTACTTCGGGCTAGTGCAGCGGCTGGTGGACGCATGTCCATGGATTGAAGTCATCAAGCGCTCCGTCTGCATTGAAGGTGCCCGTCGGGCCCTTACCCGTGCTAAAGTGCACTGGGGCAAGCTGGATGCTGAGAAGCATGTGACAGACGGGCCACCGAAGGGCAAGGAGCATCGCAAGCCCGAAATGTACTATGAGGGCGTCATGATGGGTGCCCGCCAGATAGCGGATGAGTGCTCCAAAGATGTAATTTTGAATAGACTCGCATTTGTTATCCTCAGACGCTGAAAACTTGTTCATATGCGCTAAGCAACGCTTGTTAATTTAAAATATTACCTTACGTGCGGCCGTTAATCAAATTTGAGAGATGGCAAGTCGTTGGCTTCAGCCCCCATGCCACAAGTGCCGGGGTGTTCGGGATAAACTTGAGCTCTTGTTCCCATTCTTGGGTCCGTCGAGGAGGCGCTCAACGCATAGCGAACAAGGCAACCGGACTTATAGTGCTTGAACACTCTCACTTAGCCATAGAATTCTATAATTTTAAATTTCGTGAAGCCCCTAGTATTCGGAAGACCGAAGTTCGGGCGCTATCCACGCCTTGGCGGACAATGCCGACTCCTCGCTCTAAGCGGCATAAGTCTTTAGGGACCCGAAAAACCTCTCGAACAGCGACCGGCTCTCACCCTATCATGACGGTCAGTTTTAGCTTTCTCCAATCGAGGTGCTCAACCCAGCTCAACCGGGGCACAATCGCAGTGGTTCTCCCAGCGCTACCTGAGCCGATATAACGGAACGTAAGGTACCAAAACATGGGAGCCGGGCAAACCCAACTATTGACCCAAGACATGATTCGGAGCCGATGCATATAATGCTATAAGTTTGGGGTGCCGCACTTGTGAAAGTGTTCGGACTTATCACACCATACTTTTGGGGTACTTAAGCCCCAGGTGTATTGGCCGTACCAAAGTGTACGGGTGCAACATGTCATGAAATGAACATATATATAGATAAAGAAAGGAGTGCAATAATAGGCAAAAGCTATGTATTGTTTATTCAAAAGGTACCGCAATGGAAGCAGAATGATACAAATAGTGCGATAAGCAAGGGATGGGACTATTTAACATGTCCCCTCCAGGGTAAGCTGCGGGATGGTATGTAAAACAGGTATAATGCTCGTAGTAGAGACCACCTGGACACTCGACGTAGCTTTCTGTTTCCCTGGCTGTTGCATCGTGAGTTCAGCAATTCTAGTGCCGAACAGGACTTCTGGAAAACGGAGTCCTGAAAGTAAGAAAAAAGAAGAAAGAAAACGAATGGCACAATTGGGAGCCCCTAGTGCGGTTGAGCCGCATGCAGGCGCAGTCGTGGTCGTGCCCTCCCCTTATGCCCATGGTATCTTCAGAGCGTAGTTATGTACGTGTAGTACTGGCTTCGCAATTTCGCGAGGGCTGGGGTTGGGGCCGGATTGCTACGCATGCTTGGATCGTGCCAGGCGGTCTTGTTGTAGGTTACTCCGGGCGCGCTTGACAGTGTCCGGACGTTTAGTGGCCGGACTCGAGAATTGCTGTGAGAGGCTGCATTGCACCTCCGCCGCGAGGGCCGCCGTATGCTCCTCCGTTCGGAGAGAGCGTTCGGTGTTTCCATTGACCGTGATTACTCCTCGAGGGCCTGGCATCTTAAGCTTGAGGTATGCGTAGTGCGGCACCGCATTGAACTTTGCAAATGCGGTTCGTCCAAGCAGTGCGTGATAGCCGCTGCGGAACGGGACTATGTCGAAGATTAACTCTTCGCTTCGGAAGTTATCCGGGGATCCGAAGACCACTTCGAGTGTAACTGAGTCTGTACAATTGGCCTCTACACCGGTATGATGCCTTTAAAGGTCGTCTTTATGGGTTTAATCCTTGAGGGTCTATGCCCATTTTGCGACCTTTGTATCCTAATAAATCAGGTTCAGTTGCCGCCGTCCATCGAGGACTACGGTGAGGTGAAATCCGTCAATAATTGGGTCAAGAACCAATGCGGCGAAACCGCCGTGACGGATGCTAGTGGGGTGGTCCCTTCGATCAAAGGTGATCGGGCAGGAGGACCATGGGTTGAACTTCGGGGCGACTGGCTCCATCGCATATACGTCCCTTAGCGCATGCTTCCGCTCCCTTTTGGGTATGTGGATTGCGTATATCATGTTCATCGTCCGCACTTGTGTGGGAAAGCCCTTCTGTCCTCTATTGTTAGGCGGCCGGGGCTCTTCCTCATCATCGCTATGCAGCCCCTTGTCGTTGTTTTCGGCGCTTAGCTTGCCTGCTTGCTTGAACACCCAACAATCCCTGTTTGTGTGGTTGGCTAGTTTTTTGGGGGTGCCATGTATCTGGCACAAGCGATCGAGTATTCGGTCCAAGTTGGACGGGCCACGGTATTTCTTTTGAATGGCTTCTTCCGTTGACCGGGTTTAGAGCCTCTGAATCCGGCATTTATCGTCATATCTTCCAGCATTGTCACCGTTAACGCGGCGTTTATGCTTGTTGCGACGCGACCTGCCATTGCTGTCCTTGGTATCCGAACTACCAGGGTGTTTGGCCAAGTTGTTGCTTCGAGCTAGCCAGCTGTCCTCTCCCGCGCAAAAGCGGGTCATGAGTGTCGTGAGGGCTGCCATGGATTTCGGCTTTTCCTGTCCTAGGTGCCGGGCTAGCCACTCGTCGCGGATGTTGTGTTTGAAGGCTGCTAAGCGCCTCGCATCCGGACCGTCTACGATTTGATTTTTCTTTGTTAGGAACCGCGTCCAGAATTGTCTGGCCGATTCTTCTGGCTGCTGAATTATATGGCTAAGGTCATCGGCGTCTGGTGGTCGCACATATGTGACCTGGAAGTTATCAAGGAATGCGGCTTCCAGGTCCTCCCAACAACCGATTGACTCTGTTGGCAAGCTGTTGAGCCAATGCCGAGCTGGTCCTTTAAGCTTGAGTGGGAGGTATTTGATGGCATGTAGATCATCACCGCGGGCCATGTGGATATGGAGGAGATAGTCCTCGATCCAGACCGCAGGATCCGTGGTACCATCGTATGATTCGATGTTTACGGGTTTGAACCCCTCGGGGATTTGATGATCCATTACTTCATCTGTGAAGCATAGTGGGTGTGCGGCGCCTCTGTATTGGGCTATATCACGACGTAGCTCATATGAGCTTTGTCTACTGTGTTCGGCCCGGCCGGGTTTGATGTATCCGGAGTGAAGGTAATCATCCCGAGTCGTCGGGCGCCCACGCGATCTGTAGATCGATCTTGTATGCTTTGCCTTATCCTCCAATATATCTCGCAAGTCCGGCGCGTTTTCCCGTGCCTTGGTACTTTTTGAGCGGCGTCGGGGTGTGGCTTGAGCGGAGGGCGAGAGGCTTCTTCGTCGCGCCACGGGGTGGCCGGTCTGCCATGTCGTGCTGGTGACGTGGGTGCTTCCTCCTCCGATCGAGGCAACGGACTGCGTTTGGGGTAGCTTTTCTAGGGCGTTCGAGTTCATACTCTTCGCTGCAAGGACTTGATCCATCATCGACTAGCAGGTCTTGGTCAGCTCTAAGCTGTTGCTGCTTTTTCTTGAGGCTGCTTGTCGTGGCCATGAGCCTGCATTTAAACGCTCTTGTTCGACGGGTCCTCAGCACGGCAATTAATTCGTCGTCGAGGCTTGCCTCATCGTCGGAGGGGCGCGATAATTATCGTCCTCTACCTCTCTTTACGCCGCAGACCGTCGTGCGGACTTGCTTCTCTCTCCTCCGCTACCGAGTCCCGCTGGAGGGGTTCGTCTTCGCATCGTCCGGGTATTATTGTCTCCCATGCCGGAATCGCCGTTTTCTTGTGGCGGGATTTAGAACGGCGCGCCCGACGTCGGCGCTTGGGTTGTTTCTTGGAGGGGTCATCCTCCGCCGTTCCATCGCCATTCCCATCTTTTGGGATGTCCACCATGTATATGTCATATGACGAGGTGGCCTTCCAGTGCCCCATGGGCGCTGGCTCTTGATCGTCTCCGGCATCGTCGTCCATACCGTTGATGTCTTCGGAGTCGAAGTCGAGCATGTCGGTTAAATCATCGACAGTGGCTACAAAGTGGGTGGTGGGTGGGCGTTGAATTTCTTCGTCGTCCGAATCCCAACCTTCCTGACCATAGTTCGGCCAGGGCTCCCCTGACAAAGAGAGAGACTTTAATGAGTTCAGGATATCGCCAAAGGGCGAGTGCTGAAAGATGTCCATGGCGGTGAACTCCATAACCGGCGCCCAGTCGGATTCGACTGGTAGAGGCGCGGGAGGTTCGGAGTCCAGAAAGGAGTCCGGCACCTGGGAGTCACGAGCTTTGCAAAGGACAGGGATGGTGTTCGGCTCAATCACCGTAGAGATTTCAGCCCCCGAGGCGGTGTCCAACCAACCATCCTCGATCGGCGAAATCGGCTCCGGATTAAGGGCCGGAGCGGGCACTGGTGCGGCATCCGGGGCACTGTCCGGCGGCAGAGCTAGCTCGTACCCATCGAGACAGTGCGGCACGCTCGGCTGTGGCTCGAATCCGTCGAAGATCAAGTCTCCGCGGACATCGGTCGTATAGTTCAAGCTTCCAAATCTGACCTGATGGCTGTGGGGCGAAGCTTCGATCTGCTCCAGATGGCCTAGCGAATTGCCCGCAGCAAAGCCGCCGAATCACGAAGATCTGTCCGGGAAGAAAAGTCTCACCCTGGACTGCATCGTTGCTGATGATTGAAGGAGCCATCGGGCCTATAGGTGACGACACAGAGGAACTCTCAATGAAAGCACCAATGTCGGTGTCAAAACTGGCAGATCTTGGGTAGGGGGTCCCGAACTGTGCGTCTAGGCGGATGGTAACAGGAGACAAGGGACACGATGTTTTACCCGAGTTCGGGCCCTCTCGATGGAGGTAATACCCTACTCCCGCTTGATTAATATTGATGATATGGGTAGTACAAGAGTAGATCTACCACGAGATCGAGAGGCTAAACCCTAGAAGCTAGCCTATGGTATGATTGTTGTTCGTCCCACGGACTTTGAAACCCTTCGGTTTATATAGACACGAATAGGGTTAGGGTTACACAGAGTCGGTTACAATGGTAGGAGATCTACATATCAGTATCGCCAAGCTTGCCTTCCACGCCAAGGAAAGTCCTATCCGGACACGGGACGAAGTCTTCAATCTTGTATCTTCATAATCCAGGAGTCCGGCCAACGATGATAGTTCGGCTATCCGGACACCCCCTAATCCAGGACTCCCTCAGGAAGCGTTTAGTAACGCGGTTGATGTAGTCAAACGTGTTCGCGATCCAACGATCCAAGCACCGAACGTACGGCACCTCTGCGTTCAGCACACGTTCAGCTCGATGACGTCACTCGATCTCTTGATCCAGTTGAGGACGAGGGAGAGTTCCGTCAGCATGACGGCGTGGCGACGGTGATGATGAAGTAACCGACGCAGGGCTTCTCCTAAGCACTACGACGATATGACCGAGGTGTGTAACTATGGAGGGGGGCACCGCACATGGCTAAGAGAAGGCTTGGTGTGCCTTTGGGGTGCCCCTCCCACGTATATAAAGGTGGGGAGGAGAGGTGGCCGGCCCAAGGGGGGGCGTGCCATGGGGGAGTCCTACTTGAACTCCCGGTCCAAGTAGGATTCGCCCCCCTCCCTTTCCTATTCCCACTAGAAGAAGGAGGGAAGGAGGAGGAGGAGAGAAGGAAAAGGGGGGCTGCTCCCCCAACCCTTGTCCAATTCGGTTTGGGCTTGGGGGGCGCCTCCACCTGGCCACCGCCTCCTCTCTCCACTAGGGACCATGAAGGCCCATTAACTCCCGGGGGGTTCCAGTAACCCCCGATACTCCAGAAAATGTCCGAACCTTTCCGAAACCATTCCGGTGTCCAAACAGAACCTTCCAATATATCAATATTTATGTATCGATCATTTCGAGACTCCTCGTCGTGTCCGTGATCTCATCCGGGACTCCGAACAAACTTCGGGACATCAAATCACATAACTCATGATACAAATCGTCATCGAACGTTAAGCGTGCGGACCCTACGGGTTCGAGAACTATGTAGACATGACCGAGACACATCTCCGGTCAATAACCAATAGCGGAACCTGGATGCCCATATTCTACGAAGACCTTTATATTATGTTGTTATTCTACGAAGATCTTTATCAGTCAAACCGCATAACAACATATGTTGTTCCCTTTGTCATTGGTATGTTACTTGCCCGAGATTCGATCGTCGGTATCATCATGCCTAGTTCAATCTCATTACCGGCAAGTCTCTTTAGTCGCTCCGTAATGCATCATCCCGCAACTAAATCATTAGTCACATTGCTTGCAAGGCTTATAGTGATGAGCATTACCGAGAGGGCCCAGAGATACCTCTCCGATACACGGAGTGACAAATCCTAATCTCGATCTATGCCAACTCAACAAACACCATCGGAGACACCTGTAGAGCATCTTAAAAATCACCCAGTTATGTTGTGACGTTTGATAGCACACAAGGTGTTCCTCCGGTATTCGGGAGTTGCATAATCTCATAGTCAGAGGAACATGTATAAGTCATGATCAAAGCAATAGCAATAAAACTAAACGATCATATATGCTAAGCTAACGGATGGGTCTTGTCCATCACATCATTCTCAAATGATGTGATCCCGTTCATCAAATGACAACACATGTCTATGGCTAGGAAACTTAACCATCTTTGATTAACAAGCTAGTCAAGTAGAGGCATACTAGGGACACTCTGTTTGTGTATGTACTCACACATGTACTAAGTTTCCGGCTATACAATTCTAGCATGACTAATAAACATTTATCATGATATAAGGAAATATAAATAACAACTTTATTATTGCCTCTAGGGCATATTTCCTTCACCAGTTCCATTTCAAAAGCTTATGCATCTCCGGATGCTGACTACTAGAAGGATGAAGTCCGTAGCGAGATGGATTCCATCTTGGCAAACGAGACATGGGAGATGACTGATCGTCCCTATGGTTGCCAACCATTGGGATGTAAGTGGGTGTTCAAGAACAAGCTTAGGCCCGATGGTACCGTTGAGAAGTTCAAGGCTATGCTTGTGGCCAAGGGTTATACACAAAAAGAAGAAGAGGATTTCTTTGATACTTTCTCACATGTGGCTAGACTGACAAACATTCGAGTGTTACTCGCGTTGGCTGCCTCACATGGTCTTCTCGTTCATTAGATGGACGTTAAGACGGCTTTCCTCAACGGAGAGATAGACGAGGAAATTTACATGCAACAGCCAGATGGCTTTGTAGTAAATGGCCAGGAAAGAAAGGTGTGCAAGCTAGTGAAATCTTTGTATGTCCTGAAACAAGCGCCTAAGCAGTGGCATGAGAAGTTCAACACTGCTTTGACATCTGCTGGCTTTGTTGTTAACGAAGCTGACAAATGTGTATACTCTATGGTGGGGCGAAGGAGTTATACTGTATCTGTATGTCGATGACATACTGATATTTGGGACCCACCTCAAAGTCATTGAGGAGGTCAAGGATTTTCTATCTCATAACTTTGAGATGATAGACCTGGGCGTGGCTGATGTTATCTAGAACATCAAGCTACTGATAAATAATGAGGGTGGAATTACACTTTTGCAATCCCACTATGTTGAGAAGATTTTGAGCCGTTTTGGATATTCGGACTGGAATCCTTCTGCAACACCATATGATCCTAGCATGTGGATTCAAAAGTTCGAAGGCACGGCTGTAGATCAATTGAGATATTCTCAAGTGGTTGGTTCACTGATGTACCTAGCCTGTGCTACTCGTCCTGAAATCGCATTTCTTTGTGTGCAAACCGAGCAGTTTGTTTCAATGCGGGAGATGTGCATTGGCATGCTGTTGAGCGAGTGATGCGCTATTTGCAAGGTATTGTGAACTACGAAATTCACTATTCTAAAGAACTTGAGGGGTATAGTGATTCTAATTGGATATCTGATGATGATGAGATGAAAGCCACAAGTGGATATGTCTTCACACTTGGTGGTGGTGCCGTTTCCTGGAAGTCTTGCAAGCAAACGATCTTAACGAGATCGACTATGGAAGCAGAACTCACGGCATTAGACACATCATGCATCAAAGCAGAATGGCTTCGAGAGCTTTTGTTGGATTTGCCAGTGGTTGATAAACCAGTCCAGGCTATCCTTATGAACTATGACAATAAAATTGTGATTGCTAAGGCTAAGAGTCCAAAGGACAATATGAAATCCACAAATCACATAAGAAGAAGATTGAAATATGTCAGAAAATCAAGAAACTCTGGAGTGATAGCATTGGATTATATCCATACTGCTAAAAATCTGGCAGACCCTTTTACGAAAGGGCTATCACGGATTGTGATAGAAAATGCATCGAGGGACATGGGTATGAGACCCATGTATGTTGCCATGGGGGTAACCCAACCTACGTGATCGGAGATCCCATGAATTAGGACCTGGGAAAACAATCCAGCGGTCAACTGAGGAGAGTATCATTAATTAACCCACTCTGTTGGAGAGTATCTATACCGATCCGACTTCAGACGCTCAAATCTATGTGTTCAGTGTTATCCCTGGATCGGTGATGCTGACACACACAGTACTCGAAGGATTTATAACAGAGTGGCAATCACACACTTATTACATCGAATGTCTCAAAAGAGAACTTATTACAATAAATATGGCTTAAGGCCATCTAAATAAAATAACAGCAGAAGGCTTGGAAGATAAAGTGAGTCCATCAACTCCAACGGCATAACTGAGTGCATGACAAACAACCTAGCGCACCTTACTCTTCGTCTGAAAAGTCTGCAACATGATATGTTGCAGCCCGGAATGGGTCAGCACATGGAATATGCTGGCAATATAACACAGTAGAGCAATGAATGATAAATGCTATCACTACATGCATATATGGCTGGTGGAGGCTCTATGGTTATAATGTTTTCTTGAAAAGCCAATTTTCCCTACAACAAAGGAATAGATTTTATTTAACTATCATGGTGGTTGAAACATCATTGAGAAGGTTCCTCCAACTCAATCCCAATTAAAGTAGTCATTTACAACCCATCAAATTAGCTTAGAGTGATGAGATCAAATCAATAATTCAAGTACCGGATACTCAAGATGTCCATAACGGGGACACGGCTAACCATGATTAGTTTATACACTCTGCAGAGGTTTGCACACTTTTCCCCACAAGACTCGATCTCCTCCGTTGGATTTCTCGCACTACATGGTGTTTGAGAAACGGATGACCGAGACACAGTCTTTCAGAAGCACTAACTCCTTACTCTGGGTAGACAGTTACACCTACTTTCCCTCTACATCTGCTAGCCTACCACTGAAAGAGGTCATGCAACCTACTCAACTATGCTAGAGCCCATAATAGCTTATGGCTGCACACGGAAGTTTCTAGCATGAATAATCTTATGATCCCTTTGAGCCTGGGTGGCGGACCGTAGGATGATCACACGGGTGCTCCGGGATATCCTAGGACAACACTGGATTCTACAGGTGCCCATGAGCAATCCACCCAGATGTGTATTAATGTTGCCACCTTAAGTTGAACCATTAATTAACAACTCACATCTGTCATGGATACACTCAAACTCAATCCACGTCTACGAGCATAGCATCGCAATATAAGCATAACGTATAAGTAACTCCCAAAGGTTTGAAAATAAAACAGGTCATAGGTTCTACCTCATCATCTACTTCCAGACCCACATGTTAAGAGGTCCTACTCATGCAATGTGTGAGGGTTGAAACTAATGCATAAAACTAGGTAGTAAAGGGGTATGATCAATGTGTTACTTGCCTTGCTGACGATCCGCAACACCTAGTGACTCGTAGTAGCACGCTTTGCACTATGGGAATTCTATCACAAACAAACAATAACATACATAAGCAATCAAGCAAAGATGCACGGGTAAAACTCGAATAAGAATATCTAACCAGAAATCAACTGAAGAACTCCGGTTTACGAAAAGAATCAAATCAAACGGAGCAATGAAACTCAAACTACGAAAGAAACAAGATTCGTTTACTAATCTGGATTAAAGTCAAATTTTACAATACCAAAATCTTATTCAAGTTGATTAAACAGAGAGAGGGCTTCGAGACGAAGATCTATGCGCTTGTTTCACCTGATTTGGATAAACGAGCGAAAAGATAAACTAAAGCGTCGATCAAGGCAGAAATCGTGATCGAAAATAATCACGGAAAAACCCTAGAAAATAAAACGAGACGAACAGGCTAACAAATGAACGTTCGCTGTCTGCGGCTAACTAATGAACAACGTTCGTTAAAACGAACGTCCGCTAAATATCTAAACCGAAAAAACCGAACCGATCTATTTAAAAAATAGATCTAGGGTTTCTAAAACAAACCGATCGGTTAACCGAAAAAAACAACGAACGGCGGCGGGGCTACCTCCGGCGAAACATCGGCGGGGCGGGGCGGTGTCGGCGGGGCTCCGGCGGCTGTAGTGGTGAGGGGCGACGGCGGCTCGACGTTCACGGCGGGCGACGGGCGGCGGCGATGGTTATGCGGTGCGGGCGGCGGTGGCGGGTGGCGGAGAGGGCGGCGGGATGGCGGCTTATAAAGGGGGGGGTCGGGGTGGTCCGACTTGGGGGAGGGGGTGGCCGGTGGCGTGGCGGCGCGGGACTCCGGCGAGTCCGAGCCGGGCACGGGAGGGAGGCGGCGGCGCTAGGCGGGCCGGCCTTCTCAGCTGGGCTTCGGCCCAGTCGGCCGGGAAACTTTTTTTTAAAATAATAATTCCGCCGAAAAAAGAAAAATCCTAATAAAATAAAATAAAAATTTAAAAATACCAAAACAAATTTTCACCGTCTAAATAGAATATTTAGAACAAAGTGAAGATTTTCTTGGCCTAAAATGCAAATTTAAATTATATAATTTTTTCCTAATCCAAATAAAATTGATATAAAATTCAATTAAAATTTCCAATATTTTATTTGTTTTGGAGAAGCCGTATTATCTCCTCTCATATATTTTTAATATGAAAAATTTTCGGAGAGAAAGATAGTAAAAATCAAAATGAGCCTTGTTTTGATATTTGAAAAAAAATTCAAATATGAAAAACGTGAAATCCCCAACTCTCTCCGTGGGTCCTTGAGTTTCTTAGAATTTCGAGGATCACAAAGCCAAATGTAAATTGAAAAATGATATGCATGAATGATCTATGTATAACATTCCAAATTGAAAATTTGGGATGTTACATACCTACCACCCTTAAGATGAATCTCGTTCTCGAGATTCGGGTTGGCTAGTGTCAGGACCCCGATTCCAAGTCACATCGACCTAGCCGGTAACACCTCATATCACTTTGCGGCCTCACACACGGTATTCCTACGGGTGTCGCCTTACCATGGCCCGGGACCGTTTGCGCCTTTTGGCTCACGTATATGATAGTGTTGCTAGCATCCACATGACAAAGAACCCGGGCCGACATGGCTAGTCGTGAACCCAAAGCGGCGCTAACCTATGGGGACAGGCATACATGAATCACATCGAGCATGCCGGTCATCAACGTATGAGTTCGGGCTGTAGCACTGGGCTAACAGGACTCTGGTATCCCGGGCTGTAGAAAGGCTAGGCAGGACTCAATATCACCGCGTGACATTTCCCCGAAGGGACATACATAGGAACGAAATGAAACACATGCCGGCCAGTCAAGTGTCCAAGCAGTAGTGCTGGGCTAGCAGGACTCTGGTGAACCGGGCTGTAGCGGACTACTATCGCTCAGAAGCACAAGACTACATTTCCCCATATGAGAGGCTGCCAAGGATAAACAACAAGTTTGTCGGATCCCACTCATACCAAGCATTTCAGTCATACACGCAATATGCCCGTATGAGTAAATACAACAAGGCATCACAACAAAACTCTACAACTCAAGTACTTTATTTAAGAGGCTCCGAGGAGCCATACATAACATATCCATACAGGTAGGGGTCACATGACCCAACACTCAAGTCATACAACATACAAGCTCGTGCGGAAGCAAACTAGTCTGAGTACAGACTCTAGAAAGAAAGAGAGCTTGTCGAAGCCCTTCTATCTACAATGGCCCTTCACAAGCCTTGGATCACCACCTGGGTGGCTAGTTCACTCGTCGATGTCAAGGTCTACATAAAACCCATCGGAGGGGTGGTGTTGTCGTCTGAAAAACATTAATTAAGCAAACATGAGTACGGAGGTACTCAGCAAGTCTTACCACGTAATCCTATCATACATGCACATTCTCAAGAAGGTGGTGGAGTTATTTGCAAAGAAGCCAGCTTTGACTCTTGGCTAAGCTATCCCACGTGACACCACTTGTAAAGCATTAGTCGCACACGCAGTCCACTAATCACCATCACAATACTCCTTGTGGATCCTCTCTCGTCATCCCACGAGAGGGCCATCCATGATACTCACACTTATCTTGAGGCTTTTAGTAGTATCCATTTACTTGTCTATGAACTGATATAGGTAACCCAGAAGTCCTTCTCCGTGGACACGGCTATTGAATAGATCATATTAAACCCTGCAGGGTGTACTTCTTCACACACGCTCACCACTTACCGCCGTTTACACGACATGTACTCGGCAACCTTCAAGCGGAAGCCCAACGTGGGTGTCGGCCACAGCCTACCTGAACACTCAAGTCCCGAGTCCAGGTTTATCGCCTATTCGGGTTCCATCCGCAGGGAGTCCGGCCGAGGTTTCCCATACAGCCCGAACGATGTGCGGGGTTCCCGAGATACCAAACGGGCACTTTCGGTACACCGGGCCATGTGCCTACCGCAACACAACCCACCCCTAAGGTCAGCGCTATGCGGCCCCCAAAGATACTACAAACACCAGAAACTACTTGCAACTCCCGGACTGAGAACAAGGGTGGTTAAGAAGCCGAGAGGGTCAATTAAGGATCCCAATGCGTGGTAGTAACTGTTTCATGGATCACAAACACAAATCTCAGTTCTTAGGATCGGCTTCAATGAAACAACCCACCATGTACTCCTACATGGCCTCTCGTCGATACCTTTACCAAAACGTGTTCAACACTTTCACTCTCGAACCAACACAACCTTTCACTCCAGTTCATCATCCCGATGAGCCAGACCTAACACAACTCTAAGCATAGCAAGCATAGCATGGTAGGAATCACAAACATGGCTCAAACAACTCCTACACATACTAGTGGGTTTCATCTAGATATCGTGGCAATGACAGTCATGCAAAGGAAGTGGGTTCAACTACCGCAGCACACAACAGTTTGAATCGCGTTGTCTTAATGCAAGAACGAGAGCGAAGCGAGAACATGGGTTTGTATCGGAATGATCAATGAGTGCTTGCTCGATGGAGTGGTGGTAGGATAACGCCTTCAGACGGATATTCGGGATTATCCTCGGAGGCAGAACCTATCACGAAAGACATACCGAAAATAAACACACATGGCAATATGCAACAATATGATGCATGCTATGATATGGCATTATGAATATGTGTTGGCTTAATGCAAGCTAGAACGATTAGGGATGAACTCATTTGAACCAAAGATTCAAATGCTAGCTCATTTAAAATAGCCCTAAAGGTGTAATATCTTATTCTGCTTAAACAGCAAGGTTAACTTGTTTTAACATGCATGAAGCCTGTACAAATGGATAGAATAGATTTTTCTGATCATTTTTCATATATAAATCTTTGCATTTGGAGTTACAGATTAAATGTTATGAATTTTTGAAGTTTGAACTATATTCTGGAATTTCCTATAATAGAATAAATCCAGAAATCAATTTATTGCGTCAGCCATGCGTCAGCATGACGTCAGGGTCAACGGAGACGCCTGTGTCAAACCCGACCGTGTGTCCAGGGTGTCAGGGTAATTAGTTTAACTAAACTTTAATTAAAACTAAACCTATTTAGTTAAATGGGCTGGGCCCCACTGTCATTGACTCATCAGAGTCAACCAAGGCCCACCGTGGTCAAGGTCAACGTCGGCTGCCCGGCTGCCCAGTCAGCGAGCGACGCTGGCGGCGGAAGTGAGTTTGGCCATTCCGCGACCAAACGAGCCGGGAAGGTGGCTATGGGTAGCTGAGGACATGCCGCACTTGGTGGAGTCGGTTGGGGTCGGGGCGGCCGGAATCGGCGCCGGCGACGACCTAGGCGGCCGCCGGAGTTCGGCCGAAGGCGAACTCGAGGCTAGAGGGGTCGGTGAGGTGCGAGGAGTGCATGGTTAGACCCCATGGGGTGCGGTGAGTGCAATGGACACCAAGAGGTGGCCGGAGAGTGACCGGGAGCACGTCGGCGACGAGCTCCACGGCGGCGGGTGCGGGTGAGCTCCGTTCGGTTGCTACTGCTGCCGAGAGCGAGGGAGAAAGGGAAGGGGAGATAGATGGGCTCACGGGCAACTCAGAGAAACGCTCGTTGAGGTCGGGGACGGGCCGAAGCGACGACGGCGTTGAAGGGGATCTCCGGCGACAGTGGACTCGGTCGAGGTCGGTGTGGTGGACTCGGGCTACTCGAGCACGCGGGGCTCGGCTAGCTCGACGTAGTTGAGGGCGGCGGAGCTACTAGACAAGACGGGGAGGAGCACGGACGGCGGGGAGCGCGTCTACGGCGATGGTGCGGCGGCGGTGGCGTCGGCCATGGCGGGGGAGCGCGAGAGAGAGGAGCCGGGGAGGAGAGGAGGTGTCCAGGGGGTTCGGGGAGAGAGGGAGAGTGAACCGCGTCGCGGCTAGGCGAGGGGAGCGGTGAGGCGGCGACCAGGTGCGTGGCACCCATGCGGTGCTCGCCGCCGAGCACCTGGCTGCCTGCCTGGCCGAGCCAAGCAGCTCGCTGGCACGGCTGCTGGGCTGGGCCGGAAGGTGGGCCGGGTAGGTGGCGCCAGGTAAGTTTTCTTATTTGTTTTTCTTTTTCTATTTCTCTGCAACTTTGTGGAGTTTTTAAAAATACTAACACAGTTTCAAAAATCACCAAACTGCTCCTGGTCCATAGTTGGATTATTTCCAACATGAAACATTTTAGTTTGGAAATATTTGGGCATTTGCAATATTTTATATAATTTGAAATGCTCAAATTCAAATACTTATGAATTAATTCAAAGACCTTTGGATGACCTAGAAAATGGTGCACCACTTTTGGCAGAGGCTCTGAACCAAAGCAAAGGTGATGAGCATTTTGAAGGGCATTTCAGGTTCATTGAAATAATTTTTAGTAAACCCTAGTTGGATTAAAAGGGGTTCTGGGGGTTTCTGTCCTTCCCCATTTCAAATTCAAATGAAATTTAAACATGATGCACACCCTAATGCATGGACTAGCTAGGATGTGACAACTCACCCCCACTCAAAAGAATCTCGTCCCGAGATTTAGGATCCGTTGTGAAAAAGGTGGGATACTCAAGTCGAAGACGATCCTCCCTTTCCCAAGTTGCTTCTTGCTCGGAATGGTTTGACCATTGAACCTTTAGAAACTTGATATTCGGCGTCGAGTGGTACATTCGAAGCTTGATCGAGAATCTGAACGGGATATTCTCGATAGGTGAGGTTATCTTGGAGATCAAGCGTTTCGTGGTCCACTCCACGGATAGGATCCGAGAAGCAATGCACGAGTTGGGAAATGTGGAAGACATCATGGACTCACGGAAAGATGCGGAGGTAGTTCCAATTGGTAGGCAACTTCTCCTCGTTTGGCAAGAATGCGAAAGGGTCCAATGTAACGAGGAGCCAACTTGCCTTTGATACCGAATCGATGGGTTCCCTTCAAAGGAGTAACCCGAAGGTAAGCCTTCTCGCCAATTTCATAAGCCATAGGCTTATTCTTGCGGTCATATTGGCTCTTTTGGCGAGATTGGGCTGTTTTCAATTTCTCACGAACAACGCGAACCTGCTCTTTTGCTTCCTGGATCATATCCGGGCCAAAGAGTTGTCTTTCCAGTTTCGACCAGTTAAGAGGCGTTCGACATTTCCGTCCCATAAAGAACTTGAAAGGAGCTTTGCCTAAGCTAGCTTGATAACTATTGTTATAAGAGAACTCGGCGAATGGAAGGCATTTCTCCCAATTCATGCCGAAAGAGATGATGAAGCTTCAAGCATATCCTCTAGGATTTGATTGACTCGTTCTACTTGACCACTTGATTGAGGCTGGAATGCGGTGCTAAAGGAGAGAAGAGTTCCCATAGCATTTTGGAAACTTTCCCAAAATCGAGAGGCGAAAAGACTTCCACGGTCTGAGTTAATCTCCAATGGAACACCATGAAGAGACACTATTCGAGAGATGTACAAATCAGCTAGCTGGCTAGCGGTTATACTCTCACGAACGGGTAGAAAGTGGGCTACTTTGGAAAGACGATCGACGACAACGAAGATAGCATTATTCCCTCTCTTGGTCCTCGGGAAACCCGGTAATGAAATCCATACCAATTTTATCCCATTTCCATTCAGGAATTTCCAAAGGTTGAAGGGTACCAAAGGGCCGTTGATGCTCGCTTTAACTCGACGACGAGGCGTCGCAATTAGCAATGTATTGAGCGATTTCTCTCTTCATCCTAGTCCACCAAAACCTCTAGCGTAGGTCTTGATACATTTTAGTACTACCGGGATGAATGGTGAGAGGAGAGTCATGAGCTTCCTTAAGGATCAGTTGCCGTAGCTGTTGTTTCTTGGGAACCACCAAGCGGTTCTCAAAGAAGACAACACCTCGTTCATCTATGGAGAAACACTTAGCAGCTCCGCTAGCAATGTTCTCCTTGATCCGAGATATCCCTCTATCATCAGCTATGATTCGATCCGTAAGGTTAGGTTTCGCCACCAGGGTGGAAAGGAATCCTCGAGGAACAATGTGAAGATTAAGCTTACGAAATTCCTCGTGGAGAAATGGTTGACTTTGTTGTAACATTAGATTGTTACAATAAGATTTGCGACTTAGTGCGTCAGCCATGACATGGGCTTTGCTTGGGGTGTAAGATATTCCTAAGTCGTAATCTGTAATCAATCTCAACCCAACGTCTTTGCACGAGATTCAAATCCGGTTGGGTGAAGATATATTTCAGACTTTGGTGATCGGTGTAGATTTCTAGCGATTACCAAGAAGGTAATGTCGCCAGGTTTTGAGTGCATGAACCACTGCCGCAAGCTCTAGATCGTGTGTGGGATAGTTATCCTCATGTGGACGAATCGTCGAGAAGCGTAGGCAATCACATGACGATCTTGCATGAGTATGCAACCTAGTCCTTGTCGCGAGGCGTCGCAATAGATAATAAAGTCCTTAGAAAAATCTGGTGGAACAAGTACGGAGCAGACGTCGAGCGTCTTTTCAGCCTCTGAAAGCTGAACTTCGCCTTTATGGGCGTCCATTCGAACTTCTTATCTTTCTTGAGGAGTTCGGTTAGAGGTTTAGCAACTTCAGAGAAATTCTCGATGAAGCGGCGGCGATGCTTCGCTAAACCGAGGAAACTCCGAACTTGCTTGACCGATTCAGGTGGAGTCCGATCAAGGGCGGCTTGAACTCGCTTCGGGATTGACGCAATGCCCTTACCAGAGATTACATGGCCTAGATAGGTCACTTACGGTAACAGAATTCACACTTAGAGAATTTGGCATAAAGGCGGTGCTCTCGAAGTTTCATCAATACTAGCCTTAGATGTTCAGCATGTTCTTCCTCATTCTTGGAGTAGATGAGTATATCATCGGGGTATACCACGACGAATTTATCCAAATACTCCATGAAGATTGAATTCATTAACCAAGAGAAGGTGGCTGGAGCATTGGTTAATCCAAAGGACATGACGGTGTACTCGTATTGACCATAACGAGTAACAAAGGCCGTTTTAGGAATGTCCCCGTTCTTGATTTTCATTTGATGGTAGCCCAACCTCAAATCCATCTTGGAAAAGACTGAGGATCCAGCGAGCTGATCATACAAATCGTTGATCCTGGGGAGCGGATACTTGTTCTTGATAGTGACCAAATTGACAGGTCGGTAATCCACAACCATCCGATCCGTTCCATCCTTCTTCTTGACGAAGAGGACGGGGCAAGCCCATGGGGATGAACTAGGACGGATGAAACCCTTTTGCAAGGACTCATCGAGTTGTTTCTTAAGTTCGGCTAGTTCTAGGGGTGCCATCTTATAAGGTCTTCTAGAAATTGGGACGGTTCCAGGAACAAGATCTATCACGAACTCGACATCCCTGTCAGGTGGAACACCTGGCAGTTCTTCTGGAAAGACATCCAGAAAATCACGGACTACCGGAATATCTTCGAGGTCTGGAAGGGGGTTGGCATTTAAGGAGTAAAGCTGGCGCTTCGACACTCGGGTTAAAACATTAACTGTCTTGCCCGAAGGATGGGTGAGTTGAACAGTTCTAGTAGAGCAATCAATCTTAGCGTAATGGGCTGACATCCAGTCCATACCCAAGATGATGTTTATGTCCGAGGACTTGAGAGCTATTAAAGATGCAAGAAAGACTAATCTGTCGACAAGAATTTCATTCCCACGACTTATTCTAGAGGTTTGCCATCTAGAACCGTGGGTCTGAATTTCCATGGAGGTGTGCATGTCACGAGAATCGTGGTGTTGTGCAATCGTGCATAGCTCTCGAAATAAATGAATGATATGTTCCAAAGATCAAAGAACGATTGCCGGATGGCAATTAACAAGGAGCGCATCGAGAACGGCGTTGGGATCCTCATAGGTTTCTTCAAATTTGAAACATAGTTGACGTGGCCACGTAGCGATGGCAGCTGGTTTAGCATAGAGCACCTTTCTGGCTGGCTTGCCACGGCCAATGAACTTTCCAATTTGACTGGGGTTGTTTTGGGGACACTCACGGATGTAGTGGCCCGTCTCTCCACACTTGAAGCAAGTTATCATATTGGGGCGTGGAGCAGCATTAGCAGCAGGGCCTCCATAAGTCTTGGGCGGAACATACTGCTGGTTGGGGCGAGGCGCCTCAAAGGACGGCCTCGGGTGAACACAGGGTGGTGGCAGTATTTGGAATCCAAACCCGGCGCTTCCGAGATCGAGCGGATGAAGAGCCGTGGTCACGGACGTGCTGCGTGAAGCCTCAAAATCAGATCGCCCGGCCAAAGACCGATAGCCTTATTGACTAGCTTCGGAAGAGAAGTGCACTCATGCAGACGAAGGTCTCGGCGTAGCTCAGGGCTAAGTCCCTTGCGGAACCTTGCCTGCTTCTTGGCATCGGTAGAAACTTCTTCGGGAGCATAACGTGCTAAGTTCCCAAACTCACGGCTGTAAGCATCCACTGTCAGCCTACCTTGGGTGAAACTGCAGAATTCCTCCCTTTTGCGATCCATGAGACCTTCTGGGATGTGATGCTCACGGAAGGCGGCACTGAATTCAGCCCAAGTGGTAATTTGTCCAACCGGACGCATAGCCTCATAATTCTCCCACCAGAGGCTAGCAGGGCCTTCGAGATGATAAGCGGCAAAAGTAACTTTATCAGCCTCATCCACGTTGGCAGTACTCAGCTTGTGGTTGATGCTGCGAAGCCAATCATCCGCGTCGAGAGGCTCAACGGAATATTTGAACTTCGGTGGATACATCTTGACGAAGTCATTGAGTGAAACCAAATCATTTCTTGGCTGGCGTGCGGTGTTTTGCTCAATCCGCTCCAGTAAACGATTGGTCTCACGCTTATTGCGTTCTGCTTCCAGCATAACCTCGGCCAAAGATGGCGGTTGAGGCAGATTCACATTTCTGGCTGCATCAAGCTTCCGCCTGCCCGGAGCAGCAGGATTGTTGCGGGTGTTGACCATCCTAGGAAACAAAACAACGGTTTAAACCAGGATGGCAGAATTTAGCAAGGAAGTGTGGAATGTAATGGATAACACGGAATGCAAAGATGTTCATCCGTATGACATGGTAATATAGAACTGCCATATATATACCAACGGTCATACACACCATTCATAGTTTAGTACAAGCTCGACGGAGTACAACTATAAGGAAAGGCGTTACATCTCATCGGAAGCATTCCAACTTCTATGCATTATTTTTCTACACTTCCGGAATGATACACACTAAGTTATATTCCACAAGTCACGCAGGACGGTGGAAATACAACTATTACAACACTAGGGATACTACTACTAACTCAGGCAGCTCTGTAGTAGTCCTCATAGAAGTCACCACCCAAGCCTGGAAGTGGAACATGATCATCCGGAAACAGACGATCCTGTGGAGCTTGCGGACCATAGGGACTCGGATGTGGCCGTGGTCCAACAAACGGCGGCAGACGAGGTCCACGAGGAGGGGTGATGCCTCCAACCTCACGCCACTCCATAAAGTCTGGCAGACCAGCCCGCACAGGGTACAAGTCCCTCATGTCCATGTATCCGGCTTGCACGGCAGGTGCAAACCGAGTCAGAGTAGCCCAGTGATCAGAACGGGCATTAAAGAGCTCCATACGCAAGGCCCGGTTTTCACGGTCCTTGTCTTCCAGCATCTCTGTAGTGGTGCGAAGAAGTGAGTCCTCATGGGATGCATCGCTGTACATACCCTGAAGGTAGCCATGCGCCCCAGGGAGGGATGCTGGCATGTAGCGGAAATCGGTGTTGCCCAGCAAGGCAGTTCTGGCTCGAATAATTGTCATCATTGAATAGGCTGCATCTTGCACGGACATTCCAATAGTGATCCCAAGTCCATAAGAACAGTGGAGCAGTTCAAGAGCTCGGATAAGATGGATAAATCCTGACCGTGCACGATATTGGCTTTGATTAAAATCCCTAAACTGCTCCTCGACGGTATATTCAGGATACCATCGGTAACCGGTCTCGATCATCACCGAACCAACATTGTCGTGTGACCACACACATCAATGCAACGGGTCGACGAACCACTTGGTTACGGGGACGGTGGCCATCTGAAAGCACAGCCACAATGCAAAGACATTAGAATTTCTAGGGAAAATCGGGCAGCATAACATCTGTAAATGCTCAAAATCAGATTTGAGACATTCAAAATCAGATTGCAAAACCACTCAACAACATCATATCAAGGTTCTGGTTCAACTGATAGCATACTAAAAATTAGTAGAACTGAACTGAGGATGTAACCAACAATCCTATAAGTTACTACGGATTAGTAACACGTGAACCTGATAGAGAGAAGAGAGCCTAGTCCTATACCCATGTAGAATGAGAAGAGGATGACTCAGATCAGAGGGCATAAGGTAAAGGAGTAAAAGAGCCTTACGTTCCCTCCCACAATCAATTCCCCTACATATAACTAAAGCATTTCTAGACTCAACATCGACCAGTTTGGCTTAGCGAACCTACAGGCAGCCCTTTCTCGATGCCAACGCTGTCACGACCCGATTCCAAGTCACATCGACCTAGCCGGTAACACCTCATATCACTTTGCGGCCTCACGCACGGTATTCCCGGGTGTCGCCTTACCATGGCCGGGACCGTTTGCACCTTTTGGCTCACGTATATGATAGTGTCGCTAGCATCCACATGACAAAGAACCCGGCCGACATGGCTAGTCGTGAACCCAAAGCGGCGCTAACCTATGGGGACAGGCATACATGAATCACATCGAGCATGCCGGTCATCAACGTATGAGTTCGGGCTGTAGCACTGGGCTAACAGGACTCCGGTATCCCGGGCTGTAGCAGGCTAGGCAGGACTCCGAATATCACCGCGTGACATTTCCCCGAAGGGACAGACATAGGAACGAAGTGAAACACCGCCAGTAAAGTGTCCAAGCAGTAGTGCTGGGCTAGCAGGACTCTGGTGAACCGGGTTGTAGCGGACTACTATCGCTCAGAAGCACAAGACTACATTTCCCCATATGAGAGGCTGCCAAGGAGAAAAAACTAGTTTGTCGGATCCCACTCATACCAAGCATTTCAGTCATACACGCAATATGCCCGATATGAGTAAATACAACAAGGCATCACAACAAAACTCTACAACTCAAGTACTTTATTTAAGAGGCTCCGAGGAGCCATACATAACATATCCATACAGGTAGGGGTCACATGACCCAACACTCAAGTCATACAACATACAAGCACATGCGGAAGCAAACTAGTCTGAGTACAGACTCTAGAAAGAAATAAAGCTTGTCGAAGCCCTTCTATCTACAATGGCCCTTCACAAGCCTTGGATCACCATCTGGGTGGCTAGTTCACTCGTCGATGTCAAGGTCTACATAAAACCCATCGGAGCGGGTGGTGTTGTCGTCTGAAAAACATTAATTAAGCAAACATGAGTACGGAGGTACTCAGCAAGTCTTACCACAGAATCCTATCATACATGCACATTCTCAAGAAGGTGGTGGAGTTATTTGCAGCAAGCCAGCTTTGACTCTTGGCTAAGCTATCCTACGTGACACCACTTGTAAAGCATTAGTCGCACACGAGTCCACTAATCACCATCACAATACTCCACCGTGGATCCTCTCTCGTCATCCCACGAGAGGGCCATCTGCGGTACTCACACTTATCTTGAGGCTTTTAGTAGTATCCATTTACTTGTCTATGAACCGATATAGGTAACCTGAAGTCCTTCTCCGTGGACACGGCTATTCGAATAGATCATATTAAACCTGCAGGTGTACTTCTTCACACACGCTCTCACCACTTACCGCCGTTTACACGACATGTACTCGGCAACCTTCTGCCGGAAGCCCAACGTGGGTGTCGGCCATGACCTACCTAAACACTCAAGTCCCGAGTCCAGGTTTATCGCCTATTCGGGTTCCATCCGCAGGAGTCCGCCGAGGTTTCCCATACAGCCCGAACGATGTGTGCAGGGTTCGAGATACCAAACGGGCACTTTCGGTACACCGGCCACGTGCCTACCGCAACACAACCCAGCCCTAAGGTCAGCGCTATGTGGCCCCCAAAGATACTACAAACACCAGAAACTACTTGCAACTCCCGAACTAAGAACAAGGGTGGTTAAGAAGCCGAGAGGGTCAATTAAGGATCCCAATGCGTGGTAGTAACTGTTTCATGGATCACAAACACAGATCTCAGTTCTTAGGATCGGCTTCAATGAAACAACCCACCATGTACTCCTACATGGCCTCTCATCGATACCTTTACCAAAACGTGTTCAACACTTCCACTCGAACCAGCACAACCTTTCACTCCAGTTCATCATCCCGATGAGCCAGACCTGACACAACTCTAAGCATAGCAAGCATAGCATGGTAGGAATCACAAACATGGCTCAACCAACTCCTACACATACTAGTGGGTTTCATCTAGTTACTGTGGCAATGACAGGTCATGCAAAGGAAGTGGGTTCAACTACCGCAGCACACAATAGTTTGAATCGCGTTGTCTTAATGCAGTAAACGAGAGCAGAAGCGAGAACATGGGTTTGTATCGGAATGATCAATGAGTGCTTGCCTGATGGAGTGGTGGTAGGATACTGCCCTTCAGACGGATATTCGGGATTATCCTCGGAGGCAGAACCTATCACGAAAGACATACCGAAAATAAACACACATGGCAATATGCAACAATATGATGCATGCTATGATATGGCATTATGAATGTGTGTTGGCTTAATGCAAGCTAGAACGATTAGGGATGAACTCATTTGAACCAAAGATTCAAATGCTAGCTCACTTAAAATAGCCCTAAAGGTGTAATATCTTATTCTGCTTAAACAGCAAGGTTAACTTGTTTTAACATGCATGAAGCCTGTACCAATGGATAGAATGGATTTTTCTGATCATTTTTCATATATAAATCTTTGCATTTGGAGTTCTGATTAAAAGTTATGAATTTTTGAAGTTTGAACTATATTCGAATTTCTGTAATAGAATAAATCCAGAAATCAATTTATTAAATCGACCATGCGTCGAAGATGACGTCAGTGGTCAATGGAGACGTCCAGTCAAACCTGTTGTGGGTCCAGGGTGTCAGGGTAATTAGTTTAACTAAACTTTAATTAAAACTAAACATATTTAGTTAACAGGGCTGGGCCCCACCTGTCATTGACTCATCAGAGTCAACCAGGGCCCACCGTGGTCAAGGTCAATGTCGGCTGCCCACGCCCAGTCTAGCAGCGACGCTGGCGGCTGAAGTGAGTTTGGCCATTCGGCGACCAAACGAGTCGGGGAAGGTGGCTATGGGTAGTCGGGGACATGCCGCAGTGTGGAGTCGGTTGGGGTCGGGCGGCGGAATCGGCGCCATGACGACCTAGGCGGCCGCCGGAGTTCAGCCGAAGGCGAACTCGAGGCTAGAGGGGTCGGTGAGGTGCGGGGAGTGCATGGTTAGACCCCATGTGGTGCGGTGAGTGCAATGGACACCAAGAGGTGGCCGGAGAGTGACCGGGAGCACGTCGGCGACGAGCTCCGCGGCGGCGGGTGCGGGTGAGCTCCGTTCGGTTGCTACACTGCTCGAGAGCGAGGGAGAAAGGGAAGGGGAGATAGATGGGCTCACGGGCAACTCGGAGAAACGCTCGTTGAGGTCGGGGACGGGCCGGAGCGACGACGGCGTTGAAGGGGATCTCCGGCGACGATGGACTTGGTCGAGGTCGGTGTGGTGGACTCGGGCTACTCGAGCACGTGGGGCTCGGCTAGCTCGACGTAGTTGAGGGCGGCGGAGCTACTAGACAAGACGGGGAGGAGCACGGACGGCGGGAGCGCGTCTACGGCGATGGTGCGGCGGCGGTGGCGTCGGCCCTGGCGGGGGAGCGCGAGAGAGAGGAGCCGGGGAGGAGAGGAGGTGTCCAGGGGGTTCGAGGGAGAGAGGGAGAGTGAACCGCGTCGCGGCTAGGCGAGGGGAGCGGCGAGGCGGCGACCAGGTGCGTGGCACCCATGCGGTGCTCGCCGAGCACTGCTGCTGCTGGCCGAGCCAAGCAGCTGGGCAAGCGCTGGCTGGGCCGGGCGGTGGGCCGGGTAGGTGGCGCCAGGTAAGTTTTCTTATTTGTTTTTCTTTTTCTATTTCTCTGCAACTTTGTGGAGTTTTTAAAAATACTAACACAGTTTCAAAATCACCGAACTGCTCCTGGTCCATAGTTGGATTATTTCCAACATGAAACATTTTAGTTTGGAAATATTTGGGCATTTGCAATATTTTATATAATTTGAAATGCTCAAATTCAAATACTTATGAATTAATTCAAAGACCTTTGGATGACCTAGAAAATGGTGCACCACTTTTGGCAGAGGCTCTGAACCAAGGCAAAGGTGATGAGCATTTTGAAGGGCATTTCAGGTTCATTGAAATAATTTTTAGTAAACCCTAGTTGGATTAAAAGGGGTTCTGGGGGTTTCTGTCCTTCCCCATTTCAAATTCGAATGAAATTTAAACATGATGCACACCCTAATGCATGGACTAGCTAGGATGTGACAGCTAGAGAATAGGTGTGGGTGGTCTTTGCGTAGATCATCTTCTCGTTCCCAGGTGGCTTCATCCTCGGTATGGTGGCTCCACTGAACTTTGCAAAACTTGATAACCTTGCTGCGCGTAATTTGGCTAGCAATGACGAGAATCTTGGCTGGTTTCTCCTCGTAGGCCAAATCACTATCCAACTGAATTGCTTCCAGGGGCACGGTATCTCTCAGAGGAACATCAGCCATCTCTGCATGGCATTTCTTCAACTGGGAAACGTGAAACACATCATGAACTCCTGACAGTCCTTCGGGTAACTCCAACTTGTAGGCAACCTCTCCCATGCGTTCCAAGACACGGTACGGTGCTACAAATCTCGGGGCTAACTTTCCCTTTACTCCAAAATGTTTAACTCCTCGTAGTGGTGACATGCTCTGTCTCCAATTTCATAGACTACCTCCTTGCGTTTTGAATCTGCATAACTCTTTTGTCTGGACTGAGCTACCTTCAGTCTATCTCGAACCAACTTAACCTTTTCTTCCGACTCTTTAATCAAATCCGGTCCAAACAACTGACAGTCTCCAACTTCATCCCACATCAACGGTGTTCAACATCTTCTTCCATACAAGGCTTCGAATGGTGCCATCTGCAAACTGGCCTGGTAGATATTGTTGTACGAGAATTCCGCGTAGGGCAAATTGTCATCCCAACTAGATCCATAATCTAGCGCACAAGCTCTCAACATGTCCTCCAGAATCTGATTGACTCTCTCTGTCTGTCCATCTGTCTACGGATGAAAGGCTGTACCGAACTCTAGCCTGGTACCCAAGGTGCAGTGCGTACCGGTGCCAAAACTTTGAAGTAAACTGTGTTCCTCTATCTCGATATGATGGTCCTCGGAACTCCGCAAGTGCATACGATCCTGGTCATGTATATCTTGGCCAACTTTGCACTGGTATAGGTGGTTTTCACTGGGATAAAGTGAGCTAGTTTGGTCAAGCGATCCACTAATACCCAGATAAAGTCATATCCCGATCGGGTCCTTGGTAATCCGGTGATAAAATACATGCCAAGCTTATCCCACTTCCATTTGGGTATCGGCATAGGCTGCAATAATCCTGCTGGCTTCTGATGTTCTGCCTTCACTCTCTGACATACATCACATATGGCTACATACTCGGCAATGTCTTTCTTCATTCCAGTCCACCAGAAACGTTCCTTCAAATCCAAATACATCTTAGTGTTTCCGGGGTGTATCGAGTATGGCGAGTCATGAGCTTCCTGTAGTATCAACTTCCTGATCTCGGCGTTATTGGGCACGTAAACACGGTCCTCAAACCACAAGGTGTCGTGCTCATCCTCAAACCACAAGGTGTCGTGCTCATCCTCACGAAAACCTTTGGCTTTTCCTTCACTCATCTTCTCCTTTATCTCGGCAGTTTCCTTGTCCTCCTTCTGAGCTTCTCGAATCTTTCCTAATAACGTTGATTGAACTTCCAATGCTGCAACAAAACCTCTAGGAACTATCTCCAAACGAAGCTCCCTAAGATCTTCTGCTAACTCCTTTGGCAATCCTCCGCTTACGAAGGTATTGACATAACTCTTCCGGCTCAAAGCGTCTGCTATGACATTGGCCTTGCCTGGATGATAGTGCAACTCCATATCATAATCCTTTATGAGTTCCAACCATCTCCTCTGCCTGAGATTCAGCTCCTTCTGAGTGAAAATGTACTTCAAACTCTTGTGATCCGTGTACACATCACAACGGTTTCCAGTAAGAAAATGCCTCCAGGTCTTGAGGGCATGCACTACAGCTGCTAACTCCAAATCATGTGTGGCATAATTCAACTCATGCGGTCAAAGTTGACGTGAGGCATATGAAATAACTCTTCCGTCTTGCATAAGTACTCCTTCAAGTCCTAAGCGAGAGGCATCGCAATACACTTGGAAATCCTTGCGTATATCCGGCAAAATCAGCACTGGGGCTGTAGTCAAACGTTTCTTCAACTCCTGAAAACTTGCTTCGCATTCTTCAGTCCAATGGAACTTGGTGTCCTTCTTCAACAATGCCGTCATAGGCTTCGCAATCTTGGAGAAATTCTCAATGAATCTCCGATAGTATCCCGCGAGTCCAAGAAAACTCCGGATCTCTCCAACGGAGGTGGGTGCCAACCACTCAGTGACTGACTGAACCTTGGTAGGATCCATTGTTATACCTTCTCCTGATATAACATGTCCAAGAAATCCAACTTCCTTCCACCAAAACTCACATTTGCTGAACTTGGCATATAACTGATGTTCCCTGAGCTTCTCAAGAACCAAACGCAAATGTTCCTTGTGTTCCTCCTCGATCGATTATACCAAGATATCATCAATGAACACCACAACTAACTTGTCCAAAAACTCCATAAACACCTTATTCATCATACTCATGAAATAGGCAGGGGCGTTAGTCAATCCAAATGACATGACCGTATACTCATATAACCCATACCTTGTGGTGAACGATGTCTTAGGTATATGCTTTTCTCGGATCTTCAGCTGATGGTACCCTGATCGCAGATCGATCTTGGAGAATACTTTAGCTCCTTGCAGCTGGTCAAACAAATCATTGATCATCAGCAGTGGGTACTTGTTCTTGATTGTCACCTCATTCAATGCACGGTAATCAACAACCATTCTTAAGGATCCATCCTTCTTCTCGACCAAGAGCACTGGGCTCCCCATGGTGATGAACTTCGTCGAATGTAACCCTTCTCCAATAACTCCTTAATCTGCTTCTTGATCTCTTCCAAATCATTCGCGGGCATCCGGTATGGTCTCTTCGATATCGGTCCGGTGCCTGGCAATAACTCTATCAAAAACTCGATGTCTCGATCTGGCGGCATGCCTGGTAGCTCCTCTGGAAAAACATCTGGGTAATCCTTCACTACAGGCACTTCCTCCTGAACAACTCCCGAGAGAGAATTTACTTGAGTCTTCCTAGGCGCATGCCTAGATACATACTTGATCCTTTTTCCCTCCGGTGTGGTGAGCAAAATTGACTTACTAGCGCAATCGATGTTTCCTCCATACATCGATAGCCAATCCATGCCTAGTATCACATCCAATCCTTGTGACTCCAAAATTATCAGGTCTGAGGGGAAAACATGGGTTCCAATGGTCAATGGCATCTGAAAAACCCTTGACTTGCCATATACTCCGCTCCTGGTGAGCTTACTAACATAGGTGTCCTAAGTACTTTGGTGGGCAGCTTATATTTATCCACGAATCCCCTTCAAATGTATGAATGCGATGCACCAGTATAAAAAAGAACAATTGCAGTAAACGACTTAACCAAAAACTACTGATAACTGCATCAGGATGCTCTTCAACCTCCTCCACGTTCACGTGGTTCACTTGTCCCCTGTTTAAAGGGTTGGGCTTCTTCCCAGAGCTTCCATTGCCATTCCCATTCTTCGCTTCAGGGCACTCAGTGGCATAGTGTCCAGTCTTCTCGCACTTGAAACAAGTAATGTGACTTAGGTCCTTCTTGGCGGGTGTGGCTGGATTGGAGCGGTTCTGATTACTACTTGCTCCATTCCCATTTCCATTCTTGGGGCCACTGTGGTTATGAGAACTCCTTCCGTTATGGGTGTGGCCTCCATGGTTATGGGTAAATCCTCCCGAGTTCGGGGTGAAACGGGCTTCTGCTGAGCTCCAGAATTGTACTTTCCTTGTCCATACTTCCTCTTGCGGCTTTCAATATGATGTTGCTTCCCTTCAATCATAAGAGCCTTGTCTACCAGCTCCTGGTAGTTGTTAAATGTTACCACCATCAACTGCATGCTCATCTCATCATTTAGCCCTTCCATAAACTTCTCCTGCTTCGCGGCATCTGTGGCCACATCATCTGGGGCATAGCGAGATAGCTTACTAAACTCATCTACGTACTGAGCCACATTACGATTTCCCTGGCGCAAGTTGCAAAACTCGCGCTTCTTCATGCTCATAGCTCCAGTTGAGACATGGGCTGTGCGAAATGCTTGCTGAAACTGATCCCAAGTGATATTGGCTATAGGGAAAGTGGTCGTGTAATTCTCCCACCATGAAGCTGCTGGTCCATCCAATTGATCTGCGGTGAAACGCACCTTCTCAGCATCTGTGCAACCTGCGGTGGTCAACTCCCTTCCAATCTTGCATAGCCAGTCATCGGCAACTATTGGCTCGGTGCTACTAGAAAACACCGGCGGCTGCAACCTCATAAAACGGGCTAAGTTGTCGACTGTTGTTGTTTCCTTGGTTCTGGACTAATATCAGCATCAAAGCATCCTGCTGCTGGATCAACTGGGTGATCTCCGGTGGGAAAACAAATCCGCTATCACGTCTCGGAGGCATCTGATGGGTTTGGAGGGGAGAGATTAGAATAGAAATGAGGTCTAGTGAGAAAACACTACCCATATGCACATGAGACAAACACAATCATATCACACCAAATCAATTCAAGCAAGGGCATACAATCGGTCTAGAACTATCGTTACAAAAGTGCTCGGACTACTACTATATACATGGGGGAAACTACTAATCATATGGTGGTCATCTAGAAATATTGATCGGTGGAAGACTCCATGATATCTGCTCCAGCTTCGTCTTCATAGTCATCATCACTACCATCAGGGTCAGAGTCGGTGTCATGGATGATGATGTAGTCTTCAGAACGAATCTCCTTGGGTTCATCATCTTCTCCTCCCGGCGCGGGGTCTCCCATGAATACTCCTAGCTTCCTTGTCAGGTCGTCATTCTTCTCCACAAGTATCGTGATTTCCTCCTCATATCCGTCGCGAGTAGACTTGAGTTCCTCTTCTAGTTCCGTATTCCTGTTCAGCGCCTTATTCAAATCTATCATGCCTGCGCACATCTGATTCTCCTGTCGATGAATGTGCTGGTTTAACTCCTGGATGAAAGCTGCAATGGACCTGTCCCTCCTGGTGCTGATCATCTCCCATTGCTCATCTCGGCGCCCACATATCTGGTAGATAGTGTCCTTCAGCTCCTATTTGTAGACTTCTCCAATTCGTCCCATAGCAATGTGGGCTGCCATGCTCTTGCCTAGACTCCAGGTGGGTGCATCAAAGGAAAACTCTATGGGCTCAGTGACTGGCGTGAATGTCCTTCCTAGAACTTGAACTCGAATCATCCAGTGCTCCTCTTCTGGTAAAGTGGTGGTGTAGGTCCCTGTGAAGCTGGGTATTCCAATGTTCAGGTACCTAGTGAGTTCCTTCAAGTGTCATCCAAAAGTTGTGTCTTCATCCGGTTGTGTAAACTTGTTCCTAGAGTCCGCCATCCTAAAGAGTAGAAAATGGAGAGGAGTCAGAAATGAGTATAGAAGAGTGACCTATGGCTCATCTTAGTGGTCGTGTCCTACATTCAGTGTGGGCTATGATACCATCTTGTAGCGATCCGACCTCAGACGGTCAAATCTCTGTGTTCAGTGTCATCCCTGGATCGGTAATGCTGACACACACAGTACTCGAAGGATTTATAACAGAGTGGCAATCACACACTTATTACATCGAATGTCTCAAAAGAGAACTTATTACAATCAATATGGCTTAAGGCCATCTAAATAAAATAACAGCGGAAGGCTTGGAAGATAAAGTGAGTCCATCAACTCCAACGGCATAACTGAGTGCATGACAAACGACCTAGCACACCTTACTCTTCGTCTGAAAAGTCTGCAACATGATATGTTGCAGCCCGAAATGGGTCAGCACATGGAATATCTTTGGCAATATAACACAAGAGAGCAATGAACAGATAAATGCTATCACTACATGCATATATGACTGGTGGAGGCTCTATGGTTATAATGTTTTGCGAAAAACCAATTTTTCCCTACAACAAAGGAATAGATTTTATTTAACTATCATGGTGGTTGAAACATCATTGAGAAGGTTCCTCCAACTCAATCCCAATTAAAGTAGTCATTTACAACCCATCAAATTAGCTTAGAGTGATGAGATCAAATCAATAATTCAAGTACCAGATACTCAAGATGTCCATAACCGGGGACACGGCTAACCATGATTAGTTTATACACTCTGCAGAGGTTTGCGCACTTTTCCCCACAAGACTCGATCTCTTCCGTTAGATTTCTTGCACTACATGGTGTTTGAGAAATGGATGACCGAGACACAGTCTTTCAGAAGCACTAACTCCTTACTCTGGGTAGACAGTTACACCTACTTTCCCTCTACATCTGCTAGCCTACCACTGAAGGTCATGCAACCTACTCAACTATGCTAGAGCCCATAATAGCTTGTGGCTGCACACGGAAGTTTCTAGCATGAATAATCTTATGATCACTTTGAGCCTGGGTGGCGGACCGTAGGATGATCACACGGGTGCTCCGGGATATCCTAGGACAACACTGGATTCTCCAGGTGCCCACAAGCAATCCAACCAGATGTGTATTAATGTTGCCACCTTAAGTTGAACCATTAATTAACAACTCACATCTGTCATGGATACAATCAAACCCAATCCACATCTACGAGCAGAGCATGGCAATATAAGCATAACGTAGAAGTAACCCCCAAAGGTTTGATAATAAAACGGGTAATAGGTTCTACCTCATCATCTACTTCCCAGACCCACATGTTAAGAGGTCCTACTCATGCAATGTGTGAGGGTTGAAACTAATGCATAAAACTGGGTAATAATGGGGTATGATCAATGTGTTACTTGCCTTGCTGACGATCTGCAACACCTAGTGACTCATAGTAGCACGCTTCGCACTCCGGGAATTCTATCGGAAACAAACAATAACATACATAAGCAATCAAGCAAAGATGCACGGGTAAAACTCGAATAAGAAGATCTAACCAGAAAGTTCAACTGAAGAACTCCGGTTTGCAAAAAGAATCAAATCAAGCGGACCAACGAAACTCAAACTACGAAAGAAACAAGATTCGTTTACTAATCTGGACTAAAGTCAAATTTTACAGTACCAAAATCTTGTTCAAGTTGGTTAAACAGAAAGAGGGCTTTGAGACGAAGATCTAGGCGCTTGTTTCACCTGATTTGGATAAATGAGCGAAAAGATAAACTAAAGCGAAGATCAGGGCAGAAATCACAATCGAAAATAATCGCGGAAAAACCCTGGAAAATAAAACGAGACGAACAGGCTAACGAATCTAACGTCATTTGTCTGCATGACTAATCGATGAACAGCGTTCGTTAAAACGAACGTACGGACGAACGTCCGCTAAATAACTAAACCGAAAAAAACTGAACCGATCTATTTAAAAAAAATAGATCTAGGGTTTCTAAAAAAACCGATTGGTTAACCAAAAAAAAACAACGAACAAGGGCGGCGGCGGCTACCTCCCAAAACGTCGGGCGGGCGGCGGCTCGGCTCATGCGGTGGTGAGGCAATGACTCGTGGCGACAGGCGGCGGTGCGGTGACGGGCAGCGGTGGGTCTTGGGGCGGTGGCGGGTGGCGGAGAGGCGGGCGGTGACTTATATAGGGGGTCGGGGTGGTCCGACTTGGGAGGCGGCGGCGTGGCGGCGCGAGACTCCGGCGAGTCCGAGCCGGGCACGGGAGGGAGGCGGCGGCGCTAGGCAGGCCGGCCTGCTCGGCTGGGCTTCGGCCCAGTCGGGCGGGAAACTTTTCTTTTAAATAAGACTTCTGCCGAAAACAGAAAAATCCTAATAAAATAAAATAAAAATCTAAAAATACCAAAACAAATTTTCACCGTCTAAATAGAATATTTAGAACAAAGTGAACATTTTCTTGGCCTAAAATGCAATTTTAAATTATACAATTTTTGTCTAATTCAAATAAAATTGCAATAAAATTCAAATAAAATTATTTATTTGATTTTAATATTTTTCTTCCAATATTTCATTTGTTTTGGAGAAGTCATATTTTCTCCTCTCATATATTTTTAATATGAAATATTTTCGGAGAGAAAGATAGTAAAAAATCAAAATGATCCTTGTTTTGATATTTGAAAAAAAATTCAAATATGAAAAACATGAAATCCCCAACTCTCTCCGTGGGTCCTTGAGTTTCTTAGAATTTTGAGGATCGCAAAGCCAAATGCAAATTGAAATATGATATGCATAAATGACCTATGTATAACATTCCAAATTGAAAATTTGGGATGTTGCAGTATCGTCAATTCTGTATGGCAGGCTGACTTTTGTCTTAATGTGTTCCAAAGCTTATGTAAGCAAGATGCTAACCTACAGAGCATTCCTTGGAGGAACACACCTATGTGAGCCCGACTGCTGGTCACAGTCTATGAGATTGGGTGATCTCTAGGAAGCTCATGAGAAGGTACGGAGTATGACTAATAAGCTCCAAGTGGGGTTTAGCCTTGGCTGACAGCGTGTCGGTGACAATGGGCGAAACTTCTACATGCCAAACTGACAATTCAAGGCATAGTCCATTGTTCAGTTGTGAAGAAGTCTAATCCCATTGCTCTAGGTGGAAGTTCAACTTAGCAGTCTCCACTAAAAATTCCGGTATATCAAACATTGTTTGGAACAGTTGACAAACTTATGTGCCTCGAGATCTGGTGGGGTATTGTTGGATTATGGATGGGCTTAGGCCCATATAAGACAATAATCCCTGGTTAATCTCTAAGGCCCATGCATGTGTACGGCAAGTGGTGGGAAGTGTGGGAAGTTTAGTACCATACTGCTATAGTAAGAAGAGTGAGACCTCTTTATAAGGGCTGCTCCATCACTTGCTATTGGGAGCTTGGGAATAAGAGTTGTACACGTGCGTTCCTCCTCCTCCGATGCCTGCCTCGCCTCGCCTCGTCACGTGTCATGCGCGCGCCGCGGTTTGCGAGAATGAGCCGAGCTGAAGCTTATTTTTGCCGCTCAGGAATGGTTAATTAATTAATGAGTCGCTTACGGAAGCGCCACTGCCGGAGACGTTGGACCGTGGGATATTCGCGGACTCGGTCGTGGGCCTGGCCCAGGCCCATCTACCTGACGGCCTATATAAGAAGGCGCTAGCCACTTGAGTGAACCATAAACTCAGTTCACTCACTCCCTCTCGTACAACCCTAGCCGTCATCTAATGTTCCTCTCTCTGTGCTGCTTCCGGCGAACCCATCCCGACGACCACGTGCACGGTTGGTCGGGAGAGCAGGTGCCTCCGGAACCCTGTCGTTTCAGATCCTGCCCGGTAGAATGGCAATAAGGTTTTTGGGGAGCGTCTCGACACAACTGCTCCCAATCCGTCCCCGTCTTCGTCCGCCTCTGCTTCCACTACTTCCTCTACATCGACTCCATGGCTGAAGTCGAAGTCGCCAAGAAGAAAGCCTTGGCTGATGCCGAGGCTGCTGCTGCCGCCGCCGCATTGGCCTGGCCAACTGGAGGGTATGACTCGTTCATCCCCTATTTGCTCGTACATGTGCAAGGCGTATATATGTTGTTCATAGATGTGTCGGTTCTATGTACTGTACGTGCTCACATGCTTAGATTTCGGTATGAGATGCATACTGTATTTGCCATCCTTACTGTTTACTCGTGGATTAGATTAGTCAGAAAAGTGCTAATATTTCCAACAGCCTCGCGGTAGCAGCTACGCCCTCTCCCCTCACAGCATCACCTCAACACATTTCTTGCCATGTCGGCGGCGGCAATCGGAATCGTATGTGGCATCCATTCTTTTACAAGTAATACGCGGAGAGAGAAATTCTCAAAAAAACTACACAACAAGAAAACATGGGCAAAACAAAAAAGAAGAAGAAAAGTAATTTTCTGGAGATCTAAAAGGACTGGGAATTTTACTGAATTATTTTCAGAAGAGAAGAAGGCAGATGCCAGAAGATGAGCCAGAGGGGAGGCACAAGGACCTCAGGCACCCCGCCATGCGCCCCCTGGCCGAGTGGCGCATGTGTGCACTGCCTCTTGACGCCCTTTTTTCAATTTTTTTAGAAAAGGAGAAAGACCCCCAGCCTCTGCATCTGGACGATGCATACAACCATTTTATTAATTATTAACACAAGACCTTACAAAGTCATACAACAGTAAGACTAAAGCTACCGTCTAAGCAACATCTGTCGCTACTCCTATCCGATTGATGAAGGCGGCTGATAGTGCAGGCCTAATATCAAGCAGACCTCGCAACCAAACCTAACATCTAAGACACGAGGTCCCAACCAGACGCTCACGGGTATGGGCACCCACCAGTCCGACGTGCTCCTCAACCAGGACGCTTGCCGGGTATGAGGCCGCCGCAGCCACCTGCCACCAATCCATCTTCAGAGTTGTACTGCAGCATCTACCTTGCCCGGTCTAGCTGCTGCCGACGCCACCACGACGCTGGACAGTGACACCCTCCTGCCGAGTTCATCTCCGCTCATCGGGCGCCGAGTCTCCACTGCACCACGCCGCCGAGATCCGCCATCATCAATGGGCAAGATAAATCACCGCTCCTCCTCTTGTCCCCTCCAACCAGCACTTGCTCCAAAACGATGCCCCCAGGAGGGAGAACAACACCGAAGGCACCATCATCATCCGATCCGGTAGACCCAGATCTAGGGTTTCCCCCGGAACTTCCCGATCAGGTTGACGTGACCTGCAACGACGATGCCTCAAGAAGGGAACGACGTCCGAGACGCCGCCATCGTCCGCCAAGACCCTAGTCAGGCGCAATTTTCACCGGAAGCCACGTCGTCCCGATCTCGCGGCTGGCTAGAACCGACCGGAACCTCGCCATGAAGACGTATGGTGCCGTCGGAAAGCCAGCTAAGGACCTCCGGCCGCCCCACCCCAGCCCCATCATGCGTCGTCGGCCGGCCATAGCCGAACCACAACGGATCTGGCCGGGACGCCAAATCCATGGCCACCGCCGCCGCCCATCGCATAGCGGAGAATCCCACCGGAGGACCTCGCCAGCCCTTGGTTCGCCGGCTGCCGCTGCACAGCCGGGACGCCGTCGTGCCTGCCACGCGAAGACCCCGCATGAGGCGCCCCAGCCGCCTGATGGGAGATCCGTCGCTTCCCTCTTGCCCTAGCCCTTTTGGCGTCGGGCGCCGCCACAACCGCGGCCAGTGCCGGCGGCAGCGGCGAAAACGATCTGCCTCGCGGAAAGGCTGGCGGCGTGAGGAATTAGGCCTCCCTGGCGTCGCCCTGGGTGGCGGCGCGAGGGGGTCGCGAGAGGGACGGGCCAAAATGGGGGAGAATTTAACTTCCCCGGTCTCTCAACGCCCTTTTTCATAATCCTTTCTGACCTTAACTTCACAGGAACTAATCTGGGATTTTTCAGCCATCGATGTGAGGCAGAACCGAGATGGAGAACTTTGCCTTCAACAGGCTGTTTCTGCCAGAGATCAACATGGAAAACCGGTTGTTCCGTGTTGTTGTATGTGTTCTTTTCTTATGGTGCTGAGTGTGGAGGGTGTCGTCATCTTCAAGTTGATCGAGTTAATGGTTTATAAGATAAACCAGTTTGAATTCTCATATATTTTTTTCATGGGAAAACATCTGATCTATTCATCTTCAATCATGGGAGTACAACGGACATCAGAAATAATAAAAATTACATCCAGATTCATAGACCACCTAGTGATGACTACAAGCAATGAGGTGAGCCGAAGGTGCGTCGCCGTCATCGCCTCTCCTTCACATGAGCCGGACAAAACTTGTTGTCGTAGATAGTCAGGAAGTCGTCGTGCTAAGTCCCCATAGGACCAGCACATCAGAACAACAACCGCCACCAATGAAGAGTAGAGTAGACCAAAAGGATCCAACCTCAAGAGACACAAATATAGACGAACGGCGAACAGATCCGAGCAAATTGTGATGCCCCCGATTCAATCGTACACTAATCATACACGCAAACGTGTACAGTAAAGATCAGGGACTCACGGGAAGATATCACAACACAACTCTAAAAATAAAATAAGTCATACAAGCATCATAATACAAGCCAGGGGCCTCGAGGGCTCGAATACAAGTGCTCGATCACAGACGAGTCAGCGGAAGCAACAATATCTGAGTACAGACATAAGTTAAACAAGTTGCCATAAGATGGCTAGCACAAACTGGGATACAGCTCGAAAGAGGCGCAGGCCTCCTGCCTGGGATCCTCCTAAACTACTCCTGGTCGTCGTCAGCGGCCTGCATGTAGTAGTAGGCACCTCCGGTGTAGTAGTAGTCATCATTGACGGTGGCATCTGGCTCCTGGGCTCCGGCATCTGGTTGCAACAACCAGGTAGAAGGGAAAGGGGGAAAAGAGGGAGAAAAGCAACCGTGAGTACTCATCCAAAGTACTCGCAAGCAAGGAGCTACACTACATATGCATGGGTATATGTGTAAAGGGCCATATCGGTGGACTAAACTGCAGAATGCCAGAATAAGAGGGGGATAGCTAATCTTGTCGAAGACTACGCTTCGGGCCACTTCCATCTTGCAGCATGTAGAAAAGAGTAGATGGTAAGTTCACCAAGTAGCATCACATAGCATAAACCTACCTGGCGATCCCCTCCTTGTCGCCCTGTTAGAGAGCGATCACCAGGTTATATCTGGCACTTGGAAGGGTGTGTTTTATTAAGTATCCGGTTCTAGTTGTCATAAGGTCAAGGTACAACTCCAAGTCGTCCACATTCATCAAGATCACGGCTATTCGAATAGATAAACTTCCCTGCATGGGTGCACCACATTATCCGACACGCTCGATCCCATTTGGCCGGACACACTTTCTTGGGTCATGCCAGGCCTCAGAAGATCAACACGTCGCAGCCCTACCCACGCCGGTCTAAATCCTATGGCGCAGGGGTCTGGGCCCATCGCCCATTGCACACCTACACGTTGCGAGGGCGGCCGAAAGCATACCTAGCCTAGCAGGCGTTCCAGTCCAATCCGGTGCGCGCCGCTCAGTCGCTGACGTCAAAAAGAGCTTTAGTTGATACCACGACGCCGGTTGCCCATATCTTGTCCCACGTGGCGGTTAGTGCGTATAAGGTCAACGACCCAACTCAGATCAAATACCAAGATCTCGTTAAGCGTGTTATTATGAAGTAACCGCGGACGCCGACCAGGGCCAGGCCCACCTCTCACCAAGGTAGTCTCAACCTGCCCTGACGCTCCGGCACAAAGATTCACACAGAGGGCTGTTGGGACAAAGGTCCTTTCAGCCCCCAATCCGTGAATCACTCGCGGGTGCTCCACGAGCCGACCCGACTTTAGTCACCACATGTATCATGTATAAAGTATATAGTATAAACCCGTGATCACCTCCCGAGTGATCACGACCCGATAGTATAGCATGGCAGACGGACAGGAATGTAGGGCCACTAATGGAATACTAGCATCCTATGCTAATCATTTAGGATTGCAGGTAAAGGTAACAACAGTAGTAGCAAGGACATGCTATGCATCAGGATAGGATAAACGGAAAGCACTAACAGGCTACACTACTAGGCATATCATGGCAATACGCGGTGCTAGGTGTGCCCTAACGCAGTACTAGGTGATACCGGTGAAGGGGGGGAAACATCTGGGAAAGTATCCCCGGTGTTTCGCATTTTTGGACAGATGAACCGGAGGGGGAATGTTGCGAGTTTGCTATGCTAGGGATGTGTGGTGGACGAACGGGCTGCATATTCGGATTCGTCTCGTCGTTTTGAGCAACTTTCATGTAGAACGTATTTTCATCTGACCTACGGTTTATTTTATATGATTTTTTAAAGTTTTAAATCATTTTTAGAATTTATTAATTATTAATTAAATTCGAAAATAGTATTATTGCATCAGCATGACGTTATCAGTCAATAGTGGTGTTGACTGGTCAAGCTGACGTGTGGGTCTGCATGTCATTGACTAAGACCAACTAATCAGGTTTATTTGTCTAACTAAATGATTAGGTTTATTAATTACAATTAATTAGGTTAACTAAACACAATTAATTAGGTTAATTAATTTAATTAATTAATTAATTAATATATTTTTATTCCTTTTTTTATTCTTTTTCGTTTTAAAAACAAAAACCGTTCTAGGGGTGGGGCCCCTTTGTCATAGGCCCAGCGGGGCCTAATAGGCGTGGCCCGAATGGGCGTGCGGGTAGCGGGCGCAACGGCCGTCGGGACGGACCCGAGGCGACGCGGCGGCCGCTCGGCTACGAGTGGTGAGGCTGCGCGGGGCGAGCAGCATGACTGCTGCAACGAAGCGCCGACGCGGGTCAGAGTGGAGACAACAACGCGGCAGAGGCGGCGGGAGCAATGGTGCATGCGTCGGTGGCATGGCCTCCGACGAGCAGCGCGGCCACCGTCGGGATGCAACGGGTGCGTGGGCGTCAGCACAGACAGCGAAGTGGGAGGTTAGGGGCGAAGCGGCTCGTGCTAGCGCGCGGGGACGAACGAGAGGCGGCGCCGGACAGAGAGGGAAGAGAGGAGAGGCGGGCCTCATGTTTGAGTAGAGACCAGGGGGCGGCGAGGCTCGAGGGAGCCGTTGTGGAGGAGGACGGGGACGACGGCGGTCCGGCGATGTTGGCGAGGTGGAGCTCGTCGGGGAAGCGATCGGGGAGGTCCGGCGATGGCGGAGGAGTTCCGGCGAATGGCGTTCGGCGACGACGGTTTGGGGCGGCGTTGTGGAACGGGGAGGGGGTGAGGACGAGGAGGCCAGCGGCGGGGTTGAGGCGGCAATGGTGGGGCGTGGCGGCATCGGGGCAGTTGGAGTGCGTTGACGGGGTGGGGAGCCGACGTCAGGGCGCGATTGTCGGCTCGATCCCCATCCAGAACTGGATCGGGGGGAGGGGAAGAGAGCGAGTGGGGTGCGGGTGGTTGGTTAGGGTTTCGGGAGGGAGTGGGGATAAGGTGGGATGGGGTGGGCCTCCTGGTGACCTGGATGGCTAGTTGGGCCGAACGGCCTAGGGAAAGGGGAGGAGGGCTTTTCTCTTTTTTTGTTTTATTTTTACCTTTTCTTTTCTGTTTCTTTATTTCTCCTCTGATTTGCCTATAGTTTAGGTAGCAAATGAATTTTGGTGAATATGAAACTTGGCACATAAGTATTGGGTCATATAATTGACTTGCACACAAAGTTTCAAGTCATTTTTAAAAGGATTAATATTTGTTTACTTTTAAAAGGTTAATTTAAATGTTTTTTGTTCCTGTTTTAAATTATCTTAGAGGCATATAAACATTCCCAAAATGATGTTTGATGTTTGTTAATTTGTTAGAGAATACTTACAACCTTTTGAACATTTTTAATTCACTGTTTTATGAAGCAATAATTTGACTTGTTATTTGAATTTGAATTTGATCTCAGTTTGAAACAAGTGAGGTTTAGCAAAAGTTTAATAATGATGACCTGGCATGATTAGCAAGGGGTTTACTATAGCTTAACTATCCGGGCGTCACAATTCTCCACTACAAGAAATCTCGTCCCGAGATTTAAGAGGTGGGTAAGGGGAAAAGGGATTTGGTTACGAAATTCTAACGAGTCTTCTCGGTCTTGGTTGCTCTTCTCGAAGAGGTCGATCCATTACTTTGATGTCTTCATTTCTCTGCTTCAGGTGTTCATGATGCAGCCGTCATCCTTTCTTCAGGAACTCCATCGTACTTATGAATAGGTAAGGGGCAGCTTGACAACGATAGGATGCTATAAGGGGTAATCATCTGGGGGCTGTCCCGTGAATGAGCACATGACCATCTCTCGAGTTGAACAAATAAAACACATCGAGAGGAAAGTAAGAAGGCATAATATGAAGTTTCGAACGGATAGACAATTGTTCGATGTCGGAGACAAATTGTGAAAAGGGGGGGGGGGTCCAGCAATGAGAATAAGTTTTGTGTTTGATGCCAGAATAGATCACTAGGCAGGTGGCCCGTGAATTATATACGAAGTCAAGCGCGAGGAATAACTTTGACAACAGGGTGTACAGGAGAGTCAGGTTTTGATCCTGTGGAACTGTGGGTTATGGGCCCACCATGTGGGTTAAAAGTAGGAAGGGTGATGACGTCTTGCATGATCATTTAAGCAAGGCATGTCAGAGGATAGCCTGTCAGTTATGTCGGTAACAACATCGATACCAAGGGCGAGGGACGAAGATAACCATTTTCCTGCTCGTTGAACGAGGCGGACCAATAGGCAAAGTTCTCATCCATCGGTGGCTACCGGAATGTCATCAACAATAGTAACAGGGTCTTATTGACAGAGTAGTACACCGAGGTGTTTACATAAGTAGTGAATTATTACTGCTTAGATCACATAGATCACAAGAAAGATTAAACAAAATAATGGAAAGGAAAAGGTGATCATTAGATTAATCAGTACAATGGAAAGGAAAATGTGTGTAAACACATATTTCAGGGGTATATCCTTCCCAAGGACAAGCAGAGCAGGATATCCATGACGGGATATAACATAGAAAACCCTTTAGGTAAGGGGAGAGAAATTCATGACATTACCTAGGCAATGGTGTTTGGATAATTGTGCAAGAAACATTTAGCATTGGGCTTCAAATGTTCTTGTTGAAAATCGGAGTACCACAAACATGCTTCGAGAGCATTGACATGATCTTCAAGCAAAGGTCAGACTTTGGATATACAAAGGATCCATTAGGATAACTTATTAAACAAGGCATTCAATTTCCTCATTGAAAAATGGCTAACCTAGTTAAAAAGGAAACTATAACACTAGGTCCTCGGTCAGGTGCGCTAGGCATGACATCACCTTACCAGGTCATATGAGGAACAATGTTATAATTCTTGAAAATATGTTCCAACCATCATATCTGACCGAGATTTAGATCTGATTGGTGTCAGGATACCTTAGACTTAAGGTGACTGAGAAGAGAAGGTGCGACACAAATTGACGAGATGAAATTGTAAGATTCTCGGGAAATGAACTATGGTAGTGAGTTCTGAAACAAGAGTTCATCATTAAACCAAGGAGATGAGGGGGTGGCTGACAGACTCAGTGACGATTCCTCGAGATTTCCGTAAGATGGATTTCCACAACTATGTGAACAAGGATATAACAATATAACATTTGTCAGATCAGATGACATAATGAGATATGCTCGAGGAAAAACATACACAATTAAACATTGGTTGAAAGGTGCACCCGAAATATGGGCTGGGTTGCATGATCAATGTTAGAATGGTGATTCGATAGACAATGGTCTAAGAGTGAAATGTCGACCATTAACTTCAAAGCAATAGAGTTGCTAGAAGGAAAGAATCCAAACAACACCGTTCACTTGTTGGAATCAACATGGGGACCAAGAAAGAATGGTGATGGTGAGAAGTATCACTATACCAAGAATTCTTAAGAGGTGGAGTAATTCTTATGACATTCTTGACATAAAAGATGGTAATACTCCAAGGTAAAGAAGAACAAATGCTAGATAGCAAGGAACTCAAGGTACTACACGAGGCATGAACAAGTTTGTGTTGGAGGGAAGGCAATAAGTCGCCGATGATAACACAAATCATCGAGGGGGCAAGGAGGGTATTTATCATCAAGAATTCGATAGAGATCTCGGAAGAACCCAGAATGCTGATGATGATCATGACACCTTTGTCGAGAGATTTCATGAAGAAGTAATCGATCGGCGATGACATCAAGTCAAAGGGATGATGAAGCAAGAGGTTATTGGAACCATAGGTACGACACAAACTCGAAATCAAGCTTGTTGTTCAAGGCGAAATGGTATGATGAGGAAGATCGACGTAAGATTAGCTTACCATCTAAAGTTGTGCTCCGGGATTAAGGACCAGGTAGCACAGTTAAGGTTTAGCATGATAATGATATAGCCGATCAGGGTAGGAATGACATGATCGGGTACAAACTCGTAAGTAAAGAATATTAGTATGAGTTGTTGAACCGTAATACGGACTCGGTTCAGTTATCGGTGTCTTCGAGTGTTTAATAACTCGGAGCCCGTGAAAAAATTGGAATCAGTGAGGATGTAGTACTTGAGGAAGAACTCATAAGAGGTTATGCAGATCTGTGATAATCTCGAGATACCGTGGGGTAATACTAAATGACAGATCAAAATAGAGGTTGGATTGGGTATTGCTCTGCAGAAGACAAGTGCTTAAACTTGCACGAGAAATGGTATTTAAAGGAGAACATGGTCGGAACCACGATTGCAAAAGGCCAGATCCCAGATATAAGATGAACTTATACCAAGGGAATACTTAATTTAAGAGAAGCTTTCATGATAAGTTCTACATCATGTCCATGGGCATGAACACAAACTTCAAGGTCGACTCCCACTTCTCCAATGCATAACCTTTCATTTACTTCTCACTTTTGAAGAAGTTGTAGTGTTGAAACTTTATCTGGCAAAATACCAGAAGAGTATGACTCGTGAAAACTCTCGAGTTCACACATATTAAGGAAGGCATAGGTTCAACCCATCGGGGCATCTTAGAAACATATACCACAAGCTTCAAGAGTAATATCACCAGCTCGAAAGCAAAGCAAGGTTGAGAAAGTAGAGGATACAATTTACCAAAGGAATTATGTATCCGAGGGAAGGCCCAAAAGGTTATTGAATATGAAGGAAGCTGTCGGATAAAATCCATTAAAGGTTCTGCCGGTCCATAACGGAGCTGATGTGAGCATCGGCACACAACCAGTGGAAGTAACAATGCAAAGGCATTGGATTATAGAAACAATTGACTAATCCAGAGCTCAAATGCAAAGGAATTATGATTTTCAAATCAAGGGATCAGAAGCAATGTTCTGATTAGGGATGGATAAGTTGAATAGCCTTAGGGGTACAATCGACGGCAATTGGATTGGTTGAGAACCAGCTCACATTTAAAATGACGTCTGAGCCGGAAAGATAATTTTCAGGGAATAACTGATGATTGCGTGCATTCACACATGTTGAATCAACAGGATCAGAATGTCAATCACAAGGATTTTAATGGTTATTGCTATACAAATGGAATTGTCCTGACTGCAAGAAGACAAGTATTTGCAGAGCAATAGTTCGCAAAGGATTACCGGAAGATCAGGTAGAGTATTTCAATGTATCTAGTGAATCCTAAGAACAACTAGTAATGAACGGTCCCTCGATAAGTGTGAAGAAACAAATCGTAGGGATATTTTTGCGGCAAGGAACCGCAAGGTAGTAGGCACAAAATATTCTTAGAATAATAGAGATGATTTCAGGGTATCTTGTAATAACAAGATCGACTGAGAATAAAATTAAGAACGGCAAGTGTATGTATTTACGCATAGTAATATTTCGGTGGTAGGGAATTGCAAAAGCAACGGGAACAAAGTCTCGAGAGAACATCGGAGGCTATCTTCGGAATCCTTCGATGCACCACGCAATCATCTGGAGTGAGGGGCTCTCCGGAAGGAAGAAACTACGAGAACCTAGAGTTAGAGTTAGCAAAATCATTTAACCCGAATAGAAGAGAGATCAGAGTCCCAGACTATACGTCAAGGAATAAAAGATCATAATACCACCCAATGGCGACATGGGCCCGTAAGGCACACAGCCATGTTAGTAAAAGTTTTGCAATGACTAGACTCGACTTCGGCCAAGGAGTGTGGAAGGGGGATTCCTACAAGCAGTCGGCTCTGATACCAACTTGTGACGTCCCCGATTCAATCGTACACTAATCATACACGCGAGCGTGTACGGTAAAGATCAGGGACTCACGGGAAGATATCACAACACAACTCTAAAAATAAAATAAGTCATACAAGCATCATAATACAAGCCAGGGGCCTCGAGGGCTCGAATACAAGTGCTCGATCATACACGAGTCGGAAGCAACAATATCTGAGTACGGACATAAGTTAAACAAGTTGCCATAAGATGGCTAGAACAAACTAGGATACAGATCGAAGAGGCGCAGGCCTCCCGCCTCGGATCCTCCTAAACTACTCCCGGTCGCCGCCGCCGCACTTGCGTAGTAGGCACCTCCGGTGTAGTAGGAGTCGCCGTTGACGGTGGCGTCTGCTCCTGGGCTCCGCATCTAGTTGCAACAACCGTAGAAGGGAAAGGGGAAAAGAGGGAGAAAAGCAACCGTGAGTACTCATCCAAAGTACTGCAAGCAAGGAGCTACACTACATATGCATGTGTATATGTGTAAAGGGCCATATCGGTGGGTGAACTGCAGAATGCCGTAATAAGAGGGGATAGCTAATCCTATCAAGACTACGCTTGTGCCACCTCCATCTTGCAGCATGTAGAAGAGAGTAGATGGTAAGTTCACCAAGTAGCATCGCATAGCATAAACCTACCCGGCGATCCCCTCCTCAACGCCCTGTTAGAGAGCGATCACCGGGTTATATCTGGCACTTGGAAGGGTGTGTTTTATTAAGTATCCGGTTCTAGTTGTCATAAGGTCAAGGCACAACTCCAAGTCGTCTTGTTACCGAAGATCACGGCTATTCGAATAGATAAACTTCCCTGCAGGGGTGCACCACATTACCCGACACGCTCGATCCCCTTTGGCCGGACACACTTTCTTGGGTCATGTCCTGCCTCGGAAGATCAACATGTCGCAGCCCTAACTAGGCTCAACAGAGAGGTCAGCACGTCGGTCTAAATCCTATGGTGCAGGGGTCTGGCCCATCGCGCATTGCACACCTGCATGTTGCGAGGGCGGCCGAAAGCAGACCTAGCCTAGCAGGCGTTCCAGTCCGATCCGTCGCGCGCCGCTTAGTCGCTGACGTCAAAAAGAGCTTCGACTGATACCACGACGCCGGTTGCCCATATCTTGTCCCACGTGGCGGTTAGTGCGTATAAGGTCAACGAACCAACTCAGATCAAATACCAAGATCTTGTTAAGCGTGTTATTATGAAGTAATCGGGGGCGCCGACCAGGGCCAGGCCCACCTCTCACCAAGGTAGTCTCAACCTGCCCTGACGCTCCGGCACAAAGATTCACACAGAGGGCCGTTGGGACAAAGGTCCTTTCAGCCCCCAATCCGTGAATCACTCGCGGGTGCTCCACGAGCCGACCCGGCTTTAGTCACCACATGTATCATGTATAAAGTATATAGTATGAACCCGTGATCACCTCCCGAGTGATCACGACCCGATAGTATAGCATGGCAGACGGACAGGAATGTAGTGCCACTGATGGAATACTAGCATCCTATACTAATCATTTAGGATTGCAGGTAAAGGTAACAACAGTAGTAGCAAGGACATGCTATGCATCAGGATAGGATAAACGGAAAGCAGTAACAGGCTACACTACTCTAATGCAAGCAGTATAGAGAAGAATAGGCGATATTTGGTGATCAAAGGGGGGCTTGCCTGGTTGCTTTGGACAGAAGGAGGGGTCATCAACACCATAGTCGAGCTGGGGGTCGCCGGCAGTCTCGGGGTCTACAGGAAAGAAGTAACGAAGGGGGAACACAATAAATAATAGAGCAATCAAAGCAACACAAGGCATATCATGGCAATACGCGGTGCTAGGTGTGCCCTAACGCAGTACTAGGTGATACCGGCGAAGGGGGGAAACATCCGGGAAAGTATCCCCGGTGTTTCGCGTTTTTGGACAGATGAACCGGAGGAGGAAAGTTGCGAATTTGCTATGCTAGGGATGTGTGGCGGACGAACGGGCTGCGTATCCGGATTTGTCTCGTCGTTTTGAGCAACTTTCATGTAGAAAGTATTTTCATCTGAGCTACGGTTATTTTATATGATTTTCTAAAGTTTTAAATCATTTTTAGAATTTATTAAATATTAATTAAATTCGAAAATAGTATTATTGCATCAGCATGACGTTATCAGTCAACAAAGGTGTTGACTGGTCAAGCTGACGTGTGGGTCCGCATGTCATTGACTAAGACCAACTAATGAGGTTTAGTTAGTCTAACTAAATGATTAGGTTTATTAATTACAATTAATTAGGTTAACTAAAGACAATTAATTAGGTGAATTAGTTTAGTTAATTAATTAATTAATATATTTTTATTCCTTTTTTTATTCTTTTTCGTTTTAAAAACAAAATCGTTCTAGTGGTGGGGCCCCTTTGTCATAGGCCCAGCGGGGCCTAACAGGCGTGGCCCGAATGGGCGTGCGGGCAGCGGGCGCAACGCCCGTCGGGACGGACCCGAGGCGACGCGGCTGCCGCTCGGCGGCGAGTGGTGAGGCTGCTGTGAGGCTGACGACTGCCTTGGCAACGAGCGACGCTGGGCGAGGAGGCGACAACGCGGCAGAGGCGGCGGGTGCCGCGTCGCGCGGCGCTGACCTCCGACGAGCAAGCGCTGCCACCGTCGGGGATGCGACGGCGCGCTGGCAGCGTCAGCGCCTGTGGCCACGAAGTGGGAGGTTAGGGGCGGAGCGGCTCGTGTTAGCGCGCGGGGACGAACGGGAGGCGGCGCCGGACACAGAGGGAAGAGAGGAGAGGCGGGCCTCACGTTCGAGTAGAGACCAGGGGGCGGCGAGGCTCGAGGCAGCCGTTGTGGAGGAGGATGGGGACGACGGTGGTCTGGCGATGTTGGCGAGGTGGAGCTCGTCGGGGAAGCGGTCGGGGAGGTCCGGCGATAGCGAAGGAGTTCCGGCAAATGGCTTTCGGCGACGACGGTTTGGGACGGCGTTGTGGATCGGGGAGAGGGGTGAGGACGAGGAGGCGAGCGGCGGGGTTGAGGCGGCGATGGCGGGGCGTGGCGGCGTCGGGGCAGTTGGAGTGCGGCGACGGGGTGGGGAGCCGGCGTCGGGGCGCGGTCGTTGGCTCGATCCCAATCCAGAACTGGATCGGGGGGAGGGGGAGATAGCGAGTGGGGTGCGGGTGGTTGGTTAGGGTTTCGGGAGGGAGTGGGGATAAGGTGGGATGGGGTGGGCTTCCTGGTGACCTGGATGGCTAGTTGGGCCGAACGGCCCAGGGAAAGGGGAGGAGGGCTTTGCTCTTTTTTTACGTTTTCTTTTTTGTTTCTTCATTTCTCCTCTGATTTGCCTATAGTTTAGGTAGCAAATGAATTTTGGTGAATATGAAACTTGGCACATAAGTATTGGGTCATATAATTGACTTGCACACAAAGTTTCAAGTCATTTTGAAAAGGATTAATATTTGTTTACTTTTAAAAGGTTAATTTAAATGTTTTTTGTTCCTGTTTTAATTTATCTTAGAGGCATATAAACATTCCCAAAATGTTGTTTGATGTTTGTTAATTTGTTAGTGAATACTTACAACCTTTTGAACAATTTTAATTCACTGTTTTATGAAGCAATAATTTGATTTGTTATTTGAATTTGAATTTGATCTTAGTTTGAAACAAGTGAGGTTTAGCAAAAGTTTAATAATGATGACCTGGCATGATTAGCAAGGGGTTTACTGTAGCTTAACTATCCGGGCGTCACACAAATCCACCAAGGACAAATCTGTTGGAGACCCATCTCCACATGCTCACCGATGATGCTAGATGCACCACCGGAATGGGGGCTGGGCGGGGAGAACCTCATTCCACCTTCAAGGAGATGTCGTCATCTCACCTTTCTGAGCAAAACACAAACACTAACAAATCTCGAAGACACATCTAAAAACGAAGCCCTTCCACCGACAAAGGGCCGAGATCCACCACATCCCCATGGTCCTAAAGCCACCGGAGACGAGGCGGACCGGTTCCTGCGGCGGCGGGAGACAGAGAAACACTGATTGGGGAGGAGGCGGTTGGGTTGCGGCCATATAACTTGAGCGTCACACTTCTTTTTAGTTTGAATTCTCATTTTCTTTGCGAGGTAAAAGGGAGTTTTACTCCATATTGATAGGGTTACAATCCAGAGGCGGTAATTGCTCTATACAAGGAGGTCCTTGACCAAGCCACACAGCTGTGGCCCGCTCATCACGACTATATAATGTCAAACGATCTGCTACTCTATTTTGCTCTCTTATAAACTTATGGGGAACAAACTCCCGGATAAGCATGTGAGCTTTTACTCTGCAACTAAGTGCTCATACGCTGACCTACTTAGTCTAGAATCGGAAAGACATGATAATGCTTCAGAAGAGTCGGACTGAACAACAATAGAACCCTCTGAGTGCTGGATTGCCAAAGCCATGCCCTGCATCAGTGCGTGAATCTCCGCCTCCAAAGCATCATTGCAATTAAAAATATACCGATAAGCGGCAAACACCACACTGCCATCATTACGACGCATAATCATACCTGCCGACACAGCTTCGTCCGTCGGTGAATAAGAACCGTCCACCGAAAGAGCAAGTCATCTGCCGGAGCAGGCCAAGCAGTAGCAGGCTGCTCCCTCCCAGGCCGACACAGTATAGGACCCCTCCACGGACATTTTTCCTTTAATGATCAACTAATCCGACACCAATTAGACCCCCCCCCCCCCACACACACACACACACACACCCCAAAAGTCAATTGTGAAATAACAGTTATTTATTTGATAGAAATCATAATTTACCTGAATTTATTAATAATTACATAAAATAATGAATGTTGTTGAATCAAAATCTAGTGTGCTGTATGAAGTTGTTGCAGAAGTATTAAGGAAATGTTCCAGTCCCACGAAAAGTTGTCTGCAAGGCCGTCTGGTTCAGGCTTAATAAAATGTTTCTGTCTACTCGCCGCAAAAGATAGTGTTTCTGTATTAAAAAAAAAGCTATCACGTTCTCAGAACAGAAAAAAGAAAGAAAGAAAATGCTACCACGGTCCACGGACTTGTGTGATGTGCAGTTTGGGACGTGCGATCCGGCCCTGGTCGCCGCCAAAACAAGAAAAATCAGCTTGCATGCGTTAATCCTGCACAGAGGCGGTCCTTAGTTAATTTGTTTGCCACATCAGCATACTTATCCGTTCAAACTCTGGCTGCGTTAAAATACTTGCACTGTTGCACATGGCTTACTTCAACCACCTTTGAAGCTGCGTGTACCAATAATGGCCGCTGCCATGGCAAGTATAACATGTGGGGCCATCACTCCCATACAAACGCATGCATAACGATTGAGTTTATCATTGCCGCTGCCGGCCTATGTTGGAGTTGTGTCGAATATTATGTACAAGGTAGGTTACAGTTGGACTTGTAGTTGTATTGTGTTTATATAGGATATGAAGTCGTGTTCAAGTAGGACACTTGTATCCTAGGCCTCTCATATATAGCGGGGGTAGACACACGATGTAATCTATGCCAACATAATAGCACCGGAACGCAGGGGAAGCCGGCGGCTTGTGCCGGCGTCCAGGACGACCGGGTGCGGTATTGTGACGGTGTCACGGGGAGGAGCGCCCGTAGTCAAGCCCCGGGGATGTAGCCATATCGGTGAACATCGTTAACAAATCTCGGTGTCGTGCTCGTGTGATTGCTTGGTCCTCGGATGATTAACGATATGCCTCGGATTTATTCTAACAAGTGGTATCATGAGCAAGGTTGAAAAGATCCGGGAGGCGGTCGAGTTGATCCAGAGGAGGAAGAAAGTATCGACAGAAATTTGCAGATGCAGAGTTGGTCGTGTTTTGATCTTCAATCAGCAATTGCAATGAGGTTGGCGGTAGCGTGTACACGGAGGCACGGAATTTCGGACGAGATCGATCTGAAAGCGGGCAACGGCGGAAGATGCTAGGGTTGCATTGCTGCGAAACCTACGGTCGCGAGCGAGACGTACTGCGGTCGATCCACCTGATCGATCGGGCGAGCGTAGGTACTATGAATCCTGGCGGCCCGTGGCAAGAGGCCCATCAGAGGGCGCTGGACCGGGTACCGGTGCAGCAGTGACAGGGCAGCGTGGTGCTTGTTCGCTGGAGCAGATCGAGGAACGAAGGAATCGTGTACGCGAGATTTTTTTGGACCAAAAGGGAGACCGAGTCTCCACGTGACACGGAGGCGGGCTGATTAGATCGGCGGAAAGAAAATCCATCAGATTATGTTTCATTGGAATAGCAGGAGCATTGACGAAGGCAATTGCTAGCATCAAGGGAGTTGAGCTTGGGAGCTAATACACGTGAGTACAGGAAAGATTTTTGGTACGAATTTGCTACTGGTGCATCTTATGTACTTGAGCACGTGTTGGAAGCTCGGTTATTTTTTCACAAGGTCAGCTGTACGAAGAATCATGACGCCATCGGGCATCGGGTTTGAGGTGGAGAAGTTCACGGAGCAGGAAACGTTGGGTTATGGCAGACAATGGTGAAAGATTTGTTGGCACAACAGGGATGCTTGAGGGCGTTGCGGGAAGTCAATTTAGTTAAGATGGAATTATCATGTGATGGATGGAAATTCGTGAAAGACGATTTGGGAGCCTCGAGCGTGTAATGCAGTCGGACAAATTCGGCTGGGTCAGACTAGATAGTCTGATGGATCAACGCAAGTCGGTTGGTATAGAAGACGGTGGTGGGATCGGCGATGACGACATAGGGGCGTGATGCTGATGGTGACCGACTTCTGTGCGTGGAAACACGTGACGCAGGTCCCGAGGGCTTGTGTGGCTTCGACAAGACTGGCGCGGGATTGATTCAAGGTGGTGTATACACGGAGCTTGAAGTCGATGAGGCGCGTGGGTGAACTAATCATCTACCATGGAGTCATGTTGAAGGTGGAGCTGGAGTCTGGAGGATTTCACTCGGTGCTGATTAAGGGGCTACGGCGTAAGTGCACAGAGAGTCGAAGCCTATTTAGCGGAAAAAGCGAGGGACACATAATTCGGACTGGAGCCCAGTGGTCTGATGGAAGCCTGAAACTCGTCATCGGTCGGTGATGATCGATGGTACTCTGCAGTGAAGGTTGAGTGGTGTGGGTTCGCGACCCTTGAGACTCGACCGGGACAGCGGAGGCTCGACACGGTAATAGCGACGAGGCGTGTGGTATGCACGGGACATGGAGACGGGCCAGGGCTCTGGTGGTCATACATGTGGTGACAGGGGCGGAGACAGGTTAGCACTGAGCCCCGGGCCGTCTTCATCCCTGCATTGATCTACAGTGATCAATAGTACCAAAAGCACCACATTCAACGAAGGCTACACACGCCACGCCCCGGGCCAAGGCCCCCCAGGCCTGGGGTGTAGCTCCGCCACTGTGTGGTGAGACAACTGTGAATTTGACTCAGGATGACTATAAGCAATGGTGAAATTCCTTCAAGTTTCAGACAGGCGGTCGAGAAAGGAGCGGTGATGTTGAGTTCAGGTAACTCTTATGTGTGACACCCAATATGTGAGTTGTTCACTTTCACACAGGTCAGTGATCGATGTGTGATGGCGTTGACGGATACTCTGGAAGTTGGGAGCACAAACTAGAGTAACAAGGAACTTAATTTTGCTCGAGTGTTGACTGTGGTCAAGAAAAGAAAGAATTACAAGTTGCAGGTGGAGTCGCATGGAGTCTTTGGAGTAGCAGCGGCACTTATGGGATAAGCTCAAGTCCAATGTACATGAAAGTTTGATGCATTGACGAATTCAAGATGGCGGAGAATATTCGCCAAGGTGGAGTTTGTTGGAGTTGTGTTCAATATTATGTACAAGGTAGGTTACAGTTGGACTTGCAGTTGTATTGTGTTTATATAGAATATGGAGTCGTGTCCAAGTAGGACACTTGTATCCTAGGCCTCTCATATATAGCGGGGGTAGACACACGATGTAATCTATGCCAACATAATAGCACCGGAACGCAGGGGAAACCGGCGGATTGTGCAGGCGTCCAGAGCGACCGGGTGCGGTATTATGACGGTGTCACGAGAAGGAGCGTCCGTAGTCAAGCCCCGGAAATGTAGTCAAATCGGTGAACCTCGTTAACAAATCTCGGTGTCGTGCTTATGTGATTGCTTGGTCCTCAAATGATTAACGATATGCCTCGGATTTATTCTAACAGCCTAGGTGACGATGTAGGTTGGTTTACATATACCGCGTCGAAAAAAGGTGACGATGACCAAATTTTGCAATTTCACTCCATGCATGTTTCACGTTCTCTACTAAATTATCTCTGCTGATTCCTTAGAAATAAGAAACTATGTTCTTCCCGTAGTTTATGGGTCAACGGGTCCTAACTTTTGTACAGCTAAAAGCCAAGCATGCATTGAAAAAGTTCTTTGTCATATGTACATGAAACATGAAACAGGCACATAACTTCATGTTGAACATGAAAAAAAACCAAAGAACATCCTGACTTTTTTTTTTTGCAAACCTACCTGTGATTGGATAGTTAGGGGACAGTGGTATCCCTAGCCCATCAGGATTCAAATCATAATCCTGGTGCTCGCATGTATCCTGAATGTATCTCGGAATTTTTTGCCATGCGCATTTAGTGCAAGGAGACGTTTTCGTCGACTACGAGGCGTCTATGGTGACTTCGTAAAATCTCAAGATGATATGTCGGCTGGTCTCTTGAAGGTACTCATAGGGATAGGGTGTGTTGGTGCGTGTTTATAAGGATGAGTGTATGCGTGTATATATGAACGCTTATGTCTCTACTATGTTCAAAAAAAAAAGAACATCCCAATTTTCTTGTTTTCTTGATTTGGTAAACTGGATCGAGATTTATAGCTTAGAAATTTATATCCCGTGTGCTTTGGAGTTCACATTAAATGGAGAATCCAAGCTATGCTTGTACATAAATATAGATAGGTTTTTGGATGTTCAAGAGCCGAGGCCAAAACATAAGTTAATACTCCCTCCGAATCCTTTTAACTCTGCGCATAAGACTAGCCATAGTGGGAAGCAACTTTGACTAGTAACATGCATATGTTACTAGTCTATATTACTACCTATATGTGATGCCATGTAATATTTTATTTATTTGGTTGTAGATTCATCTTGTCCTGATATATGTGATCTTACTCATACTACTACTAACTACCTCCTTTTCAGTTTATAAGGCTCAGTTCAAAAATCTAACCAACCAAGGTAGCAATGTTATCGCATGACTCTTTTTCTTCATTAATTACTTGCCGCATCATCCACTTTGCCTAGATATGTGTGATGTTACCATCTATGTTACTCCCTACTATGGGTAGCCTAAGTTTTTCTCATTTTTTCTGCAATACTCTGCGCGATCTAGATTTGTAGCGGTTTCTTCCAAATCTATCCCTAATATTTAGCCCCGCATGCAACGCTGCCTCCTACTATGCATTAATTTCTGACCATGCATGTCGCGCATGCAAAGGAGAAAGGCCGCAATGTTGCCTCCTCTTGTGAATTAATTTCTGACCACGCATGCAAAGGAGAAAGGCCGCAATGTTGCCTCCTCTTGTGAATTAATTTCTGACCACGCATGCCGCGCATACAAAGGAGATTCTTCTTTGCATGTGCGGCATGTGTGGTCAAAAATTAATGCACTGGAGGAGCGTTGCATGCGGGGCTAAAGATTAGGAATAGACTTGAAAGAAACCGTTACAAATCTAAATCATGCAAAGTATTACGGTAACGAGAAAAACTTGTACGCAGAGTAAAAGAAATAGGAGGGAGTACTATTTATGTTTATACCGAAGGGCCTTGGTTTTTATTTTCGCCCCGAGCCTTGGAATATGAGGACCGACTCCGATTATAGGGCATCTACTAGAGTTGCTTTTTGATCCCTGTAACTGGTTAGAGAGGTAAAAATCAGGTTTTTCTCCGTTAAACTGGAACTAGCGGAAGCCCTAAAACATTTAGTGAAGTAACAAATTTATTTCCAGCGGCCGCCGAAGCTTAATTATACTCGACCTCGCGGCCGCTGAGTAAAAATGTCCCCACTCCATCCCCCCTTACTTACTACCGTCCCTGCCGCCCAATCCACCGCCTCTGTCGTCAGACCCACACCTGCGAAACCCCAACATCACCCACGTCCACTCCGGTGTGCCGGCAACAATGACTGGATCCGGCCGCCGCCTCTCCTCGCCGCCCATCCGCAACACTCGGCCCGTGGAACCACATCACACTAGCGGATCCTCCTCCCGTGGCGCATTCCACATCCGCGACGTCCTGCCTCCACTGCCGTCAGAGCCGAATTATATCTTGTGCAACCATGCGCGTGGGGGCGTGGGTGATCGAGATTTACGACGATGACACATGCAAGCACCATTGGCTTGTCTCTTTCCACTCTGCACAGCAGGTAGCGCGCGCATACGACATTAAGTTGGGTCATCTATAAGACGCCGCTAGCCAGCGCAACTTCCCAGGCGGCCTGCCGCCATTGGGGTTGGTCGACCCTCGTGTGGCCACCCCACGTGAGAGGTGGGAAGACCGGGTGGGCCCGCGAGCGTATTGCCGTGGAGCTCCACTACCGCTACCCAGCATGCGTCGAGGCAAAGCGTCATCTGTACGAGAAGTACGCAACAGGGAGAACAGAGGTCATCGACCTCTCTAGTGACGATGGCAATGAATGCGACGGCGCCAGCCCCAACCCTATGATCGGCGGGCTGAGCGGGGCAGAGTGGAAGGAGATCTAGAACGAGTAAGACTAGTGATTATGTTTAAAGTTCTAATTAAATTTCAAACTTTGTTTAGTATGTTTTATTATATACTAGTTTTCTGTTAAATATTTTGAACTAGCACTGAATTTTGTTTTAGTATGTTTCATGTAGTAGTTTGAACCTAATTAATTTGGACTCATCCGCCTAGCCAGCCGCCCGACCTGACAGATAAGGGCCATTCGATCGCAGCAGAGGCGTCATCTTCCTTCTCTGTTCTTCCAACCATCACACGCATTCATCCATCATTTGTACCCGAGCGTAGCAGCTTCCATGGCAGCACCACGTGCATGAAGCTATGGCAGCGCCGGCGGCGTTCCAGTTCAATCCGACTAAGTTTCAACCACCCCCTATGGTGCTTCACCGCAGCTCCGCGCGTCGCTTCAATGCAGCTCCGGCGGAGCTCCAATGACCTGGAGAGCACTCCAATGCAGCTCCGTCGCTGGCGACTTGCGGCATCAACAGCGCCCCCGAGGTTGCATAGCAACACTCTGGCCATGGACGCGTCGCTGCATCGCAGCACAGACGGTCGTCGGCGAGCGGCCGATGAGCTCGTGCACTGCGTCTCCCCCCTCGGGGTTCCAGCACCTCGGAGGTGGTGCGCGGGGCTTCATCGCTCTTCGTTTGCATTGGGGATGCAACTGCGCGGTGGCGCTAACGCTCCTGGTTCGTAGCACCGTGGCACGGCGGTTCGCCGTTCGCCATGGGAGCCCCTCCTCTCTTGCATGACAAGCAACAGAGATGGGGAAAGAAGAGAAAAAAGAATGGGGAAGAAACGTGTGGAGGAGAGAGAGGTCGAAGAGATAAGGCCGCCTAGGTAAAGTGGTGGATGGAACACGTGTCGAGCAGCGCAAGCGGCTTGCATTCGCTTGTTTTCATCCGGCTGAAAACAAACCTTTTTCTTTGTGTTTATATGGCACTGATATTATTATTATTTGCTCCATTAAATTTTGTGGTTCAGCCGTTTACTCCTCTAAAATTTAGGACATCGGGTAGAGTTGCTCTAAGTTGGCCAAGTCGTCGCTGCATACCAGTTTGGTTATGGAACGCTGGGGGAATTTTATTTTTCTGGAAAATTTTTAAACTATTCATCATCTGTTAAGGTAGTACAAAGAACGTCAGAAATAGAGATTACATCCAGATCCGTAGGCAACGCAACGACGACTACAAGCACTTGGGGAATTGCTAAATTGAATCTCCATATCCATCTTTTGTTAAGCCCGGCTCCGATGTATGTTTTCCCACGGTTAATTCTTCCCGTCATCTAGATGATCAGTAGTATGATTGCTAGTTAATGGACAAATCCAACCTGGCTGGCCCGAGAGTCAATAATCATGGCTCCATTGAGCTGCACCAACTGGGCGCGTACGTCCGACCGATGTGCTCACGGACGCATCATTCCCCGACACCCACCACGTTTGAAACGTTTGTTTAACACGACGATCGTCCATGACGTGATGCCCACGCGCATGCAGCCAACACGCACGTACGCATAAGAACAAGCTCATCCATCGTCTGGCATTAAAATTCCCCGGTCTCTCGCGCGCGTTTCTTCTTCTTCACTCGGTGACGGCGACCCTACTAAGCATGTTTCACGCTAGCTGTTGATTAGCTTCGTTTTAACTCATGATTACCCACACAACCACCCACCCACTTGCATGCATACTCTATATAACACCTAACTAACCCAGTAGCACAGTCCATGATGCCCTATTGACCAAGTTAACTCCATCAAGTTAGAAGCCATTGGAGGCAACCAGCTCACATACTATATACAGCTCGGATCGGATCAATTCGGATCCTGCAAGAAGCTAGCCAGCACCAAGTAGCTACTAACGACTAAGCTCAACTAAGCTAAGCTACAGGAGGAGAGGAGAGGAGAGATCTAGATCGGCGAGCTAGTACGATGGCCTTGGTGCAGCTACAGGCGCAGGCGCGGTTCGTGGGGGTGGCTGCCACGAACGCCGGCGTGGAGCTGGAGCTGGACGACCACCAGTCGCGATGGGTGAGCCAGGTGCGGCGGCGGATGGAGGCCGGGGCGGAGGAGCTAGGCGCGGTGGCCAAGGTCTTCGACGTGCCGCGGTTGCTGCGGGCCACCAGGCCCGAGGCGTACGCGCCGCAGCACTTCGCCCTGGGGCCCTACCACTACCAGCGGCCTGAGCTCAGGGACATGGAGCGCTACAAGCTCGCCGCAGCCAAGCGCGCCGAGAAGCTCTTCACCGGCGACCGCAGGTTCGACGACCTCGTGCAGAAATTTGTGAAGATGCAGGAGATGATCCGGACCCCCTACAACAGGTACCGTACGTATACCTTTTTTCCTTTTTCTTTTTATTATACTGTACTAACGAGCTATTCGGCTCATTAAGCTCGTGCCTGTTAAGACTCTGCTCGTTAAGCTCGAGCAAAAAACTTTGATTGGCAATGTTCGGTTTAACTTCGTTAAGCTTGCAAGTGCTCTTGAGTACTCGTTAAGTTTTTATGGAGGAAGAAAATGACCACATGAAGAGGTATGTTAGTTATGGTCTCCCATGGGCTAAGTTGGATTAGATAGGTTGAGGTGCCAAGAAATGTTGCCGTCAATAATGTAAAAATATGTGGTGTGTCGTATCAGCGAGCATAACGAGCTGCTTATGAAACTTCTTAGCTCGCTCATTAAGCTCGTTAACTTTAAAGAGCTGAAATCTGTGCTTGGCTCTGTTCATTAAAAAGTGAGCAACAAGCTTAACAAGCCGAGCTACCGAGCATTCATTAAGCTCATGAGATATACGCTTTCGGTCCAGCCCTAATTATACACATCCATCTGCATGCTCTCTTTTACAGGTTATCTTTTATAGTCAAGCACTCATCAAATTAATTATCTATGTTTATTTAAGAACCATGAACAAGTTTACATAAATTCCACGCATGAGTGCTTTGTTCTCTTGTGCGGCCTGAAATTGAAATGCTAAGTGAGGGTCTGCATGTGCTTTGAGAGTTTCTTAAAGGCATGCAGCTGAGAACATGATAGCGCAATGATAAGCACAGTAATTTGACATTTCCGGCCCACGATCACAAATTGGTGTTATGTAGCTTTCATGAAACACTTATCCTCATTAAACTTCCTAAAAAAAAACTTATCCTCATATTTTTTGAGCATCAGTACAGACACAAACGCTCATATACACGCGCATACACTCACCCCTATGAACGCACACACGCACACCCTATTCCTATGAGCACCTCCGAGAGACTGAGCCGGCATATCATCTTGAGATTTACGAAGGGGGCGTTTGGTTCTGGGGCTATCCCTTAGTTGGATAGGGATAGCCAGATTTTTTGAGGATGCCACATGTTTGGAAGTTAGGATGAGATGGCTGGGGATAACCTGTTTTAAGGAATATTCGCTCTGAAACCTGGCTGCCGATAGCCCCGAGAATCTGGCGGACGAGGGCAGCCACCCACGCTCGCTCCGCTTCAGTTTACCTCCCTGTCTCCCGAATCGTTTTCTTTTGTTTATCTCGCCTCACGAACAGACGGGATCGGGCTGCATAGGCGGCGGTGCTTGGCGACCGCCGGCGGCAGGGAACGGATAGCGCTTGCAGCTGGACTTGACGAGGCAGCCATGTTCCTCTGCCCTCTTCTGTGGTTCGATTTGACCCCTCTCCCGTTTCTATGCAACAAGCACGGAGAAGCACCGCGCTACACCCGGCAAAAAAAAGCATTGCGTTGCTGCTCTTTTGTGCTACGATCTACGTATATCTTTCTCGCTTTTCTGTAGCTAGCTGGTTCGTGTATGAAGAATGTCTGCATTTAATCTACTTGCTCGTCCGTTTGCCATGCTTGCTTCTTCACGCATGCAAATAATGTAGAAATAGTGTGGATATAACCTCTCTTGTTTTTTTTTTGCATGGTTGCTTCTTTACTCGGTACATCGAGTTGATTTCAAAATGTTGATCTAAAATTGCATGTGTAGGGGTAATCTCACCTTCTTCTAGCAATGAGGTCATCACAACAATCTATCTAATTCTCATTCTTCCAACCAAACAATAAAATGTGGTTATCCAACCCACTCAATCCTACGCAACCAAACAACAAAAATGGCTATCCCTAACCAGGTGGTTGGGGTTATCATCAGCCAAGCCATCCTCGCCCTCGAACCAAACGCCACCGAAGTTACCGTAGGCGCCTCGTCGTCGACGGGAACGCCTCCTCCCACTGAAAGCGCATCGCCGGAAATCCTGAAATAAATCCAGAAATAATGCGAGCACCAGGATTTAAACCCTGGTGGGTTGGGGATACCACTGTTCACCTAACCAACTCAACCACAGGTTGATTCGCAACTTATCCTCATTAATATTCTGTAATCTAGCATTGTATTTGACAGGCAAATATAAAACAGGGACCTTTTTTATTATAGAGGATTGCAACTTGCACCCTCGAATAATAAAATAATAAGAAAAAAAAAACCATTCCAACTGATGACATAGACGTACACACACAAAACATAATGCCTTGAATGTTTAACTAGCATTATCCAGTTACTTCTGCAAGCTAGCCATAAAGAAAAAGTGGCCGTGGCACTTAGGGGATTAGAGAAGAAAATCGAAGTCAAATTGAGAAATTGCTGTAGTTGCATCGTTTATCAAATCTATGAATATCATCGTCCCATTAGGATTCTTGATGTTTGTATTTGCTTCAGTTTCTTCAACATAATGCACTATGTTTAGTCAATCAAAAAGTCAAACTGTGGCAGTCTTATATAGTTGCAACATTTATCAAATTTTTGAATCATAATCTCATTAGGATTCTTGATTTTTGTGTTTATTCCACTTTCTTCAATTTGATGAACTATGCTTGTGAACCAATAAGTCAGATAGCCTATTAAAAAGCTTGACTTGTTCCATGAACCTAATAATATAAACCATGTGACAATTGTCGAGCATTTTTTCGAAAAGGAGGATGACCCCAAGCCTTTACCATTTTATTAATTATTCACAAAGTACATCAGTAAGTCTGAATCTACCATTTTGGCAACATCTAGTGCTACTCCTATCCAGTTGATGAAGGGGTGCCGATAGTCCGGGCCGAATACCGAATAGACCTTGCAACAAAGCCTAGCATCTAAAGCCAGAGGGCCCAACCAAGCCGCTTGCCAGGTCTGGGCCACACACCGGTCCGGCACACTTTCAGAGTCCGCCGCAACAATCTTCCATTGATCCATCTTTAGAGCAGGTATCGAAGCACTAGGCCTTCTGTTGGCACCACCACACGTCAGACAACGCCACTCCCTACGCACGGTCATCAAGACGCATCCGATGCCGAGACTCTGCTACACCATGACGCCGGGACCCGTCGTCATCGACGCAGTAGATGCCACATATCGCATTACCTCCTGATCCAGATCGCCACCAATGCCAATTGAACGGTGTCCACCAGCCACACAGCTCCCAAGGCGGCGCCTTCAAGAAGGGAACGACGCCAAAGACGTCGTGGCCGCCCACCGCAGTTAGGGCTTTCACCCAGGAGACAAAAAGGGTGTGGTGGAGGTATAGGCAAATCCGGTGAACGTCTCCATGGAGAACAAACGATGCCCTGGGGTGTCACCACCGTCGTCACCGACCAGGGCCGGCTAAAGATTTCTCCTGATCTGAATCCCACCTCCAGCTCCATCCGCATCGAGGACCAGCAAGCTACACAACGCGACTCAGATCCGTACGGAGGAAAGCACACCGAACAGGGGGAGGAGGCGACCAAATCCACCAAAGAACCGCCGGCCGAGCCCTTCTGGCGGATCCGCCGCAAGCGTACTAAATCGCTGGGCTGCCGGTCACCACCGCAAGAGCACACAGTGTCGCCGTCATGGGTGTCCGCAGCGTCCGCACGTCGCAACACCACAGGACACCGCCGGGATCCGCCGCCTAGATCCGGTGGACGCTGTGAGGAGCTTCCCCGCCGCCACTGTCGGCAACACGAGCTTCGCCCGGCGGCATCCTCCGGCGGCGGCGTGAGGCGGGAGGAGATTGTGCAGCGAGAGCATGGTCATAATTTTATTTCTGAGTTTTGTTCTGTTTTTATTGCAAACAAATGTTTCATATTGATTCTCTCGGAGTCTTGTGAACCTATAAGAGAGATAAGATACCATTGCAAGCTTCATAAATAAGCAACTAATTATATGCAAGATAAACTCAAGAAATCATGCGTATGCTAGTAATGTAAATACAACAAATAAAAGGACGTGCAACGGTTAGTTAAATTCATAACTAGAAATATAACCAAGTCAACTGGGTAGTGAAATTCATGAAGAAAACGTTCCTAATGCTTTGGTTAAAAAAATGACATTCCAAAAAGACTAAGTTTGAAAGCAATTTGGAATGTTGATTTTGTAATTATTACCTACACCTCCATGAATGTGATTTGAAATCACAAAATTTACACTGAGGAACGAAACTAAGCAATGTTTGTTGTCAAAAGAAAATTGAAAATCTTTTGACTTTTTTATTTGTTTCAGTTTTACTATTTATACAGGAGCATTTGAGCTAGGATCTTTTTGCAAGAGTACTTTAAATGCGTATCATATTTTCATAAAAGGCAGATTTACAAGAGTCTTGAACGGAATTAGAAGAGCACTTTTGTCCCTTTGCCGCCCGTCTCTTTCCAGCGAGTGCATGACCAAAGAAGCCTGCATTCATTGGATGCATGTTGCATGGCTGCATGCATGCGTGCATTTATTCACTCCTATGAAATCAGGAAGCCTTTGTTTACTGGATGCAGCTAGTGGGAGATGGTAGCACAGGCTATATTCAACCGATTTGGATGGCGATTGCATAACAAGATAGGACTCTAGGAAGCTTATCCTTTATATTGCCATTCCGGTTGTTATTGTCAACATGAACTTTGATTTTTTTATTTTCGCTTCAATTGCGAGCTGTAATACTTTGACGACTTTGTGATACTTTACGATTTTTTAATAAGATGGCTGCATGCATTATTATGATGCAGAGGCCGGGGTTACGCCTTTATTTCCAAAAAATAAAATGCGTGCGTCCAGTCGAAAAGAAAAAAAATCAGATGAAACTAAATAAGATGTGTATACATGAAAGTTATCACTGATCTTGTGTACGTACAATGAATGTAGGTTCCTTGAGTTGAATGGGCAGACGCTGGCATGGATGATGGCAATTGACACGTGCTTCCTCCTCGACTTCCTCGAGAGCTACCACGTCGACGGGGCCACCGACATGGTGTCCTCCGCGACCAACTGGATCAACGCCATGGTGCGCGACGCCATGATGCTCGAGAACCAGATCCCGCTCTTCCTCTTCGCCGGCGCGCTCCAGCTCCGCCACGCCTCCGAGGAGGCCGCCGCCGACGCCATGCACGCCGTCCTGGACCGCTTCATCAGGGAGGTGTGCCCCATCAAAACCACCGCGCTGGCCATCGCGGGCGACATCGCCAAGTGCGCGCACCTGCTGGAGCTCCTCTACCACTTTCTCGTGCCCGCCTCGACCGTCTTCGCGGATGATGGGGCGGAGCTCCCGCCGTTGGTCCCAGAGGAGGTTCTCTCCATCGACGCGCTCGAGCAACAGATTCCAGACTATGACAAGGTGAAGCAGGCGTGCATGCAGGTGTCCAGCTTCGACGTGGCGCCTGTGCGGTTCATCAAGAAGAACCTCATCTCCAAGCCGATGAGCGCGGCTTCGAGCCTCCCGGGGATGATCATGCGCAAGGTGCCGCTGCTGTCGGCAATGGCGCCGCTGCTCGGGAAGTTCATGGCTTCGACGGACGTCGAGGCGCGGCTCAAGGGCGTGAACCTGTCCACCATAATCAACTCGCCGCTGGCGCAGGAGATCATGATCCCGTCGGTGGCGCAGCTGGCCGCGTGCGGCGTGCGGTTCATGCCGGCTCCAGAGGGCATGGCAGGGATCGGCTTCGACGCGGCCACAGCGACGCTGACCCTGCCGGTCCTGCACCTCGACAGCAACACGGAGGTGATCCTCCGCAACCTGGTGGCATACGAGACGGCCGCCGTGCGCGGGCCGCTCGTGCTGGCGCGGTACACGGAGCTGATGAACGGCATCATCGACACCCCCAAGGACGTGAAGATCTTGAGAGAGTGTGGGATCATCTTCAACACCATGAAGAGCGACAAGGAGGCCGCGGACATGTGGAACGGGATGTGCCGGGCAGTGCGGCCGAGCAAGGTGCCGCTGCTTGACGGCGTGATCAGGGACGTCAACGCGCACCGGAACCGGAGGGCGGCCGTGAAAGCGAGAAGGTTTCTCAAGCGCTACGTGTTCAGGTCGTGGAGGCTGCTCACGCTGCTAGCCGCCGTCGTGCTGCTGCTCATGACGGCGCTGCAGACCTTCTGCACCGTCTACGACTGCAAGCGCTGGTTCGGCGGCATACTGGAACTGCCGCAGATAACGCCCGGAGGAGGGCAGTAGCATGTGCGTACAATACATTGCAGTAGGTTGCACATGTGGCTATATATATTCAGTAAATCAGTGGTCCTATACCATCAGTGCTGAACTAGTAAAAACGAATACTTTCTTCTACGTACTACTAGTTGATAAGATAATTTGAATGGCCGAAAATCGTTTTGCTGGTGAAAGGCGCGCTTGCGTTTATATCTAGTTGTCTAGTGTCACCAATCCAGAAACATGGCAATTTCATCACATCTTTCTTTGTGCCAACTAGAATGATTAATCTTTGCTTATTACCAGAAAGATTAGCCTTTTATTGATCTCGCTTTTTCTAGCTGTGATGAGGTAAAAATGAAATATAAATTGACTAGATGGGATATAATTTGCAGACCCAAAGATCAAGGTGGATTGGGGGTCGAAAACTTAGAGGTTAAAAGTAGATGCCTACTTGGCAAACGGCTAGATTTAGGTTGTCTGTTGAGACCGAGGGTACGTACGTGGGTAATAAGTACCGACAATCTAAGACATTGGCCACTGCTTTATTGCGGAACATATTCGGATAAGGATATTTGGCCACTGCTTTATTGCAGACCCAAAGATCAAGGTGGGTTGGGGGTCGAAAACTTAGCCCATAAGGAATCAAATATTGCGGAACATATTCGGATAAGGATATTTGCTTTACTATGGGCTATATGGAACTGTTGGAATGATATGATCATTAATAAAAAAAATTATCAACTTTTTGCAAGTTATCTACAGGGCCACTGCTTGGATCCGTACCTCGTCGTTACTCACTCATGCAGATTTCAGGGAGCTTTTGACTACTGGGTGCAATCGTTGGAAGACGATAGTATGGGTTATCTACAACCGACTTGGATGACGAGCTAATAATAAGCTAGGTGTTTAGTCATCCTGGTCTGTTTTTCGCCGGTTGTGGCATTTGTTTACCTTTACTTCTTGGGATACGTTTGTGAGCCGGTACTAAACCTCGGATTTTGTTTTGGCACTTTTGATCAATAAAATAGCTGCATGCATCATTCTAATGCAGAGGCCGGGGGCTTTCCTCCTTTTCAAAAATAAATAATTTCTTGTAGGGATTTGTTCCATAATTTTTGCCATGTGGCAAGTGCAAGACATTTTCCTATAATTTCTATGTGTTGCAAAACTTTCTTTTGCTAAATTGCCATGATGTGTAGAACGATTTGTTCTCGTATTTTTTAGTCACATGGCAAGTGTTTGAGTTTTTCCCGGGTATCATGACAAAGTATGAACATGCTTTATCCAAAATATGGCATTGTTTAATTTGCTTGATCACTCGACAATTGGATTTCTTTTGGAATGCTCCCATTTGTTTGCATGGAATTTTTTTAGTTTTTCCTTGAAATAAGATGGTCAAACTCATATACCACGATGGCAATTGCAACTCTTCAATTATTTTAGAGTTTGACCATCTTATTTCAAATGTAGTTGTAGCATGGCAATTTTATTATTTCAAATTGCAACTCTTTAATTGCAGATGCTCAAACTCTTGCCATGCTCCTTCCTATCAATGAATGATACGCAATCTTAGTGTATTCGCAATAAAAAACTCTTTAATTGTAGCTCATGGCAATTTTCTTTCTTTTGCAACATGGCAAAAAATTCTTTGTTGTGGGACCGTGGCAATTTAAGTTCTTGGGGGCATAGCAAATATACTTTGTGGACCATGGCAATTTTCTGTACTTTGCAACATGGTGAAAAATTACTTTTATAGGGGACCACAACAATTTTAGTGTATGCATCTTGGCAAATGTAATTTATGGAGCATGGCAATTTTATTATATCACATTGCAAATCTTTAATTGTAGATGGTCAAACTCTTGCCATGCTCCTCCTTTCAATGAATGATACACAAGCTTTGCGTGTTCGCAAAAAAGCTTTTTACTTGTTGATCATGGCAATTTTCTTTCTTTTGCAACATGGGAAAAACTTTCTTTGTTGTGGGTGTTGGGGAACGTAGCAATTTCAAAAAATTTCCTACGCACACGCAAGATCATGGTGATGCATAGCAACGAGAGGGGAGAGTGTTGTCTACGTACCCTCGTAGACCGTAAGCGGAAGCGTTATATCAACGCGGTTGATGTAGTCGTACATCTTCACGATCCGACCGATCCAAGCACCGAAAGCACTGCACCTCCGAGTTTTGCACACGTTCGGCTCGGTGACGTCCTCGCCTTCTCGATCCAGCAAGAGGGGCGAAGTAGTAGATGAGTTCCGGCAGCACGACGGCGTGGTGACGGTGTTGGTGAAGAACAATTTTCGCAGGGCTTCGCCTAAGCACTACGAAAACTATGACGGAGGATAAACTAGAGGAGACGGGGTTGCTGGCACACGGCTTGGTGTTTCTTGATGTCTTGGGTGCTAGCCCTACCCCTCTATTTGTATGTTGAGCCCTGGGGTCGAAACTTGGAGTAAAAGCCTCCTCAAAGTCGGTTTCACTCGAAAGGCAAGAGTCCTTCTCGGACTCCAGGGCTAGACGCCAGGGTTCCCGGCGTCTACCCCCTAGACGCCAGGGTTCCTGGCGTCTAGCCTCCGTCTCCGTGATAACTTCCTTTTGCACTTTCCAAAAGCCTCGTGGGCTTTCCTCTTTGGCCCAGATAAAGTGTTCTCGTGCCCAAACATTTCGGAAAACATCCGGAACCCCTTCCGGTGAATTCCTGAACCCTTCCGGAGATCAAACACTACTATCCACATATCAATCTTTACTTCTGGACCATTCCGGAGTTCCTCGTCATATCTGTGATCTCATCCAAAACTCCAAACAACATTCGGTCACAAACATACATAACTCATAGTACTATATCGTCAGCGAGCGTTAAGCGTCACGGACCCTACGGGTTCGAGAACTATGTAGACATGACCGAGACACCTCTCTTGTCAATAACCAATAGCGGGACCTGGATGCCCATATTGGCTCCTACATATTCTACGAAGATCTTTATCGGTCGACCGCATAAAAACATACGTTGTTCCCTTTGTCATCGGTATGTTACTTGCCGAGATTCGATCGTCGGTATCTCAATACCTAGTTCAATCTCGTTCGGAAGTCTCTTTACTCATTCCGTAATACATCATCCATAACTAACTCATTAGTTGCAATGCTTTCAACGCTTATAGTGATGTGCATTACCGAGTGGACCCAGAGATACCTCTCCGACAATCGGAGTGACAAATCCTAATCTCGAAATACGCCAACCCAACAAGTACCTTCGGAGACACCTTAGAGCACCTTTATAATCACCCAGTTACGTTGTGACGTTTGGTAGCACACAAAGTGTTCCTCCGGTAAACGGGAGTTGCATAATCTTATAGTCATAGGAACATGTATAAGTCATGAAGAAAGCAATAGCAACATACTAAACGATCAAGTGCTAAGCTAACAGAATGGGTCAAGTCAATTACATCATTCTCCTAATGATGTGATCCCGTTAATCAAATGACAACTCATGTCTATGGCTAGGAAACTTAACCATCTTTGATCAACGAGCTAGTCAAGTAGAGGCATACTAGTGACACTCTGTTTGTCTATGTATTCACACATGTATTATGTTTCCGGTTAATACAATTCTAGCATGAATAATAAACATTTATCATGATATAAGGAAATAAATAATAACTTTATTATTGCCTCTAGGGCATATTTCCTTCAGTGGGACCATGACAATTTAAGTTCTTGGGGGCATGGCAAATATAGTTTGTGGACCATGGCAATTTTATTTACATTGCAACATCGCGAAAAATTACTTTTATAGGGGACCACAACAATTTTAGTGTATGCATCATGGCAAATGTAGTTTATGGAGCATAGCAATTTTATTATATGGGCCATGGCAAATTTCTTCCTTTTTTCCACATGGCAAAATTCTTTTATAGGGACCATGGCGATTTTAGTGTATGCATCATGAAAATTTTCTTCCTTTAAATTTTCCTTTTTTGCACATGGCAAATTTCTTTTATAGGGCCATGCCAATTTTTAATCTATAGAAATTATAGTGTATGCATCATGGAAATTATAGTGTATAGATCATGCCATTTTTAGTCTATGGATCATGATTTATAGAAAATTTCTGACAAAGTTGCCATGGCCCATGACAAAACTATTTATCGCTCATGTTTTGTCGTGTAATATCATGGCAATATTTATTGGACCATGGCAAATTAAGTTGCTCGAGCATGGCAATAGTTTACTGATCATGGTAATTTTATTTTATTTTTGCAAATGGTAAAAATTACTTCTATTTTTGGACATTGGCAATTTACTTTCAGTGATTAGAGATTGTTTTTTGCCTGTCAAATTGATTTTTCATGTAAACATAAATTCGAAGCATGAAATTCTGAATGGGCATTTGCCATGACAATTTTGATCATTTTTTGTGCCATTTCACATACACAACAATTTAATTACACAAAAGATGGCAATTTTGATAATAACACCATCACAATTTTGAATATGCATTTTTTTCATTGCATTTTTTTATCAACATTTTTTTGTTCTTTCAGATACATGGCAAATTTCTTATATAAAAGCATGGTTATTTCGATATAAATACCATGCAAATTTGTATATTCATTTGCCATGGCAAATTTATGATCATTTTTTGTGTTATCACATCTTTGCCATGACATTTTTTTATCTTTATTTTTTTCATGTCAATTTTTACCTTATTTGTTCAACATGGCAATCTAACTTTTTAATTTTCCATGGCAAATTTTCCCTTTTTACATGGCAATTTTAGTTTAACATGCATGGCAAATTTACTTTATTCGCTCGTGTAAAATATACTTCTATGGAGCATGGGAAGTTTACTTTTTATTTGCCATGGCAAAAGTTCATTTCATCCCTGGCAATTTTTTGCTTTTCCATCGTTCATGGATTTTTTTGCTTCTTAGACTATTTTACATTTACTTTACATAATTTTAATCCACTTTTTTTTTCTATTGATGTATATAGCATAGAAAACTATTCAATTTTTTTAATCCACATTTTACTTGCCACCATGATACAGATGCAAATTGCCATGAAATTTTCTTCTTAGTTCCTTTTTCCACAAAAAATGACCTTTTTGACCATGGCACATTTTGCTTATAAGAACGATGGCATTTTTTGGTTTTGAACCATTGTGATTTTCTAGTAGTAGCTTGTTTGTCACTCTATCTATCACGACAAATTCATCTTTTAGTTTTTAAAGCGTGGTAAATCTGGGCTTTATTAGTCACATACAAATCTGGGACTTTTGTTTACTATAAAAACTGGGTTCTTTTATTTAATATACAAACTGTGCCATACTGGACATGTATGGGAGCTGCACGGGATGTTCGCGCTGTGAGGCTTCTCGTGTTGAATGAGCTCGTTTGGTCGATGTCCTCCCTGGTAGCGAACGATTCGTTCGGTCTGGGGCTCTCCCAGACCAAACGTCAGGCAGATATCAGAGTCTTTTATTCATCTTCTCCAGTACCAACACGCAAAAATATGACTACGCTTAATAGTTTCAACTCCTGCCATAATGCTCTTCCATGTAGAGGAGGATTTATTCTTTAGGTTGGCTTTAAGTAAATCACCCTCTGAAATGTATTTAGCTCTTACTAGAATAGTAGCACAAAGGAAATCAGGATTATCAATCAACCGCCATGTCTGCTTAGCAAGGAGGGGCAAGATTAAGACAATAGATATCACTTGGTAGTTCCCCCGCAAAAAAGATTATCACTTGGTAGTTGAGAATGGATGCCCCCTTCCTCTTTCTCCGTCACGGCTGTTTTTACTCCTTTCGGTTCTTGAAAAGTCAAAGCACGCATGCTCGGAAGAGTCAAGGCACTCTCGTGGTTGAAAAGTCAGAGCTCCTTTTCCCCTCTGCATGAACGCAAGATTCGTACGTACCCGTGGTATGTGGTCGGGTGCACCTTTAGCATTAAAGACATTTTTTCTGGTTGAGAAAAAAGAGTTTAACATGTGCCTGTAGAGAAAGCTAATCCGTGGTAGATCGAACGTTGGATACAGGCGAGACTGCTATTTCCAGTCCTAAGGGCATCTCCAGCCGTTGGCCCCCAGGGAGCGTCTAAAAGCGCCGCTTGGGATGAGCCGGCGTAAAAAATGGTACCGAAGTCGGTCGTGGTATGCAGCCAGCGTATTTAAAAAAAAAAAGGCCGTTCGGCAAGTTATGATAAAAAGTAGTTAAATTGGCTAAACATGGCAAATTTCGATGAAATTCGCGATTTTCATTACATTAACCTAATCTAAAAAGAAAAAGGTTTGAAGTCGTCGCCGCCATCGCCGCCGGCGGCCTTCTCCTCCTGACGCGGGCGCTTCGCTAGACCCGGGCGTCGCCATGGCGGATCGGGCGGCGGCGTCGTTGCCGTCGTCGTCGCCGCTGTCGCAGATAGGACGACGACCCGTCTTCATCGCGGCAGCGTCGGCGCTCCTCGAGCGGCGCGAAGCGGCGTTGGCGCTCGCCGCCTTCTCCCGGTAGCGTCTTCTCCATCGCAATGGAGTCTCGCGCCCATTCTAGGGTCGCGTGCCGTTGCCGAACTCCGCCTTCACCGGCCAAATTTCGCTCCGTCTTCACCGGCGCCACTCCGGCTCCGTCTTTGGCTTGACGGGCGGAGAAGCCGACGAGGAGGAGGCCGGCCGCCCTCGTTGATGACGATGCCGGGCGCCGCGAGTGCGCCGGCCGAGCGGCGACTCCGCGCTGGCTCGGCTTGACGCCGAAAGGCGGAGTGCCGAGCAAAGGCGATGAGGATCGGGAGGAGGAAGAGGAGGAGGAGGACCCGAACCTCTTTGGCGCCCATGGCCCGACGCAGCGTCTTGCCGCGCCGGGTACGCCAACGGCGGGTCGTTACCGCCTCGAGGTACGCGGAGCACGCCGAGTGTGCGGCCGGGACGCCCACCGTAGGTGGCGCCGCTGCTTCGCTGCCGACCACCGGGCGCGCTGCCACAGGACGCCAATCGCTGGCCGGGCGGCGCTGAATACGCCGCCTGTGCCGCGCGTGGTTGTCGGGCGGCGCATCGGGAGGGAGAGTTGGGCGTCGGTGAGGGCGACAGACGATCTCGACCTCCTCGGCGCATTTCGCCGCCACAAGGCCGGGCAACGGGAATGGGCACTCCGCGCCGAAGTCTCCACCCGTTGACCAAGCGCGCATGTCCGGCGGCGCCGGATATTCGCATGGAACAGAGCTGGACTCCTTTCTCGAGCGAACGGCGGCCGGTTGCTGGTCGCCGCCGCCTCCGGGAAGCGTTACGCCATGGCGACGGGCGGGCTGGGCGGGCTCGGGAGAGGTAGAGGAGGGGCTGGGCGCGGCGCCGGGAGAGGTGGAGAGGGAGGGTTGGAGGGCGGCGAGGGCGGGGCTGGTGTGGGCGAGTGGAGGCCGCCCGGCTTTTATAGCCGGGCCGCGCGGTGTACACGTCTTGAAGCGGGGGGAGGCGTGCTGTCGTCCGTGAAGCGCCGCCCGTCTTTGAGAATCAATGGCAAGGCTGACCGGCGGCAGCCTTGCCATTGATTCAGCGAACCGAGGCCGTTGGGGAAGACGAGGCGCTGAAGTCGCCGACGCGCGGCTGGCCCGCGTTTTTTCACGCCAAAACAAATACCACGGCGCCGGACGCCCCCGCATACCGGTTCGGCTGGGTCCGCCGACGCTGTTTTCGGCCCAAGCCGGCGAAAATCGGACTCGTGGGGGTACGACCCGGCCTTTTTTTGGCGCCGGCGCGAAAAAATCGCTTGGAAAGGCCTTCCTGAGACGCGGCTTGAGATGCCCTAACCATAACCAAGCAGAAAACCCACGGAAAGCTAGCGGTACACTGCCTGCAGCAAACCATCAGCTCACGTCGATTTTTCCTTTCCGGATAGCGTCCTGCTTACGATCTGTTTTGAAATGCTAGCAATACCAAGTTTGGGCTCTTTGATTCCGCGGCGATCCTACTCGGTTTCAGAACATGCAGATTTTTGTGGCCACCTGAATTTGACTTGCTTGTGACGTGCTCCGTCAGAATGCTATAACCACCAGAATTCAGAAAGAAGGCACGGGGTGACGTGCCCAGGAGAATGCTTCGTCAGAGAGAGTCTTAAACTATGGAACGAGGCAAATGCATGCAGTCTACCGTGGTCCGTCGCCAAAGGAGAAACGGCTTGCTCGCGCTTTGACCCCCGCCGGCCGCCGCCAAGAGAACGAGTAATTACGCTATCTAGCTGAAGAACACGGCACGCGCTGCGTGCGCGGCGCGCATTCTTCTTCTTCTTCTTCCTCAACTCCTGATCTCCATCGCGTCCGCCTACGCCTCTCGACCATGAAGCCCCACAAGAGCAACCCCTTCTCGCGCAAGATCTCCGTCGCTGTTGCCACGCCGATCCTCCTCCTGCTAGCCCTCGCCGTCGTCTCGCTCTACGATTTCAACTTCGCCGACAGTTACTACCAGTACATACGCCGCGCCTCCTCCGCTTCATCGTCGGCGCCGTCGTTTCCGGCAACCACCTCCGCGTCTCCCGCGATCCCGGCGGCAACCTTACCATCGTCATCGTCGTCGGCGTCTCCGGCCAACTCCTCCTCGTCATCTTCGGCGTCCCCGACCAACTCCTCGGCCACTGGCGCCTGCGACCTGACGCGGGGCCAATGGGTGCCGGACGACGAGCCGCCGTACTACACCAACCTGACGTGCCCGTTCATCGACGACCTCCAGAACTGCATGAAGTTCGGCAAGCCGGGCGGTCTCGACCTCATGCGCTGGCGGTGGAAGCCTGACGGCTGCGACCTCCCCCGTTTCGACGCCCGGCGGTTCTTGGAGGCCATGAGGGGCAAGTCCATGGCCTTCGTCGGGGACTCGCTCGCCAGGAACCACGTCAAGTCTCTGCTCTGCATCCTGTCGCAGGTGCGTGCGTACACGGCACATCTCATGTTGGCTCGGTTGGAGTTGGACAACAACCCATTGCTCTTGGCAACTCGAGGGCATGGGAATAGCATGTCCGCGACTCATGCATGGCACGCCGGTCGTCCACTTCTATCCGATAGCTGCTGATGCAACCGGCGTTTGAACATGTTGCAGGTGGCAGAGCCGGTGGAGCTCGTCACCACGACGGAGACGGACGTGACGGGGAGGGCCGTCCGGCGAGACTTCCACTACGGCAGCCACGGGTTCAACGTCTCGCTCTTCTGGTCGCCCTTCCTGGTCAAGGCCAACCTCTCGAACGCGGCGCTCGGCCTGGGCTTGTGGGACGTGCACCTCGACACGCCGGACGCCAGGTGGGCGGCGCACATCGCCGACTTCGACTACATCGTCCTGTCCGGCACCAACTGGTTCTTCCGCCCCTCGGTGTACTACCAGGGCGGCCAGGCCGTCGGGCGCAACGGCGGCGCCAGCGGCGCCCGCAACGCGACCGAGACGCCCGTCTCCGGCGCGGTGCGCGCCGCGTTCCGCACGGCCCTCGGCGCCATCGCGGCCCGCGAGGGGTTCCGCGGCAACGCCGTGGTCCGGACGGTCACGCCCGCGCACTTCGAGAACGGGGAGTGGAACACCGGCGGCGACTGCGTGCGCACGCGGCCGCTCCGCCGAGGCGAGCGCGCCCGCGACGCCGTCGTGGCCGAGTTCCGCGCCGCGCAGGTGGGAAACGGAGACCATGCATGCAGCCCGGCCCATACGCATGCCCCTCTCTCTTCCTCGACGCGGCAACAAGAAAATTGGTTGCAAACGCGGAGACGTGACGCGAGTGGCTGGTGACGCGGTCCGCTGATGGTTTGTCTTTGGGCTGTGAGTGCGCAGGTTGACGCGCTGAGGGAGACCGAGGCGGCATGGCGGCGGAACCGGAGCGGCGCGGAGCTGCGGCTGCTGGACATCACGGGGGCGATGGAGCTGCGGCCGGACGGGCACCCGAGCCGGTACGGGCACCCGCCGGGAGGGAGCGTGGAGGGGAGCTTCGTGGTGGACTGCCTGCACTGGTGCTTGCCGGGGCCGATCGACCTGTGGAGCGAGCTGCTGTTCCACATGCTGCCGGCTCATCCACAGCGTGCTGACATTGAGTGAGTGCTGCAAATGCACGATCTTCTTTTTTTTGCCGCATTAATGCGGAGCAAAGTGAATTCACGGTTGCCTATCATACCGGAGGCCTGTCTGTCTGTGTGTGTCTGTAGCAGCAGGGTTTCTGTAAGAGAAACTAATGGTGTGCAAAGCACGCTCTGAGCTCCAACGTTCAAAGGCAACACGCAAACTCTTCCATTCCACGTCTCCTAAGCAAAGACAACGTGTCACGTGCTGACAATGCTGAATGCTGAACATGTCTGATTCAGATATACTGCCCCTGTGTCCATTAATATTAGGAGAGATCCAACTCCCCCTTCATATAAGGGGAGATGGACTGTTCTTTGATCATTAAAAATATTGTGAAAACATGAGGTGTTTTTTAGCTCAACTCACCCGAGACCACAAAATTACCGGGGAAAGAGAATCGGATATGCTCTTAAAGTGGTGCCATATATCACGTTGGTGCTTGAAAGTGTCATTTTGCACTTAGGATGCACCCGGGTGAACAGTAAATTCTGAAACAACAACAACACATCCTCTCGATCCCAAACAAGTTAGGGTGGACTAGAGTCAAAACCTATGAGATATCAAAACCAAGTCATGGTTCTCGCACATAGATAGCTAACTTCCACGCGCCCCTGTCCATGATTATATCTTTGGTGATATTCTAGTCCTTCAGATCTTTCTTTACATACTCCTTCCATGTCAAGTTTGATCCACCCAAATTTCTCTTGACATTATTAGCATGCCTTAACCGTTTGCAATACACTGATGCTTCTGGAAGTCAGCCTATACATGCCCAAACCATCTGAGGCAATGTTGGACAAGATTATCTTCAATCAATGCCACCCAACTCTATGATGTACATCATCATTTCAGAACCGATTCTTTCTTATGTGGCTACATATCCATCTCAACATGTGCATCTTTGCTACACCTAACGGTTGGACATGTTGTCTTTTAGTTGGCCAACATTTAGCTCCATACAACATCGCATGTCAAATTCTATAAAGCGTACCTTTTGGCTTTTGTGGCACTCTTTTTATCACAGAGAACACTAGAAGCTTGGCGCAACTTCATCAATCCATCTTTGATTCGATGACTCACATTTTTATCGATATCACCATTGACTCAAATATCAAAAAATATCTTTCTGAGGCCATCAAGACAAACTTTCTCATACTCTCGTGCCTAGTAGTAATGAAAGCGCACCTCAGGTATAACATAGGCTAACTCTACCTATGTTGCCTCAACGCAGGCGACCCAAGTGCAGATAAAGAAAAGGGTTGTGATAAACTTGGTGAGCTAATGTCAAAACTTATCCACTCCTATGAAAATGAAACCCAAAAAGAACAGTAAATTTCAAAATTGAAAGAAAAATAAAAAATGATTTTTTAAGCAAACATTCTTTGACTTTTCCCCCTACATATAAATTTTCGTGAAGAGATTGCACTCGTGATGCTTTGGTAAAAAAATGAGACCCCAAATGCTTCAGATATGAGCCATTTTACAATATCAATTTTTTTAATATATCATGACCACATTGAATGCTTTTTCTTCGCGAAATACTGCACGGGAATAAACATTCAAACATTTGTGTTGTATATATTTTTCGATTCTTTTACAATTACTTTGGATTTTTTCTGTTTGGGATGCGTGTGCATTAGGAGCGGAAACTCCAAATACCTTGGTGCTCGGAATCACTGACCTCGCATGTATTGTCAGTCTCTGAGGGGAACATCTATTTTGCAATTTGCACTGTAGATGTGACTTGTGAGTTGGAGCTGGGTTTGGTTCCATCGACAGCGGACGACGCCACGACGGAGTGTAATAGTGACAAAGAAGCTGATCAACCCACCTCCGCGACCGCACCAACGGCGGTCACTCTTGTGTTGCTGGCTCGTCGGTCGGGCGTACCAGTTCCTCTCCGACTTTGGGGTCCTTTCCAACTTCGGCAAGTGCAACTATATTGGTAAATGACGATCTTTCTTCAGTTGTCCCTTTTTGTGTGATAATTGGATACAATTCATTGTTATGCCAATTGTCGTATTGCCTTTGAATTTATAATTGAGGCAGAACACTAGAGACCCAGAAACTTGCAATGAATGTTATGGTTTAGTTCATAAACTTATAAAAGGTAATCAAACTATCTCTAAACTTGCACTCCATGAGATGATTTAGTACAGAGCCAGTCATGAGTGAACCAATGGCGCCTCGCTGGCCGCATCATGGCAAAGCAGCTCGCCCCAACATTTTTGCAAAAAAACCCTTGACCTTTCTAGAAATCACGCGCGGGGTTCAATCCAGCTTATGTTTAGGCGCGCACGGTCAGGGGCGGAGCCAGGATTTGAACATAGCGGGGGCGAAAAGACAAGGACCAACAACCCTCATCATGTAACAATATATATACCAATATATATATTCTACCAATATAGTGTTGTTACATGTCTAATTTTCCTAACATATATAAACACAACTTTAGTATAATTTGTTTAAGATTTATAAACATGTAACATAAACTTGTGACATGATACAAGTTTACATTCTGACACATTGTTAAACTGTCTCTTCAGATTTAGGTTTGCATTTACCTGTAACATGTACTCGAGTTAATAATGTCCTAAAATCTTAATTTATCTTCACTTTAAACTAGAAAAGTACAGCTAAACAAAAGCAAATGATACATTAGATCTATTTCTTTCAACTATCTACATAAAATTAGTATGTCTACATAAAATTAGCAAGTAGTATTACCGCGTTATTTCTTATTAGACACTACTTGCATCAACGAAAGTAGATTAGCTATAAACATATACCTTGAAAAAAAGATCCGGAAGAGTTCACTGAACAATTATAGGCGTGCAGAAAACCGGCGATAAGAATAAGAGGAGGCCGTTGCAGCATCATTGCGTCTCCGGATTGAAATGATTATATGTACTCGCTGGACACCAGTCTCCAGTATGCAGTATCCTAGCGTCTGGCCGTGTGCTTGTTCTGTTGTTGTGGCGGCAGGCGGCGGCGGCGGCAAGCGCCCTAGACGGCGAGACCTTTTTAGACCTACTACTAGTAGCGAGACGCAGGTATACGCCGACGCATCTGATTGATTTTTTTAGGCAAATCTGATTGATACATGTGCACAGCCGGCAAAACAACCACACATGTGCGAGGCCGCAATGGCTTCTGGGTAACATGGGCTGGGCTTCCTTATTTTTATGCGTCGATAAAGCAAGCATTGGGCTAATTAAGTTAATTACTTCCGGCCATTAGCACATCTGCAGTAAAATATTCCATCCGTCCGGTGAAGAGTGTACATCTAAAAATTTTAGGACGAATTATGGAGTTGAGTAAAAGATGGAAGGGAACTTTTGGTCTATGGGGACATATGCATCCTATATGGGAATTTTTTTTAGTAATTCAACAAAAAGTCGAAAATTCTTGAAAATATTTTTGAAATAAACTTGACCTTCTATTATACTCGTGAGAAAAAAAATCCATGAAAAAAATATCCCTTTGACTTCTTTTCAAAAAAGAAAAAATTTTGGCTAAAATAGTGTGAATAGCAAATAAATTTTGTCTTTTTTGCTGTGAGGTCAAATTTTGTTTTTTTTTCGTCGAGATTTATATACTAGTGCAAAAGTAAGTCAAGTATTTTGTCAAAATAGTTCTTACCTATTTTGACTTTTTATTAAAATATTAAAAATAAATCCCCATATAGGGTGCATATACAACCAGGAACACAAGTGTATTTCCCGTAAAAGATGCATTAGAAAGGTGCAAGCCACCATCTTTCTCCTCTTTAATTACCCAACCTCCAATAAGCTAAGTGCATGTAGAAATTAAGAAGACCATGTGTACATTGCTATTGGTCTTGATTACCTTGTGATGAGAGAGAAGTATTTTTCCCACTTTAAAGTGCATTGGAAAGATAGAAGTACACTTTTTTGTGAACAAATTTTGAAGCTAGATGTACACTCGTCACCGGACGGAGTGAGTAACTAGTACAGCCCGCTGCAAATCCATGGGGGTGGCGAGCCATTGGGGGGGGGGGGTCTAGCCCCTGCTCGCCCCCTGTCTCCGCCCTTGGCTCCCCGCACTAGTGTTGCTGCGCCGAAGAATATGCAAAGTTGCGTATCTTTTCGTTGATAGAAGGAGTAGAATGAGTACATGGGGTAGAACACATGACACAAACACAAGCAAGCGTGAACACGGTGCTCGGAGCAGAGAGACAAGGGATGCTCGGCCCGAACAGAGGATACATCACAGCTAAACCTACCAAACCCGAACCAAAAGCGGTGATGCCAAACTAACGAGAGCTCCAACACCGCCCGAGCCAAAATCGGGGACACCACGAGCAAGAAGATAGTGCCTTCAGGAAGTAAGACGACGCTGAAACGCTGTCACTATCCGGTCCAAGGGACCAGGACCTAGGGTTTCCCCTAAGCTCGAAGAGGGGCGCAGCTGAAGGCCTTGGCAGCGCCTCCAAGAAGGAAACGACACCCACAGGCGCCTTCGCTGCCAGCATCAGCAAGCAAGCCGAGCAGGGATCTCTCCCTGGCCTGAAGCTGAGCGATCCCACAGCCGCCGAATCTGGAATGGTAGATGAAAAGGGCAACGTTGGTCGAAACCACCAAGACTGAACGGGGTTGGCGAGGCTACACCTGCCGACGGAGGATGGCACCGCCTCCGAACTCACGAGCATTGGATCTGGCAAAGGGAGAGGCTTTGAGGCGTCTAGGATAGGGCGGGCGATGAGGCGAACCAAGTGGGGGGGGGGGGGGGGTTGGGGACGACGGCGTCCAGAAATGTCGGCAGGCTAGGACTGGAGGGACGGAGATCCAAGATGTCATGGCCTTAGCCGCCGGGACGTCTGCGAGCCAGGTAAGCTGGAGGGGACGCAGCTACCTAGTCGCAGAGGCCGACGCTGCCCGGAAGATGCCAGCAGCAAGGGACACCGGAGAGACGCGGACCCAAGGCTGCCGGGACCGAAACAACGCCGGCAAGGACCCGCCGCGAGAAGCCGTGTGCTCGCCACTACCACAGATGCATCGCCGCCTCCACGCGAGAGCCGTCACCGTGGCTTAGGGGCGGGGAGGCAGGGCCGCCGGAGACGAGGGGGCCGCCTGCACAAGAGGCAGGCCGCAGACGCCCCCGCAACCGGCCACAGTCCCCGAGCCGCAATCCAGGTCGGCCGAAGCACCAACAAACTGGAACGCTGGATTTGGAAGCTGCAGGGTGGTCGGCGCCCGTGGCAACAGCCAAGAGCGCCGGATCTACCGCCGTCCGGCAGGTTGGAGCGGTAGCTGGTGGTGGGGGACCCGAGAATCATCCGGGAGAATCCCGGGGTGGCGGGAAGAGGGGGTGGAGGCACGCGGGGAGGGGGGAGTCCACGGCATCCGAGGATGGCGGGGGAGGCGCGGCCAGCCGGAGGCGCGCGGGGCCAGGCCGCCGGAGGGGCCGGATCCGCCGCCGCTGGACCAGGGGGTGGTCGCCACCGCGGGAGGGTGAGGGGTGGGCTGAGGGTGCAGTGAAGGAAATATGCTCTAGAGGCAATAATAAAGTTGTTATTTATATTTCCTTACATCATGATAAATGTTTATTATTCATGCTAGAATTTTATTAACCGGAAACTTAGTACATGTGTGAATACATAGACAAACAGAGTGTCCCTAGTATGCCTCTACTAGACTAGCTCGTTAATCGAATATGGTTAAGTTTCCTAGCCATAGACATGTGTTGTCATTTGATGAACATGATCACATCATTAGAGAATGATGTGATGGACAAGACCCATCCGTTAGCTTAGCACTATGATCGTTTAGTTTGTTACTATTGCTTTCTTCATGACTTATACATGTTCCTATGACTATGAGATTATGCAACTCCCGAATACCGGAGGAACACTTAGTGTGCTATCAAACGTCACAACATAACTGGGTGATTATAAAGATGCTCTACAGGTGTCTCCTATGGTGTTTGTTGAGTTGGCATAGATCGAGATTAGGATTTTTCACTCCGATTGTGAGGGAGGTATCTCTGGGCCCTCTCGGTAATGCACATCACTATAAGCCTTGCAAGCAATGTGACTAATGAGTTAGTTGCGGGATGATGCATTTTGGAACGAGTAAAGAGACTTGCCTGTAACGAGATTGAACTAGGTATGATGATACCGACGATCAAATCTCGGGCAAGTAACATACCGATGACAAAGGAACAACGTATGTTGTTATGTGGTTTGACCTATAAAGATCTTCGTAGAATATGTAGGAGCCAATATGAGCATCCAGGTTCCGCTATTGGTTATTGACCGGAGATGTGTCTCGATCATGTCTACATAGTTCTCGAACCCGAAGGGTCCGCACGCTTAACGTTCGATGATGATTTGTATTATGAGTTATGTGATTTTATGTACCGAAGGTTGTTCGGAGTCCTGGATGAGATCATGGACATGACGAGGAGTCTCGAAATAGTCGAGACATAAAGATCGATATATTGAAAGGCTATATTCGGACATCGGAAAGGTTCCGAGTGATTTGGGTATTTTTCGGAGTACCGGAGAGTTACGGGAATTCGCCGGGGGAAGTAATGGGCCTTAATGGGCCATACGGGAAAGGAGAGAAGGGCCTCAAGGGGTGGCCGCGCGCCCCCCATGGGCTGGTCCGAATTGGACTAGGAGGGGGCGGCGCTTCCCTCCATCTCCTACTAGGAATAGGAAAGAGGAGGGGAATCCTACTTGGACTGGGGAGTCCTAGTAGGATTCCCCACACCTAGCGCGCCTCCCTAGGGCCGGCCATCTCTACCCTCCCCTCCTTTATATACGTAGCCAGGGGCACCCCATAGACACACAAGTTGATTTCTTAGCTGTGTGCGGTGCCCCCCTCCACAGATTTTCACCTCGGTCATATTGTCGTAGTGCTTAGGTGAAGCCCAGCGTCGGTAACTTCATCATCACCGTCACCACGCCGTCGTGCTTACGAAACTCTCCCTCGGCCTCAGCTGGATCTAGAGTTCGAGGGACGTCACCGAGCTGAATGTGTGCAGATCGCGGAGGTGCCGTGCGTTCGATACTTGATTGGTTGGATTGCGAAGACGTTTGACTATAGCAACCGCGTTACTTAACGCTTCCGCTTTTGGTCTATGAGGGTACGTGGACACACTCTCCCCGCTCGTTGCTATGCTTCTCCTAGATCTTGCTTGATCGTAGGAATTTTTCTGAAATACTACGTTCCCCAACAATGGCATCCAAGCCAGGTCTGTGCCTAGATGTTATATGCACAAGTAGAACACAAAGAGTTGTGGGTGATAATAGTCATACTGCTTACCAACATGTCATACTTTGATTCAGCGGTATTGTTGGATGAAGCGGCCCAGACCGACATTACATGACCGCGTTCATGAGACTCGTTTTACCGCCGTGCTTTGCACACAGGTGGCTAGTGGGTGCCTGTTTCTCCAACTTTAGTTGAATCGAGTGTGACTACGCCCAGTCCTTGTTGAAGGTTAAAACAACACACTTGACGAAAAATCGTTGTGGTTTTTGATGCATAGGTAAGAACAGTTCTTGCTAAGCCTGTAGCAGCCACGTAAAACTTGCAACAACAAAGTAGAGGACGTCTAACTTGTTTTTGCAGGGCTTGCTGTGATGTGATATGGTCAAGACGTGATGATATATAAATTGTTGTATGAGATGATCATGTTTTGTAACAGTTATCGGCAATTGGCAGGAGCCATATGGTTGTCGCTTTATTGTATGAAATGCAGTCGCCATGTAATTGCTTTACTTTATCACTAAGCGGTAGCGATAGTCGTAGTAGCAATAGTTGGTGAGACGACAATGATGCTTCGATGGAGATCAAGGTGTCAAGCTGGTGACGATGATGATCATGACGGTGCTTTGGAGATGGAGATCAAAGGCACAAGATGATGATGGCAATATCATATCACTTATATTTGATTGCATGTGATGTTTATCCTTTATGCATCTTATTTTGCTCAGTATGGCGGTATCATTATAAGATGATCTCTCACTAAATTTCAAGGTACAAGTGTTCTCCCAGAGTATGCACCGTTGCTACAGTTCGTCGTGTCGAGACACGTGATGATCGGGGGTGATAAGCTCTACGTTCACATACAACTGGTGCAAGCCAGTTTTGCACACGCAGAATACTCGGGTTAAACTTGACGAGCCTAACATATGCAGACATGGCCTCGGAACACTGAGACCGAAAGGTCGAGCGTGAATCATATAGTAGATATGATCAACATAGTGATGTTCACCATTGGAAACTACTCCATCTCACGTGATGATCGGACATGGTTTAGTTGATATTGATCACGTGATCACTTAGATGATTAGAGGGATGTCATCTAAGTGGTAGTTCTTAAGTAATATGATTAATTGAACTTTAATTTATCATGAACTTAGTCTTGATAGTTTTTTGCATATCTATGTTGTTGTAGATCAATAGCTCGCGTATAGCTCCCCTGTTTTATTTTTGATATGTTCCTAGAGAAAAACTATGTTGAAAGATGATAGTAGCAATGATGCGGACTAGGTCCGTGATTTGAGGATTATCCTCATTGCTGCACAGAAGAATTATGTCCTTGATGCACCGCTAGGTGATAGACCTATTGCAGGAGCAGATGCACATGTTATGAACGTTTGCCAAAGCTCGGTATGATGACTACTTGATAGTTTAGTGCACCATGCTTTACGGCTTCGAACCGGGACTTCATAAACGTTTTGAACGCCACAAAGCATATAAGATGTTCTAAGAGTTGAAATTGGTATTTCATACTCATGCCCGTGTCGAGAGATATGAGACTCCTGATAGTACTTTGCCTACAAGATGGAGGAGAATAGCTCAACCAGTGAGCATGTGCTCAGATTGTCTGGGTACTACAATTGTTTGAATCAAGTGGGAGTTAATCTTTGATACGTCTCCATCATATCTATAATTTTTTTATTGTTCCATGGCAATATTCTACAAGTTTTACATACTTTTGGCAACTTTTTATACTATTTTTGGGACTAACATATTGATCCAGTGCCCAGTGCCAGTTCGTTTTGTTGCATGTTTTTTGTTTTGCAGAAAATCCATATCAAACGGAGTCCAAACGGGATAAAAACTGACGGAGATTTTTTCGGAATATATGTGATTTTTGGGAAGAAGAATCAACGCGAGACGATGCCCGAGGGGGGCACGAGGCAGGGGGCGCGCCCCTGACCCTCGTGGCCACCCCGTAAGGCAGTTGGTGCCCTTCTTTCGCCGCAATAAAGCCAATATCCGGATAAAAATCGTGTCCAAATTCCAGCCCAATCGGAGTTACGGATCTCTGGTAATATAAGAAACGGTGAAAGGCTGATACGTCTCCAACATATCTATAACTTTTGATTGTTCCATGCTATTATATTATCTGTTTTGGATGTTTAATGGGCTTTATTATACACTTTTATATTATTTTTGGGACTAACCTACTAACCAAAGGCCCAGTGCAAATTGCTGTTTTTTTTTGCCTATTTCAGTGTTTCGCAGAAAAGGAATATCAAACGGAATGAAACCTTCGGGAGAGTGATTTTTGGAACAAACGCAATCCAGGAGACTTGGAGTGGACGTCAAGAAAGGAACGAGGAGGCCACGAGGCAGGAGGGCGCGCCCAGGGGGGTAGGCGCACCCCCACCCTTGTGGGCCCCTCATGGCTCCCCTGACCGACTTCTTTCGCCTATATATACTCATATACCACGAAAACATCCGAGAGCACCACGGAACCCTATTTCCACCGCCGCAACCTTCTGTACCTGTGAGATCCCATCTTGGGGCCTTTTCCGGTGCTCTGCTGGAGGGGGAATTGATCACCGAGGGCCTCTACATCGACACCATAGCCTCTCCGATGATGTGTGAGTAGTTTACCACGGACCTTCGGGTCCATAGTTATTAGCTAGATGGCTTCTTCTCTCTCTTTGGATCTCAATACAAAGTTCTCCTCGATCTTCTTGGAGATCTATTCGATGTAATTCTTTTTGCGGTGTGTTTGTAATTCTTGTGTCGAATCAATAAATTTGGGTTGAATACTCTACCCTCGAAAACTGTTGCGATCCCCTATACTTGTGGGTTATCAATTCATTATTATTCTCAATCAAATTAGACAAAGCATATCATTAGGATCAGAAGAAACACTCTTACTAGCAAATAATTTCATAAGTTCATCCATCTTTCCACTCAAAACATTAATTTCTTCTATCGCATGCACTTTTTTATTAGTAGATCTTTTAGTGTGCCATTGAGAATAATTAACCATAATATTATCTAGGAGTTTAGTAGCTTCTCCTAAAGTGATTTCCATAAAAGTGCCTCCCGTGACCGAATCTAAAAGATTTCTAGAAGCAAAATTCAATCCGGCATAAATTTTTTGTATAATCATCCACAAATTCAAACCATGAGTAGGGCAATTCACGTATCATTAATTTCATCCTATCCCAAGCTTGTGCAACATGTTCATGATCAAGTTTCTTAAAATTCATAATATCGTTTCTAAGAGAGATGATCTTAGCGGGAGGAAAATACTTAGAGATAAAAGCATCTTTGCACTTGTTCCAAGAATCAATACTATTTTTAGGCAAAGACGAAAACCAAGCTTTAGCACGATCTCTAAGCGAAAATGGAAATAGCTTCAATTTAACAATATCATTATCAACATATTTCTTCTTTTGCATATCACACAAATCGACGAAGCTATTTAGATGAGTAGCGGCATCTTCACTAGGAAGGCCGGCGAATTGATCTTTCATGACAAGATTCAACAAAGCAACATTGATTCAACAAGATTCAGTATTGGTAAGAGGAGCAATCGGAGTTCTAAGGAAATCATTATTGTTGGTATTGGTAAAGTCACACAATTTGGTATTATCTTGAGCCATCGTGACAAACAAGCAATCCAACACACGAGCAAACAAAAGGGAAGCGAAAAAGAGGCGAACGGAAAAGAGAGGGCGAATAAAATGGCAAGGGTGAAGTGGGGGAGAGGAAAACGAGAGGTAAATGGCAAATAATGTAATGCGGGAGATAAGGGTTTGTGATGGGTACTTGGTATGTTGACTTTGCGTAGACCTCCCGGCAACGGCGCCAGAAATCCTTCTTGCTACCTCTTGAGCACTACGTTGGTTTTCCCTTGAAGAGGAAAGGGTGATGCAGCAAAGTAGCGTAAGTATTTCCCTCAGTTTTTGAGAACAAGGTATAAATCCAATAGGAGGCTACGCACGAGTCCCTCCCACCTACACAAAACAAATAAATCCTTGCAACCAACGCGATAAGGGGTTGTCAATCCCTTCACGGTCACTTACGAGAGTGAGATCTGATAGATATGATAGGATAATATTTTTGGTATTTTTATGATAAAGATGCAAAGTAAAATAAAAAGCAAAGGAAATAACTAAGTGTTGGAAGATTAATATGATGAAGATAGACCCGGGGGCCATAGGTTTCACTAGTGGCTTCTCTCAAGAGCATAAGTATTTTACGGTGGGTGAGCAATTCTTTGTTGAGCAATTGGCGAATTGAGCATAGTTATGAGAATATCTAGGTATGATCATGTATATAGGCATCACGTCCGAGACAAGTAGACCGACTCTGCACGCATCTACTACTATTACTCCACTCACCGACCGCTATCCGACATGCATATAGAGTAATAAGTTCATGGAAGCAGAGTAGCATGTAAGCAAGATGACATGATGTAGAGGGATAAATTCATGCAATATGATAAAAAAAACCCATCTTGTTATCCTCGATGGCAACAATACAATACGTGCCTTGCTGCCCCTATTGTCACCAGGAAAGGACACCGCAAGATTGAACCCAAAGCTAAGCATCTCCCATTGCAAGAAAGATCAATCTAGTAGGCCAAACCAAACTGATAATTCGAAGAGACTTGCAAAGATAACCAATCATACATAAAAGAATTCAGAGAAGATTCAAATATTGTTCATAGATAATCTTGATCATAAACCCACAAATCATCGATCTCAAAAAACACACGCAAAAATAAGATTACATCGAATAGATCTCCACGAGAGAGGGGGAGAACATTGTATTGAGATCCAAAAAAAGAGAAGAAGCCATATAGCTAATAACTATGGACCAGAAGGTCTGAGGTAAACTACTCACACTTCATCGGAGAGGCTATGGTGTTGATGTAGAAGCCCTCCGTGATGGATGCCCCCTCTGGCGGAGCTCGGGACAGGCCCCAAGATGGGATCTCGTGGAGTGCGAGAAGGTTGCGGCGGTGGAATTAGGTTTTGGCTCCGTGTCGGATCGTTTGAGAATGCGTAGGTATATGTAGGAGGAAGAAGTGCGTCGGTGGAGAAAGCAGGGGGCCACGAGGGTGGAGGCGCGGCACAGGGGTGGGCGCCCCCCTACCTCGTGGTCTCCTCTTTTGTTTCTTGACGTAGGGTTAAAGTCTCCCGGATCATAATCTTCCTAAAAATCACGTTCCCGAAGGTTTCATTCCGTTTGGACTCCGTTTGATATTCCTTTTAAGCAAAACTCTGAAATAGGAAAAAAACAACAATTCTGGGCTGGGCCTCCGGTTAATAGGTTAGTCCCAAAAATAATATAAAAGTGAATAATAAAGCCCAATATTGTCCAAAACAGTAGATAATATAGCATGAAGCAATAAAAAATTATAGATACGTTGGATACGTATCAATCTTTATGATAGTGAGTCTCTTGTTTTGTCACTTTCATATACTAGTGGGAATTTTTCATTATAGAACTTGGCTTGTATATTCCAACAATGGGCTTCCTCAAATGCCCTAGGTCTTCGTGAGAAAGCAAGTTGGATGCACACCCACTTGGTTTCTTTTGTTGAGCTTTCATGCATTTATAGCTCTAGTGCATCCGTTGCATGGCAATCCCTACTCCTTGCATTGACATCAATTGATGGGCATCTCCCTAGCCCGTTGATTAGCCTCGTCAATGTGAGACTTTCTCCTTTTTTTGTCTTCTCCGCATAACCCCCATCATTATACTCTATTCCACCCATAGTGCTATGTCCATGGCTCACGCTCATGTATTGCGGGAAAGTTGAAAAAAGTTTGAGATTACTAAAGTATGAAACAATTGCTTGGCTTATCATCGGGGTTGTGCATGATGAGAGCATTCTTGTGTGACGAAAATGGAGCATGGCCAAACTATATGATTTTGTAGGGATGAACTTTCTTTGGCCATGTTATTTTGAGAAGACATAATTGCTTCGTTAGTATGCTTGAAGTATTATTATTTTTATGTCAACATTAAAATTTTATCTTGCATCTTTCGGATCTGAACATTCATGCCACAATAAAGAAAATTACATAGAAAATTTGCTAGGTAGCATTCCACATCAAAAATTCTGTTTTTATCATTTACCTACTCGAGGACGCGCAGGAATTAAGCTTGGGGATGCTTGATACGTCTCCAACGTATCTATAATTTTTGATTGTTCCATGCTATTATATTATCTGTTTTGGATGTTTAATGGGCTTTATTATACACTTTTATATTATTTTTGGGACTAACCTACTAACCAAAGGCCCAGTGCAAATTGCTATTTTTTTGCCTATTTCAGTGTTTCGCAGAAAAGGAATATCAAACGGAATCCAAACGGAATGAAACCTTGGAGAGTGATTTTTGGAACAAGCATAATCCAGGAGACTTGGAGTGGACGTCAAGAAAGGAATGAGGAGGCCACGAGGCAGGAGGGCGCGCCCAGGGGGGTAGGCACGCCCCCCACCCTCATGGACCCCTCGTGGCTCCCCTGACCGACTTCTTTCGCCTATATATACTCATATACCCCAAAAACATCTGAGAGCACCACGAAACCCTATTTTCACCACCGCAACCTTCTGTACCCGTGAGATCCCATCTTGGGGCCTTTTCCGGCACTCCACCGGAGGGGGAATTGATCACGGAGGGCTTCTACATCAACACCATAGCCTCTCCGATGATGTGTGAGTAGTTTACCACAGAGCTTCGGGTCCATAGTTATTAGCTAGATGGCTTCTTCTCTCTCTTTGGATCTCAATACAAAGTTCTCCTCGATCTTCTTGGAGATGTATTCGATGTAATTCTTTTTGCGGTGTGTTTGTCGAGATCCGATGAATTGTGGGTTTATGATCAAGATTATCTATGAACAATATTTGAATCTCCTCTGAATTCTTTTATGTATGATTTGTTATCTTTGCAAGTCTCTTCGAATTATCAGTTTGGTTTGGCCTACTAGATTGATCTTTCTTGCAATGGGAGAAGTGCTTAGCTTTGGGTTCAATCTTGCGGTGTCCTTTCCCAGTGACAACAAGGCACGCATTGTATTGTTGCCATCAAGGATAAAAAGATGGGGTTTATATCATATTGCTTGAGTTTATCCCTCTACATCATGTCATCTTGCCTAATGCGTTACTCTATTCTTATGAACTTAATACTCTAGATGCATGCTGGATAGCGGTCGATGCGTGGAGTAATATTAGTAGATGCAGAATCGTTTTGGTCTACTTGTCACGGACGTGATGCCTATATACATGATCATGCCTAGATATTCTCATAATTATGCACTTTTCTATCAATTGCCCGACAGTAATGTGTTCACCCACCGTAATACCTATGCTATCTTGAGAGAAGCCACTAGTGAAACCTATGGCCCCCGGGTCTATTTTCCATCATATAAGTTTCCAATCTATTTTACTTTGCAATCTTTACTTTCAATCTATATCATAAAAAATACCAAAAATATTTATCTTATTATCTCTATCAGATGTCACTTTTGCAAGTGGTCGTGAAGGGATTGACAACCGCTTTATCGCGTTGGTTGCAAGGTTCTTATTTGTTTGTGTAGGTACGAGGCGACTTGCGTGTAGTTTCCTACTGGATTGATACCTTGGTTCTCAAAACTGAGGGAAATACTTACGCTACTTTGCTGCATCACCCTTTCCTCTTCAAGGGAAAACCAACGCATGCTCAAGAGGTAGCAAGAAGGATTTCTGGCGCCGTTGCCGGGGAGATCTACGCCAAGTCAAGTCAAGACATACCAAGTACCCATCACAAACTCTTATCCCTCGCATTACACTATTCGCCATTTGCCTCTCGTTTTTCTCTCCCCCACTTCACCCTTGCCGTTTTATTCGCCCTCTTTTTCCGTTCGCCTCTTTTTCGCTTGCTTCTTGTGTGCTTGTGTGTTGGATTGTTTGTCACGATGGCACAAGATAATACTAAAGTGTGTGAATTTTCCAATACCAACAACAATGATTTTCTTAGCACTCCGATTGCTCCTATTACTGATGCTGAATCTTGTGAAATTAATGCTGCCTTGTTGAATCTTGTCATGGAAGATCAATTCTCTCGCCTTCCTAGTGAAGATGTCGCTACACATCTAAACAACGTCGTTGATTTGTGTGATATGCAAAAGAAGAAAGATGTGGATAATGATATTGTTAAATTGAAGCTATTTCCGTTTTTGCTTAGAGATCATGCTAAAACTTGGTTTTCATCTTTGCCTAAAAATTGTATTGATTCTTGGAATAAGTGCAAAGATGCTTTTATCTCTAAGTATTTTCCTCCCGCTAAGATCATCTCTCTTAGAAATGATATTATGAATTTTAAGCAACTTGATCATGAACATGTTGCGCAAGCTTGGGAGATGATGAAATTAATGATACGTAATTGCCCTACACATGGTTTGAATTTTTGGATGATTATACAAAAAATTTATGCCGGATTGAAATTTGCTTCTATAAATCTTTTAGATTTGGCCGCGGGAGGCACTTTTATGGAAATCACTTTAGGAGAAGCTACTAAACTCCTAGATAATATTATGGTTAATTATTCTCAATGGCACACTGAAAGATCTACTAGTAAAAAGGTTCATGCGATAGAAGAGATTAATGTTTTGAGTGGAAAGATGGATGAACTTATGAAATTGTTTTCTAATAAGAGTGCTTCTTCTGATCCTAATGATATGCCTTTTTCGGCTTTGATTGAGAGTAATAATGAATCTATGGATGTGAATTTTGTTGGTAGGAACAATTTTGGTAACAACGCTTATAGAGGAAACTTTATTCCTAGGCCCTTTCCTAGTAATTCCTCTAATAGTTATGGTAATTCCTATCACAACTCTTATGGAAATTTTAATAAGATGTCCTCTGATTTTGAGACTAGTGTTAAAGAATTTATGATTTCTCAAAAGAATTTCAATGCTTTGCTTGAAAAAAATTGCCTAAGATTGATGAGTTGGCTAGGAACGTGGATAGAGTTTCTCTTGATGTTGATTCTGTAAAACATAGATCTATTCCACCTAAGCATGATATCAATGAGTCTCTCAAATCTATGAGAATTTCTATTGATGAGTGCAAGGAAAGAACCGCTAGGATGCGTGCTAAGAAAGATTGCTTTGTAAAAGCGTGTTCTTCTAGTTTTCATAATAATAAGGATGAAGATCTAAAAGTGATTTATGTGTCTCCTATTAAATCTTTGTTTTGCAATATGAATCTTGGTAATGATGGGACTGGAGATGAGTCAACTTTAGTTAAAAGGCGTCCCAATGATTCGGAGTTTTTAGATATTGATGCAAAAATTGGTAAAAGTGGGATTGAAGAGGTCAAAACTTTACATAGCAATGAACCCACTATTTTGGATTTCAAGGAATTTAATTATGATAATTGTTCTTTAATATATTGTATTTCCTTGTTGCAATCCGTGTTAAATTCTCCTCATGCTTATAATCAAAATAAATCTTTTACTAAACATATCGTTGATGCTTTAATGCAATCTTATGAAGAAAAGCTTGAATTAGAAGTTTCTATCCCTAGAAAACTTTATGATGAGTGGGAACCTACTATTAAAATTAAGATTAAATATCATGAATGCTATGCTTTATGTGATTTGGGCGCTAGTGTTTCCACGATTCCAAAAACTTTGTGTGATGTGTTAGGTTTTCCGTGAATTTGATGATTGTTCCTTGAACTTGCATCTTGCGGATTCCACCATTAAGAAACCTATGGGATGGATTAATGATGTTCTTATTGTTGCAAATAGTAATTATGTGCCCATAGATTTCGTTGTTCTTGATATAGATTGCAATCCTACATGTCCTATTATTCTTGGTAGACCTTTCCTTAGAACGATTGGTGCAATTATTGATATGAAAGAAGGAAATATTAGATTCCAATTTCCGTTAAGGAAAGGCATGGAACACTTTCCTAGAAAGAAAATCACATTACCTTATGAATCTATTATGAGAGCCACTTACGGATTGCATACCAAAGATGATAATACCTAGATCTATCCTTGCCTTTATGCTTAGCTAGGGGCGTTAAACGATAGCGCTTGTTGGGAGGCAACGCAATTTTATTTTTGTTTCTTGCTTTTTGGTTCTGTTTAGTAATAAATAATTCATCTAGCCTCTTTTTAGATGTGTTTTTTATGTTTTAATTAGTGTTTGTGCCAACTAGAACCTTTGGGAAGACTTGGGTGAAGTCTTTATGATCTTGCTGTAAAAAACAGAAACTTTAGCGCTCACGAGATTAGCTGCCATTTTTACTGGAGAGTGCTTTTAGGTTGATTTATTTTTGTAGATGATTAATAGATAAATTCCTCACGTCCACCAATTTATTTCAGAATTTTTGTAGTTGCAGAATTATACGTTGATACAGATTACTACAGACTGTTCTGTTTTTGACAGATTCTGTTTTTCGTGTGTTGTTTGCTTATTTTGATGAATCTATGGCTAGTATCGGGGGGTATGAACCATAGAAAAGTTGGAATAAAGTAGTTTTAACACCAATATAAATAAATAATGAGTTCATTACAGTACCTTGAAGTGGTGGTTTGTTTTCTTTCGCTAACGGAGTTCACGAGATTTTCTGTTGAGTTTTGTGTTGTGAAGTTTTCAAGTTTTGGGTAAAGATTCGATGGATTATGGAATAAGGAGTGGCAAGAGCCTAAGCTTGGGGATGACCAAGGCACCCCAAGGTAAAATTCAAGGACAACCAAAAGCCTAAGCTTGGGGATGCCCCGGAAGGCATCCCCTTTTTCATCTTCGTCCATCGGTAACTTTACTTGATGCTATATTTTTATTCACCACATGATATGTGTTTTGCTTGGAGCGTCTTGTATGATTTGAGTATTTTCTTTTTAGTTTACCACAATCATCCTTGCTGTACACACCTTTTGGGAGAGACACACATGAATCGGAATTTATTAGAATACTCTATGTGCTTCACTTATATCTTTTGAGCTAGATAATTTTGCTCTAGTGCTTCACTTATATCTTTTAGAGCACGGTGGTGGTTTTATTTTATAGAAATTATTGATCTCTCATGCTTCACTTTTATTATTTTGAGAGTCCTTTAGAACAGCATGGTAATTTGCTTTGGCTATAAAATTAGTCCTAATATGATAGGCATCCAAGATTGGTATAATAAAAACTTTCATAAAAAGTGCATTGAATACTATGAGAAGTTTGATACTTGATGATTGTTTTGAGATATGAAGATGGTAATATTAGAGTCGTGCTAGTTGAGTAGTTGTGAATTTGAGAAATACTTGTGTTGAAGTTTGCAAGTCCCGTAGCATGCACGTATGGTAACCGTTGTGTAACAAATTTGAAACATGAGGTGTTCTTTTATTGTCATCCTTATGAGTGGCGGTCGGGGACGAGCGATGGTATTTTCCTACCAATCTATCCCCCTGGAGCATGCGCGTAATGATTGGTTTTTGATGACTTGCACATTTTTGCAATAAGTATGTGTGTTTTTTATGACTAATGTTGAGTCCATGGATTATACGCACTCTCACCTTTCCATCGTTGCTAGCCTCTTCGGTACTGTGCATTGCCCTTTTTCACCTTGAGAGTTGGTGAAAACTTCGCCGGTGCATCCAAACCCCGTGATATGATACGCTCTATCACACATAAACTTCCTTATATCTTCCTCAAAACAGCCACCATACCTACCTATTATGGCATTTCCATAGCCATTCCGAGATATATTGCCATGCAACTTTCCACCGTTTCATTTATTATGACACGCTTCATCATTGTCATATTTCCTTGCATGATCATGTAGTTGGCATCGTATTTGTGGCAAAGCAACCATGCATAATTTATCATACATGTCACTCTTGATTCATTGCCCATCCCAGTATACCGCCAGAGGCATTCATATAGAGTCATATTTTGTTCTAGTATCGAGTTGTAATCATTGAGTTGTAAATAAATAAAGTGTGATGATCATCATTAATAGAGCATTGTCCCAAAAAAAGAGAAAAAAGAAGAAAGGCCACATAAAAAAAGAAAGGCCCAAAAAAAGAAATAAAAAGGGACAATGCTACTATCCTTTTTTCCACACGTGTGCTTCAAAGTAGCACCATGATCTTTGCTACCTCTTGAGCACTGCGTTGGTTTTCCCTTGAAAGGGAAAGGGTGATGCAGCAAAGTAGCGTAAGTATTCCCCTCAGTTTTTGATAACCAAGGTATCAATCCAGTAGGAGGCTACGCGCGAGTCCCTCGCACCTACACAAAACAAATGAATCCTCGCAACCAACGCGATAAGGGGTTGTCAATCCCTTCACGGTCACTTACGAGAGTGAGATCTGGTAGATATGATAGGATAATATTTTTGGTATTTTTATGATAAAGATGCAAAGTAAAATAAAAAGCAAAGGAAATAACTAAGTGTTGGAAGATTAATATGATGAAGATAGACCCGGGGGCCATAGGTTTCACTAGTGGCTTCTCTCAAGATAGCATAGGTATTACGGTGGGTGAACACATTACTGTCGAGCAATTGATAGAAAAGTGCATAATTATGAGAATATCTAGGTATGATCATGTATATAGGCATCACGTCCGTGACAAGTAGACCAAAACGATTCTGCATCTACTAATATTACTCCACGCATCGACCGCTATCCAGCATGCATCTAGAGTATTAAGTTCATAAGAATAGAGTAACGCATTAGGCAAGATGACATGATGTAGAGGGATAAACTCAAGCAATATGATATAAACCCCATCTTTTTATCCTTGATGGCAACAATACAATGCGTGCCTTGCTGTCACTGGGAAAGGACACCGCAAGATTGAACCCAAAGCTAAGCACTTCTCCCATTGCAAGAAAGATCAATCTAGTAGGACAAACCAAACTGATAATTCGAAGAGACTTGCAAAGATAACCAATCATACATAAAAGAATTCAGAGAAGATTCAAATATTATTCATAGATAATCTTGATCATAAACCCACAATTCATCGGTCTCAACAAACAAACCACAAAAATAAGATTACATCGAATAGATCTCCACGAGAGAGGGGGAGAACATTGTATTGAGATTCAAAAAGAGAGAAGAAGCCATCTAGCTACTAACTATGGACCCGAAGGTTTGAGGTAAACTACTCACACTCCATCGGAGAGGCTATGGTGATGATGTAGAAGCCCTCCGTGATGGATGCCCCCTCTGGTGGAGCTCCGATACAGGCCCCAAGATGGGATATCGTGGGTATAGAAGGTTGCGGCGGTGGAATTAGGTTTTTGGCTCTGTATCTGATCGTTTGGGGGTACGTAGGTATATATAGGAGGCAGAAGTACGTCGGTGGAGCAACAGGGGGCCATGAGGGTGGAGGCGCATACAGGGGAGGGTGGGGTGGGCGCGCCCCCTACCTCGTGGCCTCCTCTTTTGTTTCTTGACGTAGGGTCCAAGTCTCCTGGATCATAATCTTCCTAAAAATCACGTTCCCGAAGGTTTCATTCCGTTTGGACTTCGTTTGATATTCCTTTTCTGCGAAACTCCTAAAAATCACATTGTCCCTTCTCTCTTTTTCTATCATTTTCATTTTTTTATTTGGGCCTTTTCTCTCTTTTTTATGGCCTCTTTTTTTATTTAGTCCGGAGTCTCATCCCGACTTGTGGGTGAATCATAGTCTCCACATCCTTTCTTCACTTGGGACAATGCTCTAATAATGACGATCATCACACTTTTATTTACTTACAACTCATGAATTACAACTCAATACTTAGAACAAAATATGACTCTATATGAATGCCTCCGGCGGTGTACCGAGATATGCAATGAATCAAGAGCGACATGTATGACAGAATTATGAACGGTGGCTTTGCCACAAATACAATGTCAACTACATGATCATGCAAAGCAATATGACAATGATGGAGCATGTCATGATAAATGAAACGGTGGAAAGTTGCATGGCAATATATCTCAGAATGGCTATGGAAATGCCATGATAGGTAGGTATGGTGGCTGTTTTGAGGAAGATATAAGGAGGTTTATGTGTGAAAGAGCGTATCATATCACGGGGTTTGGATGCACCGGCGAAATTTGCACCAACTCTCAAGGTGAGAAAGGGCAATGCGCGGTACCGAAGAGGCTAGAAAGTTGCGGAAAGGTAAGTGTGAGTATAATCCATGAGGTCACATTAGTCATAAAGAGCTCATATACTTATTGCAAAAATGTATTAGCCCTCGAAGCAAAGTACTACTACGCATGCTCCTAGGGGAAGGGTTGGTAGGAGTTAACCATCGCGCGATCCTGACCGCCACACAAAGGAAGACAATCAACAAATACTTCATGCTCTGACTTTGTTACATAACGGTTCACCATACATGCATGCTACGGGAATCACAAACTCCAACACATGTATTTTTTAATTCCACAATTACTCAACTAGCACAACCATGATATTACCACCTTTATATCTCAAAACAATTATCAAGCATCAAATTTTCTCATGATATTAATTAAAGCAAATTGCCATGCTATTTTAAGACTCTCAAAATAATCTAAGTGAAGCATGAGAGACCAATAGTTTCTATAAAACAAATCCACCACCGTGCTCTAAAAGATTTAAGTGAAGCACTAGAGCAAATTTGTATAACTCAAAAGATATAAGTGAAGCACATAGAGTATTCTAATAATTTTAGAATCATGTGTGACTCTCTCAAAAGGTGTGTACAGCAAGGATCATTTTGGCAAACTAACAAATAAAGACTCAAATAATACAAGACTCTCCAAGCAAAACACGTATCATGTGGTGAATAAAAATATAGCTCCAAGTAAAGTTACCGATGGAAGTAGACGAAAAGAGGGGATGCCTTCTGGGGCATCCCCAAGCATTGGCTTTATGGTGTCCTTAGATTATCTTGGGGGTGCCATGGGCATCCCCAAGCTTAGGCTCTTGCCACTCCTTGTTCCATAATCCATCAAATCTTTCACCCAAAACTTGAAAACTTCACAACACAAAACTCAACAGAAATCTCGTGAGCTCCGTTAGCGATAGAAAACAAAAGACCACTTCAAGGTACTGTAATGAACTCATTATTTATTTATATTGGTGTTAAACCTACTTTATTACAACTTCTCTATGGTTTATAAACTATTTTACTAGCCATAGATTCATCAAAATAAGCAAACAACACACGAAAAACAGAATCTGTCAAAAACAGAACAGTCTGTAGTAATCTGTAACTAAAGCAAACTTCTGGAACTCCAAAAACTCTACCAACATAGGAAGACCTAGAAAATTTGTTTATTGATCAGGATCAATTGGAATCAGTATTTTATCACGTTCTGGTGATTTTTAAAAATTGTTTTCGTGAACAGAAAGTTTCTGGAAATTTCTGCAGGATCAAATAACTATCATCCAAGAAGATCCTATAGGTTTAACTTGGCACAAACACTAATTAAAACATAAAAACACATCTAACCAGAGGCTAGAACAAATATTTATTCCTAAACAGAAGCAAAAAGCAAAAAACATATAATAAAATTGGTTGCCTCCCAACAAGCGCTATCGTTTAACGTCCCTAGCTAGGCATAAAAGTAAGGATAGATCTAGGTATTGCCCTCTTTGGTAGGCAATCCATAAGTGGCTCTCATAATAGATTCATATGGTAATTTTATTTTATTTCTAGGGAAGTGTTCCATGCCTTTCCTTAATGGAAATTGGAAACTAATATTCCCTTCCTTCATATCAATAATTGCACCAATCGTTCTAAGGAAAGGTCTACCAAGAATAATAGGACATGAAGGATTGCAATCTATATCAAGAACGATAAAATCTACGGGCACATAATTCCTATTTGCAACAGTAAGAACATCATTAATTTTTCCCATAGGTTTCTTAATAGTGGAATCCGCAAGGTCCAAGTTTAGAGAGCAATCATCAAAATCACAGAAATCTAGCAAATCACATAAAGTTTTGGGAATAGTGGAAAAACTAGCACCCAAATCACACAAAGCATAGAACTCATGATCCTTAATCTTAATTTTAATAGTAGGTTCCCACTCATCATAAACTTTTCTAGGGATAGAAACTTCCAACTCAAGTTTTTCTTCATAAGATTGCATTAAGGCATCAACGATATGTTTGGTAAAGGCTTTTTTTTACTATAAGCATGAGGAGAATTTAGCACGGATTGCAACAAGGAAATACAATCAATCAAAGAGAAATTTTAATAATTAAATTCCTTGCAATCCAAAATAGTGGGTTTTTTAGTATCTAGGGTTTTGATTTCTTCAATCCCACTTTTATCACTTTCAGCATCAAGATCTAAAAACTCCGAATTTTTAGAACACCTTCTAGGTAAAGGTGGATCATATTCAGTCCCATCATTATCAAGGTTCATATTACAAAACAAAGATTTAATTGGGGACACATCAATAACTTTTAGATCTTCATCTTTATTTTCATAGGAACTAGAAGAACACGCTCTTATAAAGGCATCTTTCTTAGCACGCATCCTAGCGATTCTTTCTTTGCACTCATCAATGGAAATTCTCATGGCTTTGAGAGACTCATTGATATCATGCTTAGGAGGAATAGATCTAAGCTTTAAATAATCAACATCAAGAGAAATTCTATCAACGTTCCTAGCCAAATCATCAACTTTAAGCAATTTCTCTTCAAGCAAAGCATTGAAATTCTTTTGCGAATTCATAAATTCTTTAACAATAGTCTCAAATTCAGAAGGTATCTTATTAAAATTTCCATAAGAATTGTTGTAGGAATTACCATAATTATTAGAGGGTTTACTAGGATAAGGCCTAGGATTAAAGTTTCCTCTATACGCGTTGTTACCAAAATTATTCCTAACAACAAAATTCACATCCATAGATTCATGATACGTCTCCGTCGTATCTACTTTTCCAAACATATTTGCCCTTGTTTTGGACTCTAACTTGCATGATTTGAATGGAACTAACCCGGACTGATGCTGTTTTCAGCAGACTTTCCATGGTGTTATTTATGTGCAGAAACAAAAGTTCTCGGAATGACATGAAACTCCACAGAACGTCTATTTGGAAATAACAAAAAATCCTTGCAAAAGATGAAGACCAGGGGGCCCACACCCTGTCCACGAGGGTGGGGGGCGCCCCCACTAGGGCGCACCCCCTACCTCGTGGGCCCCCTGGAGCTCCTCCGACGCCAACTCCAACACTATATATTTGCTTTTGGGGAGAAAAAAATCAAGGAGAAGAAATCATCGCGTTTTACGATACGGAGCCGCCGCCAAGCCCTAAAACCTCTCGGGAGGGCTAATCTGGAGTCCGTTCGGGGCTCCGGAGAGGGGGATTCATCGCCGTCGTCATCATCAACCATCCTCCATCACCAATTTCATGATGCTCACCGCTGTGCGTGAGTAATTCCATCGTAGGCTTGCTGGACGGTGATGGGTTGGATGAGATCTATCATGTAATCGAGTTAGTTTTGTTTGGGTTTGATCCCTAGTATCCACTATGTTACGAGATTGATGTTGCTATGACTTTGCTATGCTTAATGCTTGTCACTAGGGCCCGAGTGCCATGATTTCAGATCTGAACCTATTATGTTTTCTTGAATATATGTGAGTTCTTGATCCTATCTTGCAAGTCTATAGTCACCTACTATGTGTTATGATCCGGCAACCCCGAAGTGACAATAATCGGGACCACTCCGGTGATGACCGTAGTTTGAGGAGTTCATGTATTCACTATGTGTTAATGCTTTGGTCGGTACTCTATTAAAAGGAGGCCTTAATATCCCTTAGTTTCCATTAGGACCCGCTGCCACGGGAGGGTAGGACAAAAGATGTCATGCAAGTTCTTTTCCATAAGCACATATGACTATATTCGAATACATGCCTACATTACATTGATGAATTGGAGCTAGTTACATGTCACCCTATGTTATGATTGTTACATGATGAACCGCATCCGACATAATTCTCCATCACCAATCCAATGCCTACGAGCTTTTCACATATTGTTCTTCGCTTATTTACTTTTCCGTTGCTACTGTTACAATCACTACAAAACACCAAAAATATTACTTTCGCTTCCGTTACTTTTGTTACCGTTACCACTACTATCATATTACTTTGCTACTAAACACTTTGCTGCAGATACTAAGTTATCCAGGTGTGGTTGAATTGACAACTTAGCTGCTAATACTTGAGAATATTCTTTGGCTCCCCTTGTGTCGAATCAATAAATTTGGGTTGAATACTCTACCCTCGAAAACTGTTGCGATCCCCTATACTTGTGGGTTATCAAGACTATTTTCTGGCGCCGTTGCCGGGGAGCATAGCTCTATTCTTTGAGTCACTTGGGATTTATATCTGCTGGTCACTATGAAGAACTTGAAAGACGCTAAGACAAAAATTTATCCCTCAACTACGAGGGGAGGTAAGGAACTGCCATCTTGCTCTGCGCTTGATTCACCTTATGTTTTGAGTAAGTTTGCGACACCTAAACCTTCTTCTGCTATTTGTTCTGATATGTCGTATGTTATTGATGATGCCACTTCTGCTATGCATGATACTTATGATGAAACTACTTCTATGCTTGATAATACTGTGCCCCTTAGTGAATTTCTTGATGAACAAATTGCTAGGGCTAGAGAGAAAGAAATTATTGAAACTGATTGTATTGATGAAAGTGATGATGAAGACTTACCTGTTATTCCTGAGGGTTATGTTTTTGATAAAGAAGCTTCTTTAGCTATTTTAGCTTGCAAAGATAGATATGAACTCAAGAGGTTATTAGCTAAATGGAATAAGCAATCTCTTAAAGATAGAATGAAACTTGACCCTGATTTTGCTACTTCACCTATCTGTGTTGCCAATAAGGATTATGAATTCTCTGTTGATCCTGATATAATTACTTTGGTTGAATTTGATCCTTTTCATGGCTATGAATCTAAAACTGTTGTGGCACATCTTACTAAATTAAATGATATAGCCATCCTATTCACTAATGATGAGAGATCTCGCTACTTTTATATCCTTAAAATATTTTCGTTCTCATTAAAGGGTGATGCTAAGATATGGTTTAATTCTCTTGATCCTGGTTGTGTGCGTAGTCCCAGGATATGATTTATTACTTCTCTGCTAAATATTTCCCTGCTCATAAGAAATAGGCTGCTTTGAGGGAAATATACAACTTTGTGCAAATTAAAGAAGAGAGTCTCCCACAAGCTTGGGGGAGGCTTCTCAAGTTTCTTAATGCTTTGCCTGATCATCCTCTTAAGAAAAATGAAATACTTGATATCTTTTATAATGGACTAACCGATGCTTCCAGAGATTACCTGGATAGTTGTGCTGGTTCTGTTTTCAAGGAAAGAACACCGGATGAAGCTGAAATTCTATTGAATAATATGTTGACAAATGAAAATAATTGGACACTTCCTGAGCCAATTCCTGAGCCTATTCCTAAACCAACTCTGAAGTAGAGAGGTGTTCTATTTCTCGATCTGAAGATATGCAAGAGGCAAAGAAATCTATGAAAGAAAAAGGTATTAAAGCTGAAGATGTTAAGAATTTACCTCCTATTGAAGATATACATGGTCTTAATTTACCGCATGTTGAAGAAACATATGATCCTAATCCATTACCTATTGGAGAACCTCCTAGTATTGATAACCCGACACAGGTAGTAAAGGTAAATTGTCTCTATAGATATGATAGAGCTGAAATCCCTCTTACTAAGTTTGCTAGCCAATGCCTAGATGAGTTTGATAACTTTATGGTTAAGCAAGAAGATTTTAATGCTTATTTTGGTAGACAATTAAAATACAATTCTGATATGCTTAAACACTTTGGTGATTATATGGCTAATGTTAGAGGTGAACTTAAACTCGTTAGCAAACATGCTTCTATGGTCACCACTCAAGTAGAATAAGTACTTAAGGCTCAAAATGATTTTCTCAATGAAATGAATAATAAGAAAAATGATTATGCTGTTAGAGTGGCTACTAGAACTGGTAGAATGACTCAGGAACCTTTGTATCCTGAAGGCCACCCTAAGAGAATTGAGCAAGATTCTCAGAGAAATAATATTGATGCACCTAGTTCTTCTAAAAAGAAGAAAAAGAAAAATGATAGGACTTTGCATGCTTCTAGTGAACCTATTGCCGAACCACGAGAATCCAAATGATATTTCTATTTACGATCTTTGAAACACAATCTGGTAATAAACATGAACCTAGTGAAAATGTTAATGATGATGTTCATGATGATGCTCAACCTAGTAATGATAATGATGTAGAAGTTGAACCTGTTGTTGATCTTGATAACCCACAATCAAAGAATCAACGTTATGATAAGAGAGACTTTGTTGCTAGGAAACATGGTAAAGAAAGAGAACCTTGGGTTCAGAAACCCATGCCTTTTCCTCCCAAACCATCCAAGAAAAAGTATGATGAGGATTTTGAGTGCTTTGCTGAAATGATTAGACCTATCTTCTTGCGTATGAGATTAACTGATATGCTCAAAATGAATCCTTATGCTAAGTATATGAAAGAAATTGTTACTAATAAAAGAAAGATACCAGAAGCTGAAATTTCCACCATGCTTGCTAATTATACTTTTAAGGGTGGAATACCAAAGAAACTTGGAGACCCAGGAGTACCCACTATACCATGCTCCATTAAAAGAAACTATGTTAAAACTGCTTTATGTGATCTTGGAGCCGGTGTTAGTGTTATGCCTCTCTCTTTATATCGTAGACTTGATTTGAATAAATTGAAACCTACTGAAATATCTTTGCAAATGGCTGATAAATCAACTGCTATACCTGTCGGTATTTGTGAGGATGTGCCTGTTGTGGTTGTAAACGTTTGTAACATCCCAAATTTTCAATTTGGAATGTTATACATTAGATCATCATGCATATCATATTTTCTTGCATTTTGTTGATCCTAGAAATTTCACGCAACTCAAGGACCCTCGGAGAGAGTTGTAGATTTCAAATTTTCGTATTTGGGTTCTCTCAAAACTATGAAAAGAGGATCATTGGATTTATTTATTTTATCTTCAAATATTTTTCCAATATCAAAAATAAGAGTGGGAATAATATGACTTTCCCAAAATTTAGGAAAAATGAAGATTTAATACATAAATCAAATTTTGGATTTTCTCGGAGTTTATTTGCCTTAGGGAAAATGTGTGTTTTCAAAAATTGCATTTTAGGCCCCGAGTAAAAGTTCATGTTGTTATACTCATTGTTAGGAGTCGGGGAAATTTTACTTTATTAATTTATGATTTAGTTTAGATTTTTTTTCTGTATTTTTCATGCTTGAAACCGATTTTTTTAAAAAGAGAGTCATAGCGCCTTGGGCCAAAGGCCCAAGCCGTAAGCCAATGCCGGCCAGGAGGCCAAGGCCGCCATCGCTAGCGTCGCGCACCAGTGAGCCAGGAGCCGCCCAGCTTTCCTTTTCTTTTACAAATCCTAGTAGGATTTGGACCCGTTCGTTATTCCGCTTTTTATTCCTAGGATTCCTAATCCTACTCTAATTCTTGTCCCTTACTCCAAGCGAAACCCTCCCTCCCCAATATAAATACCCAAGCACCCCCTCTAACACATCAAACCAACACCTCTCCTCTCCTCTCCTCACTTGTGGCAGCCCGCCCGCCGCCGCCCTACACCGCCGCCGCCGCCACCCAACGCCGCCGCCGCCGAAGCCCCTCGCCTCTTCGAGGTACTAGCCCCACGCCGCGTCACCTTTTCTTTTCCTCGGTTCGGTTTTTCGTAAATTGTTCCGGTTTCCGTTCCGGTTTTCTAGATCGGTTTTTCGTTTCGGTTTTCTTTCCAAAACCCTAGATCGGTTTTTCTCGCTGGTTTTTCTTTTCGGTTTTATTTAGCAAGCGTTCGCCGGACCGTTCGTCCTAACGAACGTGATCACCGGTTTGCTTCGGTTAATGAACGCCCGTTCGTTCAACCGTTCGTCGTTTTCTTTCTCATCGGATTTATTCCGCTATTTTTCTAATAGCGATTTCAGATCCGATTTTCTTTCTAGTCTATCTTCTCGCTCGTTTATCGGAATCAGGTGATTCAAGCGCCTGGAGTTTCGTTTCGAAACCGTCGTTCCGATTAATAAACTTAAACAAATTATTGCTACTGTAAAAATAGACTTAGTTTCAACTTGCTAGAACCGAGTTGTTTTCTTTTCGTCGTTTGACTTTCGTTGCTTTATTTGATTCGATTCTTTTTGCAACCAGGGTTCTTAAGTTGAACTTTCTGGTTAGATCTTTTATTCGAGATTTACCGATGCATTAGATGAGTACTTATTGTATGCTTGTTGTTTGTCTGCGATAGATCACCGGAGTGCGCCGCTTGTTACTTGAATCTCTAGGTTTCGCGGATCATCAGCAAGGCAAGTAACACTTTGATCATACTTTCTCATACCCAGTTTTTATGCATTAGATCAATCCTCAAACACTTGCATGATTAGGACCTAAATAAATTGTGGGATGGGAAGTAGATTGAGGTAGTACCTATTACCTGCTTTTACTTATGAAACCTTGGGAGTTACTTCTACGTTTGCTTATTATGCTATGCTATGCTAGTAGACGTGGATTGGGTGAGTGTATTCCATGACAGATGTGAGATTGTTAAATTAATGGTTTATTTAAGGTGGCAACTTAAACACACATCCGGGTGGATTGAGGCACTGGTTTCTATCGAGACTTACCTGTTTTCTTGGACCGCCACCGGGCTCAAAGGGATCATAAGATCATTCATGCTAGTAACTTCCGTGTGCAGCCACAAGCCATTATGGGCTCTGGCATAGTTGATTAAGTCGTGTGAACTCTTACGGTGGTAGACTAGCTGATGTAGGGGTTGTAGGTGGTACGGTCTACCCATCGTAAGGTGCAAACGCACGAAAGACTATGTCTCGGTCATCCGTCTCTCAAACACCATGTAGTGCGAGAAACCAAGCGGAGGCGATCGAGTCTTGTGGGGAAAAGTGCGCAAACCTCTGCAGAGTGTATAAACTAATCATGATTAGCCGTGTCCCCGGTTATGGACATCTTGAGTATCTAGTACTTGAATATCATGTGAATCTCAACATGTTACTCTAATTAATATTGTTGGGTTTTAATGAGTACTTTTAATTGGGATTGAGGATGTCATCAACCATTCTCAATGTTTAACAACCACCATGATAGTTAAACAAATTTATTCCTTTGCGTAGGGAAAAACTGGCTTTATGCAAAGCTGTAACCATAGAGCTTTTCCACCAGCCACATATGCATGTAGTACGAGGCTTATCATTCATTATTCTCTATGTGTTACATTGCGGCATATTCCATGTCTTTGACCCGTTTCGGGCTGCAACTTTCATGTTGCAGACTTTTAGACGCATTTAGTAAGGTGCTTTAGGTCGTGGTTCTATACTCGATGATGCTTTGGAGTTGATGGACTCACTTATCTTCCAAGTCTTCCATTGTTATCGTTATTAGATGGCCTTAAGCCATATTTATTGTAATAAGTCCTCTTTTGGGCAACGATGTAATAAGTGTGTGATTGCTACTCTGTTATAAATCCTCACAATCTTGTGTGGTGTCGGCATTCTTGATCCGGGGATGACACACGAGCACGTAGACTTGATCCATTCGGTCGGGTCGCTTCTGAGAGATGGTATCGAGCACAAAGTTTTGTATGAGACCACGGCCACTAAGTTAAAACCATAGATCACTACTCTCTTCCCATTTTCTAACTCCTCATCTTTTCTACTCTTTTAGGATGAAGGACGCGAAGGTCAAGTACGCCCAACCAGATGAAGGGACACCTTTTGGATTTCACTTGAAGGAAGTCACCAAGTACCTGAACATTGGACTACCAAGTTTCACCGGGACTTTCAACGCCACTCTGGCTGAAGAAGAGCGCTGGAAGATTCAAGCTCTCGTTCCGGGAAGGACATTCGCCCCAATCACCAAGCCTATAGATAGTGTTTTCAGTGCACCAACACGAGTGCAGGAAAGAGCATGGCAGCTCATATCACCATGGGACGCATTGGAGAAGTTTACCAAAAAGACCTCAAGGACACTATCTATCAAATTTGCGGACGCCGAGATGAACAATGGGAGATAGTCAGCACAAAGAAGGATAGATCCATTGCAGCTTTCATCCAGGAGTTAAACCAGCACATTCGACGCCAGGAGAACCAGATGTGCAATGATATGATCGAATTGAAGGATGCGAAGGGAAGGATCATCGAACTTGAAGAAGAACTAAAGTCTACACGTAAGGACTACATGGACGAGATCGTAGCTGTAGCAAGGCACAATAACGATCTTAAGTATGAGATTGAAGAACTCAAGAAGAAATTGGTGCTCAAGAATGAAGACAAGTACATCGGCTGTCCGAGCAACTACATCATCATCGACGACACCGATTCGGATCCAAGTGAACCCGACTTTGAAGACGAAGCTGGAGCAGACATCATGGAGTCTTCCACCGGTTCAAATTAGTAGATGACCCCCACACATTAGTAGTATTACCTCCACCGCAAAAAGATTTCTAGAAGCAAAATTCAATCCGGCATAAATTTTTTGTATAATCATCCTCAAATTCAAACCATGAGTAGGGCAATTACGTATCATTAATTTCATCCTCTCCCAAGCTTGTGCAACATGTTCATGATCAAGTTGCTTAAAATTCATAATATCGTTTCTAAGAGAGATGATCTTAGCGGGAGGAAAATACTTAGAGATAAAAGCATCTTTGCACTTGTTCCAAGAATCAATACTATTTTTAGGCAAAGACGAAAACCAAGCTCTAGCACGATCTCTAAGCGAAAAAGGAAATAGCTTCAATTTAACAATATCATTATCAACATCTTTCTTCTTTTGCATATCACACAAATCAACGAAGCTATTTAGATGAGTAGCGACATCTTCACTAGGAAGGCGGTGAATTGATCTTTCATGACAAGATTCAACAAAGCAGCATTGATTTCACAAGATTCAGTATTGGTAAGAGGAGCAATCGGAGTGCTAAGGAAATCATTATTGTTGGTATTGGTAAAGTAACACAATTTGGTATTATGTTGAGCCATCGTGACAAACAAGCAATCCAACACACGAGCAAACAAAAGGGAAGCGAAAAAGAGGGGAACGGAAAAGAGAGGGCGAATAAAATGGCAAGGGTGAAGTGGGGGAGAGGAAAACGAGAGGCAAATGGCAAATAATGTAATGCGGGAGATAAGGGTTTGTGATGGGTACTTGGTATGTTGACTTTTGCGTAGACCTCCACGGCAACGGTGCCAGAAATCCTTCTTCCTACCTCTTGAGCACTGCGTTGGTTTTCCCTTGAAGAGGAAAGGGTGATGCAGCAAAGTAGCGTAAGTATTTCCCTCAGTTTTTGACAACCAAGGTATCAATCCAGTAGGAGGCTACGCGCGAGTCCCTCGCACCTACACAAAACAAATAAATCCTCGCAATCAATGCGATAAGGGGTTGTCAATCCCTTCACGTTCACTTACGAGTGAGATCGATAGATATGATAGGATAATATTTTTGGTATTTTTATGATAAAGATGCAAAGTAAAATAAAAAGCAAAGGAAATAACGAAGTGTTGGAAGATTAATATGATGAAGATAGACCCGGGGGCCATAGGTTTCACTAGTGGCTTCTCCCAAGAGCATAAGTATTTTACGGTGGGTGAACGAATTATTGGTGAGCAATTGATGAATTGAGCATAGTTATGAGAATATCTAGGTATGATCATGTATATAGGCATCACGTCCGAGACAAGTAGACCGACTCACCTTTGCATCTACTACTATTACTCCACTCATCGACCGCTATCCGGCATGCATCTAGAGTATTAAGTTCATGGAAACAGTAACGCCTTAAGCAAGATGACATGATGTAGAGGGATAAATTCATGCAATATGATAAAAGCCCCATCTTGTTATCCTCGATGGCAACAATACAATACGTGCCTTGCCCCTCATCCTTTGGGAAAGGACATCGCAAGATTGAACCCAAAGCTAAGCACTTCTCCCATTGCAAGAAAGGTCAATCTAGTAGGCCAAACTAAACTAATAATTCGAAGAGACTTGCAAAGATAACCAATCATACATAAAAGAATTCAGAGAAGATTCAAATATTGTTCATAGATAATCTTGATCAAAAACCCACAATTCATCGGTCTCAACAAACAAACCGCAAAAATAAGATTACATCGAATAGATCTCCACGAGAGAGGGGGAGAACATTGTATTGAGATCCAAAAAAAGAGAAGAAGCCATCTAGCTAACAAATATGGACCCGAAGGTCTGAGGTAAACTACTCACACTTCATCGGAGAGGCTATGGTGTTGATGTAGAAGCCCTCCGTGATGGATGCCCCCTCTGGCGGAGCTCCGGAACAGGCCCCAAGATGGGATCTCGTGGGTACAGAAGGTTGCAGCGGTGGAATTAGATTTTTGGCTCCATATCGGATCGTTTGGGGGTACGTAGGTATATGTAGGAGGAAGGAGTACGTCGGTGGAGAAACAGGGGGCCCACGAGGGTGGAGGGCGCGGCCTGGGGGGTGGGCGCTCCCCCCTACCTCGTGGCCTCCTCTTTTGTTTCTTGACGTAGGGTCCAAGTCTCCTGGATCATAATCTTCCTAAAAATCACGTTCCCGAAGGTTGGAATCCGTTTGATATTCCTTTTCTAAGAAACTCTGAAATAGGCAAAAACAACAATTCTGGGTTGGGCCTCCGGTTAATAGGTTAGTCCCAAAAATAATATAAAAGTGAATAGTAAAGCCCAATATTGTCCAAAACAATAGATAATATAGCATGGAGCAATCAAAAATTATAGATACTTTGGAGACGTATCAATCTTTATGATAGTGAGTCTCTTGTTTTGCCACTTTCATATACTAGTGGGAATTTTTCATTACAGAACTTGGCTTGTATATTCCAACAATGGGCTTCCTCAAATGCCCTAGGTCTTCGTGAGCAAGCAAGTTGGATGCACACCCACTTAGTTTCTTTTGTTGAGCTTTCATACATTTATAGCTCTAGTGCATCCGTTGCATGGCAATCCCTACTCCTTGCATTGACATCAATTGATTGGCATCTCCCTAGCACATTGATTAACTTGGCGTCAATGTGAGACTTTCTCCTTTTTGTCTTCTCCACATAACCCCCATCATTATACTCTATTCCACCCATAGTGCTATGTCCATGGCTCACGCTCATGTATTGCGTGAAAGTTGAAAAAAGTTTGAGATTACTAAAGTATGAAACAATTGCTTGGTTTATCATCGGGGTTGTGCATTATGAGAGCATTCTTGTGTGATGAAAATGGAGCAAGACCAAACTATATGATTTTGTAGGGATGAACTTTCTTTGGCCATGTTATTTTGAGAAGACATAATTGCTTAGTTAGTATGCTTGAAGTATTATTATTTTTATGTCAACATTAAACTTTTATCTTGAATCTTTCGGATCTGAACATTCATGCCACAATAAAGAAAATTACATAGAAAATATGATAGGTAGCATTCCATATCAAAAATTCTGTTTTTATCATTTACCTACTCGTAGACGCGCATGAATTAAGCTTGGGGATGCTTGATACGTCTCCAACGTATCTATAATTTTTTATTGTTCCATGCTATTATATTATCTGTTTTGGATGTTTAATGGGATTTATTATACACTTTTATATTATTTTTGGGACTAACCTACTAGCCAAAGGCCTAGTGCAAATTGCTGTTTTTTTCCCTATTTCAGTGTTCCGCAGAAAAGGAATATCAAACGGAATCCAAACGGAATGAAACCTTCGGAAGAGTGATTTTTGGAACAAACGCAATCCAGGAGACTTGGAGTGGACGTCAAGAAAGGAATGAGGAGGCCACGAGGCAGGAGGGTGCGCCCAGGGGGGTAGGCACGTCCCCCACCCTCATGGACCCCTCGTGGCTCCCCTGACCGACTTCTTTCGCCTATATATACTCATATACCCCGAAAACATCTGAGAGCACCACGAAACCCTATTTCCACCACCGCAACCTTCTGTACCCGTGATTTCCCATCTTGGGGCCTTTTCCGGCGCTCCGCCGGAGGGGGAATCGATCACGGAGGGCTTCTACATCAACATCATAGCCTCTCCGATGATGTGCGAGTAGTTTACCACAGACCTTTGGGTCCATAGTTATTAGCTAGATGGCTTCTTCTCTCTCTTTGGATCTCAATACAAAGTTCTCCTCGATCTTCTTGGAGATCTATTCGTTGTAATTCTTTTTGCAGTGTGTTTGTCGAGATCCGATGAATTGTGGGTTTATGATCAAGATTATCTATGAACAATATTTGAATCTCCTCTGAATTCTTTTATGCATGATTTGTTATCTTTGCAAGTCTCTTCGAATTATCAGTTTGGTTTGGCCTACTAGATTGATCTTTCTTGCAATGGGAGAAGTGCTTATCTTTGGGTTCAATCTTGCGGTGTCCTTTCCCAGTGACAGCAAGGCACACATTGTATTGTTGCCATCGAGGATAAAAAGATGGGGTTTATATCATATTGCTTGAGTTTATCCCTCTACACCTTGTCATCTTGCCTAATGCGTTACTCTGTTCTTATGAACTTAATACTCTATATGCATGTTGGATAGCGGTCGATGTGTGGAGTAATAGTAGTAGATGCAGAATCATTTCGGTCTACTTGTCACGGACGTGATGCCTATATACATGATCATGCCTAGATATTCTCATAATTATGCACTTTTATATCAATTGCTCGACAGTAATTTGTTCACCCACCGTAATACCTATACTATCTTGAGAGAAGCCACTAGTGAAACCTATGGCCCCCGGGTCTATTTTCCATCATATAAGTTTCCAGTCTATTTTACTTTGCAATCTTTACTTTCAATCTATATCATAAAAAATACCAAAATTATTTATCTTTTTATCTCTATTAGATCTCACTTTTGCAAGTGGCCGTGAAGGGATTGACAACCCCTTTATCGCGTTGATTGCAAGTTTCTTATCTGTTTGTGTAGGTACGAGGCCACTTGCGTTTAGTCTCCTACTGGATTGATACCTTGGTTCTCAAAAACTGAGGGAAATACTTACGCTAGTTTGTTGCATCACCCTTTCCTCTTCAAGGGAAAACCAACGCATGCTCAAGAGGTAGCAAAGGCCAGAATCTGGAACGCAGAAACAGAGAGAGACAGAGAGACAGATCCAATCTCGGAGGGGCTCTCGCCCCTCCGCCGCCATGGAACCCAAGGACCAGAGGGGAAACCCTTCTCCTATATAGGGGAAGGTCAAGGAAGAAGAAGAAGAAGAAGAAGGGGGGCCCTCTCCCCCTCTTTCCCGGTGGCGCCGGAACGCCGCCGGGGCCATCATCGTCACTGCAATCTACACCAACACCTCTGTCATCTTCACCAGCATCTCTATCACCTTCCCCCATCTATCTACAGCGGTCCACTCTCCCGCAACCCGATGTACCCTCTACTTGAACATGGTGCTTTATGCTTCATATTATTATCCAATGTTGTGTTGCCATCCTATGATGTCTGAGTAGATTTTCGTTGTCCTATCGGTAATTGGTGAATTGCTATGATTGATTTAATTTGCTTGTGGTTATGTTAATGTCCTTCGGTGCCCATCATATGAGCGCACGTGTGGATCACACCATAGGTTTAGTTGTATGTTGATAGGACTACGTATTGGAGGGCAAGAGTGATAGGAGCTTCAACCTAGCATAGTAATTGATGCGTACGGGATTGAAGGGGGACCAATATATCTTAATGCTATGGTTGGGTTTTACCTTAATGAACGTTAGTAGTTGCGGATGCTTGCTAATAGTTCCAATCATAAGTGCATAGAATTCCAAATCAGGGATGACATGCTAGCGGTGGCCTCTCCGACATAAAACTTGCTATCGGTCTAGTAAAGTAGTCAATTGCTTAGGGACAATTTCGCAACTCCTACCACCACTTTTCCACACTCGCTATACTAACTTTATTGATTCTTTACTTAAAACAGCCCCTAGTTTTTATTTACGTGCTCTTTATTATCTTGCAAACCTATCCAACAACACCTACAAAGTACTTCTAGTTTTATACTTGTTCTAGGTAAAGCGAACGTCAAGCGTGCGTAGAGTTGTATCGGTGGTCGATAGAACTTGAGGGAATATTTGTTCTACCTTTAGCTCCTCATTGGGTTCGACACTCTTACTTATCGAAAGAGGCTACAATTGATCCCCTATACTTGTGGGTTATCAAGACCTTTTTCTGGCGCCGTTGCCGGGGAGTTATAGCGTGGGGTGAATATTCTCGTGTGTGTGCTTGTTTGCTTTATCACTAAGTAATTTTCATTTGTTGTTCTAAGTTGTTCTCTATCTTGAGTTGTGGATATGGAACACGAAATACCAAAAAAAATTAGGTTTACTTGCTACTCATGGAGATGGGGAACCTCCTAAAACCCTCGGTGCTCATTATGTGAAAGATATTATGCACTACTTTAATAATCCTGAGAAAACCCCATTCAATTATATAATGGGAGACATGTTGGATCAACGTGAATACTTTAGGGATTATCATTTGACTCAAAAACGGAAACTATTATGGGACCAAATTCATATGTTGCATTGGTATGCTCGGCAAGTATGCTTAAGATATGATTATACTTGTTGCTCTAGGATGAAGGCTCCACACCTTCCCTTTTCATGCAAATTTAATGAGGATAAAACCTTGGCTTCTTATGCTAATGGTATATATGATTACTATGATGTGGAACAAATAGAAGAATTTGTTGCTTTTGAGGGTGCATGTGAAATTGAATCTTTGTTTAAAGCGTTTGAAGATTTTGATGATTCAGTTTATAGACCTGAAAATTTAGCTATCCTTAAATATTGCTATGAGAATTATAAATACAATTATTATATTGATGAATTTATTGAGAAAGTCTCCGCTGTCCGAGAAGAGACTAATATTTTGTAGGAGTCCATGGAAGAAGAAATTGATGAAACTGTGAGCTCATTGGATGAAAAAAGATGATGAGGAGAGCGAAGAACAAAAGGAGGAAGATCGGATTAGCTACCCGTGCCCACCTTCTAATGAGAGTAACTCTTCAACTCATACATTGTTTAATGTCCCTTCGTTCTTACCGAAGGATGAATGCTATGATGATTGTTATGATCCCGTTGATTCTTTTGAAATATCCCTTTTTGAGGATGCTTGCTATGCTTGTGGACAAGATGCCAATATGAATTATGCTTATGGAGATGCACTTGCTATAGTTCCTTATGTTAAACATGAAATTGTTGCTATTGCGCCCACACATGATAGTCCTATTATCTTTTTGAATTCTCCCAACTACACTATATCGGAGAAGTTTGCTCTTGTTAAGAATTATATTGATGGGTTGCCTTTTACCATTGCACATGATGATTTTAATGAATATAATATGCATGTGCTTGTTGCTCCTACTTGCAATTATTATGATAGAGGAAGTACATCTCCGCCTCTTTATGTTTCCAACACGATAGAATTGCAAGGAACTGCTTAAGCTATGTATTGGCCTTTACTTGATGTGCATGAATTGTTCTTGTATGACATGCCGATGCATAGGAAGAGAGTTAGACTTCGTCATTTCTTGATATATGTTGCTTTGTGCTCACTACTAAATGCCAAATCATTGTTAATTAAAATTGGCTTTGATATACCTTGGGATCCAGGTGGATCCATTACTTGAGCACTATATGCCTAGCTTAATGGCTTTAAAGAAAGCGCTACCAGGGAGACAACCGGGAAGTTTTAGAGAGTCGTTTATTTCTATTGTGTGCTTTTATAAAATTTAAAAACAAAAATAATGTGCCAAGATTTGCCTTTAGGATGTTTAGATTGCTTGTTGGTTTGTGCGGAAACAGAAACTTTGGCTGTAGTGCATGATTTTACATTTTTTACTGGAACGTCAAACGGTTCTGAAACTTTTTGTACTATCTTTCTATACAAATTGTTTATTTTTCCTAAAATTTTCAGTATTTTTGGAGTACCGGAAGTATGGTTAATGTTCAGATTACTACAGACTGTCCTGTTTAAGACATATTCTGTTTTTGATGCATAGTTTGCTTGTTTTGATTAATCTATCGATTTCTATCAGTGGATTAAGCCATGGAAAAGTTATATTACAGTAGCTACAATGCAAAAACAAAATGTTAATTGTTTTGCAACAGTACTTAGAGTAGTGATTTGCTTATTATACTAACGGAACATATCGAGCTTTCTTTTGAGTTTTGTGTGGATGAAGTGTTCGAAGATCGAGGAGGTCTCGATGTGAGGAGAAGGAGGAGAGGCAAGAGCTCAAGCTTGGGGATGCCCATGGCACCCCCAGTAAATATTCAAGGAGACTCAAGCGTCTAAGCTTGGGGATGCCCTGGAAGGCATCCCATCTTTCTTCAACAAATATCGATATGTTTTCGGTTTCGTTTCGTTCATGAGATATGTGCAAATCTTGAAGCGTCTTTTGCATTTAGTTTTCACTTTTCCTTTATGCACCATGCTGGTATGAGATAGTCCTTGGTTGATTTATAGAATGATCATTGCACTTCACTTATATCTTTCGAGTATGGCTTTATAGAATGCTTCATGTGCTTCACTTATATCATTTGAAGTTTGGATTGCTTGTTTCTCTTCACATAGAAAAACGCCATTTGTAGAATGCTATTTGCTTCACTTATATTTGTTAGAGCTTGGGCATATCTTTTGTAGAAGGAATTAAACTCTCTTGCTTCACTTATATCTATTTAGAGAGATGACAGGAATTGGTCATTCACATGGTTAGTCATAAAATCCTACATAAAACTTGTAGATCACTGATATGTTTGATTCCTTACAATAGTTTTGCGATATAAAGGTGGTGATATTAGAGTCGTGCTAGTTGAGTAATTGTGAAATTGAGAAATAATTGTGTTGAGATTTGCAAGTTCCGTAGCATGCACGTATGGTAACCGTTGTGTGACAAATTTGAAGCATGAGATGTTTCTTTGATTGCCTTCCTTATGAGTGGCGGTCGGGGACAAGCGATGGTCTTTTCCTACCAATCTATCCCCCTAGGAGCATGCGTGTAGTGCTTGGTTTTGATGACTTGTAGATTTTTGCAATAAGTATGTGAGTTCTTTATGACTAATGTTGAGTCCATGGATTATACGCACTCTCACCCTTCCATCATTGCTAGCCTCTTCGGTACCGTGCATTGCCCTTTCTCACCTCGAGAGTTTGTGCAAACTTCGCCGGTGCATCCAAACCCCGTGATACGATACGCTCTATCACACATAAGCCTCCTTATATCTTCCTCAAAACAGCCCTCATATCCACCTATTATGGCATTTCCATAGCCATTCCGAGATATATTGCCATGCAACTTCCATCATCATCATATACATGACTTGAGCATTCATTGTCATATTGCTTTGCATGATCGTAAGATAGCTAGCATGATATTTTCATGGCATGTCCATTTTTTGATATCTTTGATATGCTAGATCATTGCACATCCTGTTACACTGCCAGAGGCATTCATATATAGTCATACTTTGTTCTAGACATCGAGTTGGAATATTGAGTTGTAAGTAAATAAAAGTGTGATGATCATCATTATTAGAGAATTGCCCCAGTGAGGTTATCAAAATAAAAGAGGCCAAAGAAGCCCAAATAAAAAAAGAGGCCAAAGAAGCCCACCAAAAAAAAACAAAAAAAAGAGAAAAAGAGAGAAGGGGCAATGTTACTATCCTTTTACCACACTTGTGCTTCAGAGTAGCACCATGTTCTTCATATAGAGAGTCTCTCGAGTTATCACTTTCATATACTAGTGGGAATTTTCATTATAGAACTTGGCTTGTATATTCCAACGATGGGCTTCCTCAAATGCCCTAGGTCTTCATGAGCAAGCAAGTTGGATGCACACCCACTTAGTTTCAGTTTGAGTTTTCATACACTTAAAGCTCTAGTGCATCCGTTGCATGGCAATCCCTACTCCTCGCATTGACATCAATTGATGGGCATCTCCATAGCCCGTTGATTAGCCGCGTCGATGTGAGACTTTCTCCTTTTTTGTCTTCTCCACACAACCTCCATCATCATATTCTATTCCACCTATAGTGTTATGCCCATGGCTCGTGCTCATATATTGTGTGAAGGTTGAAAAAGTTTGAAAATACTAAAGTATGAAACAATTGCTTGGCTTGTCATCGTGGTTGTGCATGATGGGAGCATTTTGTGTGACGAAGATGAAGCATATCCAAACTATATGATTTTGTAGGGATGAGCTTTCTTTGGCTATGTTATTTTGAGAAGACATAATTGCTTGGTTGGTATGCTTGAAGTATTATTGTCTTAATGTCAAATGATAGACTATTGCTTTGAATCACTCGTGTCTTAATATTCATGCCATGATTAGATTACATGATCAAGATTATGCTAGGTAGCATTCCACATCAATTTTTTTTATCATTTACCTACTCGAGGACGAGTAGGAATTAAGCTTGGGCATGATGATACGTCTCCGTCGTATCTATAATTTTTTATTGATCCATGGCAATATTCTACAACTTTTACATACTTTTGGAATCTTTTTATACTATTTTTGGGACTAACATATTGATCCAGTGCCCAGTGCCAGTTCCTGTTTGTTGCATGTTTTTTGTTTCACATAAAATCCATATCAAACGGAGTCCAAACGGGATAAAAACTGACGGAGATTTCTTAAGGAATATATGTGATTTTTGGGAAGAAGAATCAACGCGATACGATGCCCGAGGGGCCATGAGGCAGGGGGCGCGCCCCTGACCCTCATGGCCACCCCGTAAGGCGGCTGGTGCCCTTCTTTCGCTGCAAGAAAGCCAATATCCGAATAAAAATCATGTCCAAATTTCAGCCCAATCGGAGTTACGGATCTCCGGGAATATAAGAAACGGTGAAAGGCCAGAATGCAGGCAGAAGCAGAGAGACAGAGAGACAGATCCAATCTCGGAGGGGCTCTCGCCCCTCCGCCGCCATGGAAGCCAAGGACCAGAGGGGAAACCCTTCTCCCTCCTAGGGGAAGGTCAAGGAAGAAGAAGAAGAAGGGGGGCCCTCTCCCCCTCTCCCCTGGTGGCGCCGGAACGCCGCCGGGGCCATCATCGTCACCACAATCTACACCAACACCTCCGTCATCTTCATCAACATCTCTATCACCTTCCCCCATCTATCTACAGCGGTCCACTCTCCCGCAACCCGCTGTACCCTCTACTTGAACATGGTGCTTTATGCTTCATATTATTATCCAATGATGTGTTGCCATCCTATGATGTCTGAGTAGAATTTTGTTGTCCTATCGGTAATTGGTGAATTGCTATGATTGATTTAATTTGCTTGTGGTTATGTTGCTATCCTTTGGTGCCCATCATACGAGCGCACGCATGGATCACACCATAGGGTTAGTTGTATGTTGATAGGACTATGTATTGGAGGGCAAGAGTGACAGGAGCTTCAACCTAGCATAGAAATTGATGCATACGGGATTGAAGGGGGACCAATATATCTTAATGCTATGGTTGGGTTTTACCTTAATGAGCATTAGTAGTTGCAGATGCTTGCTAATAGTTCCAATCATAAGTGCATAGAATTCCAAGTCAGGGATGACATGCTAGCGGTGGCCTCTCCCACATAAAACTTGCTATCGGTCTAGTAAAGTAGTCAATTGCTTAGGGACAATTTCGCAACTCCTACTACCACTTTTCCACACTCGCTATACTAACTTTATTGCTTCTTTACTTAAAACAGCCCCTAGTTTTTATTTATGTGCTCTTTATTATCTTGCAAACCTATCCAACAACACCTAAAAAGTACTTCTAGTTTTATACTTGTTCAAGGTAAAGCGAACGTCAAGCGTGCGTAGAGTTGTATCGGTGGTCGATAGAACTTGAGGGAATATTTGTTCTACCTTTATCTCCTCGTTGGGTTCGACACTCTTACTTATCAAAACAGGCTACAATTGATCCCCTATACTTGTGGGTTATCAATCTTCCAGATAAGATAGTAATTGACAAAGTTCTCTAGTCACTATCACCAATTTACTAAAACTTAGTGATGAACTATAATATGCAAGGGATGACGAAAGTAATTCCCAAGCTCTTCACGATGCTGAAATCGGCGAAGGTAGAAATCAAGAAATAGCATCAAATGTTGATGGCTAACAAGACCACTAGTTTCAAGAAAAGGGCAAAGGGAAAGAAAGATGAAGTTCAAAGAAGAATAGAAAGCAAATTGCTGCTCCCATGAAGAAGCCCAAAGCTAGACCCAAGCCTGGAACTGAGTGCTTCTACTGCAAATGAAATGGTCAGTGGAAGTGGAACTGCCCTAGATACTTGGCGGATAATAAGGATGGCAAAGTGAACGAAAGTATATTTGATATACATGTTATTGATGTGTACTTTACTAGTGTTTATAGAAACCCCTCAGCATTTGATACTGGTTTAGTTGCTAAGAGTAGTAACTCGAAACGGGAGTTGCAAAATAAACAAAGACTAGTTAAGGGCGAGGTGATGATGTGTGTTGGAAGTGATTCCAAGGTTGATAAGATCACCATCGCACACTCCCTTTACCTTCGTGATTAGTGTTAAACCTAAAATAAATGTAATTTGGTGTTTGCCTTGAGCATGAATATGATTGGATCATGTTTATTGCAATACGGTTATTCATTTAAGTCAAAGAATAATTGTTGTTCTATTTACATGAGTAAAACCTTCTATGGTCATACACTCAATATAAATGGTTTATTGAATCTCGATCGTAGTGATACACATATTCATAATAGTGAAGCCAAAAGATGCAAAGTTAATAATGATAGTGCAACTTATATGTGGCACTGCGATTTAGGTCATATTGGTGTAAAGCGCATTGCTACCTCTTGAGCACTGCGTTGGATTTCCTTGAAGAGGAAAGGGTGATGCAGCAAAGTAGCGTAAGTATTTCCCTCAGTTTTTGAGAACCAAGTGAAAGTGCGTTATATCGACTAGAGGGGGGGTGAGTAGGCGAATTTTAGAGAATTTTACAAATTCTTCACTGAGGAATTTGCTGGTGAGGAAATTCCTTAGCGAAGAAATACATGCAGCGGAATAAGTACTCAGAAGTAAGCATAGCAGATTACAGGCATAGTCATCATGATTAAATGAAGACAATCACAGTCTGAAAGCGTAATCACATGATAACACAAGATGAAGACAAACATCTTGAAGAAATTGAACCGAGGAAATTGAGAAAGTCTTGACCAAAGTCTTCAAACGCAGATATGACAAACACTCAACACAAAGTAATGAGGAAATGAAAGGGTTGAGGAAATAGAACCGATTAGGTTGGTGAAGACAATGATTTGGTAGACCAGTTCCAACTGCTGTCTCGGTTGTACGTCTGGTTGGAGCAGCTGAGTATTTAAACTCGAGGACACGCGATCCGGACACCCGATCCATCGAAAGCACGCAGCTCAGGGACACCCGATCCTCACCGTATTCTCCTTGAACTAAGGTCACGCAGACCTCGTCCAATCACTCGTGGTAAGTCTTGAGCGACTTCCAAACCTTCACATACTTGGTCACTCGGCGATCCACAATTCCTCTTGGATGCTCTAGACCTTGACGCCTAACCGTCTGGAAGAAGCACAGTCTTCAAAGGTAAAAGCGTCGGATCCACGCAGGATCAATTTCTTGATGATGCTCAATCACTTTGGGTTTGTTGGGGTTTGGTTTTGGGTTTTCCTCACTTTGGATTTTTCCTCACTCGATGATTTTCGCTCAAAGTCCTCAGAGGATGGGTTGCTCTCAAATGACAAGTGTCAAGTTCTCTTGGAGCAGCCAACCAACTAGTGGTTGTAGGGGGCGGCTATTTATAGCCTAGGGAGCAGCCCGACATGATAAGACATAAATGCCCTTCAATGATATGACCGTTAGGTGGATAAGATATTTTGGGACAGCTGGCCAAGAAGACAAAGAACGGTCGGAAATTTGAATATCAAATTCCTCAGGGCTATCATGTTCCTCACTGTGTAGGCAATTCGCACTGGCGAATTCCTAACTCCTCAGTCAGAACAAATTCCTCAGTGACCAGAAGAGCTTCGTCTCATCAAGAAATTGACTGAACTGTATGAGATTTCCAAAAGCTTCACTCGAAGGAATTGGTAGGTGTAGGGTTTTGAGTTGAGCATCAAATGGAAATTTTCCCTTAGTATTTCCTCGACCCCCTTTAACAGTACGGTGTTTCCTATGACTCAAGAAAGAGAAAATGAAACTACGAAAACAAAAGTCTTCACGCTTCATGTTCCACAAATGAATACCAAGTCTTCAAGGTCACACCAATTTCTTCACTTTCAAAGTCTTCAGAAAGTCTTCAGAATATCAAAGTCTTCACTTGAAGAACTTCATTTTTAGGGGTCGACTTTCACTGTAAATATCAAACTCCTCATAGACTTATAGACCTGTGTACACTCACAAACGCATTAGTTGCTTAACCTATAAGTCTTCAATACACCAAAATCACTAAGGGCACTAGATGCACTTACAATCTCCCCTTTTGGTGATTGATGACAATCTGAGTTAAGTTTTCAACGGGATAAACATATGAAGTGTAATTACTTGATAATGAGGATTTTGATTGCAAGATATAGAAGAACTCCCCGAAGATGTGCATAGTGAGGAATTTGCTTTTGAGGCAATGCACATTTGAAGAATTGAATCATGGAGATCTCCCCCTATATCTTGTAATTCATACACGCATTTGTCATATAATATGAGGAATTTGAAATGCATGATGAAATATGGTGCTTGATGCTATGCAATGCATGCATAAAAAGTATCAGAGCCCAATGCGTATGAGGAATTTGAAACTTTTCATGAGTATCAGAGCCCAAATCGATTTGAAGATTTTCAACGAGCTCATGAGGATCAGAGCATAACAAATATCAAAACTACTGTAGTCAGAGCATAGAGCAAAAGCATAATGCATCAAAAGTATCAAAGCACCATCGGGTTTAAGATTACAACTCGATCCAATAAAAGGTTTCAGAAGAACGAGAGTTGTAACTTAATAAAATAGACAAAAACGAGACCCGCTTGAAGACTAACTCAAATTTCTCCCCTTTTCATCAAATGACCAAAAGGATCGAACCGAGGACTAACGCTCTTGAAGAATTTCAAGTTGAAGACGGAGCGCCAGCATTGTTGGGGTCGGTTGTCGAAGTAGGACCAGCAGCAGTGTCTTCCAAATCTTCATTTTCATCAGTGTCGCGAGATGAAGAATAGGAGCTGGCCACTAAGGAAGGAAGTTTGACTTTCTTGAATTTCTTCGGAGGAGGTGCAGACCAGTCAAATTCTTCCTTGAGTCCCATTGATTGCAGTTCTTCTTCATTGTAGACATGTGAAAGAACAGCCCAGGTGCGCTTGAAGGTTTCATGAAGGTAGTAGTGGTTTTTCTTCACTGCATTGTGTGTTGAGGTCAGGTTGTAAAGAAGAGTACCAAACTGACGTTTGACCCACTTATGATTGCGATCAACCTTCTGATGAAGACTGAGGAGTAACTCACGATCAGTCATCACCCTGGGTGCAGTTCCTTGAGGATTTTGCTTGACAGTGGTATTTGCTGCAGAGTCATGTGTGGCAGAGTCATCATTGGTGGAGTAAGATGCTGCTTTGCGAAACTGTCCATCCAATGGACGAATGCCTTCATCTATCACAGCAGTAGCCTTGCCCTTTTCATCGGTGAGGTAATTGTCCGTTTGAGGACTTCAATAGGGGCGGTAGCTGCAGTGGTTCAAAGTATCGCCTTGTAATTCAAAGGAAGATCTTGACTGATGAATCTCATAATCCAAGGTGCATAAGGCTTCACTCAAAAGGTGACATGGCATTGTTGGCGAGTCCTCATGAAGAAATCATGGAAATTGACAGGAACGCCATGGATGATGTTGAAAAGCATATTCTTCATGATGCCAACGACTTCTTCATCGTTCGAGTCGTGGCCTTTGATAGGACTCATAGTCTTCGTCAGAATCCGATAGACTGTTTGAGGCACATATAATAATTCCTTGACGAGGAATTTGGTTCTTGGGGCCTGCCTTGGCTTCAAAGGCTTCATCAGCACTTGCATATAGTGATTTGAAAGTTCCTTTTCTTCATAGATGCGACGTGCACCATCAAGCGGAGGACTGAGTGGGAGGGCACGAAGCAATTCACTTGCTGGTGCCTTGTAGTGAGTGTTTTCGGTCATCCAATCTAAGACCCATGAATGTACATCTTCAGCGTCTCCGGTGATGTGCAGAGTTGCATAGAACTGAAGAATTAGCTCTTCGTTCGATCCACAAATATCGGTCTGAAGTTTAGAAGTCCTGCATCGTGAAGAACAACGAGGGCGGCTCAAAGCACAGCGGCGACTCCATATCCACATGAGGAATATGAGCATGATCGAAGATTTTGTCCTTGTTGAAAAGCACCGAGGAATAGAAGTTGGCTTGGTGGCAGTCCGTAAGCGCCTCTTCCTAATTCGAGCAGAATCATAAGGATTATATTCAGTGAAGAACACGTGCTCGGCAAAGAAATCTTCAGCCTTGAACTTTGCTTGGTTGAGAATGGATTCTTTTGCTTTGGCAGAGGGGTGTCAGTGAGTTGCATCACCACCTCAGGAATCGTAAGTTCAGGTTCTTCAGCCTGAGGAATTTCTTGTTCCTCAACAAAAGTACCCGAGGATTAGCAAAGAAGCAGTTTCATCAAGACTAGTGGCTGGAATTTCTTCATGCACGTAATCAAGGGTTGATTTTCTTCAAAGTCCATTTGGACTGCGTGCAGGGAGTGAGGAACTTGTTGAAGCGGGGTGAAGAGAGGAGTATTGGGATGTCCGACTTTCCCAAAAGTCATCATTGATCACCGGAGTGGTGCATCCAATATCCACATCTTCATTTTCAATTTCCTCGATTACCAGCGTGAGGAATTTCATGGTCGATGAGGAAATAACTGGGGTTGAAGGGATTGCTTCCACTTCAATTTCTTCATCAATTTTCTCGATGAAGCAGCAGATTGATGTTCTTCATCGATCCGATTGGGATCTCATATTCTTCTCCAAAAGGAACGACTTCCTTTGATGGTATGGAGGAAATTGGAATAGCATCAATTGGGTTTTCAACGGAGCTGGTCATTGGCTTCATTTTCTTCGCAGTCGAAGAATCTGACACAGCTGATGCTTTCCTTTTCTTCACAGCAGCTTGTTCCGCAGCCTTGGTTTTCTTCACATCAGAGGCAGATGGAAGAATTGGAGTTGGAGTTGGCGCTGGAGGAGCTGAGGAATTTGGTGCAGTTTCTTCAGGAGCAATCGATGCGCCTCTGTCTTGAGCAATTTCTTCAGGCGCACCACTAGTGGGTGCCCTGGCAATTTCTTCAGCGGCTGGGATGGGATCATCAGCCCTAGAATCAGCATTTTCTTCAGCAGGCTGAACTGAGGCTTCAGCGGTGCTGGCATTTTCTTCATTTGGCTGAGCAGAGGCTTCAGCCTGAGGATTTTCATGTTGCATTGGGACAGCAACAGTTATGATTTTCTTCGTCAGATCGACGAATCTGGTCTTGACTCCTTGCCAATCAGCATAGTATGTGTCGAAGTTCTTGCTGAGGTTTTGAATTTCAGTTTGGATTTGGAGGAGTTCCTCAGGTGTCATCTTGACAACGTTTTTCTTCAGGAACCTTTCCTTCCTGTATTGAGCCTTCTTGATTTCCCTTGCCTTCTCAAACTTCCATTTTTCTTCAGCGATGAAGTGAGTCAACGCATGACTTTGACCAGGTGTCAAAGGAAGATCAGGCAGAGGGGTATTGGGATCATTGTGCCAGAGGTCAATGAAGTCGAGGACTTTCTTCGGATCCGATGGCGATTAGCAGATGTACCCTTGGCTCTAGCGGCCCTAACTTGGCGGTCTCTGATGATTTCTTCAAGTTCTTCATCAGATGCCTCATCATCAGATGGCACGTGTACTACAAGCTGTTTCTTCCTTGGGCTAGGCCGAGGACCACGCCCATTGTTGCTTTTGTCTTCAGCAGAGTCGGGCAGATGAAGAATTGGGGCAGGTGAGGAACTTGCGAGAGATGCTCGAGGCAATTGAGAAACCAGCAGTCCTTTGACATGTAGCTAGGTGCACAGAGGCGAAGGTTTGGGCCGGAGCGATTGAGGACTTTGGTGGAGCAGCGGCGGTGTGAGGAATTTGCTTGGAGGGTGCTGCTGAGGAACTTGGCCGTGAGGGCACAGATGATGAAGCACTTGGCTTATGAGCAGGCTTCTTTTGCATTGATTTCCTCGGTTGGACCGAGACCTCAGTGGCAGTAGCAGCAGCAGAATCCTCATTGAATTTCTTCACTGCTTCCTTTGCTTGCTTTGCCAATTTTGCTTGGCGTTTAGCCCATTCATCAGGAAAGTCCTCACCGCGTTTGACGCTAGTGGGATCAGCTATTTGGCCAGGTGCCAAAGGAGCTCTTGGGCATGGAGGATTTAAAGCGAATTTCTTCATGTACTTAGGAGTTACATATCTGTATTCCTTCCATTCCCGTGCCCATCTCCGTTCAATCTTACGAATACGCACCTTGCGTTGATTTTTGCTTTCCTCATCTAGTGTATGATGAGTCAGCATATATTTCCTCGTGGATTTGAATGCTGTCATGACCTCAGTTTCTTTCCTCCCTTCGCGGCTTCTTGCCATCTCGCCATTTTCTTGGTGAGGAAATTGAACAATTGAGTTCTCTGATGAAGTGTGCAGTTTTTCCTCGAGGAACGCTGCAAATGAGTTAAGTTGATGAGAACCTAGGGATTCAGCAGCAGACATTTGTACCTGTGAACAGAGTATAGGTGCGAGGAATTTGAAGAGGTCATATGCGTTCTCAGAAGGTTTTTCAAAAAGAACAAGTTTTGAGGATTTTGACCAGATGAGCCTTGAAGAATTTCACTAAGCGTTCTTTGTCTTAGGTTCCAGAGTTGTATAGATCGAGGATCCACACAATTGAGGAATCTTGAAGAAAATCATTGCTTAGAGAAACGAATCAAGAGATTTGAGGTGTTCATATGTGTGAAGAATTTGAAGAATAAACACCTTTGAAGAATTTGAAGAAGATTTGAGAATCAAAGCGAGTAATAAAAGTAACTTTTAATTTACCCAAGTGAAGAACACGCATTTAACCGAGATGAACAGTTGAGAAGTTCGTCTGCTCAGATCTTCCCGCCCTAACTTGGCAGAGGAAATCAGCTACGGCGACGGCGGAGTGAAGATTTTCCACGGTCGGCGCGAGTACGTCGGTGAAGAGGTCAAGGCAGTGAAGCTTTTCCTCACCGGCGACGATGGAGTAGCGGCGCGCTTAGGGTTTCGAGGAGCTCGGCGGAGAGAGAGGTCGAGCGAAGTAAAAGAGTGAGGAAGGGAGAGAGGGGTATTTATAGACACGGTGAAAAATGGATCGTCCGAAGATTTAGGACGAACGTGCCCCTGACCGCTTCCCTTCTCACGACATGTGTCACCCACGTACTGTGTAGTGGAGATCGTGTACGATCATGGGTGAATAAAATAATGCATCGTGGGATTGCGGAACGGTTGAGCGGCAAAAACGAAGGTTTGAATAAGATTCGTTTTAAAAGTTCCGTTGCAATTTCTTCAGCTGTCAAGGACACAGTGAAGAATTTGAACGAGTTTCAAAGTAGAACGCACATGAAGAATTTGTGAATGGATTGGGTTGAGTATAGCATAGAGGGGAAAGGGTCCGATCACATTCACTTAGCAGAAAAAGCGACTTGAAGAAATAGCCATAAGTGAATGCTGTAGAGGACATAAATCCATATATATATATATATATAGCCAATGAAGAAAGACGACGGAAACAGTGAAGAATTTGCAAAGTTGAAGAATTTGAAAAACTGAAGAATTTCAAAACTGGAAAAAAAACTCAAATTGAAGATTTTCAACTTTGGTGGTGGCGTAACCCACCGTATAAGAATGATGATTTCAGACACCGCGTACAATTGTCGTAGGGTTCTGAGAATCAAATTCTTCATTGATTTCTTCACACTTAGAGTGTTATTCTTCATTGATTGAAGAAAAACATTTCTTCATGTGTTGCACATCTAAGTCATCAATTTTGCATAAGTGTTAGGATGTGTGTCTTTTTCAAAGAACGTTTGAAGATTCTAAGATATTTAGCTCACACCGCAACTTGCTAAATCTCTTCTCATCCAAGGGCTTAGTGAAGATATCAGCTAGCTGTTCTTCAGTCTTCACATGCTCGATGGAGATGTCGCCCTTCAACACATGATCACGAAGAAAATGATGACGAATTTGAATGTGCTTTGTCTTCGAAAGTCTGAACTGGGTTGTGAGCAATCTTGATGGCACTCTCATTGTCACAATAGAGAGGCACATTCTTCACGTTGATGCTGTAGTCCTTGAGGGTTTGCTTCATCCATAGTAATTGAGCACAACACGAGCCAAAGCAATGTATTCAGCTTCCATGATGGATAGTGATACACAGTTACATTTCTTCGAGGACCAACGGACCAAAGATCGTCCGAGGAAATGACAAGTGCCGGATGTTGACTTGCGGTCCACACGATCACCAAAGACATAGTCGAGTCGAATATCCAATGAGATCAAAAGTAGAGCCCTTGGGGTACCATAATCCTAGTGTTGGTGTGTGAGCTAGATATCGAAGAATATGCTTCACAGCCTTATGGTGTGATTCCTTCGGTGTAGCTTGAAATCGGGCACACATGCAAACACTAAGCATTATATCTGGCCTAGATGCACATAAGTACAATAAGGAACCAATCATGGAGCGGTATACCTTGTGATCAAGTCAATACCATTTTCATCGATTGCATAGATGACCATTTGTGGGCATAGGAATTTTGACGCCTTTGCAATCTTGCATGCGAATTTCTTCAGGACATCTTTGAGGTATTTCTCCTGAGATATGAATATGCCATTGTGTTGTTGATTTAATTTGAAGACCTAAGAAGAATTTCAACTCTCCCATCATAGACATTTGATATTCTTCACTCATCATATAGGCAAATTCATCACTATAACGTTGGTCAAGACAGCCAAAGATAATATCATCAACATATATTTGGCACACAAATAGTTCACCATCATAAGATTTAGTAAAGAGAGTAGGGTCGAGTGAACCGGGTGTGAAGCCATTCTTCACGAAGAATTCCTTCAATGTATCATACCACGCCCGAGGGGCTTGCTTGAGGCCATAGAGGGCCTTATTTAGTCTGAAGACTTTGTCAGGATTCTTTGGATCTAAAAAACCTGGGGGTTGAGCAACATATACTTCTTCCTCAAGCTTACCATTGAGGAATGCACTTTTCACATCCATTTGATATAGAGGGATATTGTGATGGTTAGCATAGGCGAGTAATATGCGAATAGACTCAAGTCTAGCAACATGTGCAAAAGTTTCATCGAAATCAATTCCTTCAACCTGCGTGTAGCCTTGAGCTACTAGTCATGCCTTATTCCTCACCACAAGACCATTTTCATCTTGCTTGTTGCGGTAGATCCACTTTGTGCCAATGATATTATGCTTGCGAGGATCTGGACGTTTGACCGGTTCCCAGGGCGTTGTTGAGCTTGAACTGATGTAATTCTTCTTGCATGGCCTGAATCCACTCCGGCTCCAGAAATGCCTCATCTACCTTAGTGGGTTCTGTGATAGAGACAAAAGCATAGTGCCCACAAAAGTTAGATAAATGTGAAGCTTTTGAGCGAGTGAGAGGACCTGGCGCTTCAATGTCATCGATGATCTTGTCAACTTGCACTTCTTTTGCAACGCGAGGATGAGTAGGTTGTCTTCGAGGAATTTGATCATTTTCCTCAGCACCATTTTCTTTAGCATTATCTTCAGGTGTATCAGCTCGACGTTTTTCAGCGTCTGAGAATGAATTCTTCAAGAGTTTCTTCAAGAGGAATGACATCCTCGGTTGCCTTGAATCTGATAGAATCCTCGGTCTGGTTCGTCTAACACAGAAGGTAGGTGCTCTCTTTGCGAGCCATTAGTTTCATCGAACCGCACATCTCTGATGTCAACAATCTTGTGAAGTGCGATGTTGAAGACTCTGTAGGTGTGCGAGTCCTTTCCGTAACCAAGCATAAAACCTTCATGTGCTTTCGGTGCAAATTTAGAGGTGTGGTGAGGATCTCTAATCCAGCATTTAGCAATCAAGACTTTGAAATAACTTACATTGGGTTTCTTATGTGTAAGGAGTTCATAGGCAGTCCTTTTGAAGAATTTGTGAAGATATACTCTGTTGATGATGTGGCACGCAGTGTCAATTGCTTCAATCCAGAAACGACTAGGCGTTTTGTATTCATCAAGCATAGTGCGAGCCATCTCAACAAGAGTTCTGTTCTTGCGCTCCACAACGCCATTTTGCTGAGGAGTATAGGGAGCAGATAACTCATGAGTAATACCAAGTTCATCAAGATAATCCTCAAGTCCGGAATTCTTGAACTCAGTTCCATTGTCACTCCTAATGTGCTTGATCTTCACACCAAAGTTGGTTGAAGCCCTCGAGGAAAATCGTTTGAAGATTTCCTGCACTTGATTTTTGTAAGTAACAATGTGTACCCATGTGTAACGAGAGTAATCATCAACAATAACAAAGCCATATAGTGATGCTTCATTAACGACGGTGAGTAATGATTGGGACCAAAGAGGTCCATGTGAAGCAATTGAAGGACGAGTAGTGGTCATGATAGTCTTTCTTTGGATGCTTGGCCTTGGTCATTTTTCCAGCTTCACGGGCTCGCATAAGTGATCCTTGAGGAATTTGACATTCTCAATGCCAATGACATGCTTCTTCTTCGCATGGCAGTGCAAATTCCTCATGCCTGCGTGACCAAGTCGTCGATGCCATAGCCAGCCTTCTGAAGCTTTTGCAAGCAGGCACACGGCCGGTTGTGGACCTGTTGAGAAGTCAACAATATACAAGTCTCCTCTCCTAAAGCCTTCGAAGACTTTGGAATTGTCAGCTTCCATAATCACAACACAGCGGTACTTGCCAAAGATAACTACCATATCAAGATCACAAAGCATTGAGACTGACATGAGGTTATATCCTAAAGACTCAACAAGCATGACTTTGTCCATGTGCATGTCCTTAGAGATAGCAACCTTACCAAGTCCCAATACGACTTTTGCCTTTGTCGGCCAAAGATGATATGCTTCAGATGTGACGGTGATAAGGGAGCATCCATCAATAGATTCTTGTCACCAGTCATGTGATTTGTACATCCACTATCGAGAACCCACTCAGTGGCTTTGGGTTGATCATCCTGCAGATGAATTAGTACAACTTATGGTCTCATATACTTCATCAGTGAAGAATATGATATCAAGTTCATCAGATGAATTTCATCAACAAGATCAATCGGATAAGCAAGATGAGGACGTGTGAAATGAAAGTTCATTTCATCATGATTAGCTGCGTCCTTTCGTGCAATTTGTCGTGCCCTGACAAATTCTTCAGGGCGTTGAGGCACGCCACGGAGACCTGACCCTGCAGAAGAGATTAGTTCTTTTTCTTCACCACCCACATCTGAAGGGGTGGCAAAGAGTTCATCATTCTCATGAAAGCACCATACGAGAATGGTGGCATAGAGGCCAATCCATTTCGTTTCACATAAGAGGGGTTAGGGTAAGCATATGAATAAGCAGAGAAATTCTTCGAGGACTTATGAACATATTGGTTTGAAGAATAATGCACATATTCATAGCCCTTAGCTCTACCCTGCGAGACAGAGTTGTTAGCACGATGATAATCATATGAGGACTTTGATCCTTTTGAGGAATTTGATCCATGTGAGGAATTTGGTCCGTATGAGGACTTGGATCCATATGAAGAATTTGGTCCATATGAGGACTTGGATCCATATGAAGAATTTGGTCCATATGAAGAATTTGATCTGGAATTCCTTTTCTTCACTGGTGGTGTCATGAGGACATTCACCTGAAGACTTTCGAGGCACTTCTTGGGAACCCAGATTTTCTTCATAGGGGAACCGTTCCTGCAGTTAGTGCCAACATATCTAGCAAATGCTTCACCATTTTGATTTTTGAGCAGTTTATAGTTGGAGTCAAATGACTCATCATCAGAATGAGGAAATTCACATGTAAAGCCAGATAAGGTAGATGGATCAACTGGAGGTCCCTTTGCAGCAACCCATGAGGTTTTGGGATACTGCTCAGGCTTCCAATATGTTCCATCAGCATTGAGTTTCCTCTCAAAGGCAATACCCTCTTTCCTAGGGTTCTGTTGAGGATCTGCTTTTAAGCACATCACAAAGAGTCTGATGCCCTTTGAGGCTTTTGTACATGCATCATGTACAATTCCTTCGATCTGCATCGTCAGTGATACTAGCAATGTCCTCAGGTGAGGAATTAGTGATAGCAGAGGCAGGTGAAGAATTTGTAACAGTTGAAGCATTTGAACATTCAGGTGAAGAGTTAGCAGATTCACGTTCAATGCATTTCAAGCATGGAGGAACAAATTCTTCTTGAGAGGCGCTGATTTGTTGAGCAAGTAATGAATCGCGCTCATACGAAGATCTTCATAACTCGCTCTTAGCTTCTCAAGATCTTGCTTTCTTTGAAGAAATTCATAAGAAAGTTTCTCATGATCGAGATAAGAGAGTGCTATGATGACCTTGAAGGTTGTCAAGCTTAGGCTGAAGTCTCTGAAGATTTTCGATCGGGGCTTGAGTGCGATCCATTTCTTCACCTAACATATCATCACTCTTATCTAGCATGTTTTGAACCTTTTCAAAAGCCCTTTGTTGTTTTATAGCAATCTTAGCAAGTTTAGAGTAGCTGGGCTTGAGATCCTCATCGATTCATTTTCACTTTGGATTGAGAGGAGGTGAAATTGAGTACCTTGGCACCTTTTGCCATGAAGCAATAGGTGGGGCGTAGTCATCATTTTCCTCATCAGGTTTGTCGTGAGTCAGTTTCTTCAGCGTTGAAGATGGACTTGCTAACATAAGCGGTAGCAAGAGCCGGACTAGCCACACCAGATTCGGATTCTTGAGACTCCTCCTCTTCCTCATTTTCCTCAGATTCAGCTTCAGAGTCCATTTCCTTGCCAATGAATGCCCGAGCCTTTTGGAGCTGCTCTTCTTGTGAGAAGAAGGTTTTGAGGATTTTGATGATGAAGATTTTGATGATTTCTTCTTCTTACGCATGTCATCGTAACTGTAATCCTTGTGCTTCTTCTTCTTTAATTCCTTTTCCCATCGAGGACAATCTTGGATGTAGTGACCGGGTTTCTTGCATTTGTGGCAAAGTCTTCTCTTATAGTCACTAGATGAGGAATCACCGCTTCTTGAGGATTTTCCAAAGCGACCACGTCTTGTGAATTTCTGGAATTTCTTCACGAAAGCGTGCTAGCTCCTAGCCAAATTCTTGAGGATCTCCAAGGCTACTACGTAGTCTTCACTCTGATTCAGATCTGACCTTGGCCTTGAGGGCACGCGTTTTCCATAGCGAGAACCATAGAGATCTCTCTTTCGCAAGTTTGGAACTCGTGAGTATTTAGCCTTTCGAGGATATCGGCAGGATCAAGAGACTTGTAGTCAGCTCGTTCTTGTATCATCAGTGCGAGTATCAAATGAGGAATCGCGATCTTAGCAATTTCTTCACCACCTTATGGTCGGTGATGTCAAGGGCACCCAAAGGTGCTTGAAGCTCATTTGAAATGTCAGTGAGGCGATCGAAGGTTTGTTGAACATTTTCGTTGTCGAGTCTTTTGAAGCGGTTGAAGAGATTCCGAAGAACATCAACTCGAGAGTCACGCTGAGTTGAGACACCTTCATTTACTTTTGACCTTTGTCCCAGATGAGTTTGGCAGATTCCAAAGCACTCACTCTTCCATATTGACCTTTGCTCAGATGGCCACATATGATATTCTTCGCTTGAGAATCGAGTTGCTTGAATCTCTTCACATCAGCATCATTCAGAGAGGGTGTCGTGAATTTAACACGTCAGATGTCCTTAGTGTCAGGACTTAATCGCGAGGCCAACGCATCTATGTGGTAGCTTGAGAGGGGTTGAGCGGAATCGAGAGACGCAACACAAGACAGGGATTTAGACAGAGTCGGGCACCGGGAAACATCATCCGGTAAAAACCCTACATGCTGTTTGAGGCTAGGTCTCATTATGATCATGAGGGAGTCGCCGTAAACCGGCCCTCCTCTAGTTGTGTCTAGCCCTAGATATTGTTGTTTGCTTGTAGCTTGTCCCTCTTTGGGGAGCCCTGCCCCTCCTTATATAAGTTGAAGGGGCGGGTTACATGTGGAGTCCTACTAGGATTAGGACTAGTCTATCTCTAATACAAACCGGATACAAGTCCAGATCTCAGCTCCTTGCAGGACAAATATTCCTTATGCCTTTCCTCTTAAACCGGCCCACCGTAGTTGAACCGGCCTTCATGAACCGGCCGATCAGACCCACCGGTCTTGTCGCTCCTCGACCACCGCCAGATTACCAATGAACCATAAACCGCCGGGTCGGTGAACCGCCAAGTGTCGCCGGTTCTTCGTAAATCGCCAAGTCCGCCGGGTTATACTTCCGGCAGTTTACGCCGTGGGGTATATCCTCGACATTAGCCCCAGTTTAATTTGGATTTATCCATGTTAAACTGATCCTATGAAATAAACATAAGAACAAACTTGACAGATTATGCTCCGGGTTAAGAATTCTTGTAAACCGGCATCTGATCATCCTTAAATCCTTGTCATTTCCTCCTAGAAAATCCGGTTTAATAGGCCAGCTTCATAATCAACTTGCTGACATTGGTTTCTCATAGAAAATATATTGTGAAGAATAACTCCTTTGATTCAGCTCCCAATGCTTAAAAACAATATCGGTCCTGAAATACTCATCCAATCTTCAGCCGGTTTAAGGATCGTAGAACTTGCCGGTTTATCATTGCCAAGATCACGGTTTATAAATATTGATGGTACCGGTCATGATTGTTGCAGACATCGGTTCATGATTGTTTGCCAACGCCGGTTCATGATTATTAATGACGCCGGGTTGCAGCCACAGGCCATAATGATTGGTGACGCCGGTCAACCTAGTTTGCTCAATCAGAGAATTTGAAAATATTTCCTCGATAATAATATAATACCTGTAGCCCCCAAGTCTTTGAGCAGAACAAAGTGGTGGCTTAAGACTTTGCTTCAATATAAATACTGCCACTTTCAAAGAAATCCATGTTGTTCATCCCAGTGACTAGTAAAAACTGAATACTCCATACTATGTAGCCCCCAAGTGTCGGGTTGTCATGCTTGCAGCAACCTAGGACTTGTAATTGTCTTATACTCATAAAAACTTCAACCAGTGTAGCCCCCAAGGGCGGGTCATTATGCAATAATGAGCAGGGACTTTGTAGGTGTAATCATGTAGATTTGAGCAATGATGTGTAGCCCCCAAGGGCCGCTCGATGAAGATAATATTGAGCTGGGACTTAATATATACTTCAATGAAAATAACATCATATGATGTAACTCCCATCATGGGACTTGAATCCACGTCCACAAGGTTAAGAGCCTTGTGCTTTACCAACTGAGCAGTGGACCCTTCAATATAATGAATAAAAAGCTTTGTACCTTCAACTGTTGACAGGAGCAATTGGTAGCCCCCAAGGGCCTACTCATTATAATATGATGAGTTGGGTCTTCAATAATATGAGCAAAAAAATTACTTTGCATTAGCCCCCAAGTGTCATGGTGCATGCTTGCAGCGACATGAGACTTGCATATTTGATATAATCTCAACTTAAATAATGTAGCCCCCAAGTACCGGGTCGTGAAGCTGCTGAGCAACTCGGGACTATTCCCTCCATTGTAGAATAAATCATACCCATTGATGAAATAATAGCCATTCTTGTTGAAGCGACTTTGAAAACCTCAATCATAATATTGGTTATTGATAACCATAATAAAAATCTAGCCATGTTGGGTATTTGAAGATTTGAATAATATAGTCCAATGATTTATGAGCGCATGATTCCAATGGCGCAATCCAAATATGTCTTGGCGACTTATAGTCCAAAACCAGGCCGGGTTAACAAACACCGGATAATTTCTCATCACATACTGGCGACTTATCGTCTTAAAGCCAGGCCGGTTTAATAAACACCGGATAATTTATCATTATGCTTTATTCAACCTGTCTCTGCATACAACAAGCTTAAAATGTCCTGGCGGTTTACCACCGGACGGGTCATAATGCCCAACATATAACCCAGGTTTATAACCAAGGCTGCACTTTTAAGAATAATCAATGAAATATATCATACCTGTGACATTGAATCACATCATTGGTTTACCAATGTTTTGTAGTAAGGGTGATGACCCCAATCTTGAGTAATGATAACCCCTTTCATGCTGTGCCGGTTTATGATAAAACCGTACCGGGTTGTGATAAACACCGGTTTAACCATATATAATATTGGCGACTCGTAGTCAAACCAGACCGGGCGGATAGTCTCCGGATTATGATTTGATCATGTACTGACAATTTGTGATTGAAAGTCAAGCCGGGTTAATGAACACCGGTTTACTCCATAATAAGATGGTAACATAAAATAAAACCGGGCAAATAGTCTCCGGATTAGGATTTGACCGTGTTCCGCCAATTTGTAATTGACAGTTTGAACCGGATTAATAATGTCGGTTTGAAAACACAACAAAAGAAATAATTTAAAAAAGAACAAAATTCAAGCAAAGGCAAATATAAAACCATTGCAAATGAGGCTTTGAGCCGATCAAGAGGCATTACCATGGTCCGACACGACCAAGCCCCCAAAAGGCGTAGCTATGGTTCGAGTCAGCCAGGTCCCCAAATGATGCATTGGCATTACGCCGATCAAGAGGTGTAGCGATGGTTCGGGTTCGACCAAAGCCCCAAGTGATCTTTGTGGCCTTTGGGCGATCAAGAGGCGTGACTATGGTTCAGACGTGACCACAAGTCCCCAAGTGATGCTGTGGCTTTTCGCCTACCAAATGGCGTTGCTATGGTTCGGACACGACCAAGGCCCCCAAGTGATACTGTGGCATTGCGCCGATCAAGAGGTGTGACTATGGTTCGAGACATGACCAAGCCCCCAAGTGATCAATAATATGATAAGCCAACAAGGCATGATACCCATGTTTGAACCGCGCATCATGGCAGCAGGTCCTCTTTGGCACCCTTTAACTTTTGCAAGAGATAAATCCTTCTTGAACCGGGATTTTGAACCGGATATTGAGAGCTTCAAAGCTTTGTGGGAGACATCTTTCCTTGAACCGGATGTTAAACCGGAATCTTCATTTTCAGCCAGAAATTTTCTGACGGCCTTTAAACTCGAACTTGCGAGAAGTTAATTCCTTTTTGAACCGGACATTGTTAAACCGGATTTGAGAGCTAAAGAGCTTTGTGAGAGAACAGATTTCCCTTGAACCGGATTGTAAACCGGATATTTGAGAGCTTCAGTGAGACTGACTTTCCTTTAGCCGGATTTTAAACCGGAATCCTTTCTGATGACCCGGATCTTCTTCATTGAGCCGGGATTTTGTAACTGTCATACACTTTCTAAACCGGAAATTTTCTGATGGCCTTTAAACTTTCATCAATATAACAGTAGCCTCCGGGACCGGGTTATCCTTCCCTCCATCGTCCTGGGGTTCTTTAAATTTACTGAAACTGGCAATATTCGCTGAGTCATGTCATCGTAGCCCCCGAGTCTCAAAGGTATCTCGAGGAGTTGGCTTGAGACTCTCCATATTTGACTGTGATATAAACCGGCATAACTTGTATATCATTGTTGTTGATAGTACGATGTGAATCCATAGAAGGTTGAGGTGATCGCGGCGGGTTGTAAATGATCCCATATGAGCCGTGTCAAGAAATCGGCCAATGGTTTCTTCCAACCGGCGATTTGAAGTTAATCAAAACTATAATGGCGGCGACTTGTGTGCCTGCCCATTGAACCATCCAAAGGTAAACGGCGGTTTGATGATAATTTGTCTCCAATTTGAAAGAAAACCGGCTACCCAAGTTGTGACTTGCTCATACCCAATAAACAGCTCATGCGACAGATGCGACCGGGTATGGTGATGTAGACCAGGCCGCGAGAGACGGACGACAAAAGCGACCGCAACATCAGAAGCAGCTCGGATAGATGAATCGGCCGCGGCATTGTAAACCGGTGCGGACGGGGAAGATCTTCACCGGTGTTGTAAACTGGCACGGACGGGCGAGTTAATCGCGGGTGCGGTCTCGGTGAGTCGAAGTAGTCCGGGCCACAAGGGCGGCGTCTTGCATACATATTCTTTGATCATTGTGGCACGGTCATACGCTGATTCGCCCGAACAACAGATGAGTCGGCCGTGGCATTGTAAGCTGGTGCAGACGCGTGAACCGCCGTGAGGGCAGATGAACGAGTCATCCATGGTGTTCGTAAAGCGGCGCGGGTGGCGATTCAAACATGATGTTGTTTAACCGGTGTAGATGCACAAATCGGCGGCAGGAGCGGACGGATGTAATCCGAACATCGGGGCGGCGACTTGCACGTATACCCGTCGAGCATCCTAGCACGAACAAAAACCAATGCAAAAAGTGATGCTGATACGCCCCCTTAGGCAACACCCTCTCGTAACGGTCCTGCAAAATATTCCAAGACCAAGTAATTGTTCTTTGATAAAAACAATATGTTTACTAAAATAAACTTTAGATAGATACCACCTGACTCATCCGGACAGTAAATGAATCGGTCTGCGGCATGAGCCAGTGCGGACAGGGAAGTCGGCACCGGTATTGTAAACCGGCACAGACGGGAGAATCGGCCGTGACGCTGTAGGCCGGCGCAAACACGCGAGTCGGCCGCAGGCGCGAACGATGAGTTAGTCGGGTATGTTGATGTAGCGAGGGCGGCGACTTGCTCACGTATCCGTCCAACAGTACGCCACGGACAAGTACTAGTGCAAAAGCAATATTGGCTTACGCCCCTTTGCCACACCTTTGTAATAATTAATGGTCCTGTAAAGTAAAAATACCCCAGACCAAAATAATTATTTTTCAAACAATGTAATATATACTGACAAGATTTATAGAAAAGATAGCACCTGGTGTTTGTGAACCACAGATGATCTGGACGTAGACACCCGTAGATAACCTTTCTGTGCTGTTAGTGAATGCTGTCTGATCCTTATGTATGCATCCAAAGGATTTTCAACAACACCTGATCACTTTGACTTTTCGTCCAACAAGCCCCCTTTTTCCTTTTAATCAAGAGGCCTGATGCATATCTCTTCTCCTCATTTTTTTTTCATCAATCAGGCGGTTTAGTGGCGAGGCACGGCTGAACCGGCAGCTCGTGGCCAAGCGATGAGAGGTGCAGCGCAGAGGCGGAGGCGGGCAGGTCAACGGCCTCTTTCAACCGCTGAAGGCCGGCCACTCTGTCGAGGCCACTCAGCGTATGGTGAATCGGAGGCGGCCAGCTGCTGAAACCGGCCGGGGACTGTGGCGGCCGGCGACTTGAGATGGGCGCGGCTGAAACGGCGATTTAGAACCAGACGCGGAGACGAGTCCCTGGCTTCATCCCTTTTTTTTTCAATCTTGTCTGATGCACACAGCAGAGTCTGAATCCATCTCTGTCCCTGTCTTCGTCATGCAGGGGCTGCCCGAGGCCTGCTCTGGCAGAGGCCGTGGCGGCTTGGCACGCCGGTGAAATCGTAGCGGAAACAGGCCATCAAGGCGGCTCAAAGGTGGAGACTGTTCGGAGAAGCGAAGGTCACCTGGAGCTGAAACGACTCGGCGTCGACTTAATACCGCTGCAGTGACTCGGATTGAGGCCTTAATCACATCCAAGATGTACGTACATGCATAGCCTTTTGTTTGTTTGATTGATGCTTCACGTAAGGTTATGACACCAAGTACTAGCACCTCCTCTGCTGAATTGTTTATTAGTAGTGGACTAGTATCACTGGTTTGTCTCGTAGCGGCGCACTACATCGGGCTGCAGCTTTTCCCTTGCAGGTGGAGGCGCGTCTGGCGACTTGCGACAGAGGCAAGAAAAAGAGAACCACAGCCGCGGTTTAGGCAGAACACAGCAGCGGCTGAGAGGCTTCAACTGTAGCAGACGGGAATATCCTGACAGGGCGAAATCAACTGATGCGGGGTACCCGGCCGCAATCGGAGGCAGAGCCGGCAGGGCGAATCAAGGCCGCCCGGCTATTGCCTTTTTTATTCAGTAATTATCCCTAACAAAGAATCTGACCAGGACTGATGAATCACCAGCGTTTGATGTTTTTCTTACGCGCAAGGACGGCTATTGCAGCAAATACCAATTCGTCTTCTGACTCGACTGATCGCCGGGTCGGCGGGCGGCAGAAAAACCGCAGACCGAGGTTGTCACGCACCGGATTATCTGTACGCTTCCGTGCTGGTGCTCTTTCATCTAACAAATCGCGAGCTTCTCGATCCCTGAAGAAGATCCCTCCAAGAACTCAACACCACCGTGCGCAGGCCCCACGGTGGGCGCCAACTGTCGTGAATTTAACACGTCAGATGTCCTTAGTGTCAGGACTTAGTCGCGAGGCCAACGCATCTATGTGGTAGCTTGAGAGGGGTTGAGCGGAATCGGGAGACGCAACACAAGACAGGGATTTAGACAGCTTCGGGCCCCGGGAAACATCATCCGGTAAAAACCCTACATGCTGTTTGAGGCTAGGTCTCATTATGATCATGAGGGAGTCGCCGTAAACCGGCCCTCCTCTAGTTGTGTCTAGCCCTAGATATTGTTGTTTGCTTGTAGCTTGTCCCTCTTTGGGGAGCCCTGCCCCTCCTTATATAAGTTGAAGGGGCGGGTTACATGTGGAGTCCTACTAGGATTAGGACTAGTCTATCTCTAATACAAACCGGATACAAGTCCAGATCTCAGCTCCTTGCAGGACAAATATTCCTTATGCCTTTCCTCTTAAACCGGCCCACCGTAGTTGAACCGGCCTTCATGAACCGCCAGTCGGGCCACCGGGTCTTGTCGCTCCTCTGACCCGCCTGCCAGATTACCAATGAACCATAAACCGCCGGGTCGCCAAAGTGAACCGCCAAGTGTCGTGGGTTCTTCAGTAAATCGCCAAGTCCGCCGGGTTATACTTCCGCCGGTTTACGCCGTGGGGTATATCCCCGATGAGGGTGTGACCGAGGAAACACCTTTTGTCACAACATACCGTAGATCGTTGTCAATTGCTTCAAGATGCATTCGCATTTTGTTCTTCGATGGGGTAGTCCGTCCCATCGAAGGTAGGACACCGCCGAGACCTTGATCATACTGCGGTCGACATAAGCTGAAACTCCGGTGGTTAAACCAAAATCACACGTAACAAGGGAGTACCTTGCTCGATACCAATTGAAAGTGCGTTATATCGACTAGAGGGGGGTGAATAGGCGATTTTAGAGAATTTTACAAATTCTTCAATCGAGGAATTTGCTGGTGAGGAAATTCCTTAGCGAAGAAATACATGCAGCGGAATAAGTACTCGAAGTAAGCATAGCAGATTACAGGCATAGTCATCATGATGAAATGAAGACAATCACAGAGTACGAGAAAAGCGTAATCACAGGATAACACAAGATGAAGACAAAGCGGTGAAGAAATTGAACTGAGGAAATTGAGAAAGTCTTGATCAAAGTCTTCAAACGTAGATATGACAAACACTCAACACAAGAATGAGGAAATGAAAGGGTTGAGGAAATAGAACCGATTAGGTTGGTGAAGACAATGATTTGGTAGACCAGTTCCAAGCTGCTGTCTCGGTTATACGTCTGGTTGGAGCGGCTGAGTATTTAAACTCGACGACACGCGATCCGGACACCCGATCCATCGACGCAGCTCGGGACACCCAGTCCTCACCGTATTCTCCTTGAACTAAGGTCACGCAGACCTCGTCCAATCACTCGTGGTAAGTCTTCAGGCGACTTCCAAACCTTCACATACTTGGTCACTCGGCGATCCACAATTCCTCTTGGATGCTCTAGACCTTGACGCCTAACCGTCTGGAAGAAGCACAGTCTTCAAAGGTAAAAAGCGTCGGATCCACGCGGGATCAATTTCTTGATGATGCTCAATCACTTTGGGTTTGTTGGGGTTTGGTTTTTGGGTTTTTCCTCACTTTGGCTTTTTCCTCACTTGATGATTTTCGCTCAAAGTCCTCAGAGGATGGGTTGCTCTCAAATGACAAGTGTCAAGTTCTCTTGGAGCAGCCAACCAACTAGTGGTTGTAGGGGCGGCTATTTATAGCCTAGGGAGCAGCCCGACATGATAAGACATAAATGCCCTTCAATGATATGACCGTTAGGTGGATAAGATATTTTGGGACAGGTGGCCTTGACCTGACATGATCGGAAATTTGAATATCAAATTCCTCGGGCTATCATGTTCCTCCTTTGTGTAGGCAATTCACGCATTGGCGAATTCCTAACTCCTCGGTCGAGAACAAATTCCTCGTGACGGAAGAGCTTCGTCTCACATCAAGAAATTGACTGAACTGTATGAGATTTCAAAAGCTTCACTCGAAGGAATTGGTAGGTGTAGGGTTTTGAGTTGAGCATCAAATGGAAATTTTCCTTAGTATTTCCTCGACCCCCTTTAACGGTCACGGTGTTTCCTATGACTCAAGAAAGAGAAAATGAAACTACGAAAACAAAAGTCTTCACGCTTCATGTTCCACAAATGAATACCAAGTCTTCAAGGTCACACCAATTTCTTCACTTTCAAAGTCTTCAGAAAGTCTTCAGAATATCAAAGTCTTCACTTGAAGAACTTCATTTTTAGGGTCGACTTTCCTTTGTAAATATCAAACTCCTCATAGACTTATAGACCTGTGTACACTCACAAACGCATTAGTTGCTTAACCTATAAGTCTTCAATACACCAAAATCACTAAGGGGCACTAGATGCACTTACACCAAGGTATCAATCCAGTAGGAGGCTACACGCGAGTCCCTCGTACCTACACAAAACAAATAACTCCTCGCAACCAACGCGATAAGGGGTTGTCAATCCCTTCACGGTCACTTACGAGAGTGAGATCTGATAGATATGATAGGATAATATTTTTGGTATTTTTGTGATAGAGATGCAAAGTAAAGTAAAAGCAAAGTAAAAACAAAGGAAATAACAAAGTGTTCGAAGATTAATATGATGAAGATAGACCCGGGGGCCATTGGTTTCACTAGTGGCTTTTCTCAAGAGCATAGGTATTTTACGGTGGGTGAACGAATTACTGTTGAGCAATTGACAGAATTGAGCATAGTTATGAGAATATCTAGGTATGATCATGTATATAGGCAGCACGTCCGAGACAAGTAGACTGACTCCTGCCTGCATCTAGTACTATTACTCCACTCATCGACCGCTATCCAGCATGCATCTAGAGTATTAAGTTCATGAAAACAGGGTAACGCCTTAAGCAAGATGACATGATGTAGAGGGATAAATTCATGCAATATGATAAACACCCCATCTTGTTATCCTCGATGGCAACAATACAATACGTGCCTTGCTGCCCCTACTATCACTGGGAAAGGACACCACAAGATTGAACCCAAAGCTAAGCACTTCTCCCATTGCAAGAAAGATCAATCTAGTAGGCCAAATCAAACTGATAATTCGAAGAGACTTGCAAAGGTAACCAATCATACATAAAAGAATTCAGAGAAGATTCAAATATTATTCATAGATAATCTTGATCATAAACCCACAATTCATCGATCTCAACAAACACACCGCAAAAAGAAGATTAAATCGAATATATCTCCAAGAGAGAGGGGGAGAACATTGTATTGAGATCCAAAAAGAGAGAAGAAGCCATCTAGCTACTAACTATGGACCCGAAGGTCTGAGGTAAACTACTCACACTCCATCGGAGAGGCTATGGTGATGATGTAGAAGCCCTTCGTGATGGATGCCCCCTCGTGAACTCGGAACAGGCCCCAAGATGGGATCTCATGGAGTACGAGAAGGTTGCGGCGGTGGAATTAGGTTTTGGCTCCGTGTCGATCGTTTGAAGTGCGTAGGCATATATAGGAGGAAGGAGTACGTCGGTGGAGCAACAGGGGGCCCACGAGGGTGGAGGGCGCGCCCTGGAGGGGTGGGTGCGCCCCCCTACCTCGTGGCCTCCTCCTTTGTTTCTTGACGTAGGGTCCAAGTCTCCTGGATCATATTCTTCCTAAAAATCACGTTCCCGAAGGTTTCATTCTGTTTGGACTCCGTTTCATATTCCTTTTCTGTGAAACTCTGAAATAGGCAAAAAACAGCAATTCTGGGCTGGGCCTCCGGTTAATAGGTTAGTCCCAAAAGTAATATAAAAGTGGATAATAAAGCCCAATAATGTCCAAAATAGTAGATAATATAGCATGGAGCAATCAAAAATTATAGATACGTTGGAGACGTATCACGCATGAAGAAACTCCATGCTGATGGACTTTTGGAATCACTTGATGCTTGCGAACCATGCCTCATGGGCAAAATGACTAAGACTCCATTCTCCGGAACAATGGAGCGAGCAACTGACTTATTGGAAATATTACATACTGATGTATGTGGTCCGATGAGTGTTGAGGCTCGCGGAGGGTATCGTTATTTTCTAACCTTCATAGATGATTTGAGCAGATATGGGTATATCTACTTGATGAAACATAAGTCTGAAACATTTGAAAAGTTCAAAGAATTTCAGAGTGAAGTGGAAAATCATTGTAACAAGAAAATAAAGTTCTACGATCTGATCGCGCAGACGAGTATTTGAAGTTACGAGTTTCATCTTCATTTGAAACAATGTGGAATAGTTTCGCAACTCACGCCACCTGGAACACCACAGCGTAATGGTGTGTCCAAACATCATAACCGTACTTTATTAGATATGGTGCAATCTATGATGTCTCTTACCGAATTACCACTATCGTTTTGGGGTTATGCATTAGAGACAACTGCATTCACGTTAATAGGGCACCGTCTAAAAATCCGTTGAGACGACACCGTATGAACTGTGGGTTAGCAAGAAACTTAAACTGTCGTTTCTTAAAGTTTGGGGTTGCAATGCTTATGTGAAAAAGTTTCAACCTGATAAGCTCAAACCCAAATCGGAGAAGTGTGTCTTCATAGGATACTCAAAAGAAACTATTGGGTACACCTTCTATCACAGATCCGAAGGTAAGATCTTTGTTGCTAAGAGTGGATCCTTTCTAGAGAAGGAGTTTCTCTCGAAAGAAGTGAGTGGGATGAAAGTAGAACTTGATGAGGTAATTGTACCTGCTCCCTTATTGGAAAGTAGGTCATCACAGAAATCAGTTCCAGTGATTCCTACACCAATTAGTAAGGAAGCTAATGATGATGATCATGAAAACTTCTGATCAAGTTACTACCAAACCTCGTAGGTCAACCAGAGTAAGATCCGCACCAGATTGGTATGGTAATCCTGTTCTGGAGGTCATTTTACTTGACCATGACGAGCCTACAAACTATGAGGAAGCGATGATGAGCCCAGATTCCGCGAAATGGCTTGAGGCCATAAAATCTGAGATGGAATCCATGTATGCGAACAAAGTATGGACTTTGATTGACTTGCTCGATGATCGGCGAGCCATTGAGAATAAATGGATCTTCAAGAGGAATACGGACGCTGATAGTAGTGTTACTATCTACAAAGCTCGAATTGTCGCAAAAGGTTTTCGACAAGTTTAAGGTGTTGACAACAATGAGAATTACTCACTCGTGTCAATGCTTAAAGTCTGTCCGAATCATATTAGCAATTGCCGCATTTTATGATTATGAAATTTGGAAAATGGATGTTAAAACTGCATTCCTTAATGGATGTCTTAAAGAAGAGTTGTGTATGAGGCAACTAGAAGGTTTTGTCGATCCAAAAGGTGCTAACAAAGTGTGCAAGCTCCAGCGATCCATTTATGGACTTGTGCAAGCATCTCGGAGTTGGAATATATGCTTTGATAGTGTGATCAAAGCATATGGTTTTATACAGACTTTTGGAGAAGCCTGTATTTACAAGAAAGTGAGTGGGAGCTCTGTAGCATTTCTGATATTATATGTGGATGACATACTGCTGATCGGAAATGATACATAATTTCTGGATAGCATAAAAGGATACTTGAATAAGAATTTTCAATGAAAGACTTCGGTGAAGCTGCTTACATGTTGGGTATCAGGATCTATAGAGATAGATCAAGACGCTTGATAAGATTTTTGAATGAGTACATACCTTGACAAGATTTTTGAAGTAGTTCAAAATGGAACAATCAAAGAAGGAGTTCTTGCCTGTGTTGCAAGGTGTGAAGTTGAGTAAAGATTCAAAACCCCAGGGCATAAAATAGAAAGAGGATGAAAAGTCATTCCCTATGCCTCATTCATAGGTTCTATAAAGTATGCTATGTTGTGTACCAGACCTATTGTATACCTTAGCATGATTTTCGCAAGGGAATACAATAGTGATCTAGGAGTAGATCACTGGACAGCGGTCAAAATTGTCCTTAGAGGACTAAGGAAATATTTCTCGGTTATGGAGGTGATAAAAGAGTTCATCGTAAAGAGTTACGTCTATGCAAGCTTTTGACACCAATCTAGATGACTCCAAGTCTCGATCTACATACATATTTAAAGTGGGAGCAATTAGCTAGAGTAGCTCCATGCAGAGTATTGTAGACATAGAAATTTGCAAAATACATACGGATCTGAATGTTGCAGACCCGTAGACTAATATTTCTCTCACAAGCAAAACATGATCATACCTTATTACTCTCGGGTGTTAATGACATAGCGATGTGAACTAGATTATTGACTCTAGTAAAAATTTTGAGTATTGGTCACATGGCGATGTGAACTATGGGTGTTAATCACATAAATATGTGAACTATTGGTGTTAAATCACATGGCGATGTGAACTAAATTATTGACTCTAGTGCAAGTGGGAGACTGAAGGAAATATGCTCTAGTGGCAATAATAAATTTGTTATTTATATTTCCTTATTTCCTTATATCATGATAAATGTTTATTATTCATGCTAGAATTGTATTAATCGGATATTTAGTACATGTGTGAATACATAGACAAATAGAGTGTCCCTAGTATGCCTCTACTAGACTAGCTCGTTAATCAAAGATGGTTAAGTTTCCTAGCCATAGACATGTGTTTTCATTTGATGAACGGGATCACATCATTAGAGAATGATGTGATGGACAAGACCCATCCATTAGTTTAGCACTATGATCGTTTAGTTTATTGCTATTGCTTTCTTCATGACTTATACATGTTCCTATGAATATGAGATTATGCAACTCCCGAATACCGGAGGAACACTTAGTGTGCTATCAAATGTCGCAACGTAACTGGGTGGTTATAAAGATGCTCTATAGGTGTCTCCGATGGTGTTTGTTGAGTTGGTATAGATCTAGATTAGGATTTGTCACTCCGATTGTTGGAGACGTATCTCTGGGCCCTCTCGGTAATGCACATCACTATAAGCCTTGCAAGCAATGTGACTAATGAGTTAGTTGCGGGATGATGCATTACTGAACGAGTAAAGAGACTTGCCGGTAACGAGATTGAACTAGGTATTATGATACCGACGATCAAATCTCGGGCAAGTAACATACCGATTACAAAGGGAACAACATATGTTGTTATGCAGTTTGACCAATAAAGATCTTCATAGAATATGTAGGAGCCAATATGAGCATCCAGGTTCCGCTATTGGTTATTGACCGGAGATGTGTCTCGGTCATGTCTACATAGTTCTCGAACCCGTAGGGTCCGCACGCTTAACGTTCGATGATGATTTATATTATGAGTTATGTGATTTGATGTACCAAAGGTTGTTCGGAATCCCGGATGAGATCACGGACATGACAAGGAGTCTCGAAATGGTCGAGACATAAAGATCGATATATTGGAAGGCTATATTCAGACATCGGAAAGGTTCCGAGTGATTCGGGTATTTTTCGGAGTCTTTGGAGAGTTACTGAATTGACGGGGGAAGTAGTGGGCCTTAATGGGCCATACGGGAAAGGAGAGAAGGGCCTCAAGGGGTGGCCGCGCCCCCCCCCATGGGCTGGTCCAAATTGGACTAGGAGGGGGCGGCGCTCCCCTCCTTCCTTCTCCCCTCCTCCTCCTTCCCTCCTTATCCTACTAGAAATAGGAAAGAGGAGGGGAATCCTACTTGGACTGGGGAGTCCTAGTAGGATTCCCCACACCTGGCGCGCCCCCTAGGGCCGGCGACCTCTTCCCTCCCCTTCTTTATATACGTAGCCAGGGGCACCCCATAGACACACAAGTTGATTTCTTAGCCGTGTGCGGTGCCCCCTCCATAGATTTCCACCCCGGTCATATTGTCGTAGTGCTTAGGCGAAGCCCTGCGTCGGTAACTTCATCATCACCGTCACCACGCCGTCATGCTTATGAAACTCTCCCTCGGCCTCAGCTGGATCTAGAGTTTGAGGGACTTCACCGAGCTGAACGTGTGCAGATCGTGGAGGTGCCGTGCGTTTGGTACTTGATCGGTTGGATCACGAAGACGTTCGACTACATCGACCGCATTACTTAACGCTTCCGCTTTCGGTCTACGAGGGTACGTGGACACACTCCCCGCTCGTTGCTATGCTTCTCCTAGATAGATCTTGCGTGATCGTAGGATTTTTTTTGAAATACTACGTCCCCAGCACGCAGGTGATGCGGATCCGCCCCGCCGCCGCCTTCCTGGGTCCGGTGCGGCTTCACTGGCTGGCCCTTCGGCGGCGGCGATGCGGGGGAGGGCGGCGGCGGAGGTAGTTGCCGGTGGTGGCTAGGGTTCCCCCGTGTTGCCAGAGGAGGGTGATGCAGGGGGGCACCGGCGCCTTTTTTGTGAATGAGAACATCAGTTACTTGCAGCAAGGGCCGGGCGATGACCACCGCGAATTGGCCGTGGTCAATTCCATCCAGACGAGTGCTATATACGAATACAATGTGGACGTACACTTGTTTTGGAGGCGCGGGAGACAAAAAATGGTGCAACCATAGGATGTTATGCCAACAGTCATGGTGCACTGATGGGAGCAAGGGGGCGGAGCACGCAAGCCACATCCAGATGCAGCCCAAACAACAAGTGTTACAAAAAAGACAAAGCAAGAGGAGGAGATTTGGAGGACAAAGGTCACTACAAGAAATATGTCAACTTGCGACCATCACTATTGGTCGCTGAATGGTCATTGTTTTTCATTTGCGACCTTTTTGCGATAAAAAATAGATGGTCATAAGCTGGCCGTCGTAAACTGAAATTAACGACCTTCTTTGTGATATGTAAAAGGTCGTTGGTTCCACGACCAAATTTTTGGTCACTGGCAGCCTCCCCAGGCCACGTAGGATCCAGCGTGGCAAGCTGACGTGGATAAGAATCAACCCGGTCCAATTCGGTGTTTTACATGGGCCGAGCCCATTAATTCAGCCCATTTATATATTTTTTCCTATGAATTTTTTGTCAGCTTCATGGACCAAGCCCAACATTGCAGCCTTTTTATTTTTGGGCCATGGCCTTTTTGTCTCAACAGTTTCTTTTTTTTCTTTTTTTATAAAGTGGGTTCACTAGTCAGGTGGGTCCCCATTGTCAGGTTCTAGTACTGGGTCCTAGCCGTCAGGGTAATATTCTTCAATTTTTTAATTTAACACAAATAAATACCTAGTATTTAAATTGGCACACAGAAAACACATGAAGTACTTAAAATATTATCAACCATCAAAGTGCTACATCATATAACACACATACAAATGTGACCGGCATCAAGTTTACAATCAGATAACAAGCTCTACAAGTGTACAATCACATGAGCCAGGTTCTGCTACATCATATAACATACATACAAATAGGAGCAACATAAAGGGCTTCATTACTCTAAGAACTAGCTCCAATGAGCTAGAGCTATGTTTCCTCCGACTTCTTTGTCCTGATGCTCACGAAGAAACATGAAAGTCCAGCATTTGCACGTTACAGAACAAAATGTTTAGGAACAAAATAGAAGTAAATCTAACAACATATTTAACAATAAATAACAGAATAATGAAGTTAATGAGACATTTTAGAATCAACTTGACAGTTGACAGTAATGTTTGCATTGGACACATCCAAAACTAAAAGTATACATAAGTGCCTAAATTCCAATGCCCAATGCCTCAGTTTAGTAAACACTAAGCATGGTACATAGTAAAGATTTGACACAACTAGAACTGAAATCATTTACTCATCAAGCAACAATGATGTAGCACACAAGAAAAGAGCGATGCACAACGTATATCACACAATATGGACACTCCTAGAACAAGCATAGTGTTCCGGTCTAAAACCACAGTCAATTCCAGACTTGAAGCATGTTAACCAAATTTCAGTCTGAATACTGTTAACTGAACATAGACAAGTGATATGCTAATCAGGTGTCAGAATGATATCTGATTCAACAAGGTTAAACAAATTTCCCACATAGTTTTGGGGCAATTCTATTTATCTACAGTGATTGGCAGCTATGGATGGCAATGTGACAGTACAGACAGACTTGTGGCTGCTCATTTGCATTTAGGTAACTATGGCAGTGACGCAAATAGACTTGTGGCTTCTCATTCACTAGCTATGGCAATGACGCAAACAGACTTGTGGCTGCTCATTGACATTCACAGCAACACTTCATCATTCATCTACAAGCAACTATTGACCATCATATCAGACGAGATAGGAAGGGCCACCTGACATATTGAACTCGATGCTACATCAGGCCGATGACGTGGTGGTACAGAGAAGGCCCTTTGTAGCTGGCTAGATGCGCCCCTCCTCCTCCTCCTGCTCCTTGAGGAGGACAAGGACGAGCTGGTACAGAGCATGCAGCTCCTCCCCAAACCACAAAGGACACAAATCAGTATGCACAAGTGTTGGACCTTCAAATAAGCAGACTTGAATTCACTGGTAAGCATTAGCAGAACTAATATATATATTTGCATGATCTTCGTGTATCTCTACATCACATAGATTCACCCACTCTATCACTACCAATTCTACTACAGAGTAAGAATAGAATGATGCTAATCTATTAAGGGAAATGATCTGCTCTCATCAGCAGTAGTGTTGCTCCTAGGCCAAGTGAGAGGAGTCAAATCATTTGCCAAAGTCAGAAAGCTGGTAGGAGCATTAGGAGGTGATAACACACACACACATGAGGATATGTTTGCTTCACTCAACTTGACATAATATAGCAGCATGCAAATACAATGGATCTACAATGGATAAGGATATATATATATATATATATATATATATATATATATATATATATATATATATCTGGACATGGCCAGAGACATGGTTGCTAGCTAGCTAGCTTGTTGTCACGGATTTTGACTGCACCCAACCAAGAAGAAGCAGTCATGCCTAGTAGTCGAAAAAAACAGAGTTTCATGGACTCTAGTGCTTCTTTGGTCAGTAGAGATCTATAGGATGCAGCCAAGATTGCAGCTGCAGCCACAATAGATGTCCTGTAATCCAGCACACTGCCGGCTGCATGAACACAACACATATCAGTCAGAAAAAATGCAAGAAAGATCCATATTCAGTTAAGAAGGTGTGCAGGACGAAGATGAACCTTCGGTTGTGGAAAAGATGAAGCCGATGGACTTGAGGGCCACGCGGGCAGGGTCATGCCCGTTGCCACCGCGACTGTCGTGTGGGTCGAGCCGGGAAGAGAAGCAGGGGAGGTAGTCAAAGGGCGTAACGGCGGGCATGCGCCAGCCGAGGGTTGACAGCACGAGCAGCTCCATCCGGCGGACGGAGGCGGAGCATAACTCGTAGCCGCCGCTGCCGTCGAGTTCCAACAGATTATCATTTTATAAGCAACTGGAAACTATGCAGAGCAGAGCAGGCCGGACAGTAAAAGAATTATCAAGCAGAGCAAAACAGCTGCATGGCCATCAACTCGTAGACCTGAAGAAAGAAAGAACCAATAGGGTCAGCTACTTATTTATTCAGAATTGAGAGTTGAGCAATCATCATAAAACTAAAGATACTGCTCAGCTAACTAAATAACACATGATCCAGTCACACGGTATAATTCTGACTATAATATAAGCAAAGAACTAAAGACATTACGTACTTAGAACTCAACAAAAAATGAGAATGATTCGATTCTATGCAAACAATCTGATTTTTATATTTATATTAGTAAAAACAAGTCTATCAGGTAAGATCAAGAACACTAATACTAACACAGACATATCTTCCTTTATGTTAACAAGTGCGCTTCCTTCATTAATTAGTAGTAATTGTTCCATGCTAATACAAGCACAAACCCTGGCCTACCAAAATGAAACCTCTCCCTACATAATGATGCCATGCTGTGGCTCCCATATTAGCCCACTAGCCAGACGGCACAACTACAGTAATGCAAATGACCCCAGTTATGTAGTTATGGTATCTTGTATCCTATAATTGCTAGTTTTATTAGATAAGCTGAGAGCACAAAACATAAGCAAGACGAGAACTGCCAGTTCTGGTATCTTATCCTATGATGCCAAAGAGGATTGATGGAGGCACACAAATATCATAAACAAGTATGCACATATTATGATCTAAATCTTTCTAGAAGGCATTGTCGGGGTCTCCTGTTTGGTGGAAATGGCTTTAGGAGCATCCATCACTTGTGGGTTGTTGGACGTATCAGGAAAGAAATGCTTGAACTCCTCGAGCAGGTCGGGGTGGTCGTGGAACAGCGTGGCCACCTAGATCAAGCCCATCCATGTTAGCATCATACACATACAAGCACCACATATCTAGATAAATCAGGAAATGCTTTTTTTTGTACAGGGAGATAGAAGATGAGGTACCTCCTGGTAGACGTCCTGGATGGACATGTGCATGCGGTACATGTTGAGGATGGCGAGGAAGGCCTTGTAGATGTGGTCCTGGGCCTGGAACCTGGCCTTGATCTTGTTGACGAAGTTGATGGCCTCCATGAAGTCGACGGGCTTCTTGTCGTCGGTGGCGCCATCGATGTCCTGCAGCTTGATGGCGAAGCCCTTGGGCAGGAAGGCGTTGAAGCCGAGGGTGAGCTCCGGGTAGCCGCTGAAGAGCATCTTCACCCGAATGATGATGCCAGCGGTGTCAATCCTGCAAGCAAGCATGGCAAATGGAAAGGGGAAAACTCAAATCGGCCTGGAGAAACGTATCCCGAGCCGAAATGGAGTGATTGGGATGCAGGGAAGGAAGAAACATACAGACCTGGCGCTCTTGAAGTCACGCATGACCTGCTGCGGTTGCTATGGCCGGGCTTGCCAGAGATGGCCGGCTGCCGGCTCGCGTGCGCCATGGAGGTCTCCGCCACTGTGCCGTCGTCGCCCCGTCCCCATCCATCCATTGGTGGGTGGAAGAGGGGCTATGGTTTCGGGCCTTTCCATGAGGGAGGGAGAGCTGGGGAGCGAGGGAGGGAGGTCGCGGTGGAGGTGGGGGTGGGGTTGGGTGCCGACGGCGGGATTGTTGCGGTGGAGGTGGGGGTGGTGAAAGGAGGAGCTTGAGTGGATCTGCAACTAGGGAGGAGAAGGGAGAGGAGAGGTGGCTGAGGCGAGGGAAAGGAAGGGGAGGACGGGTCGGCGGCGGCGGGATCTGGGGGAGGCCGACGGCGGGGTAGGGGATGGATTTGAGGCAGAGAGGGAGGTCTGGGTCGGGGAGGAGGTGGCGGCGGCGAGGAGCTGAGGGAGGAGGAGTGCAGTTGGATGGATAGATGGTTGGATGGAGAGGTGGAGAGTTGGACGGATGGATGGGCGCCATGTCATCGATCCATGTGACAACTAAACCCACCAATGACAATAGAGCACATGTAATTGTGTTTTTCCTATTGTTTTTTCTATTTTTTCACATGAAAAAAAAGATCTCATATTGTGCACAAGGGTGCATCTTGAAATGTCAAACAATGTTGCCTAAGAAAGTTTTCATTTTCTTTAGACAAAAAATCATTTTTGATTTTTCGAGTGCCCAAAATGAGGTTTTTTTTGTGAAGAACCTACCAAATAATTGTAGCAAAATTGGACCAAATCAATTTTCTAAAATAATAGGCCATATTTAATGCACAATTGACCAAATGTTTGGGTGTCAAAAGCTTTGATCCACCTCTCGGGAAAAAGACAAATTTCTGCCGATTCAGTTGGAAGCGGGTCAAATTTGAACTGCAGCTGCCTCATAGTTTGCTCTTTATTTTTCCCAAAAATTATTTTTAGGTACAAAAGTATCTATTTAATCAGAGAAACACCAATTTTTTTTCAAGATTCAACCACTAGCCAGGAACGGTCATGCCCGTCGTTTTGACCGCATTTTGAAACGGGCATGAAAAATTCAAAACAAATCAAAAAAATGGAAAACCTTCGCATTGTGTCATTATATGTGGCCAAGTTACCAGAAAAATAAACTTGCAATACAATAATTATTTTTAAAAAGTGTTCTCAGAAACGAGCTATCATGTGTGGAGATCAATGGCTTTCAAGCCAAATGATCAGTCTTATGGCCACATTCATGGCATAGTTTGTTTAAATGATCTCATATTGTGCACAAGGGTGCATATTGGAATGTCAAACAATGGTGCGTAAGGAAGTTTTCATTTTCTTTGGACGAAAAAATCATTTCCATTTTTCGAGTGCCCAAACTGAGGTTTTCTTGTGAAGAACCTACCAAATAATTGTGGCAAAATTGGATCAAATCAATTTTATAAAATAACATGCCATATTTAATGCACAATTGACCAAATCGTTGGGTGTCAAAAGCTTTGATCCACCTCTCGTGAAAAAGACAAATTTATGTCAATTCAGTTGGAAGCGAGTCAAATTTGAACTGCAGCTGCCTCATAGTTTGCTCTTTATTTTTCCCAAAAATCATTTAGGTACAAAAGTATCTATTTAATCAGAGAAACACCAATTTTTTTCCAAGATTCAACCACTAGCTAGGAACGGTTATGCCCGCCGTTTTGACCGGATTTTGAAACAGGCGTGAAAAAATAAAAATAAAATCAAAAAATTGGAAAACCTTCGCATTGTGTATATGACCACAAATAAAATGGCAGCGGATAATACGATGACAAATTTACAATGGCGCAGATAATAATTGTCTTACATATTCCGGATAAATTAAAATGCCACATTCGGCAAAGCCTGGAAAACACTGGGGCAAGAGAAGAAGGAAATTGCAGACAACGATCTGGGTCGCTACTATCTCTACTCGTCGATGGATCGCCGGGCGGCAAAATCCTCCAGCTCCTTCTTCAATTCCTCATGACTTTGCTCCAACTCCTGATCGCGCTCGATCCAGAGCTTCCTCAAGCCACCCATTAGTTCCTCGACGACCGCTTTTAGCGTCATCTCTGAGGAACTGCTCTGCTCATGAAGCATCTTCCAGCCGACGGCCTCCTCCTCCTTCTCGGCAACCAACTTGAGGAGCTTTGCGTTGTCACCCATGAGTTGCTCGACGAGGCCGGTCGCCTTGTCAACCGAGGCATCACTGATCTTGAGCAGCTTCATCAAGCCGTCGACTAGCTCCTGCTGCGTAGTGACGCCAACGAGAATGTTTTCGTCGCCGGCGAAGGACTTTAGGAACCCGGCTCGTCACGATGGCCGAGGCCGCGAATGTGCTTGTGAGATCCCTCCGCGGCGCGCCGGGACATTTCTACTGCGGCTGCGGCTTCACGGCGGGACCTCTCTAGTGCTTCCGCGGCCTTGGTCTTTGTTGCCTGGATATATGTCCACCCTAAACTCCTCCTACCGGTCATGGCGGAACGACTTGACAGAAAAAACCAGTTTTGTGGGTGATGAGGAGAGGAAATGTGAACTAATTTTCGAGTGGGTAGTTTTTATAGCCCGGTGCTAAGTGTGAGCACATATTAGTTTGATAGGTGTGAACAGATTTGCAATTATGTATTGCGTTGTAATCAGCAATGTGATGAGAAACAAGGTCAAAATTTATTGATGGCAGAAGGTTGACCACGTGGTTGCTCGCCGTTGAGGCGGTCGCGGCGCGCTCTGCTCTGGCGTCCCTGCACGCGCTCTCCTCGCCGTTGAGGCAAAGTTACAATGGCAATGGTTAATAATTCTTAATAATTGTCTTACATATTCAGGATAATTTAAAATGCCAAATGAGGCAAGGCCCAGAACACTCACGACCTACATATGCATACAATTATAATAAAATATAAGCTAAAAGGCTGAGCTGGCGGCCTTCCGACGATGGTCTTCTCGAACTCCATGATCATCATAGCACCCTTGCGGTCGTTCACTCCGAATATCCCAACTTGCCTCCGCCTACAGAGCTGCTGGCGTTGGGAGGCTCTTGGGGCTGCCGGGCCTCTTCCAGAAGAGCTTGACAGCGTGCAATAGTGCGCATGACAACTCCGCGGAACCGCTCCATTTCCATGTCTCTGGCCTGGTAGCAAATTTCGTCGATCACCTGCATCCTCAAGATATCACGTTGGCGATGTTCTACTTCGTCGGGGACGTCAACTCCGCCAAGGATGCGCTCGAGCCTGGCCACCACATCATCGGGATCGAGGTTGACACAGCCACCGCGGGCAATGATGAAGCCGTAGGCTGCATTTGTCTTGACTGAATCGTAGAGGCCCTCTGCCTATTCCTTGCGGGGCATCAGGCTCTCGATGAGCACTGGTGACGGCGGTTCTTCGGGTGGGTCGTCGATCATGCCGCCGAGCATCTCTGAATCTTTTGCACGGTGGATGGCAAACTGCTCATCACACCTCCTCTGCAATATGTCGATTGTGCTCCCAAGGACTGTGACGCCGATATCGCTGCCGATGGGCCATGGTGCCTGCACCAGCCGATGAAGCTCTTGCTCCCCGACCTGCTCCGGCCCGTTCTCCTCGCCGAAGATGTAACGCAGGTAGTCATCGACGTCGAAGCTTTGGTCGTTGCCTGGCATGCTTGGAATAACTAATGGTAGATGGGTGAGGACTAGATCTTCGCAGAGTGTCGCGGCGGTGCGTTGCCGCCTGGGTTATATGCAGCAAGCCGTTAGCTGGTGGCGGGAAACCGGTGAGGGAATAGGCGTGGATTTTAAAATTCACCCGTGTGGAGCGCGTGAAGCATTCGCTGGAGCGCGGGAAGACTAAGTGGAGCACACACACAACCCGAATACCATATCCGGTGCCACGTGTTATTTATCACACAAGTGTTAACATAAGGAAATGTATGTGTAACTTACTAATCATGGCACACGAGTACTGCATGAGGCGCATCGTGTGCGATACTCCTAGCCACCGCAAGCAACTAGTTTGCATTTTTCAAAGTTTTTTGTACACACAGAATCACACACGAACTAACTGTCTTAACTGTCTGTGTTGTAAATTCTCATCGCAAACAGTTCATCCGAGTCAGTTGTTTTCCACGTATCACACATATCTTGTTAAGTTGAACCGTTTCTGTTGCGTTCGCTAATCGAAAACAGTTCGTTCGAGTGAACCGTATGCCTTATATCACACACACCTTGATTTGGCTAACCGTTTATGTTGCACTCCCTAATAGCAAATGATTCATCAGAGGGAACTGTATGCCATATATCGCACACACATTGATATGGATGCCCGTTTCTGTTGTTCTGCCTCATCGCAAATAGTTCGAACGGGTTAACCGTGTGTCCTGCATCACACATGCAACTAAAATCTGAACCGTGTTTGATGCATCCTCCATCACAAATGTTTTGCACCTTTTTGATGGTTTTTTACATGCCCATTTGTGATTAATGCATCGCACACAGTTTCGTGAAAGGGTCTCTGATCGTAGTGTCCTGTTAGCAGCATCCTGTAGTAGTGTAAACCTCTTCTTCAAGCAATCCATGAAGAAAAGCATTCTGCACGTCAAGCTGGCGGAGAGACCATCCACGAGAAACTGCCAGAGACAGAAGGAACTGAATGGTGGTAGGCTTGACAACTGGGCTAAATGTATCCTCGTAATCCAGTCCATGACGTTGTTTAAAACCCTTAGCCACGAGACACGCTTTGTAGCGCCAATGGAACCATCTGCATGTTTCTTCACCTTGAAAACCCACTTCGAATCAATGATGTTTGACACGAGGCGGAGGGGGAACAAGTGTCCAGGTCTCATTCTGCATAAGAGCATGATATTCCTGTTCCATAGCAGCCCTCCAGTGTGGGGTACTCATAGCAGCTTGATAATTGCGTGGTTTGGCGGTTGGATCGTCCACAACATGAGCCAGGCAAGTAGCCAGATATGTGATAACCCACAAGTATAGGGGATCGTTTGTAGCCTTCTTCAATAAATAAGAGTGTCGAACCCAACGAGGAGCTAAAGGTAGAACAAATATTCCCTCATGTTTTATCGACCATCGATACAACTCTACACACACTTGATGTTTGCTTTTACCTAAAACAAGTACGCAACTATTTTGCAAGAATAAAACTACGAGTACTTTGCGAGAATAAAACTAAAAATAAATTGCAAGGTAATAAAAGTGGATAGCTTTTGTCAACAAGAAAGTCATTTGTCCCAAGGCAATCGATAACAAGTACCGGTAATCATTCTTGCAATTTTATATGAGGGAGAGGCATGAGCTAACATACTTTATCTACTTGGATCATATGCACTTATGATTGGACCCCTAGAAATACTAAAGATAATTAAGGTCGTGAAACCCAACCATAGAATTAAGTATCAAGTCCTCTTTACTCCCATATGCAACAACCCACCTACTCAGGTTTAAGCTTCTGTCACTCTCGGAACCCACGATAAGCAAATCATGAACGTATTGAAACACCCTACAACGAGGGGCCCTCACGTTTGTGCGAGACGGAGGGCACTATAGGACATCACCATAAATAAAATATACAATCATACCAACCAAGATCACGATTAACCCATAGGACAAAATGGATCTACTCAAACATCATAGGATAACCATAGATCATTGGGAAATAATATATGGAGTTGAGCACCATGTTTAAGTAGAGATTATAGCGGGGAGAAGGGGTGTTACACCACTGCATAGAGTGGGAGAGAGTTGGTGTTAGATCGCCGTCACGATCCTTGCCCCGGCGGCACTCCGGCGCCACCGGGAGAGAGAGGGAGAGAGCCCCCCTCCTTCTTCTTCTTCCTTGGCCTCCCCCCATATGGGAGGAGAGTTCCCCCTCTGGTCCATGGTATCCATGGCGGAGGAGGGGCGGGAGCCCCTCTGAGATTGGATCTCTCTCTTTGTTCTCTTCTGTTTCGCGTTCCCAGATCTGGCCGAAAACCGTTTCTTATACTCCGGGAGATCCGTAACTCCGATTGCGCTGAGATTTTAACACGATTTTTTTCCGGATATAAGCTTCTTTGCGCCTGAAGTAGAGCTCCAACTAACGTAAGAGGTGAGGACAACCCACAACCGCGAGCCATGCTTCTTTGGCGCGCCCTGGTGTCTTGTGGGCTGTGTGGGCCTCCGTTTGCGGTGATTCCAACTCCCAAAAAATCACATATATTCCAAAATAATTCTCTGTAAAATTTTATTACATTTGGACTTCATTTGATATGGATTTTCTGCGGTACAAAAAAACATGCAAAAAACAAGATCTGGCAATGGGCACTGGATCAATAGGTTAGTTCAAATAAATCATATAAAATGTTGCCAAAAGTATGTAAAAGTTGTATAATATTGGCATGAAACAATAAAAAATTATGGATATGACGGAGACGTATCAACATCCCCAAGCTTAATTCTTGCTCGTCCTCGAGTAGGTAAATGATAAAAAAGATAATTTTTGATGTGGAATGCTACCTATCATAAACTTGATCATATGTCTAGTCATGGCATGAATATTAAGACATAAGTGATTTAATGCAATAGTCTATAATTTGACATAAAGACATAAATACTCAGGCATCCCAACAAACAATCATGTCTTTCAAAATATCAACACTAAAGAAAGTTATCCCTACAAAATCATATAGTCTTGTCATGCTCTGTCTTCTTAACACAAAGTATTTATCATGCACAACCCGATGACAAGCCGATCAATTGGTTCATACTTTTTAACGCCGCTTGACTTTTTTCAACCCTCACGCAATACATGAGCACAAGCCATGGATATAGCACTACGGGTGGAATAGAGTATGATGATAGGGGTAAATATAGAGAAGACAAAAAAGTAAGAAAGTCTCACATCGACGCGACTAACTAACGAGCTATGGAGATGCCCATCAATTGATATCAATGCGAGGAGTAGGGATTGCCATGCAACGAGTGCACTTAGAGCTATAAGTGTATGAAAGATCAATATGAAAACTAAGTGGGTGTGCATCTAATCCTATAATGAAAAATTCCCACTATAGTATATGAAAGTGACAACATAGGAGACTCTCCATATGAAAAACATGGTGCTACTTTGAAGCGCAAGAGTGGTAAAGGATACTAACAATGCCCCTTCTCTCTTTGTTTATTTTTTCTTTTCCTTTTTCATTTTTTCTTCTTTTTTTTTCTTTTTTTTGTTTTTTGTTTTTTCCTTGTTTTTTCTCTCATTGTCTGGAGTCTCATACCGACTTGTGGGGGAATCATAGTCTCCATCATCCTTTCCTCACCGGGGCACAACTCTAAAAATGAATAATGATGATCATCACACTTCTATTTACTTATAACTCAAAAGAAATAAAAATTAAAACTCGATACCTATGACAAAGTATGACTCTATATGAATGCCGGTGGCAATGTACCAGGATGTGCAATGATCTAGTGTAACATGTATGAAAAACGATGAACGGTGGCTGAGCCACAACTACTATGTCAGATATATTATCATGCAAAGCAATATGACAATGAATGCTCAAGTCATCAAAACGGAAGCGGTGGAAGTTGCATGGCAATATATCTTGGAATGGCCATGGAAAAGCCATAATAGGTAGGTATGGTGGCTATTTTAAGGAAGATATAATAAGGCTTATGTGTGATAGAGCGTATCATATCACGGGGTTTCGATGCACCGACGAAGTTTGCACCGACTCTCAATGTGATAAAGGGCAATGCACGGTACGGTAGAGGCTAGCAAATTGCGGAAAGGTAAGAGTGCGTATAATCCATGGACTCAGATTAGTCATAAAGAACTCATATACTTATTGTAAAAGTTTATTAGCTCTCGAAACAAAGTACTGCTACGCATGCCCCTAGGGTGATAGATCGGTAGGAAAAGACCATCGCTCATCCCTGACTGCCACTCAGAAGGAAGACAATCAATAATAAATAATGCTCCAACTTCATAGCATAACGAGAGACTATACGTGCATGCTTCGGGAATCACAAACCTTAACACCAATATTCTTGCTAACCACAACCGTTTACTAGTACCTCCCACATATTATCATCTCTATATCGCAAAACTATTGCAAGGAATCAAACATATCATATTCAGTGATGCATAAGTTTTATGTAGGATTTCGTGACTAACCATGCAATTGACCAATTCCTATTAACTCTCTAAATGGATATAAGTGAAGCATGAGAGTTTATTATTTCTACAAAAGACCATGCTCTAACAAATATAAGTGAAGCAAAAGAGCATTCTACAAACATCGGTTTTCTATGTGAAGAGAAACAGGCAATCCAAACTTCAAATGATATAAGTGAAGCACATGAAGCATTCTACAAAGCCATACTCAAAATATATAAGTGAAGTGCAATGAGCATTCTATAAATCAACCATGGACTATATCATACCAGCATGGTGCATAAAAGAAAAGGAAAAAATGAACACAAAAGACGCTCCAAGATTTGCACATATCACATGAACGAATGAAGATGAAAACATACCTATACTTGTTGAAGAAAGATGGGATGCCTTCCGGGGCATCCCCAAGCTTAGACACTTGAGTCTCCTTGAATATTTTACTTTGGGTGCCTTGGGCATCACTAAGCTTGACCTCTTGCCTCTCCACCTTCTCCGCATATCAAGACCTCCTCGATCCTTGATCACTTCATCCACACAAAACTCAACAGAAAGCTCGGTAAGATCCGTTAGTATAATAAAGCAAATCACTACTCTAAGTACTGTCACACACCAATTCATATTTTGTTTTTGCATTGTAGCTACTGTAATATAACTTTTCCAGGCTTATACCACCGATAGAATCGATAGTTTCATCAAAACAAGCAAAACAATGCATCAAAAACAGAATCTGCCTTAAACAGGACAGTCTGTAGTAATCTGAACACTACTATACTTATGTTACTCCAAAAATTCTGAAAAATTAGGAAAACGTAAAAATTTGTATAGAAATAGTGTGCAAAAAGTTTCAAAAACATTTGACGTTCCAGTAAAAAATGAAAATTCATGCGCTACAACCAAAGTTTCTGTTTCTGCACCGCACATACCAACAAGCAATATAATCATCCTAAAGGAAAAACTTGGCACATTATTTTTATAATACAGTGGAATTGTACAGGGGATAATTATTTTTTTGAAAAGTTTCTGTAATTAAGATTCACAAAGTTTTCATGGGCATGAACAAATTTCAAGGCTAGCTCCCACTTTCACAATGCTTGTCCCTCTCACTTTCACTTTTCTTTTTGTGAAGTTTTAAGTTCCCTCTATATTTTTTTGATTTTAAACTTTATAAAAGCACTCAACAGAAATAAATGACTCTCTAAAACTTCTAGGTTGTCTCCCTGGCAGTGCTTTCTTTAAAGCCATTAAGCTAGGCATAAAGTGCTCACGTAATGGATCCACCCGGATCCAAAGGTATATCAAAGCCAATTTTAATTAGCAATGATTTGACATTTAGTAGTGAGCACAAAGCAACATAAATCAAGCAAGGAAGAAGTCTAACTCTTTGCCTATGCATCGACATGTCATACAAGAACAATTCATGCACATCAAGTAATGGCCAATACATAGCATAAGCGGTTTCTTGCAATTTTATCGTGTTGGAAACATAGAGAGGTGGAGATATAGTTCCTCTCTCATTATAATTGCAAGTAGGAGCATCAAGCACATGCATATTATACTCATCAAAATTATCATGTGTAATGGTAGAACGCAACCCATCAATGTAATCCTTAATAAGTGCAAACTTCTCCAATATAGTGTAGTTTGGAGAATTCAAAAAGATAATAGGACTAGCATGTGTGGGTGTAATAGCAACAATGTCATTCTTAACATAAGGAATATTTCAAAGGAATCAACGGGATCATAGCAATTATCATGGCATTCATCCTTCTGTAAGAACGAAGGGAAATTAAACAATGTATGAGTTAAAGAGTTACTCTCATTAGAAGGTGGGCACGGGTGATCAATCCGCTCTTCCTCTGCTTGTTTTTCGCTCTCCTCATCATCTTTTTCATCCAATGAGCTCACAGTTTCATCAATTCCTTCTTCCATAGACTCCTGCAAAATATTAATCCCTTCTTGGACAGCGGAGACTCTCTCAATAAATTTATCAATATCAGAATTGTATTTGTAATTATCATAGCAATATTTAAGGATGGCAAAATTTCCAGGTCTATAAACATCATCATCAAAAGCTTCATACTTTTCAAACAAAGATTCAATTTCATAAGCACCATTAAAAGCAACAAATTCTTCTATTCTTTCCACATCATAGAAATCATATATAACTCTAGTATAATAAGCCAAGGTTTCATTATCATTAAATTTGCATGAAAAAGGAAGGTGTGGAGCATTCATCCTAGAGCAACAAGTAAAATCATATCTCAAGCATAAATCCTGAGCATACCAATGCAACATATGAATTTGATCCAATAAAAGTTTCCCTTTTTGAGTCAAGCGATAATCCCTAAAGTATTCACATTGATCCAACGTTACTCCCATTATCAAGTTGAATGGGGTTTTCTCAGGATTATCAAAGTAGTGCATATTTTTCACATAACGAGCATCGAGGGTTTTAGGAGGTTCCCTATCTTCATGAGTAGCAAGTACCACTAATTTTTTTGGTGTTTCATGTTCCATATCTATAACTAAAGATAGAGAACAACTTAGAACAGAAAATAAAAACTACTTAGTGATAAAGCAAACAAGCACACACGAGAATATTCGCCCCACGCTATTGCTCCCCGGCAATGGCGCCAGAAAAAGGTCTTGAGAACCCACAAGTATAGGGGATCGTTTGTAGCCTTCTATGATAAATAAGAGTGTCGAACCCAAAGAGGAGCTAAAGGTAGAACAAATATTCCCCCAAGTTCTATCGACCACCGATACAACTCTACACACACTTGATGTTTGCTTTACCTAAAACAAGTACGGAACTATTTTTCGAGAATATAACTGCGAGTACTTCGCGAGAATAAAACTACAAATAAATGGCAAGGTAATAAAAGTGGATAGCTTTTATCAACAAGAAAGTCATTTGTCCCTAGGCAATCGATAACAAGTACCGGTAATCATTCTTGCAAGTTTATATGAGGGAGAGGCATGAGCTAACATACTTTCTCTACTTGGATCTTATGCACTTATGATTGGACCCCTTGCAAGCATCCGCAACTACTAAAGATCATTAAGGTCGTGAAACCCAACCATAGCATTAAGTATCAAGTCCTCTTTACTCCCATACGCAAGAGTACCGAGGCATCAGGCAAAGGTTGCTATATTGGTGCAACGAGACCAAGACCAGGAGGACGGCAAGACGGAGGTCATCGTGGAGCCCAAGACGGCGTCACCACCAGAGCTTTTCGCAGGCGAAGACCACTTTTGTCAGGATAGCTTGTACTAGCTGTCCCCCTTCAAATTTGCCTGCCGTTGTTGGCTCCCTTCCCGCTCGATATTTGGGAAGAGGACCAGGGCTTATATAAGTAGAGCTAGCCACCAAAATAGAGGCGTCTCATCTTAGCTTGATCCAACCCGATCGAGAGCCTACCCTAGCCACAAGAACACCTCAACCTCAGGAGGCTATTCTTCCCTTGTACTATTCATCATCAGTCCTAGAGGCAATCCACCACCACCACACTGGAGCAGGGTATTACACCACAACGGTGGCCCGAACCAGTATAAACCTCGTGTCTTTCTGTGCTGCGAGTTCGTCGAGTTCGTCCGCGAGATCTTAGCGAGCTAGGGCATAGATCGGTAGGAGGGAAAGACTTCGCGCGCACCCCAGTGTTTGAACCTTAAGGGTTTGCCGTAACCCCACATCCGACATTTGGCGCGCCAGGTAGGGGTGCGCCGGAGCTTATTCTCCACCAACCAGCTTGCCGACGCTCCACAGCCACGATGTCCGGTGACTCAAGGGCCGGCTCCGATCGCTGGGCAGCCTGGCCAGCCCGGGCAGCGCCGCCTGCCCATGAAGATCTCGACCCCGCACTCCAGGCGGCGCGAGCGCCGCCAAACTCCGCCGGGCGCGGGCAGCGCGGCCATGCGTCGTCCACCCTCACCCCGCGGCAAGTATGAGCCGCGACAAGAGTGGTGAGTCATGCCGCAGCAACGGCACCGCACTCACGGCGGGAGCAAGCAAACATGCAGGCGGCACTCACAGTGGCAAGGGAGCTGCTGCGATGCAGGCTGACTGAGAGCGGCCGGGATACGCTACTGGAGCGTGTTGCCGAGCTGCTGGATGCAGCGGCGTCGGGAGCACCACCCTTCTGCTATCGACTTCCTCCTCAGGCCACTGCAGGGCCGCGCGGTGAACCTCACCACATCCGCGCGCCATCAACTACGCCCGGGGGCTATATCAACATCAGCACGGTCAGTGGCGTAGGGGGCTCCGACTCCCTCATGCCGCCGGTGACAAGCACGAGCGCAAGCGTCGCCCTCCATGGTCCCAGCCAGATGCCACGCTACCATCCTCAGGATGCTACCCTGGGCCGAGCAACATGGAGCGTAGGGCACCACGGCGAGGTGTTCGGGGTGACGGCCCCGGAAGCCTACGTGCCCCGCATGATGGACCAAGAGTACGCACCAGAGGACGACCCCGACTCATTCATTGGAGAAGATTGGGGAGAGGGGGCGCTAGGAGCCGAAGCCTTCCAAGAACCAACGGAGAACCACAACGATCGCGCCGGCAACGGCAACTACAGGGTACCGCTAATCTCTTAGGAACAGGCTTATGCTAACCATGGGATGCAAATGAATCAGGTTGCAGCGTCGATCGACGACCCTGGCATGGCAGCACCCGTTCCAACAAAGGAGACATGCTCAGGGCTCTTGATAACCCACAAGTATAGGAGATTGCAACAGTTTTCGATAAGTAAGAGTGTCGAACCCAACGAGGAGCTAAAGGTAGAACAAATATTCCCTAAAGTTCTATCGACCACCGATACAACTCTACGTACGCTTGACGTTCGCTTTACCTAGAACAAGTATGAAACTAGAAGTACTTTGTAGGAGCGATAGGAAAGGTTTGCAAGATAATAAAGAGCAAGTAAATAAAAACTAGGGGCTGTAATAAAGCGAGTGTGGAAAAGTGGTGGTAAGAGTTGTGAAATTGTCCCTAAGCAATTGACTACATTACTAGACCGGTAATCACTATTGCAATTCTATTTGAGGGAGAGGCATAAGCTAACATATCATCCCTTACTTGGAATTCTATGCACTTATGATTGGAACTCTAGCAAGCATCTGCAACTACTAAAGATTCATTAAGGTAAAACCCAACCATAGCATTAAAGAATCAAGTCCCCTTTTATCCCATACGCAAACAACCTACTTACTCGGGTTTGTGTTTCAGTCACTCACACAACCCACCATAAGCAAATCATAAACATATTGCAAACCCTACAACAGGAATCCCTCATGCTTGCGCGACACGGAGGGCACCATAGGACAACACCAATAATAAAACATGCAACTCAAACCAATCATAGCAATTCATCAATCACCGATAGGACAATAGAAATCTACTCAGACATCATAGGATGGCAACACATCATTGGATAATAATATGAAGCATAAAGCACCATGTTCAAGTAGAGGGAACAGCGGGTTGCGGGAGAGTGGACCGCTGAATATAGAAGGGGGAAGGTGATGGAGATGTTGGTGAAGATGACGACGGTGTTGGTGAAGATCGCGGTGATGATGATGGCCCCCGGCAGCGCTCCGGCGCCACCGGAAGCAAGGGAGAGAGAGGCCCCCTTCTTCTTCTTATTACTTGACCTCCTCCCTAGACGGGAGAAGGGTTTCCCCTCTGGTCCTTGGCTCCCATGGCTTGGGAGGGGTGAGAGCCCCTCCGAGATTGGATCTATCTCTCTGTTTCTGCGTTCTCTCTGACTCTGTTTCACCGTTTCGTGTATATATGGAGATCCGTAACTCCGATTGGCCTGAAACCTTCGCCCAGATCGTTTTCCAAAAAATAGCTTTCTTGCGGCCAAAGAAGGGCATCAACCGCCTTACGGGTGGCCCACGAGATAGTGTGGCGCCCCCCCTGGAGGGGTGACGTGGGCCACTCTCGTGGCCACCTCGGGCACCGTTTCACGTTGATTCTTCCTCCCAAAAATCACAAATATTCCAAAAAAAATCTCTGTCCGTTTTTATCCCATTTGGATTCCGTTTGATATTGGGTTTCTGCAAAACATAAAACATGCAATGCATGTGAACGGCACTGGCAGCCTTTGGATCAATATGTTAGTCCTAAAAAATAGTATAAAAAGTTGCCAAAAGTATATAAAAGTTGTAGAATATTGGCATGGAACAATCAAAAATTATAGATACGACGGAGACGTATCAGCATCCCCAAGCTTAATTCCTGCTCGTCCTCGAGTAGGTGAATGATAAAAAAATTAATTTTTGATGTGGAATGCTACCTAGCATAATCTTGATCATATGTCTAATCATGGCATGAATATTAAGACACGAGTGATTCAAAGCAATAGTCTATCATTTGACATAAAAACAATAATACTTCAAGCCTACCAATAAAGCAATCATGTCTTTTCAAAATAACAAGGCCAAAGAAAGTTATCCTACAAAATCATATAGTCTGGCTATGCTCCATCTTCACCACACAAAATATTCACATCATGCACAACCCGATGACAAGCCAAGAAATTGTTTCATACTTTTGATGTTCTCAAACCTTTTCAACTTTCACGCAATACATGAGCGTGAGCCATGGACATAGCACTATAGGTGGAATAGAATATGATGGTGGAGGTTGTATGGAGAAGACAAAAAGGAGAAAGTCTCACATCAACTAGGCGTATCAACGGGCTATGGGGATGCCCATCAATAGATATCAATGTGAGTGAGTAGGGATTGCCATGCAACGGATGCACTAGAGCTATAAGTGTATGAAAGCTCAAGCTGGAAACTAAGTGGGTGTGCATCCAACTTGCTTGCTCATGAAGACCTCGGGCGTTTGAGGAAGCCCATCATCGGAATATACAAGCCAAGTTCTATAATGAAAATTCCCACTAGTATATGAAAGTGATAACTCAAGAGACTCTCTATATGAAGAACATGGTGCTACTTTGAAGCACAAGTGTGGTAAAAGGATAGTAACATTGCCCCTTCTCTCTTTTTCTCTTTTTTTATATTTTTATATTTTTTTGGTGGGCTTCTTTGGCCTTTTTTATTATTTGGGCTTCTTTGGCCTCTTTTATTTTTCATAAAGTCCGGAGTCTCATCCCGACTTATGGGGGAATCATATTCTCCATCATTCTTTCCTCACTGGGGCAATGCTCTAATAATGATGATCATCACACTTTTATTTACTTACAACTCAATATTACAACTCGATATCTAGAACAAAGATATGACTCTATATGAATGCCTCCGGCGGTGTACCGGGATGTGAAATGATCTAGCATAGCAATGACATCAAAAAACGGACAAGCCATGAAAACATCATGCTAGCTATCTTACGATCATGCAAAGCAATATGACAATAAATGCTTAAGTCATGTATATGATGATGATGGAAGTTGCATGGCAATATATCTCGGAATGGCTATGGAAATGCCATAATAGGTAGGTATGGTGGCTGTTTTGAGGAAGATATAATGAGGCTTATGTGTGACAGAACGTATCATATCACGGGGTTTGGATGCACCGGCGAAGTTTGCACCGACTCTCGAGGTCAGAAAGGGCAATGCAGTGCATCAAGAGGCTAGCAATGATGGAAGGGCGAGAGTGCGTATAATCCATGGACTCAACATTAGTCATAAAGAACTCACATACTTATTGCAAAAATCTATTAGTCATCGAAACAAAGTACTACGCACATGCTCCTAGGGGGATAGATTGGTAGGAAAAGACCATCACTCGTCCCCGACCGCCACTCATAAGGAAGACAGTCAATAAATAAATCATGCTCCAACTTCATCACATAACGGTTCACCATACGTGCATGTTACGGGAATCACAAACCTCAACACAAGTATTTCTACTAATGCATAACTACCCACTAGCATGACTCTAATATCACCACCTTTATATCGCAAAACTATTGCAAGGAATCAAACATATCATATTCAGTGATCTACAAGTTTTATGTAGGATTTTATGACTAACCATGTGAATGACCAGTACCCGTCATCTCTCTAAATAGATATATGTGAAGCAAGAGAGTTTAATTCTTTCTACAAAAGATATGCCCACGCTCTAACAAATATAAGTGAAGCAAAAGAGCATTCTACAAATGGCGGTTGTCTAAGTAAAGAGAAATAGGCAATCCCAACTTCAAATGATATAAGTGAAGCACACGAAGCATTCTATAAAGCCATACTCAAAAAAATATAAGTGAAGTGCAATGAGCATTCTATAAATCAACCAAGGAATATCTCATACCAGCATGATGCATAAAAGAAAAATGAAAACTAAATGCAAAAGACGCTCCAAGAATTGCACATAATGCATGAACGAAACGAATTCGAGAACATACCGATACTTGTTGAAGAAAGAGGGGATGCCTTCCGGGGCATCCCCAAGCTTAGAAGCTTGAGTCTCCTTTAATATTTACTTGGGGTGCCTCGGGCATCTCCAAGCTTGAGCTCTTGCCTCTCTTCCTTTTCCTCATATCGGGACATCCTCGATTAGACACTACATCCACACAAAACTTCAACAGAAAACTCGGTAAGATCCGTTAGTATAATAAAGCAAATCACCACTCTAAGTACTGTTGCAAACCAATTCATATCTTGTTTTTGCATTGTGTCTACTGTAGTATAACTATTCCATGGCTTAATCCACTAATATAAATTGATAGATTCATCAAAACAAGCAAACTATGCATCAAAAACAGAATCTGTCAAAAACAGAACAGTGTGTAGCAATCTGAACATCCACCATACTTCTGGTACTTAAATAATTCTTCCAAAATTAGGAAAAATAAACAATTTTTACAGACATACATTTTAAAAAGAATCGGAACCATTTGACGTTCCAGTAAAAAACTAAAATTCACGCACTACAGCCGAAGTTTCTGTCCTTCCTGCACCGCACAAACCAACAAGCATTGTAAACATCCTAAAGAAAAACCTTGGCACATTATTTTTATAATACAATGGAATTGTACAAGGGGATAATTATTTTTATTGAAAAGTTTCTGTAATTAAGATTCACAAAGTTCCCATGGGCATGAACAAAGTTCAAGGACGTCCCCCACTTTCACAATGCTCGTCTCTCTCACTTTCACTTTTATTTTTGAAAAGTTTTGGGTTCCCCCCTTTATTTTTGTTGTTTTTAAACTATATGAAAGAACTCAACAGAAATAAATGACTCTCTAAAACTTACGGGTTGTCTCCATGGCAGCGCTTTCTTTAAAGCCATTAAGCTAGGCATTTAGTGCTCAAGTAATGAATCCACGGATCCCAAGGTATATCAAAGCCAATTTTAATTAACAATGATTTGTAATCTAGTAGTGAGCACAAAGTAACATATATCATGCAACAATGAAGTCTAACTCTCTTCCTATGCATCGGCATGTCATAAAAGAACAATTCATGCACACCAAGTAAAGGCCAATGCATAGTATAATCAGTTTCTTGCAATTCTATCGTGTTGGAAACATAGAGAGGTGGAGACATAGTTCCTCTCTCATAATAATTGCAAGTAGGAGCAGCAAGCACATGCATATTACATCTATCAAAATCATCATGTGCAATGGTAAAAGGCAACCCATCAATATAATCCTTAATAAGCACAAACTTCTCCGATATAGTGTAGTAGGGAGAATTCAAAAAGATAATAGGACTATCATGCGTGCGTGCAATAGCAACAATTTCATGTTTAACATAAGGAACTATAGCAAGTTCATCTCCATAATCATAATTCATGTTGGCATCTTGGCCACCAGCATAGCAAGCATCATTAAAAAGGGATATTTCAGACAAATTCAAGGGATCATAGCAATCATCCTTCGGTAAGCACGAAGGGGAATTAAACAATGTATGAGTTGGAGGGTTACTCTCATTAGAAGGTGGGAACGGGTAGCTAATCCGCTCTTCCTCCTTTTGTTCTTCGCTCTCCTCATCATCTTTTTCATCCAATGAGCTCACAGTTTCATCAATTTCTTCTTCCATAGCTTCCTGCAAAATATTAGTCTCTTCTTGGACAGCGGAGAATTTCTCAATATATGGTTTAACATTGGCACTAGAAGCATAATTATCATAACAATATTCAAGTATGGCAAAACTTTCAGATTTGTAAAGAGTAGCACCATACTTTTCAATCAAAGAAGCAATTTCAAAAGCACCCTTAAAAGCAACAAATTCTTCAATTTGTTGAACATCATAGTAATTATAAACACCCTTAGCATACGAAGATACGATTCCATTATCAATAAACTCACGTTGGTAGGGAAGGTGTTTCTTAGGGTTTTCAGAACAACAAGTAACATCATAAATTTCACATAAATTCCAAGCATAGCATTGCAAACATTGAATTTGATCCCATAATAGTTTCCCTTTTTCAGAAATACGGTATCGCACATAACAAGCATGCTCATCTAAAGATTTGCCCTCAACTAAGCTAGTTGGGGTTTCAGCACGAGCACATAGGGATCGAAGATGATCCAAGTAAAAAGCTTCAGTAGTGTGATAGATTTTGAGTGGTTCTTCAACCATTGGAGCAGTAGGTATAACTAATTTTTTTGGTATTTTGCATTTCCTACCCATAGCTAAAGATAGAAAACAACTAAGAACAGCAGATAAAAATTACTTAGTGATAAAGCAAACAAGCACACACGAGAATATTCACCCCACGCTATGACTCCCGCAAGCGGCAGAAAAAAGGTCTTGATAACCCACAAGTATAGGGGATCGCTACAGTTTTCGTTAAGTAAGAGTGTCGAACCCAACGAGGAGCTAAAGGTAGAACAAATATTTCCTAAAGTTCTATCGACCACTGATACAACTCTATGTACGCTTGACGTTCGCTTTACCTAGAACAAGTATGAAACTAGAAGTACTTTGTAGGAGCGATAGGAAAGGTTTGCAAGATAATAAAGAGCAAGTAAATAAAAACTAGGGGCTGTTTAGATAAAGACACAACTAAAGTAGATAAAGCGAGTGTGGAAAAGTGGTGGTAAGAGTTGTGAAATTGTCCCTAAGCAATTGACTACATTACTAGACCGGTAATCACTATTGCAATTCTATTTGAGGGAGAGGCATAAGCTAACATATCATCCATTACTTGGAATTCTATGCACTTATGATTGGAACTCTAGCAAGCATCCGCAACTACTAAAGATTCATTAAGGTAAAACCCAACCATAGCATTAAAGCATCAAGTCCCTTTTATCCCATACGCAAAACAACCTACTTACTCGGGTTTGTGTTTCACCACTCACGCAACTCACCATAAGCAAATCATAAACATATTGCAAACCCTACAGCGGAACCCCTCACGCTTATGGCGACACCTAAGGGCACCATAGGACAGCACCAATAATAAAACATGCAACTCAAACCAATCATAGCAATTCATCAATCACCGAGAGGACAATAGAAATCTACTCAGACATCATAGGATGGCAACACATCATTGGATAATAATATGAAGCATAAAGCACCATGTTCAAGTAGAGGGTACAGCGGGTTGCGGGAGAGTGGACCTCTGAATATAGAAGGGGCAAGGTGATGGAGATGTTGGCGAAGATGACGGCGGTGTTGGTGAAGATCGCGGTGATGATGATGGCCCCCGGCGGCGCTCCGGCGCCACCGAAAGCAAGGGGGAGAGAGGCCCCCTTCTTCTTCTTCTTCCTTGACCTCCTCCCTAGATGGGAGAAGGGTTTCCCCTCTGGTCCTTGGCTCCCATGGCTTGGGAGGGGCGAGAGCCCCTCCGAGATTGGATCTATCTCTCCGTTTCTGTGTTCTCTCCGGCTCTGTTTCATTGTTTCGTGTACATATGGAGATCCGTAACTCCGATTGGCCTGAAACCTTCACCCAGATCGTTTTCCAAAAATTAGCTTTCTTGCGGCCAAAGAAGGGCATCAATCGCTTTACGGGTGGCCCATGAGATAGGGGGCACGCCCCCCTGGAGGGGTGGCGTGGGCCACTCTCGTGGCCACCTCGGGCACCGTTTCGCGTTGATTCTTCCTCCCAAAAATCACAAATATTCCAAAAAAATATCCGTCCGTTTTTATCCCATTTGGATTCCGTTTGATATTGGGTTTATGCAAAACATAAAACATGCAAGACAGGAACTGGCACTGGGCACTGGATCAATATGTTAGTCCCAAAAAATAGTATAAAAATTTGCCAAAAGTATATAAAAGTTGTAGAATATTGGCATGGAACAATAAAAAATTATAGATACGACGGAGACATATCAGGGGACGCCGGGAGGGAGCCAGGAGCAAGGACCCTCCCCGCGGCGCGCGACGCCTGGCGACACCCGGAGGTAGGCCCTCTGCGGGGGAGGCCTCGACAACCCTTCCCCCGGCAGAGGACCTGTGGTCGCCAGGGGCACCGCTGGCGTCCTCTTTCCCTCATTCGTGTCGTCCCGGCGACCGGTCGGCTCAAAGGAGGTCAAGGGTGGCGCAAGGCGGGGCCCTCGTCTGGTGATATGAAGCAAGGCTAGTACCTGTGAAGAAGGCCCAGTGCCTGTGAAGCTCGCCGCTCGTGACACTCTTATGTAATAATGAGTTGGGGCTGTACATGCCCCGGAGTCTCAGGGGTGCCGACCTCAGGCCCTGGGGCTCCCTCCCACGCCTAGTGGTAGCACTTAGCTCCGCGCTGGTGAGAAGACTTGAAGACCAGAAGACTAGACTAGGTGCCGGACGGGGCCTTTTGCGTTGGATCTCTTTCTCTGTAGCTTTGCTTTCTAGATCTGGACTTGAGTTGAAGTTGAGTTTTTATTCATGCACGCGGGGGGAGCCTTTTTCTCGTTCGAGCAATTTCTTGCCTTCTGAACCTCGTTTTGTCCAGGACTCATGTCCGTCGCTTTCCCCTCACGAGCTCCTCGCGAGCGGGGCAGCGCGAAGCACGCACGCCAAGTGCGCGCTAGCACTACAACTGGTGCTCACCTCTAGTGGGGCCCCTTCTGACGGGGCGACGAGCTCCGCAGGGTTCTCAGAAACTCGACGCGTCGCGACCCAACTTAAAGCTGACACTGACTAAGGTAAACCACGACAGAGAACTCGCACCCAGATTCACGAGCTCACGAGGACACAAACTCGCATCGCATAGGAAAGTAAAAACTGCAGTTTTCTTACATGAGGGGCTCCCCCTCCCAAAATGCTCTTACAAGTTTTCCAAGGGCCATGCCCGAGCTTCGTGTGCAGGATGAAACGACAGGAGAACATGGGATCAGCCAGAAATGTCGCATGCTACATCACCCGCGGAGGCGTCACTCGTGTCATCATCGTCTTCATCAGCAACGTCGCCACCGCCGGCGACGCCCCCGACGCCGTCGTCTACCACGTCGCCTTCGTCTGCGGCGACCACCACCCCGTCATCTTCCGAAGTGAAGGCCCTGACCAACGCGTCCACGTTGTCTTCAACCCAACACGCCAGGTCATCACGGACGACCGTTGGAATGAGGGCGATGGCGGCGTCGAAATCAAAGTTGGGGTCGGCATTCAGAAGGTGGATGAAGACACGGGAGAAAGCGTGCTCAAGCAGGCCACGCCCCCTTTCCTCCACAAGCTGGCGAGCTCTGGCAGATCGAGCCTCCAAACGTGTCACAACCTCAGTGAAGAAGATCAGATGGCTGGCATAGTCATTCGAGTGAGGGGCCGGCACCTCCACGTCGCAAATATGGCCTAGGGCGGTGTTGGCCCTGTTCCGAAGATCCTAAAGCATAGGAGAATGCTCACGCCCCAGTGTTCGTCATTGGAGCACTTCCTCCGTGTTCTGTCGTGCAACAGCCTTAGCGTCATCAACCCGCCTACGAAGGGAACTGAGGGAGTCCTGGATTAGGGCGTCTCCGGATAGCCGGACTATATCCTTTGGCCGGACGGTTGGACTATGAAGATACAAGATTGAAGACTTCGTCCCATGTCCAGATGGGACTCTCCTTGGCATGGAAGGCAAGCTTGGCAATACGGATATGTAGATCTCCTCCCTTGCAACCGACTCTGTGTAACCCTAGCCCCCTCCCGTGTCTATATAAACTGGAGGGGTTTAGTCCGTAGGACAACAACAATCATGCCATAGGCTAGCTTCTAGGGTTTTGCCTCTACGATCTCGTGGTAGATCAACTCTTGTAATACTCATATCATCAAGATAAATCAAGCAGGAAGTAGGGTATTACCTCCACCGAGAGGGCCCGAACCTGGGTAAACATCGTGTCCCCCTCCTCCTTTACCATCCACCTTAGACGCACAGTTCGGGACCCCCTACCCGAGATCCACCGGTTTTGACACCGACATTGCTGCTTTCATTGAGAGTTCCACTGTGCCATCATCGTAAGGAAGGATGGCTCGTCTCGTTGTCAGGGACAACATCACCTCTGGGGGAGCCCTGGCTGTAGGCCAAACTCTCCGACTAGGCGGCTTCGTCATGACCGCCCGTTCGGGCGCTGCGTCGATGATGACTTCTCGGGTCATCGAAAACAGCCTCCACATCGGCTCGGAGCTTACCGAGTGGATGAATCCAATGGGGCTCTCCTCTTTGAACGAGCTCTTGGATCGCATCGCCGCTTTGGGAGTCGCTACGGACTATGATCGGATTGGGCTTAAACCCGACCAAAGGGAGATTAACTCTCCGTCGGTCACCCATCAGATAGCGGTGGTGGAGGAGCAATGCGGCGATTCTTCCTCTATCTTGAGGGCAAGTTGTGTCCGAATTCTCGAGCTCTCTGAGCCGGATACCTGTCCATAGGAGGACATCGCCCAAACCCTGAACCTAGAATCAGGCAACAGGCCAGATCCACTGGACAACAAACCGGAGCCCGAACTTTCAAGATCGGAAATCCCTCCGCCCCTGGGTCTCAAACCGGGTCAAGGTCCGGACTTAAATCCACCCACCCACCCATATATAAACGATCTTTCCCACATTAGGCAAGATCCCCAGGAGACAGTACATCACTATTGGGCCAGATTCCTCCTTGTAATGAACAAGGTCAAGGACTGTCGCGAGGAAGACACAATTTCATTCTTTTGCAATAATTGCACGGACAAGAGAATCCTCAACGCCATAAGGCGCCGTGACATAACACGCTTCGCAGACTTGGCGGCCATAGTACGGAAGTACTGTGCGATGGAAAGCGCCTGGAAAACCCAAACAAAATTTTGGGATAATCCGGCTCTGACAAAGCCCCCAGTCCGAATTAAAAGGGTGCACTCTCATAAGTCGCCCGACTCAATTACAAAGAAGCAAAAGCCCACTACAGGGCGTGGAACTGTGTTGGAGGGATGGCTTAACGAGTCCTGCAAAATTCACAGTACAACGGATACCATACCAACACACAACCTTAGAGCATGTTGGGTACTCCGGCAGGTGGCCAAGAGCGGTGAGGATCTCCTCATTCAAAACACCGCAGAGCACCATCTCGTGGATAACAATACAGTATTGACAGTCTTCGAGACCTTCGCCTCAAATAATAGGCGTAAGCGAGCACTTCGCAGCCTTGCCGAAGTCTGCCATGTGGCAGCAATAAATCCATGGAGCGACATGGCTATCACCTTCAATGCCAGTGACGAACCTAAATTCCGAATAGTCCGAGCACCAGCCGCCTTGGTCCTCAGTCCAATTGTGGACGACTTTCGGCTTACTAAACCACTCATGGACGACGGCAACGGATTAAACCTCATTTATGAGGAGACTCTTCAGAAAATGGAAATAGCAGAAACCACATTGAGCAAAGCAACACGACCTTCAAAGGAATCATCCCCAGTCGGGAGGCACGTTGCGCTGGGAAAATCACACTAGATGTGGTATTCGGCACTCCAGAGAATTACAGGTCCGAAGAAATTACATTCCAAGTGGCCCCGTTCAGTAGCGGATACCACGCCCTTCTAGGGCGGGAGGCATTCATGATCTTCCAAGCCATACCCCATTACGGGTACATGAAGCTCAAAATGCCCGGGCCCAATGGAATCATCACTCTAGCTAGTGATCCGGACACAACACTCCGCGCCGAAAACAAAACAGCCGCACTGGCCCTCGAGGCGTTATCCGAAGCCCTCGCGGCGGAGGAATTAACTGCGCTGCGCTCCACAGTGGACAGGGACGACGTGATACTCGACAAAAGATCCAAGTCCACCTCTTTTAAACCAGCCGATGAAATAGTCAAATTCCAAGTCCACCCAATGGACTTTGCAAAAACAGCATCCATCGGGGCACGGTTAAACCTCGCTGTAGACGCCACACTACGGGAGTTCCTGCGCGAGAATTGGGACATATTCGCCTGGCATCCTTTAGACATGCTGATACGTCTCCAACGTATCTATAATTTTTGATTGCTCCATGCTATATTATATACTGTTTTGGACCATATTGGGCTTTATTTTCCACTTTTGTATTATTTTTGGGACTAACACCTATTAACCGGAGGCCCATCCCAGAATTGCTAGTTTTTTTTTTCCTATTTCAGAGTTTCGAAGAAACAAAATATCAAACGGAGTCCAAACAGAATGAAACCTTCGGGAACGTGATTTTCTCACCGAATATGACCCAGGAGACTTGGACCGTAAGCCAAGGAAGCTTCGAGGTGGGCACGAGGTAGGGGGCACGCCCTCCCCCCCAGGCACGCCCCCACCCTCGTGGGGCCCACGAAGCTCCACCGACGTACTTCTTCCTCCTATATATACCTACGTACCCCCAAACGATCAGATACAGAGCCAAAAACCTAATTCCACCGCCACAACTTTCTGTATCCATGAGATCCCATCTTGGGGCCTGTTCCGGAGCTCCGCCGGAAGGGGAATCCACCACGGAGGGCTTCTACATCATCACCATAGCCTCTCCGACGAAGTGTGAGTAGTTTACTTCAGACCTTCGGGTCCATAGTTAGTAGCTAGATGGCTTATTCTCTCTTTTTGGATCTCCATACAATGTTCTCCCCCTCTCTCGTGGAGATATATTCGATGTAATCTTCTTTTTGCGGTGTGTTTGTTGAGACCGATGAATTGTGGGTTTATGATCAAGATTATTTATGAACAATATTTGAATCTTCTCTGAATTCTTTTATGTATGATTGGTTATCTTTGCAAGTCTCTTCGAATTATCAGTTTGGTTTGGCCTACTAGATTGGTTTTTCTTGCAATGGGATAAGTGCTTAGCTTTGGGTTCAATCTTGCGGTGTCCTTTCCCAGTGACAGTAGGGGCAGCATGGCACGTATTGCATTGTTGCCATCGAGGATAACAAGATGGGTTTTTTTATCATATTGCTTGAATTTATCCCTCTACATCATGTCATCTTGCTTAAGGCGTTACTCTGTTTTCTTGAACTTAATACTCTAGATGCATCTTTGGATAGCGGTCGATGAGTGGAGTAATAGTAGTAGATGCAGGCAGGAGTCGGTCTACTTGTCTCGGACGTGATGCCTATATACATGATCATACCTAGATATTCTCATAACTATGCTCAATTCTGTCAATTGCTCAACAGTAATTCGTTCACCCACCGTAAAATACTTATGATCTTGAGAGAAGCCACTAGTGAAATCTATGGCCCCCGGGTCTATCTTCATCATATTAATCTTCCATCACTTTATTATTGCTTTGATTTTTTACTTTACCTTTTTATTTTACTTTGCATCTTTATACCAAAAATATTATCTATCATCTCTATCAGATCTCACTCTCGTAAGTGACCGTGAAGGGATTGACAACCCCTATTCGCGTTGGTTGTGAGGAGTTATTTTCTTTGTGTAGGTACGCGGGACTCACGCGTAGCCTCTACTGGATTGATACCTTGGTTCTCAAAAACTGAGGGAAATACTTACGCTACTGTGTTGCATCACCTTTCCTCTTCAAGGAGATCCAACGCAAGCTCAAGAGGTAGCACATGCCAGGAATCCCACGCAGGCTGGTCGAGCATAGCCTTAACATTTTAAAAGGATTCAAGCCGGTCAAGCAGGCTCTTCGGTGTTTCTCCGAACCTAAGCGACAAGCCATGGGAGAGGAGCTAGCCAAGTTACTGGAGGCCGGATTCATTAGAGAAATAAAACATCCGGACTGGCTGGCAAACCTGGTGATGGTACCAAAGAAGGATAAATCCTGGCGCCTGTGTGTTGATTTCAAGGACCTTAACAAGGCTTGCCCCAAGGATCCCTTCCCCCTCCCCCCGCATCGATCAAATTATCAACGCTACTGCGGACACGACTCACTGTGTTTCCTCGACGCATACTCGGCTACCACCAAATTAAGATGGCGGAGTCTGATCAAGCCGCAACGGCATTTATCACTCCCTACGGCCCCTTCTGTTTCAACACAATGCCCTTCAGGCTCAAAAACGCCGGCACGACGTATCAGCGCATGATTCAGACATGTCTGGAAAAACAGATCGGCAAAACAATGGAGACATACGTAGACGATGTGGTCGTTAAAACCAGACACGTCGAATCCTTAATAGAAGACTTGAGGCTCACGTTCGACAATCTCTGAACATACGACATCAAACTCAATCCGAAAAAAATGTGTTTTCGGCGTTCCCGCCGGAAAACTCCTGGGTATTACCGCCTAAATTTCGAGCTCTGTCACAGTTGGCTATCCCAACTGACCTCAAGCAAATCCAGAAGTTAACTGGATGCATGGCGGCATTAAGCCGCTTTATCTCCCGATTAGGAGAAAAGGCATTACCCCTTTATCGCCTTCTTCAGCGCACCGAACACTTTGAGTGGACGGACGTGGCCACGGCCGGATTGGAAGAAATAAAAGCCATCTTGGCCACCAAGCCAATCTTGGCTGCGCCAAGTGTTGGCGAACCAATGCTGTTATATATAGCGGCAACGCACCAAGTTGTAAGCGCAGTGCTCATCATCGAACGCGAGACGGACGGACATAAATTCCCACTTCAAAAGTCGGTATATTATGTATCCACTGTCCTCACTCCATGCAAATCACGGTACCCACATTATCAAAAGATAGCATACGCGGTATTTATGGCATCCCTGAAACTACGATACTACTTTCAAGACTGTTCAATCACGGTGGCCTCGGAAGTACCACTCAACGACAAAATAAACAACCGCGATGCCACGAGACGGATTGCCAAATGGGCCATCGAGCTCCTCCCATTCGACATAACATATAGACCTCGGCGAGCCATTAAGTCGCAAGTACTGGCCGATTTTGTCGCTGAATGGACAGAAGCCGAACTCCCTAAAGAGTACGGCGCGTACTCCAAGTGGATCATGCACTTCGACAGCTCCAAAATGCTGGCTGGTCTGGGGGCTGGCGTCGTCCTGACGTCCCCCACTGGAGATATAGTCCAATACATACTCCGAATACTATACACAGACTCCAACAACGCAGCCGAATACGAGGCCCTGTTACATGGTCTACGGATGGCAGTTTCCATGGGCATTCAATGCCTGGAGGTGCATGGGGATTCGAACCTCGTGATATCTCAAATAAATGGAGACTTCGACGCCAAGGATCCGAAAATGGTGGCTTATCGCAACGCCGTCCTCAAAATGTCAACTCGGTTCGAGGGGCTTGAATTCCACCATGTGGCTCAGGAAAACAATCAGGCGGCGGATATCCTCGCCCATATCGGCGCTAAGCGCGACCCTGTCCCACCTAACATCTTCTTGGAAAGGCTGTTTAAACCATCCGTGGTATGTGAAGGGGACACCGGTAACAATAGTCCGGACCCGGCCACAACACCAGATATTGAACACTAACACAATCGGAGGCTCTGCCACCGAAATAACACCTTCAGCCCCGTGATAATGGCCATCATCGCCCCATGGACAGAACCATTCCTGGCCTACCTAACCAGGCAAGAACTACCCGAGGACCAAAATGAGGCACGCTGCATAGTGCGGCGATCTAAAGCCTACAAGGTCCACGAGGGAGAGCTGTATAAGAAAAGCACTACCGGAGTCCTTCAAAGGTGCATCTCCGAAGATGAAGGGCGGAAGCTTTTGACAGAAATCCACGCTAGACTCGGTGGCCACCACGCTGCAGCCTGGGCCCTTGTAAGCAAGTCCTTCCGTACAGGTTTCTATTGGCCGACGGCCCGGGCAGATGCACAGGATCTGGTCCAACGTTGCGTCGGTTGCCAGCTTTTTGCAAACCAAAGGCATATGCCACCTACCGCTCTCCAAACAATCCCCATTACTTGGCCCTTTGCAGTCTGGGGGCTTGATATGGTCGAGCCCCTCAAAGGGGGAACCCATAAGAAAAAAATACTTACTGGTCATGGTGGATAAATTCACCAAATGGATAGAAGCCAAACCCGTTAAAACGGCTGAATCCAGACCGGTGATAGACTTCATATCTGGGGTTGTACACTGTTATGGCATCCCCCACAACATCATCACTGACAATGGCACGAACTTTACAGCCGACGAGGTGAAACTTTGGTGCAGCAACATGGGCATCAAGCTCGATTATGCTTCTGTCTATCACCCGCAAATCAACGGTCAAGTCGAGCGAGCAAATGGTCTTATCATGAGCGGCATCAAACCCAGATTAGTGCGGTCCTTAAAGGAGTCAAACACGCACTGGGTAGAGGAGCTCGACTCCGTACTATGGGGGCTGCGGACCACGCCGAACCGCACTACCGGATACACACCATTTTTCATGGTGTACGGCGGAGAGGCGGTTCTGCCCTGCGACATAATTCATGACTCACCTCGAGTGCGCATGTATGAAGAAAAAGAGGCCGAGCTCGATCGGTGGGACAGTTTGGACGCCCTGGAGGAGGAGCATGACGTGGCAAAAGCCCGTTCCGCATTTTATCAGCAACAGGCTCGAAGGTATCAAAGAAGAGAAGTACGGGCCAAAACCTATAACGTTGGCGAGAGAAGTAAAATAACAAGCTCAAGCCCAAATGGGAAGGTCCCTTCATTATTGACCAGGTTCTGGCCGGTGGAGCATACCGTCTGCGGGATGCATCGAACAATCGACTCGAGCCAAACCCATGGAACGCAGCCACACTCCGAAGATTATACGCCTAGTGCCGGACTCTATGTTCGTCTCCTTACCCCCGTCCATTTTTTGCATATCCGTTATCTATCTTTTCTCTCTTTCTTTCTTCTTTTTCCTTCTCCTCAAGGCCTTAAAAGGCTAACTTGTGTCTTGACTACACAATCGTGACGCGCTAACCACGCTCATTATACCTGGGGGCTTCTTATACAGAAGCTTGATATAACTATTCTCTGGGCTTTATGCCCCGCACATGTGTTATTCTTCCACATGTACCTTTTTTCGCCATTATATGCATCGATATGACTTCAGTTTTGGCCAAGCTGGGTTGCCTGGCTCCTGTGTTTATGCCCTACGTTCCCGTTAATTCGGCTAGGGAAGGGGAGCACCTCTGCGATTATTCTTGCTGGTCAGCCGAATGTGTACCTCAGACTGGGTGAAGCCAAAAGCTAGCGTTCTTAAGGGAATATTCGGTCGGTGAACAAAAGATGACTTTTTTATTTTTTATACATGCCCCCAGATGTTTATAGCCCGCGTCTTTTTTCACAGTTCGGACATGCACATTAGGGCATGCGTACCCAGGGAAAGGAACCCTTAACGAAACTATTCTCCCTAGAAGATGTTTCTTACTATACATGTAATATAACATAGCTAGTTGGGTACTTGTCTGTTCAAGCACTTATGACCCCTACGCCTGGTTTCCACGCATACCCCAGTTTTTACATAACCAAGCGGGTATTCGGATACACTCCGAACTATCAGGTCCAGAGGTCAAAGCGAAAAGGTCCGCCATGACAAATGATTTACATTCCGGCTAGGGACATTATATATGTCACTTAAATTACACAGTCACTTAGACTAGCTAAATTCTTCTTCTATACCATCCAACAGGCTGTCTAGCCTACAATCCTGTTGAGAATACTTTGCGGCTAATTCTACTTGGTCATACACCAAACTGACGGGGATCTCTTTCCCATCGGGCCCCACAGGTCCGACCTCGGCCATGTGGTTTGGGTCAGCTTTGGTATACCGCGTCTTCACCATGGCCCAGGCTTCCCTTGCACCTTGTCGGCAGGCTGATATCTTCCATAATCAGAAGCGCCGCTGCGCTCCCTTGAGCTTCTCTAGAAGCTCCCCCATGCCTCCTAGCGGGGAGGCGGATGGCCACAAGGCTTGGGCAATGCCCTGCATCACCTACCGAACTTGTTCGTGCAGTTGTGAGAGCTCTGGTAGAAGATCACCCGCAGACCCGGGCATCTCCTCCGTGGGACGACCCGTCAGCATACCTGCAGACATAACTCTGTTAGCCGGCTTCTTCGCCGAACACTTTCAAAAGTTCATTCAAGCACTTACTGAAAATGTTGCGTCGAAGCCGCTTATTCTCCTTCACGGAGTCCCCAAGCTGGGCTCGAACATCTTTCAGTTCCATGCCCAGCTGGATATTGGCATCTTGGAGATCATTTTTCTCCTGAATGACCCGCGTAAGCACGCGCTCGCCAGCATTTAGCCGTCGATTAGCACGTTGCGCATCCCCTTGCACGGCCTCCGGATTCATCTGCAAAATCTATTGTTAGATTTGCATGCATGCCGCACATTATCTGGTACCTGTCATTCTTTACAATGGAAATCAGTGTTACCAGAGGGGGCCTTCTTGGACTCCTTCAATGCGGCAACTGCGGCCCGTAGTTGGGCTTTGCACTCTTCCAGCTCTTGAGACAATTGGGTATTCTTCTCTGTAAGAACCTACACAAATAATGATCCTTAAATCAATTGTGTCAACTGTTTCAAGTCTCAGGTGCTACTGATACATACAATCATCAGATTTTCTTACCCGTATATCCTTTACATACTGGTCCGTGGCTCTGGCAAGACCATTTTGAGCAGCACAGATGTACGCGTCTCCTGAGTTGAAGGCATCAAACGCCTCTTGGGAGAAACAAGCGTCAGGGAGTACGGCCCGGCGACGCCTGTGATTCATGGCACTCTCCACTTCGAAATTTGTAGCGGATATTTTATCCACATCCTCTGTAGGAGGAGCATCTGGCATTTGCCCCGTGTTAGCTTCCGCCTCTGTTTCCGGCCCTGGAGCCCGACTGGTGGAGGCGTGATCGGCAACCTCTCCGGATATAGTCCGGCGAGCGTTTTTCCTACTAGGAAACATGGGTGTTATTATATTTTAAAAGACAACAACTACGGAGCGAGGTTTTGTATCATACCTCTACGCTGGCGTCTCAGTCTGGACGGCCTTCCTTTTTAGCCTACCTGGCTTCAGTGCCCCTTGTTGGCGAGTCACTGCGGGTTCGGCATGGCGTCCCAAGGGCCTTCCCTGCAAGAGACCATATGTGTGCGGTAGGTGAAGTGCGTAAAAGGGGATCCTTCTCGGAAGTTGGGATTCCAGTTTTTCTTACATGCGATGCAAGGAGTAGCCCCGGATAGTCGGCTATGATGGCCACCATGGCATCATCGCAGCTTGATTAATAGAATGTCCTGTCGATCAGCTCCACAAATATGTCTGGATCCTCTTCAAGTCTGGGATCGAGGGCCCGGTCAGGGTCCTCGGGTTGTGGAGGTGGGCTGTTGACCTCCCTTACAGCTTTTCGCACTTCCTGCCATGAAACGGCAAGGTGAGTACTTATGACGAAGAATGCGGGAAGGCTAGGAGTAAAAAGTAACATCTCACCCAGCTTGGAGGGTTGTACATGGAGTATCCATCCCGTGGCTTAATGCGGATGAACTCCTGTTCCTCTCCCTTGTACAAATCGGACAGAATTTTTGCTAGAGTAGCAACTGAGTCCGGTCCCTTACGCCCGCAGCGGGAGGCATCATCTTCCCTGTTAAAGTGCCACATGGGGTGCCCTCGATATTTAAGTGGTTGTACTCCCCGCATCATACATATTGACATAACCTCGGTTATTGTCAATCCTAATTGAGCCAGTACTTTTATCCGGCCCATCAGGTAAAGGACTTCTCCGTTATCTTCCTCCCGAGAGCTCCGAGGGCGCCAGCTTCGGCGTTTCTTCAAAGGGGCATTGTCGAACTCGAGAATACCCATCCGAATAGGATCTGGAAGGGGAACGTCCTCCATGTAAAGCCACTCCAAAGGCCAGTCTTTGGACGTCTTCTTCGGGGTGCCGGACAGGTATCCGGTCCCGGCGATGCGCCATATTTCGGCTCCGCCCACTTGATATATTGACCCCTTACGTATACGGGCACAAGGCGAATAGCCTCTTCCACATTTCGAAATGAGCTTCGCAACCCGTAAACAGCTCACAAAGGGCAACATAACCAGCGATGTGTAATATGGAAGCAGGGTTGAGATTATGCAACTGGAGGCCATATAACTCCAGGAGCTTGCGGAGGAATGAATGGATTGGAAATCCAATTCCCCTTAGTAAATAAGGGACAAGGCATACCCGCTCCTCCTTGGAGGGATTGGGAAAGCTCTCCACTTCCTCCCCGCCATTATAGGTGGCGACCAGCTCGAATCGGGACCATATCTGTTGGGGAGAAATCCACAGGTGCGTAACTCTACTAATTGGCTGTGCGGGATGGAACACTTCTTCCAATCACCGAGCTTAGGGCTACGAGAGCGAGAGGAGGAGCTGTGATGGCCGGCCATGTTGGAATGGATTTTTTTCGAGCGCGCTCCGATGGATACTCGCCGTGGGAGGATGGTGTGATCTGGATCTACGAATCCCCGTCTCTTCAATAGACAGTTTACTCGCATGGCTAGGGTGGAAAATGTAAAAATGCCCTGGCTTCACGCATTCGCTCGACACATGTGACACCCCAAAATTTTAACCTTGTTTATTTAATTAAAATTTTGCCAGGAAATTAAATTTTTATTTTTCTGGATTTATTCTTGATTTCAGAGCCTCTCTTTTCCCCTAAGTTGTGGAGTTTTCACCCCTAGTAAAAACTTTTCAAATATGTTATTGGACTTGTTTATCCTCTCAAGAAAAATCCTTTCTTTTCATCAGAGGAATTAATTATATAATAATCTCCATGATCTTTATTTTCTTGAAAATTGGTTTCCCATGGTTTTATGGTCCTTTTTGAACTACAGCCCTTTTAAAATTCTTTCAAAAATTCCACAAAAATTTGGGGATGTCCTGTGATGTCACCAAACCACTTTTATGCGAAAAGATATTCCATTCCTGAAATATTTTGAGCTCTACACCCAATTTTCTTCTCTGGTCCAGTGGGTAATTTTGCACTACAACCTATTTAAATACTTCTTTCTAGCCTCCACCAAAATTATGAGATGTTAGTAGTAGCATATGATTCAACTTTATGCAAAAACCCAGTAATGTTCTTTGAAAGATTTGAGTGAATCATCCTCATCTTCATTCTGGTCCAACATGATGGTTTGTACAGCATCCATTTTATTGCTTGCTCTTTGGCCCTTGATTCTTTCCCCTGCTTGTAGACCACCCTACAAAACCCTTAAGTCCAGGAGCATGCAACCATTGGAATACTTTTGGTTCATGTGATGATGCCATTTACCTCCTGTCCAGAACTGAGGTTTTGCAAAACTTGCACTAACAAGTTTCTTCTTTTGACAAACTAACCTCACCACCCTCTTGTCCATCCATACAGACACTGATCTAGAGAATTTGGCCACCCCAAGTAGAGCCCAGGTGCATGTGGCATTTTGTCAAACACCTCGAGTGCATGGACAGATTTGGCATGAGTTTTGGTTTGCATTGTGGACCTGATCCTCTGACCCAACAGGCATGTCGACTAGCATCCCAGCTACCCCTAGACTAGACCTGCTAATCCCGGCTCCAACCAAGCCGCCCTAGCAGGCCATGGCATTTCGTCGAGCAGATGGTGGGCGTGCACTGGGCGCGCCCAGAGAGCGCCAACTGCAGCCGCGCACCCGAGCCGGCGCGTTGCCCCCTGGTTTGCCACCGCTCTGCAGAGCCGCGCCACACGCTCCCCTCCTCACCGCAACGCGCCAAGAAGACCCTCGCCACGTCTCCGGCAAGCCAAGGACTAGCCGCCACGGCCGCCCGACAGCCCTGCTCAGGTCGGCGCCGCCCGAGCCTTCCCCGCTCGCCACCTGCCCCCTGGAGCTTCGCAAGCTTATCCGCAAGTCGTCCTCTAGCGCTCGTCGCTACCACGACACCCTAGCTACAGCGAGGCGGTTCACCGACAAGATTATCCGCGGCCATGGGAACCGACCTCGCCGAGCTATATAAAGCCCTCTCGATCCTGCCTAGGCTCATCAGCAGCCTCACTCGAGCCGTAGGAAGCCTCCCCCCTCCCCAGTTGGCCAGGGGCCACTCTCTTCCCCAACTCCGGCAGGGTCGGCCGCCACCTCGCTCCGGAAAAATACAGCCAATGCCAAAGCCCCAGACCCCTCTTGTGCTTCCATCCTCCTCCCCATGACCCTACGGAGCCGCCCAACATCTCAGAACCGCTCGGGAACCACCATGGCCGGAATTCCCAAATCCACCGAAGCCTCCCCTCCGCCACGGAGCTCGCCGCCGGAGACCCTACGACCACCGGGAGGACCGCCCCGGTCTTGCGGATCCATCCCGACCCTCTGGAGCCCGCGGGGAGCCGCCGTTAGCCGGCGTTGATCGTCGTTGCCTCGCCGCCGTTTGGGCAGAGGAAGAGGAGGGAGAGATGGACTGGTCAAACCTGACCAGTGGGGCCCCCTGGACCCACTGTCAGAGACCCAGCCCCGCCTCCACGTGTTTAAGTGGAAGCACAAAATCTCGAGTACGTCTCCCCTTTTGGAAGACGTATTCTGCCCGAAACGTTTTCTTTTCTGTTTTATTTTAAAAACAGATTTTTGACCAAATCTTTGACTGGCTATAACTTTTTAAATATTACTCCAAATGAGTTGATTCTTTTTCCTACATCTCTCAAATTCTGTCTAGTTTATTTTAAGATTTATTTGAAAAAAATTCAAACAACTTTTTTGTGCTGTTTTGAAATTGTGTGTTAATTCCAATATTTTCAAAATAGGATTTTGGAGAGAGGAGAAAACTTTCAAAAGTTTTGGAGAGCACCCCACCTCTCCACACCTTGAAGGCAAGCATCCTGAACCATGGCATAATATTTTTGGCGTGTTAGTTGACGCGGTTATAACACCACCTTGCATCGGAAAAGCTCGTTATTTTATGTGGTGATGTGATCTTTTGCATGAAGGCATATTTGTGATTTTCCTTGCTGTTGGAAATGAATATACTTGTGATGGTAATCATCCTCATGTGCCTTACATGCATGCCGAAAAGGAATCCGGGAAGGCCTCTGCCTTGGGTAGGCGTGAGCTTGTCGCCGGTCTCCGTTGGGACGGTTATGTCCGGTATGGCATAGTAAGATATAATGAGCGGTGATCCTGTTGATTGAAATATATTTGTTATGCTAATCATGCAGGGAATGCTTAAACCTCCTGAGTCGACCATAGATCGAGTCTTGTTCCAAAGAACCCCGTACTTGTTTCGTACTACCACTTGTCCCCGCCATACGTGGGTACGGTTCGAGAAGTTGTCAACCCCTTTCCTAGCACATTGCATAGAGAGGCCATGATGGAAGATACCGGAGGCATCCGGTAGGCATGCCATCGACTGGGGCATGGGTATTTCGGTTGTAGCCAAGGGGTAGCTCTAGTTTCTTGGCTGTATAAATTTTGTGATCCCATGCTACGTCGAGGTTGTAGCCTCCCACTTAGAGTTTTGCTTGACAGGTGTCGTGGGTGATTCCGCATAATCGTGAGTTAAGCTGGTGTGTGCAAGTCAGGCGTGTTTTTGACTAAAAGACCGTAGACGGAATTAGTCCCGATGGACTAAAGAAATCCATTACTCGTGGGTAAAGATTACACCCTCTGCAGAGATATTAAACCTATTCGAATAGCCATGTTCATGGTTAAGGACTACTGATGCAGGTCAGGTCAAGTGTCGGTCTTAGTGTCGGTCTTCGGAGGAGAAACTGCTAAACCAGAACATGGATCATGATTTGTGACTTGTGTTGATTATGATGATTATGATTATTTTTATCATGGACTAACTATTGCCGTTACTTGATTTATTGAGTATCCCTGGGACGGTTCTACCTCCTGGATATTCACTATGAATGTATTTGCTTCATAAGCCCTTTATGTGGTGTCGCTCAGACGCCCGACTGTGGCATTACTTGTTATTTATTTCCCTTATAAGCCCTTTATGTGGTGTCGCTCAGACGCCCGACTGTGGCATTACTTGTTATTTATTTCCCTTATAAGCCCTTTATGTGGTGTCGCTCAGACGCCTGACTGTGGCATTACTTGTTATTTATTTTCCTTATAAGCCCTTTATGTGGTGTCGCTCGACGCTCAATCGTGGCATTACTTGTTATTTATTTCCTTATAAGCCCTTTATGTGGTGTCGCACAGACGCCCGACTGTAGCATTGCTTGTTATTTATTTCCTTATAAGCCCTTTATGTGGTGTCGCAGACGCCCGATCGTGGCATTACTTGTTATTTATTTCCCTTATAAGCCCTTTTGTATGGCGCTCAGACGCCCGACTGAGGCATGCTTGTTATTTACCATCATTTCGAGACGTCGCTTGAGACATCAGAATGGTGCATTTTATTTCCTCCTCTGTTATTTCATATTCTTGTTACATATAAATAACATGTTTGCATGCATCAGAGATTTTATTTTATGACTGACCATGTGATCATAGAATATTTCCATGCATGATTATCATTTATATTATACCTGTGTTCATAATGTTTGCGAGTACATTCAAAGTACTCACTGGCTTGTCCCTAGCTATTGTCTTTGCCAGAGTTCTTGCATGGAGAGGGGCGTTGCGATGACCGCCCCGGAACCTAAGTAACGGAGACCGCAGCCTCGCGAAGATAGGAGTTATCCTGGTCAGCTGTTCCTGTGGGAAATGGAGTCCCATAGACACTGATGATCCACAAATCGCTTCCGCCATCAACCACTAGAAACCATTTGTTGTACTCCTGTGCCGTAATGGTCTTGTACTACATATATTTTGTAGTTTGCTGGAGTTTCAGTATCAAGTTGGTGCCTCATCATTCTTGAGTAATCACAGGGGCTGGTGAGGACAACGGCCAATTCTGAAATTAATACCCGGAAAACCGGTCGCCACAAACTTGGTATCAGAGCCAGGCTGACCATTGGCTAATCCTATCTTAGCCAGGTCGAAAAACCTAGGAAAACCAACCCACCAGACCCTAACCAAAACCCCAGCCAAGCTTCTCGTGCATGATAGCCACGCAGTGACCCCAACACTATTTGGCAGTCGGTGCCCAACCTATCATCCTAGCCTGTCGATCACACGCCAGTGACCGACGCCTATAATGTCTCATTCGCAAGTGTGCGAAGGAAGACTTCGTCCCCTTTTTCTATCAAAAGGGCACGCTCGCCTCAACCCAGCACAGCACAACCTCTACCCCAGACCAAGCCATAATGCCTGGCCCCGTCGTGCACAATGAGACCACAGCAACCAACCTTGGAGGTTTTGTGACCATACTCGCAAACCTCACCCGTCGTGCCTATGCGTTAGAAGAACCTCCAGAATATGTTGTGTACCAAGGGTCCATGAGCGGCGAGAGCCGTCAATTCTGGGCCACGGTGCATGTCTATGGTAGGGGTCTATCGCCAGAACGCCCCTACAGGTTCACCGGAAGGACAACTTCCTTTGAGCCACAAGCCATCCAACTAGCTGCTCGAGAAGCTATAGTTCAACTCCGGCATTTGTCGCCCAGAGTTAACTGTCGCTCGTTCTACTACTACCCCAGCCGTGACGGATATGGTAGACCACCCCAAGGTATCAACGGAGATCACGAGACGGATCCTGCTTTATTGCATCTGGTGCGCTATGTAAGTATGCTAGAGGATTTGTTCGATCAAATCACCCTTGATCTGATCGCAGCTCGTGGCGAACTGATCCGCCGAGCCCCAACTAGAAGAGAAGATGAGCCCGACGCCGACAACCCCGTCGTACTGTTTGGACAACCGATCGAGACCTTGAGGTCAGCCCGACCATCAACCAAAATACCTTGATGACCCCGAAGTGCTTCACGCCTTTTTGGGAACACACTCGGTGATTGTGGCCAACAATCCCCGTGATGGTCATCATAGCTACCCCGACCATGCAGTCCCTCAATCCCCTCCAGCTAATCCTGACGGTGAGAACCGTGGAGAAACCCCGACGTCTGCAAGGCAAGCCTGCTTAGATATTAACGAGGTAGACTGAGTCACCCGAGCAGTACCGAGTCTTAGTAGGTCCTCGCCTTGTAACTGTGTGATCCTCAGACGCCGTAATTAAATACTGTTTGCCTGTGCACCCCTAATTTTGTTATAGCCATGCATGAGTTTGTTGATGTGCGATTGCATTTTTAATCCCAAGCGTAGCTGCCAAAGACCAACCTCGACGACGCAAGTTTGTGCTATGATAAACCTTTTTGGTTTCAGCTAACAGGAATGATATTTTTAGAACAACCCTTAACAAATCTCGAGGACGAGATTTTTTCTTAAGGGGGGTAGTGTTGTGACACCCAAAATTTTAACCTTGTTTATTTAATTAAAATTTTGCCAGGAAATTAAATTTTAATTTTTCTGGATTTATTCTTGATTCCAGAGCCTCTCTTTTCCCCTAAGTTGTGGAGTTTTCACCCCTATTAAAAACTTTTCAAATATGTTATTGGACTTGTTTATCCTCTCAAGAAAAATCCTTTCTTTTCATCAAAGGAATTAATTATATAATAATCTCCATGATCTTTATTTTCTTGAAAATTGGTTTCCCATGGTTTTATGGTCCTTTTTGAACTACAACCCTTTTAAAATTCTTTCAAAAATTCCATAAAAATTTGGGGATGTCCTGTGATGTCACCAAACCACTTTTATGAAAAAAGATATTTCATTCCTGAAATATTTTGAGCTCTACACCCAATTTTCTTCTCTGGTCCAGTGGGCAATTTTGCACTACAACCTATTTAAATACTTCTTTCTAGCCTCCACCAAAATTATGGGATGTTAGTAGTAGCATATGATTCAACTTTATGCAAAAACCCAGTAATGTTCTTTGAAAGATTTGAGTTAATCATCCTCATCTTCATTCTGGTCCAACATGATGGTTTGTACGGCATCCATTTTATTGCTTGCTCTTTGGCCCTTGATTCTTTCCCCTGCTTGTAGACCACCCTACAAAACCCTTAAGTCCAGGAGCATGCAACCATTGGAATACTTTTGGTTCATGTGATGATGCCATTTACCTCCTGTCCAGAACTGAGGTTTTGCAAAACTTGCACCAACAAGTTTCTTCTTTTGACAAACTAACCTCACCACCCTCTTGTCCATCCATAGAGACATTGATCTAGAGAATTTGGCCACCCCAAGTAGAGCCTAGGTGCCTGTGGCATTTTGTCAAACACCTGGAGTGCATGGACAGATTTGGCATGAGTTTTGGTTTGCATTGTGGATCTGATCCTCTGACCCAATAGGCATGTCCACTAGCATCCCAGCTACCCCTAGACTACACCTGCTAATCCCCAGCTCCAACCAAGCTGCCTAGCAGGCCATGGCATTTTGTCGAGCAAATGGTGGGCGTGCACTGAGCGCGCCCAGAGCGCGCCAACTGCAGCCAAGACCCGAGCCGACGCTGTCAGCCGCCTGGTTTGCCACCGCTCTGCAGAGCCGTGCCACACGCTCCCCTCCTCACTGCAACGCGCCAAGCAGACCCTCGCCACGTCTCCGGCAAGCCAAGGACTAGCCGCCACGGCCGCCCGACAACCCTGCTCAGGTCGGCGCCGCCCGAGCCTTCCCCGCTCGCCACCTGCCCCCTAGAGCTTCGCAAGCTTATCCGCAAGTTTTCCTCTAGCACTCGTCGCCGCCACGACACCCTAGCTACAGCGAGGCGGTTCGCCGGCAAGCTTATCCGCGGCCACGGGAACCGACCTCGCCGAGCTATATAAAGCCCTCTCGATCCTGCCTAGGCTCATCAGCAGCCTCACTCGAGCCGTAGGAAGCCTCCCCCTCCCAGTTGGCCGGGGGCCACTCTCTTCCCCAACTCCGGCAGGGTCGGCCGCCACCTCGCTCCGGCAAAATACGGCCAATGCCAAAGCCCCCAGACCCCTCCTGTGCTTCCATCCTCCTCCCCATGACCCTACGGAGCCGCCCAACATCTCAGACCCGCTCGGGAACCACCATGGCCGGAATCCCCAAATCCACTGAAGCCTCCCCTCCGTCGCGGAGCTCGCCGCCGGCGACCCTACGACCACCAGGAGGACCGCCCCGGTCTTGCGGATCCATCCCGACCCTCTGGAGCCCGCGGGGAGCTGCGCCACGGCGTTGATCGCTGCCTCGCCTGCCCGTTCAGGCGAGAGGAAGAGGAGGAGAGATGGACTGGTCAACCTGACCAGTGGGCCCCCTGGACCCACTGTCGAGAGACCCAGCCCGCCTCCACGTGTTTAAGTGGAAGCATAAAACCCGAGTACGTCTCCCTTTTGGAAGACGATTCTGCCTCAAACGCTTTTCTTCTGTTTTATTTTAAAAGCAGATTTTGACCAAATCTTTGACTGGCTATAACTTTTAAATATTACTCCAAATGAGTTGATTCTTTTTCCTACATCTCTCAAATTCTGTCTAGTTTATTTTAAGATTTATTTGAAAAAATTTCAAACAACTTTTTTTGTGCTGTTTTGAAATTGTGTGTTAATTCCAATATTTTCAAATAGGATTTTGGAGAGAGGAGAAACTTTCAAAAGTTTTGGAGAGCACCCCACCTCTCCACACCTTGAAGGCAAGCATCCTGAACCATGGCATAATATTTTTGGTGTGTTAGTTGACACGGTTATAACACCACCTTGCATCGGAAAAGCTCGTTATTTTATTTGGTGATGTGATCTTTTGCATGAAGGCATATTTTTGATTTTCCTTGCTGTTGGAAATGAATATACTTGTGATGGTAATCATCCTCATGTGCCTTACATGCATGCCGGAAAGGAATCCGGGAAGGCCTCTGCCTTGGGTAGGCGTGAGCTTGTCGCCAGTCTCCGTTGGGACGGTTATGTCCGGTATGGCATAGTAAGATATAATGAGCGGTGATCCTGTTGATTGAAATATATTTGTTATGCTAATCATGCAGGAAATGCTTAAACCTCCTGAGTCGACCATTGATCGAGTCTTGTTCCAGTAACCCCCATACTTGTTTCGTACTACCACTTGTCCCTGCCATACGTGGGGTACGGTTCAGTAAGTTGTCAACCCCTTTCTTAGCACACACCGTACAGAGAGGCCATGATGGAAGATACCGGAGGCATCCGGTAGGCATGCCATCTGACTCGGGGCCATGGGTGTTTCGGTTGTAGCCGAAGGGGTAGCTCCCCTAGTTTGCGCGCGGTATAAATTTTGTGATCCCATGCTACGTCGAGGTTGTAGCCTCCCCACTTAGAGTTTTGCTTGACAGGTGTCGTGGGTGATTCCAGACACCGGTGAGTTAAGCTGGTGTGTGCAAGTCAGGCGTGTTTTTGACTAAAAGACCGTAGACGGAATTAGTCCCGATGGACTAAAGAAATCATTACTCGTGGGTAAAGAGTACACCCTCTGCAGAGATATTAAACCTATTCGAATAGCCGTGTCCATGGTTCAGGACTACAGTCTGGGTCAGGTCAAGTGTCGGTCTTAGTGTCGGTCTTCGGAGGAGAAACTGCTAAACCAGAACATGGATCATGATTTGTGACTTGTGTTGATTATGGTGATTATGATTATTTTTATCATGGACTAACTATTACCGTTACTTGATTTATTGAGTATCCCTGGGACGGTTCTACCTCCTGGATATTCACTATGAATGTATTTGCTTCATAAGCCCTTTATGTGGTGTCGCTCAGACGCCCGACTGTGGCATTACTGGTTATTATTTCCCTTATAAGCCCTTTATGTGGTGTCGCTGAGACGCCCGACTGTGGCATACTTGTTATTTATTTTACTTTATAAGCCCTTTATGTGGTGTCGCTCAGACGCCCGACTGTGGCATTACTGGTTATTATTTCCCTTATAAGCCCTTTATGTGGTGTCGCTCGACGCCTCGATCGTGGCATTACTTGTTATTTATTTCCCTTATAAGCCCTTTATGTGGTGTCGCCAGACGCCTCGATCGTGGCATTACTTGTTATTTATTTCCCTTATAAGCCCTTTATGTGGTGTCGCCCAGACGCCCGACTGTGGCATTACTTGTTATTTATTTCCCTTATAAGCCCTTTTTGTGGCGTCGCTCAGACGCCCGACTGAGGCATGCTTGTTATTTACCATCATTTCGAGACGCCGCCTGCACATCCGAATGGTGCATTTTATTTCCTCCTCTGTCATTTCATATACTTGTTACATATAAATAACATGTTTGCATGCATCAGAGATTTTATTTTATGACTGACCATGTGATCATAGAATATTTCCGTGCATGATTATCATTTATATTATACCCGTGTTCATAATGTTTGCAAGTACATTCAAAGTACTCACTGGATTGTCCCTGGCTATTGTCTTGGCCAGATTTCTTGCGTGGAGAGGGGCGTTGCGATGACCGCCCCGGAACCTAAGCAACGGAGACCGCAGCCTCGCGAATATAGGAGTTATCCTGGTCAGCTGTTCCTGTGGGAAATGGAGTCCCATAGACACTGATGATCCACAAACCGCTTCCGCCATCAACCAATAGAAACCATTTGTTGTACTCCCAGGCCAGAATGGTCTTGTACTACATATATTTTGTAGTTTGCTTGGAGTTTCTGTATCAAGTTGGTGCCTTATCAGCTAACAGTAATCCTGGGGCTGGTGAGCACAGCGGCCAATTTCTGGAAATTAATACCTGGAAAACCGGTCGCCACAACACGTGGAAGATAGCCATTATTGGGCTCGGAAGCCAAGAAGTGAAACATTTATGGGAGGCCAGACACTACTCAGCAGGTATTCGGAATTTGGAGAAGAACCCGACTTGCAATGCCGAAGACAATCTGCGCACCGGACTCATCGTCATTGAAGCCTGGTTCGGGGGCTGCTGAGGGAGTCCTAGATTAGGGGGTCTCCGGATAGCTGGACTTTATCCTTTGGCCGGACGGTTGGACTATGAAGATACAAGATTGAAGACTTCGTCCCGTGTCCGGATGGGACTCTCCTTGGCATGGAAGGCAAGCTTGGAAATACGGATATGTAGTTCTCCTCCCTTGTAACCGCACCCTCCGGTGTCTATATAAACCGGAGGGGTTTAGTCCGTAGGACAACAACAATCATGCCATAGGCTAGCTTCTAGGGTTTAGCCTCTATGATCTCGTGGTAGATCAACTCTTGTAATACTCATATCATCAAGATCAATCAAGCAGGAAGTAGGGTATTACCTCCATCGAGAGGGCCCGAACTTGGGTAAAACATCATGTCCCCCGCCTCCTGTTACCATCCACCTTAGACGCACAGTTCGGGACCCCCTACCCGAGATCCGCCGGTTTTGACACCGCAGCTCGGCGCGGGCGGAGGCCAAGTCCGTCTGCGTCGTAACCAGGGCAGCGGCCGTGGCCTTCGCGCGCCTCTCAGCCTCATCCAACCTAGGCCTGAGGGCAGCGGCCCTGCCCGCATCCTCCGTACCCGCGAGCTTCAGCTTCAGGTCATACCTACCCTCCAGGTCCGCGCGAACCTCCGCCACCCGGCGATTCACCTCCTCCTCAACTCTGGCCTCGTGAGCCCCGACGACATCTTCCGCTTGAGCAACTTGACGTTCCCTCGTCTCCAGTCGCTCGAGCTCGAGGCTGCGCTCCACGGCTTCCAGGGCCAGCGTCTCACCGCGCTTCCGGACTTCCTCATCCTCCGCGGTTGTCCCCCTCAGCGATGCAAGAGCGGCCTTGCGCGCCTCCACCTGCTGCTCAAGGGATGCGCTCCAGGCCTGGAGCTCCCACGCGCATTCCTCCGCAGCCTCGCGACGGCGGTCAGCCTCGCGAGCCTCTTCCAAGGCTCGCGAGCGGGCTTCATGTGCGATCTTGAGGGACACCTCGCGTTCCCAAGGTCGCGCTGATAGCGACCGTGGTTGATGGCCACCCTCAGCTTGCGCCGCTCCTCCACCAGCTGGAGACCTTCGGCCTCAAGGCGTGAGTCAACACCAGCGAGCTCTTCACCAAGTCAGCTCATCGCGCCCATCGCCTCCTGGAAGAGCTCGTGACAAACCACGCTGCGCCCGCACTCGAGCTCGAACGCTCGTCCCTCCTCGTCCACCGCCTCGGCACCTGACGCCGCACCTGACGCCAACTCGTCCTCGTGAGGAGCCCAAGCCGGCTGTGGCTTGCTGCTTGAAGAGGAACCAAAGATTGAAGCCAGCCATCCGCTGCCCATGAGCGAAGGAGGAGCCTTGGGTACGCCCGCCAAGCTCCATGCCAGACCATGGGAGAGGGATGGCCAAGCTGCAGGCTCAGCGTGCCGCGAAGGCAGAGATGCTCCCCCGACCGACCTAGCTCCAAGGGCCGTAGGAAGACCAGGAACGCTCAAGTTGGATGGGGGAGTTGATGAAGGAGGAGGCCGCTTCTCGGGAGACGCAACAGCTTCAACGGAAGGAGCCCTGGAGAGCTGACATCAGGATAAGGAGGCAAGACGCAGGAAGCCGTGACAACAAGGTACTTACGCGTCAATGGCGATGTACTTTTGCCGCCTAACGGTTCAAGATGTTGCTGCCGCTAGGGGATCCTTTCCTCTTGCGGAGCTCCTCGAAGTCCACACAAAGACGACCAAAACGCTGGACGTGACGGCCGGTGCGTAGAGGGGCCGAAGAAGAGCCCAAAAGGATATATTTAGGGGTGCCCGGTTGTGGCAAATAGCTGGGCACCGTTTCACCACAACCTCCCGAGGCTCCTGGAGCCTTGGCCTCGGGAGCCGCATGCTGCACCTCCTCAATAACCGGCGCCTCAGGAGGGGGGTCGCAGGCCCCCAAAGACGACGCCCCAGGATCACCATTCGGCATGTGTTCCTCAGGACTCGAGCCACCGGCCCCCGTCAGAGCTCGCTCTCCCGCACCTTCACCTGGGGCGAGCTCGGCACCGGCGGCGAAGAAGGGAACCATGACGACGGGTTCTCGGGCCCCACCACCCGATCGGCCGCATCCCCATTCGTTGAAGGAAGGCATGCTCGCTGCAAACTCATCCTTTTTCTTGCAGCGATATAGCAGGCAATTCTTCCCAGGCATTTCGGCCGGCAAAGGGACACTTGTCAAGACCTTGAGCACTGTTTGCCGCGTCCCAAGAGGGAGCCCGGACTCCTGGAACCTCATGTGGTCCTGACTGTTGAGCAAGGTCCACATTGGGCGAGAGTGGCGCTGAAGCGGAGCAACCCGGCGTTTGACGAACTCCTTCACCACCATCGGCGCGGTCACGCCGCGGTCCTTCGGCAGCCTCAGCCTGGCCCAGACGAGGGCAAGGCGTGGGCTCGAGAGCTTCAGATGGCTCCAGCCGGAGTTTGGAATAGCGGGCCCCGTCGGGAGATGAAGCAGGGGGCTGAGCACGCCGGCATCGACAAACACCCATCGCGTACGAAACTCGCTCGTGGATGAAGGGAGCTCGAAGTCAATCCCCGCGCCCGCGGTCGCGTCCATGGCCTGGAAGCTCACGCACCCCAAGCATTGCTGAGGGTCGGCCAGGTGCAATGAGAAGAAATGGTGGAGGAGGGCCACCGAAGGAGCGATGCCCACCATGGCTTCGCACACGAAGGCGAAGAAATCAAGAAGAGTCACCGATTGGGGGTCAAGATGCAGCATGTGGATCTGGTAATGCTCTAGCACTGCATTGAGGAAGGTAGAGAAGGGAGGAATCAGGCCAGCCCAGAGGGCATCTATGAAGATTGGGACCTCGGTGGCTGCCCGAGCCATGCGAGTGCCATATGCAGGCCAAGCCACCGTCTCTCCCCACTCGTTGAAGCTAGAAGCAAGCATCAGACGCACCTTGTCCATGGCCTCATCGTTGAGCACCCAAGATTGGCCTAGCGCGGACTCGACAGCCGAAGATGCGCCTGACGGAGACATTAGCTTCTTCCTCTAGTCCGTTTGTTTTGGCGCCATGGCAACGAAGCAGGGGGAGGGCAGGTCAGATCGGAGAAAGGAAGCAGAGTCTCAAGGAAACAGGGGGATTGGGGAAGCGACGCGCAGATGACGGAGGAATAATTGTGTAGGCCGCGGGGGCCGCATAGCTAGGCGGATTCAAAGGCAGCGTGGGGAAGCGGAGACGCCCACGTCCAATCAACCGTCACGCGTCAACCGAGGCCGCAGGCTTTTGGGGCCTGCGGTGCTCCGAACTTGACCCTTGGCTTCGCCGTGAAGCCAAGCCCGAGCGCACCTTGGGCCCGGGGGCTATTGTCGGCGTTCTGGGAACGGGGGTCCCCAGACTTGCCTGCCTGCGGCCCACAAGCGTGGCTAAGCCAGCAGGCCGTACGACCCATCTTCACTGACAAGGCATCCAAGACCCTCGCGAGGGTCCAAGCCTCGCGAGGCGGACGATGCAAGACCTCCTCTGGAGTGGCCTAGCCAGGCAGGCTCACGAGGAGCGGAGATATCAAGGCAGGGCAAACCTCACGAGGCCCTCGTGACGTGAGCCATGACGAATGACACCAGGCGGGCGCCAGCGCGCGCAGCGTCCTTATTTCCTCTTTGGTGCTAAGGAGGCCAGCGCAGGCGAAGAGTACCGAGGCATCAGGCAAAGGTTGCTATATTGGTGCAACAAGACCAAGACCAGGAGGACGGCAAGACGGAGGTCATCGTGGAGCCCAAGACGGCGTCACCACCAGAGCTTTTCGCAGGCGAAGACCACTTTTGTCAGGATAGCTTGTACTAGCTGTCCCCCTTCAAATTTGCCCGCCGTTGTTGGCTCCCACCAGGGCCTATATAAGTAGAGCTAGCCACCAAAGTAGAGGCATCTCATCTTAGCTTGATCCAACCCGATCGAGAGTAGCCTAGGCATAGCCTAGTGGTGGGAAGGGGCTGATGCCTTCCCACCCACCCAGGTTCAAGGCATGGTACTTGCAATTTGGGTTTGTTGCACCAATTATACTGTAAGGGGTTCCCCTACAATCTTTCTGTCAAAAAAAACCCCGATCGAGAGCCTACCCTAGCCACAAGAACACCTCAACCTCAGGAGGCTGTTCTTCCCTTGTATTGTTCATCATCAGCCCTAGAGGCAATCCACCACCACCACACTGGAGTAGGGTATTACACCACAACGGTGGCCTGAACCAGTATAAACCTCGTGTCTTTCTGTGCTGCCAGTTCGTCGAGTTCGTCCGCGATATCTTAGCGAGCTAGGGCATAGATCGGTAGGAGGGAAAGACTTCACGCGCACCCTAGTGTTCGAACCTTAAGGGTTTGCTGGAACCCCACATCCGACAATGAACGTATTGCAACACCCTACATTGGGGGGCCCTCACGTTTGCGCGAGATGGAGGGCATCGTAGGACATAACCATAAATAAAATATACAATCATACCAACCAAGATCACGATTAACCCATAGGACAAAACAGATCTACTCAAACATAATAGGATAACCATAAATCATTGGGAGATAATATATGGAGTTGAGCACCATGTTTAAGTAGAGATTACAGCGGGGGGAAGGGGTGTTACACCGCTTCATAGAGGGGGAGGGAGTTGGTGTTGACAGTAGCAAGGTTGTTGATGTAGATCGCCGTCACGATCCTTGCCTCGGCGGCACTCCGGCGTCACCGGGAGAGAGGGGAAGAGAGCCCCCCTCCTTCTTCTTCTTTCTTGGCCTCACCCCTAGATGGGAGGAGAGTTCCCCCTCTGGTCCATGGTCTCCATGGCAGCAGAGGGGCGGGAGCCCCTCCGAGAGTGAATCTCGATCTCCCTCTCTGTACTCTTATGTTCCGCGTTCCCAAATCTGGCCAAAAACCGTTTCTTATATTTCGGGAGATCCGTAACTCCGATCGCGCTGAGATTTTAACATGATTTTTTCTAGATATAAGCTTCCTTGCACCCGAAGTAGAGCTCCAACCGACGTACGAGGTGAGCACAACCTACCACCGCAAGCAAGGCTTCTCTCGCGCCCTGGTGTCTTGTGGTTTGTGTGGGCCTCCATTTGCGGTGATTCTAACTCCCAAAAATCACATATATTCCAAAATAATTCTTTGTAAAATTTTATTGCATTTGGACTTCGTTTGATATGGATTTCTGCGATACAAAAAACATGCAAAAAAAGGAACTGGCACTGGGCACTGGATCAACAGGTTAGTCCAAATAAATCATATAAAATGTTACCAAAAGTATGTAAAAGTTGTATAATATTGGCATGAAACAATCAAAAATATAGATACGACAGATGCGTATCAATATGTGACCGTGCCATCGGTGCGCTCCTTGGGACAAATGATGCCACTGCGGTTGCGTGTGTGCAGGCGTCGCGGAGCAGTGAACACCGGGGCAGGCGGAATGTCCGGAGCAGGCGAGGCCGGTCCAAGGGACTCCGGCGAAGAGAGACTGGGCGACGGCAGACTGGGCGACATGGACCCAGGCGTTGTGTGTGGCGCTGCAGACCCAGGCAAACTGGGCGGCAGGGACGCTCAGGCGGACAACATGGTGACGACGGAGGCGAGGCCGGGCGAGGAGGTGGCGACGTGGGCCGCTCAGAGGAGGCCGTCGAGGGCTTTGGCATAGTCGCAGAGGCTGTCACGGGCTCCGGCCAGTCGGAGTGGCAGGCGTGACTCTTGAGGCGGGGTCGAAGGCGGGAGGCAGTGCATGTGCATGCACCGGCCGATCGACGTGTACCATAGGCGGCGCGGTGGGTGCGTCAGGGTGGAGTTCCAGGCAAGGTCCACGTCCAGTTCCTGCACCATGGTTAGGTAACAACACAGGCGAATATGCAGCATCTTCAAATTGGCCAGGCATAATAGGAGATGAATGCATAGATGGTGCTGTGATGGGTGGCTGGGGCATGGCAGAAAAAGGGAAGACGTTCTCATCAAAAACAACATCACGAGATATGTTGACTCGATTGGTTGGCACATGGAGGCACTTGTAGCCTTTATGGAGAGAACTATACCCCAAGAACACACACTTTTTGGACCAAAACTCAAGTTTTCGATCATTATATGGACGAAGATGAGGCCAGCAGGCACACCCGAACATCTTAAAAAAGGTATAGTCAGGAGTTTCATCTAAGAGAAGCTCAATAGGAATTTCCATATTGATGAGACGTGTAGGTAATCTGTTAATGAGAAAACACACGGTGGCAAAGGCATGACTCCAAAAGCGAAAAGGTACAAAAGCATGACCAAGAAGTGTGAGGTCGGTCTCAACTATATGGCAATGTTTGCGCTCAACGGCGCCATTCTGCTGATGTGTATGCAGGCATGATAAATGATGGGAGATCCCAAGCTTATTAAAAAAAGTGTTGAGGTTACGATATTCGCCCCCCCCCCCCCAATCCGACTGAACATGAATAATTTTATGCTTGAGCAGACGTTCAACATGCAATTGAAACTGGATGAATATGTCAAACACATCAGATTTGCACTTAAGAAGAAAAAGCCACGTGAATCGACTATAGGCATCAACAAAACTGACATAGTAGTTGTGACCACTAATGGATGTTTGTGTTGGACCCCACACATCGGAAAGCACAAGTTCAAGAGGACTCTTTACTTCTCTAGTAGATGAAACAAATGGTAGTTGATGACTTTTGCCTTGTTGACAGGCATCACACATGGACATCTCTTTATTGCTAGATTCTAATGGCAGCTCATGGCGGTGGAGTATGTGGAGAACAATAGGTGTGGCAGGGTGACCAAGGCAAGAGTGCCACTGGGATGGCAACACACGAACACCGCTGAAGACGTGCGGGCAGATGGATCCTCCAAGCGGTACAAGCCTTGGCTCAAGCGGCCACTAAGTAGGACGTCCCGGGTTGCTCGGTCCTTAACAAAAAGATCAAAAGGGTGAAATTTACATATGACATTATTATCAAGGGTGAGCTTAGGGACAGATAAAAGATTACGAGTCACCGAGGGTACCCGCAAAATATTACAAAGGTGGAGCTGCCTAGAGGGATGACTAGTTAAAATAGATGCTTCGCCAATGTGAGAGATGGGCATACCTACACCATTGGCTGTGTAAACATGCTCGTGCCCATAGTAGGGTGGTAGGTGGCGAGCTTGTTGAGCTCGATGAAAGTGCAACTATCCCTAGGTGGTTTTGGTAATTCCTAACAACATATAGCTCATTGAGCTAATGCTATTTCAAGATTAATATTTAAGGAAAGCTCAATGATTGGCATGGCATGGATGAGAAAAGTGGACCCTCAAAATGCTAAGGACAAAAGGATTGGCTCAAGCTCAAAGCTCAAGACTCTACATTTTCTATTTTAGTGATCCAAGATCACATTGAGTCTATAGGAAAAGCCAATACTATCAAGGAGGGATGAGGTGTTGCTTAATGAGGCTCTTGCTCAAAATGCTTAGTGATATGCTCCAAGGCCCTCAACTACTTTCTCACATCCACATATGACCTAAACCAAAAGTCAAACTCGGCCCCACCGATTCTTTCTATCCGGTGCCACCGAGTTCAGATGTCATAGCCGCTGCCACAAACCCTAGGCAAATCGATCTCACCGATAGGGATCTCGGTCTTACCGAGATGGGATTGTAATCTCTCTGTTTCCCTTCGTAACGTTTCGGTCCCACCGAGATGAGCAATGGGTCCCGCTGAGATTGCAATGTAAACTCTCTGTTTCCCTTTTGTAACATTTCGGTCTCACCGAAATGAGCGAATCGGTCCCACCGAGTTTACCTGACCAACTCTCTGGTTAGCTTATTACCAAAATCGGTCACACCGAGTTTGTGTAATCGGTCTCACCGAGATTACGTTACGCCCTAACCCTAACCATACCGGTCCTACCGAGTTACATGTCGGCCCCACCGAAAATCCTAACAGTCACTAGATTTGCTGAATCGTTCCGACCGAGTTCATCAATTCGGTCCCACCGAGATTGGCAAGTTGTGTGTAACGGTTAGATTTTGTGTGGAGGCTATATATACCCCTCCACCTCCTCTTCATTCGCAAGAGAGCCATCGAATGAACCTACACTTCCAACTTACATTTTCTGAGAGAGAACCACCTACACTTGTGTTGAGGCCAAGATATTTCATTCCTACCATATGAATCTTGATCTCTAGCCTTCCCCAAGTTGCTTTCCACTCAAATCTTCTTTCCACCAAATTCATATCCTGTGAGAGAGAGTTGAGTGTTGGGGAGACTATCATTTGAAGCACAAGAGCAAGGAGTTCATCATCAACACACCATTTGTTACTTCTTGGAGAGTGGTGTCTCCTAGATTGGCTAGGTGTCAGTTGGGAGCCTCCGACAAGATTGTGGAGTTGAACCAAGGAGTTTGTAAGGGCAAGGAGATCGCCTACTTCGTGAAGATCTACCGCTAGTGAGGCAAGTCCTTCGTGGGCGACGGCCATGGTGGGATAGACAAGGTTGCTTCTTCGTGGACCCTTCGTGGGTGGAGCCATCAGTGGACTCGCATAACCGTTACCCTTCGTGGGTTGAAGTCTCCATCAACGTGGATGTACGATAGCACCACCTATCGGAACCACGACAAAAACATCCGTGTCTCCTATTGCGTTTGAATCCACCAAACCCTTCCCTTTACATTCTTGCAAGTTGCATGCTTTACTTTCCGCTGCTCATATACTCTTTGCATGCTTGCTTGAATTGTGTTAAGATTGCTTAATTTTCCAAAGTTGCTAAAATCTGCCAAGAACTAAAATTGGGAAAAGGATAGATTTTTGTTTGCTCAAGTAGTCTAATCACCCCCCTCTAGACATACTTTCGATCCTACACTCGTTCGTCATGTGATCCGTGGCGCTGGTGTCCATGTACCATGCCAGATCAGTGGGGCAGGACGGCGTGTACCTCTGCTCAACACGCTGGTCCTTGCCCTTGGCGGCAACGTGGCAAATTCGGCCATGGCAAATTGGCGCTCGCTGCCCTTGCCGTCGTTGCCAAGCCAAGGAAGCTCTTCTAAAAATGACAGTGGCACTTAGAGGCGACGTGTCGTTCACGGCCACACTGTTGAAACACCACCCTAGCATTGGGGGACCCGCCTGAGGTCTATGCAGGGTGCGGGGCGGCCTTGCCAGCCGACAAGGAGGCAGGCGGGCGCTGCCCGCGAGAGGCCGAGTGGGCCGCCGGCTGTGCGGCTATGGTGGCGGAGGAGCGGCGAGCCTCGACGCGCTACTCGGTGAAGAGGAGGCGTGAGTAGAGCTCGTGAGGAGGCATCGGTGGCTTGGCGTTGTGAATGGCATCGAGATTGTCGTACTCAGCATCGAGGCATTTGATGATGAAGCCGGCGAACTCCTCGTCACTAAGCGGCCGACCTATAGAGGTGAGCGTGTCCGCCAGCACCTTCATCTTGTTGAAGTAGGTCGTGGCGGAGGAGTCCAGCTTCTTGATGTCGGCGAGCTCGCTGTGAAGGGCCATCGAGCGGGAGGTGGTGGAGACCTGTCCAAAGGCGTGCTCCAGGGTCATCTAGGCGTCCATGGAGGTTGCAGCGAAGAGACAGAGGCCGGCGGCCCCGTCGCCGAGGGAACCCTGGATGGCGAAGAGGATCGCCTAGTCCTGCTGCACCCACACACAGTGTTCCGGGTTGATGGCCGGGCAGTGGATGGTAGGGATGACCTGCGAAGCATAAGGTAGAGAACCATCAACATACCCAAGGAGGGACTGGCTCCGAAGCAGCGGTAGGACCTTTGCGTGCCAAAACAAGTAGTTGTCCGGCATGAGGCTGATGGCGATCAGGTTGTCGAAGTGGAACGGCCCGGCGGGCGCGATTGCGTCAGCAACCGGGGCAGCGGGCGGCGGAGCCGTGACGGGGGCCACAGCCGCAATCGAGACCGCGGGTGGCGCCGCGGGCAGGGTCGCGAGCGAGGCCGTGGGTAGGGCGGCGAGCGAGGCCGCGGGTGGCGCCTCGGGAAGGACCTCCCCCGAGGCCGCCGAGAGGATGGCAAGTGTCGAGGACGAGCCAGATGAGGCCGTGGGAGGCTCCGTGGGCAGGACCGTCGGCATGGCAATGGAGGTCGCAGGCGGCGGTGATGGGATCGGAGCCAAGAACATGGATCCCATAGCGGTGGTGCCGAAGAATTGGGGCACCGGCAGAGCCAGGGGGCGAGGCGGGAGGTTGAGGAGGGCGGCAAGCGACGCAGGGATGGACCCGGAGATGGCGGCGCCCAAGCCGGAAGCGTACATAGCACCGGTGGCAACCCTAGGGTTTAGGGTTTTGGCGTGGCGCCGGCGGCGGGTGAGGTGTAGGAGGACCTAGGTTAGGCTCGATACAATGTAAGACGTAGGATTTTGGGGGAACTGGCTCAACCCTCTATGGGGTGGCCTATCACACACACACACACACACACACACACACACACACACACACACATATATATATATATATATATATATATAATGGTGACATACACAAGTCCTATACCAATACGGTATGGATTACACAGTGGGGTTACAATATGAAGTCTAACAGTCGGCATCCACGTAGTGACTACTCTGCGTCATTGATCATTGATACAACATCCATCCTATGAGCGCAAGCAATCATAATGCGACACTAGGATTTATAAACAAAATTGGTTCATGTCATCCGCTCCTCGGAGCGATGACTATGGGTGACCGGTAGCGGTTTTGTACGGTTGTGACTTTGTATATTACAGGGCATCTCCACGCCCGCAACCATTCGGACCATGAAGTATGGACGTGTTTTTCATTCAACACGGTCATGTATTGGTTCTGATGCGGAGCATCCCTCGTACATCCACATGGACACTCCATCACCACCACAAGCACCGAGAGGACCAATGACAAGATCACATGCACGCGCCATCTAGAACGAGGTCAATTCCTTCCTCTTCGAGTTTCGTTCGGATTCACACGAGAATTGGGTTCTACCTCAAAGATACATGTTATGCATTCTTAGGTACTTTGAAGATGATCGCGAGGAAGCATCGAGAGATCACCAAGCACACATAGAGAAGGGGAGGAGGGAAGCATCGATATGTGCGAAGGAATGGAGCCTCGGGTCACCGTGGGTGCCCAGCCAACTTGGCCCCGGGTGCCCGGCCCGAGCCTCGGCGCTGCCCCAGCCGCCCCCGGGTGCCCGACCAAGGAGCCCTGGGTGCCCAGACAACTGGTCTCAGGTGCCCGGCCCCCTCCCGCTGGGCGCTGGCCCCTGCCACCGGGTGCCCGGCCCAACTCCAGCCGGCCCCTGCTCAGTCCAGGTGCCCGGCCCTCTTCACCCCGGGTGCCCGGCCGCAGCTGACCACCGGCCTCTGACTGGTCCGGGTGCCCGGACCCCTCCGAGAGTGCCTACGTGCACTATGGATTTTGGCCCTTGTACCCCTCTGTTTTCCCAATTTCGTCCCTAGGCTATGTAAACTCTTCCCGTAGCTCATTTGTGAGGTTAGCAAATTATTGGATAGACAAAGAGAGAGCTTTGCTCATCTTCCTCCTCTTGGAGATCAAGGCCTCCTCTTGGAGAATATCCTCTTGTGGATTCAAGACCTCCTTTTGGAGAAGATTATCATCGAGACCTCACCTAGTGGTAAGAACCTTACCCTAGTGCTATTTTCCTTGAATTGTTCTTGTATGCTTGTGGATCTCATGTATGCAACTCTAGTGGATGTGTTATTTGGGTTTGTTTGAGTGATTTCCCCCTTGTGTTCTTGTGTGTTCATCACTCTTCCCCCTCCAAGTGTGAAAAGATCCCCCTAGGGTTTCAGCCTACAACATCTTGGTATCATGAGCAAGGTTGATTCACATCTTGGAGTCCCACCCCCCCATTTGCTAGCCTAATTTCGTTGCTTTTTGGTCCCAATTTGAAAATCCCCACAAAAATAGCCCAAATTTTTTTTCTTGCAATTTTTTGGTTCTTGTGAGATTTTGTTGTTTTGGTCCATGGATTTGTTGTTTGGCAAGTGGATCTAGCCTTTCCCCAACCATGCCCATCTTTCCCACCACAAAATCCATCAATTTCTTGCTTTTCCCACAATTTTCGCACAAATTCGACCACCACCGCACTCCAGACCCTCGGGTGCCGGCACCCCCGGGCAATTTTCGCCCACCATCCCTGACCACTCCGGGCACCCGCACCCCGTACCGCCGGTTGCCCGCACCCCCCAGAAATAGCCCATCAACAACACAATTTCGGCCATAACTTTCACCCCCGAAGTCCGATTTTGACGTTCTTTAGCTCGTTGAGTAGCTATTGACATCCCCCATCCATCTAGACAGGTTACAACATCATTTGAATCCAACAAAATTTTGGCATTTTTCCATCTTTGCCTAGGCCCTCCACCATTAATTATCATCCGCAACACCACCATAGCTTTCCACAACCTAACCCATTTTGATCCATATAGCATTTGTGGTTGCTTGAGTGGTGACTTGAGTCTCCTAAGGTGTTTCGGCTACTTAGGGACGGTTGCTTAATCATCAACCACCACCACCACCTCCGCGTTGCCAACTCCGGAACCACAAAAACATCCACCTTCCTCATTTGACCGATTTTGAGTTGCGGTTTCCGTTTCCTAAGGTGTTTCAGCTACTTAGGAACGTGGGACATCGACATCACCGCCATTCATCATCACCTCGGAGTCGTCTTCACCAACGATCTTCACCGTTGACACTGCTAACCATAAGCAAGGATGGTAACCTCGACAACACTTAGTTCATTTCCTTGCTTTTGTATTGATAACCCGAGCCATTTTGCGTCACTTACCCATCGAGACTAGCAAGTTGAGAATTGTCGGGCCACGCTATATTGTGCACCGTAGTGATCTTGCTATCATCATTGTGCCCTAAGTCTCTCCCGTGCATATCTTACATACTTGTCTCATATCATACTTGGCTCGAGCATCAAGCATAGAAAAAAAGAGATAAGAGCTTTTAAGCAAAAGAGGAGAAACAAAGAGCTTGTAGGCAATAGCACTGAGCCATTTTGCATCGCTACATCATCTTGGTCATCACATACATAGCATAGTTGGGATTGAAGACAACATGTTTCTCTCATAGGTAGGTGCACAAGCATATCTTGCCCATTTGAGCAATTGAGCTAGCGTCTCTCTAGCATCCGTACAACAAGAGCATTTTCCGGGGTTACACATCTTGAGCTCACTCCTTGGTTGTGTGGATCCCATCTATCTTCTGTGTGTGTTCCTAGTGATATCCTTGGGTTTCATCTATTTGCTTTACTTGCAATTTTGTGAACCTTCTCAACCTTATTGATATCTTGACTAACATTTTCTTGAATTTTTTCTGCCACCGTCCTAACCAAGCTCCTCCATAAGATTTACTTGTATAGGTGTGAGAAACAAACCCGGTACCAATTCTCCTATTGTGGCATTACATTGAGAAATACTTGATACATCCACAATCCTCAGGAAAAGGTAACTTCAGTATTGCTCTCTTATTTTCCTACTCACCCCACTTGGTTATGATGGATAGGCCAAGTTCTTCGGCAAACCCACTTTTCGAGGAGCAAGGTGATGATCACGACTACGTCACCAAGAACCACTTCTTTGTCGCGCAACAAGCTCTACATCAAGAAAGTGAAGCTTTGGGTGAGCGCCTCGAGCAACTCGCCACTGACCTTCGTCAATCGGAAGCAAGGAACCGTGACTACCTAGAGGCCAAGCTCACCACACAAATGGAAGAATTCCGCAACATGATCGTGGGCCACGCGTCTTCCTCAACCTCTTCACCAAGACGGCGCCACTCAAGCCGCCACTCAAGTCATCAATCTTCGAACTACTCTTCTTACGATGCAAGTCCTCCATGAGATCACTTTCATTGAAGTGACGACCCACGAGATCACCAAGCTCAAGAAAATCCATTCTATGGCAATGGAATACAAGAATGAGATTGAGCACGTGAAAGGGCGAAACGCCAAGCTCAAGAGGCTGAGGACCAAGAGCAACCTCCACAAGTGCAACGTCAAGAACCTCAATACGGTGATGCAATCTGACAAGCACAAGAGCGTTGTGAAGCACAAGCACTTGAGAGCATGAAGCACAAGCACTCGAAGCACAACACATACTCCATGAGGCCACTAGAGCTGTCGATGAGCGCAACCGCCAAGTGCGTGATCAAGAGGAAGCACTTTATCAAGCACGACAAGAAGAATCCGCGTCATGTGAAGAGCAACAAGAAAGGTGAAACCAAGTGCATATGCCTCGTCCTACTCCAGGACAAGAACGACACCAAGTGGAACAAGTGCTTCAAGACCCACCTCCACACCAAGAGCGACATGAGAGGAACGAGCATTTGAGGAACCTTCCTCCATGGCAAGAGCGACATCAAAACCGCCACTATGATGAAGAACTCCGCTACAACAAGCTCAAGTTCACCATGCCCAAGTTCTCCGGAAGCAATGATCCTGAAGAATATCTCTCATGGGCAATGAAGGTGGACAAGATATTCCGCCTTCACAACTACGACGAGGAAAAGAAGATCGCCATGGCCTCCTTTGAGTTTTAAGACTACGTTCTCATTTGGTGGGAACAAGTGATCGAGCGACGACAAGCAAGAGGCGAACCACCAATCACAACTGGGACACAAATGAAGGATGTCATGAGAGCTCGCTTTGTGCCTACACACTACACCTGTAATCTTTTCAAGAAGTTGCAACTCCTCAAGCAAGGCACGAAGTGTTGGGAAACATAGCATGAAATTTCAAAAAAAAATCCTACGCTCACGCAAGATCTATCTAGGAGATGCATAGCAACGAGACGGGAGAGTGTGTCCACATACCCTCGTAGACCGAAAGCGGAAGTGTTTGAAAACACGGTTGATGTAGTCGTATTCTTGTTTCGACCGATCAAGCACCGAACGTACGGCACCTCCGTGTTCTGCACACGTTCAGCTCGATGACGTCCCTCGAACTCTTGATCCAGCAAAGTGTCGAGGGAGAGTTTCGTCAGCACGACGGCGTGGTGATGGTGACGGTGAAGTAATCCGCGTAGGGCTTCGCCTAAGCACTACAAATATATGACCCAAGGTGTAATCCGTGGAGGGAGGCGCCGCACACGGCTAACAGATGTTGTTGTGTGTTCTAGGTGCCTCCCCCCTCATATAAGGGAGGGAGAGGGAGCAGCCAAGGAGGTTCCCAAGTAGGAGGAATCCTACTTGGGGCCCTAGTCCTATTCGCCCCCCCCCCCCCCCTTACCATAATTTTCGGAGGGGGAAGGAAGGAGGAGGCCGGATCCCTCCCCTTCCTTTCTCTCTTCTCCTCTTTACTTCCCCTCTAGGTTCGGCCTATATGGGGGGGGGGGGGCAGCAGCCCATGCTAGCTGTTGCATTTCCCCTCTTGGCCCAGTAGGCCCATATCTTTGCCCGGTGGTGCCCGGAACCCCTTTCCGGTGACCCATATGTACCCGGTACCCCCGGAACACTTTTGGTGTCCGAATACTATCGTCCTATATATGAATCTTTACCTCTCAACCATTTCCAGACTCCTCGTCTTGTACGTGATCTCATACGGGACTCCGAACAACATTCGGTCACCAAATCACATCACTCATATAATACAAAATCTTCATCGAACATTAAGCGTGCTGACCCTACGGGTTCGAGAACTATGTAGACATGACCGAGACATCTCTATGGTCAATAACCAATAACGGAACCTAGATGCTCCTGTTGGTTCCCACATATTCAACGAAGATCTTTATCGGTCATACCGTAATGACAACATACGTTATTCCCTTTGTCATCGGTATGTTACTTGCCCGAGATTCGATCGTCGGTATCTTCATACCTAGTTCAATCTCGTTACCAGCAAGTCTCTTTACTCCTTCCATAATACATCATCCCGTAACTAACTCATTAGTCACATTGCTTGCAAGGCTTCTTATGATGTGTATTATGAAGAGGGCCCAGAGATACCTCTCTGATATTCGGAGTGACAAATCCTAATCTCGATCTATGCCAACCCAACAAAAACCTTGGGAGATACCTGTAGAGCATCTTTATAATCACCTAGTTACGTTGTGATGTTTGATAGCACACAAGGTATTCCTCCGGTATCCAGGAGTTGCATAATCTCATAGTCAAAGGAATATGTATATGACATGAAGAAAGCAATAGCAATAAAACTGAACGATCAATATGCTAAGCTAACGGATGGCTCTTGTCCATCACATCATTCTCCTAATGATGTGATCCTGTTCATGAAATGACAACACATGTCTATGGTTAGGAAACTTAGCCATCTTTGATTAACGAGCTAGTCTAGTAGAGGCTTACTAGGGACATGGTGTTTTGTCTATGTATCCACACTATCAAGTTTTCGGTTAATGCAATTCTAGCATGAATAATAAACATTTATCATGAATAAGGAAATATAAAATAACCAGGCCCGTTGACAAGGGAGGCCAAATTGGCCGACCGCACAGGGCCCCCAAAAATTTTGGGGCCCCCAGTCCAGGTAATATTACGTGTATATATGAGCAAAAGGGCCTAGCAAAGCCCATTGTAGCACTTCTGATTAGCAACCAAATACATGCACGCACGCAGCATCGCAGCCTTTCTGTTGGTTTGCCATAACTCCCGATCGCCTCGCACCCACGTGTTCCAGTTTATCCCTGCTTTAGCGATCGCTTGATCGATGAGAGGTCTCATGCAGGGCAAGGGGCGACAGCAGCCAGTAGGCGAGGGCGGCTGGAGTACGAGACGTGCGTACACAGCCACCGGTCGTCCACGCTCCACGGTGCCGTATTAGGTATTACAGCCGCTACGGCGCATCATCCCTGCCCACGTAAATCCTTTTATAAGAAGTCCTATTTTATTTTTCTAGTATACACTCATTTTTGTTAAACAATTTTTCATAATGTTACAACAAGGTGATATATGTTTTATGTAAGGTGAAATATTACATAGAACTTGAAATGAGCCATATTATTTTTGTTTGTTTTATAAAACAGAAAGAATCATGCATAGAAGGAACTATGATTCCGTTGCTGAAAAGCGTACGAAGAAAACAAAACTATAAGCAGATGCTCGATCCCAAAACGTTGCTCTTAATAAATATGTTCGGAAAGAATCTCATCGAAAAAAGAAGATTAGTTATGAAGATATGATCGAAGATTTCATTAAGAAAAGACTAGACGATTGCTATTTTTCAGTAGAAAAATGAGATTAATTATTGCATCAGTGCCATCTTTACTATATTACAATTAGTATTCGGTAATTTTTCTAAATATTGTATCAAATAGCACATATTTAAAGTTATATAATTAAGTGAGAGTATGCTTTACTTACATTAATTCTTCAGTTATATGATTTAAAAAAAATTAGGGCCCTACTTTGATTCTCGTCCCAAGCCCCCATTTTTTGGAAACGACCCTTAAAATAACAACTTTATTATTGCCCCTAGGGCATATATCCTTCAGTCTCCCACTTGCACTAGAGTCAATAATTTTGATTACATAGTAATGATTCTAACACCCATGGAATCTTGGTGCTGATCATGTTTTGCTCGTAGAAGAGGCTTAGTCAACGGGTCTGCCACATTCAGATTCATATTTATTTGGCAAATCTCTATGTCTCCCTCCTTGACTTGATCACGTATGGAGTTGAAGCGTGTCTTGATGTGTTTGGTTCTTTTGTGAAATCTGGATTCCTTCGCTAAGGCAATTGCTCCAGTATTGTCACAACAGATTTTCATTGGACCCGATGCACTAGGTATTACACCAAGATCGGATATGAACTCCTTCATCCAGACTCCTTCATTTGCTGCTTACAAAGCAGCTATGTACTCCGCTTCACACGTAGATCCCGTCACGACGCTCTGCTTGGAACTGCATCAACTGACAGCTCCGCCATTCAATATAAATACGTATCCGGTTTGTGACTTAGAGTCATCCGGATCAGTGTCAAAGCTAGCATTGACGTAACCATTTACGACGAGCTCTTTGTTACCTCCATATACGAGAAACATATCCTTAGTCCTTTTCAAGTACTTCAGGATGTTCTTGACCGCTGTCCAGTGATCCACTCCTGGATTACTTTGGTACCTCCCTACTAAATTTATAGCAAGGCACACATCAGGTCTGGTACACAACATAGTATACATGATAGAACCTATAGCTGAAGCATAGGGAATGACTTTCATTTTTTCTCTATCTTCTGAAGTGGTCGGGCATTGAGTCTGACTCAACTTCACACCTTGTAACACAGGCAAGAACCCTTTCTTTGACTGATCCATTTTGAACTTCTTCAAAACTTTATCAAGGTAAGTGCTTTGTGAAATTCCAATTAAGCCGCCTTGATCTATCTCTATAGATCTTGATGCCCAATATATAAGCAGCTTCACCGAGGTCTTTCATTGAAAAACTCTTATTCAAGTATCCTTTTATGCTATCTAGAAATTCTATATCATTTCCAATCAACAATATGTCATCCACATATAATATTAGAAATGCTACAGAGCTCCCTCTCACTTTCTTGTAAATACAGGCTTCTCCAAAAGTCTGTATAAAACCATATGCTTTGATCACCTCATAAATGGATCGCCTGAGATTTGATCACATCATAAATGGATCACCTCATAAATGGATCACCTCATAAATGGATCGCTTTGATCACCTCATTGAAAAACCATATGCGTATATTCCAACTCTGAGATGCTTGCACCAGTCCATAAATGGATCGCTGGAGCTTGCACACTTTGTTAACATCTTTAGGATCGACAAAACCTTCTGGCTGCATCATATACAACTCTTCTTTAAGAAATCCATTAAGGAATGCAGTTTTGACGTCCATTTGCTAGATTTCATAATCATAAAATGCGGCAATTGCTAACATGATTCGGACAGACTTAAGCCTCTACGCGTGAGAAAGTCCCATCGTAGTCAACTCCTTGAACTTGCCGAAAACATTTCGCAACAAGTCGAGCTTTGTAGACAGTAACATTACCATCAGCGTCAGTCTTCTTCTTGAAGATCCATTTATTTTCTATGGCTCGCCGATCATCGGGCAAGTCAACCAAAGTCCAGACTTTTTTCTCATATGTGGATCCTATCTCAGATTTCATGGCCTCAAGCCATTTATGGGAATCTGGGTTCATCATAGCTTCTTCATAGTACATAGGTTTGTCATGGTCTAGTAACATGACTTCCAGAACAGGGTTACCGTATCACTCTAGTGCGGAACATGCTCTGGTTGACCTAAGAAGTTCAGTAGTAACTTGATCTGAAGTTTCATGATCATTATCATTAGCTTCCTCTCAAGTTGGTGTAGGCATCAAGAGAACGGTTTTCTTTGATGAGCTACTTTCCAATTCAAGAGAAGGTACAATTACCTCATCAAGTTCTACTTTCCTGCCACTCACTTCTTTCGACATAAACTCCTTCTCTAGAAAGGATCCATTCTTAGCAACAAAGATCTTGCCTTCGGATTTGTGATAGAAGGTGTACCCAACAGTTTCTTTTGGGTATCCTATGAAGACACACTTCTTCGATTTGGGTTCGAGCTTATCACGCTGAAGGTTTTTGACATAAGCATCGCAATCCCAAACTTTAAGAAACAATAGCTTAGGTTTCTTGCCAAACCATAGTTCATACGGTGTCGTCTCAAAAGATTTAGAAGGTGACCTATTCAATGTGAATGTGTCTGTCTCTAATACATAACCCCAAAACAATTGTGGTAAATCGGTAGGAGACATCATAGATTGCACCATATCTAATAAAGTACGGTTACGACGTTTGGATACACCATTACGCTGTGGTGTTCCAGGTAGCATGAGTTGTGAAACTATTCCACATTGTTTTAAGTGAAGGCCAAACTCATAACTCAAATATTAGCCTCCGCGATCAGATCGTAGAAAATTTATTTTCTTGTTACGAGGATTCTCCACTTCACTCTGAAATTCTTTGAACTTTTCAAATGTTTCAGACTTGTGTTTCATTAAGTAGATATACCCATATCTGCTTAAATCATCTGTGAAGGTCAGAAAATAACGATACCGTCTGCGAGCTTCAACACTCATCGAACCGCATACATCGGTATGTATTATTTCCAATAAGTCAGTGGCTCGCTCCATTGTTCTGGAGAACAGAGTTTTAGTCATCTTGCCCAGGAGGCATGGTTCACAAGCATCAAATGATTCAAAATCAAGTGATTCGAAAAGCCCATTTGCATGGAGTTTCTTCATGCGTTTTACACCAATATGACCTAAATGGCAGTGTCACAAATATGTTGCATTATCATTATCAACTTTGCATCTTTTGGCATCAATATTATAAATATGTGTATCACCACAATCGAGATTCAATAAAAATAGACCACTCTTCAAGGGTGCATGACCATAAAAGATATTACTCATATAAATAGAACAACCATTATTCTCTGATTTAAATGAATAACCGTCTCCCATTAAACAAGATCCAGATATAATGTTCATGCTCAATGCTAGCACCAAATAACAATTATTCAGGTCTAAAACTAATCCCGAAGGTAGATGTAGAGGTAGCATGTCGACGGCGATCACATCGACCTTGGAACCATTTCCGACGCACATCGTCACCTTGTCCTTAGCTAATCTTCATTTAATCCGTAGCCCCTATTTCGAGTTACAAATATGAGCAACCGAACCAGTATCAAATACCCAGGCGCTACTACGAGCATTAGTAAAGTACACATCAATAATATGTATATCAAATATACCTTTGTTCAATTTGACATCCTTCTTATCCGCCAAATACTTGGGGTAGTTCCGCTTCCAGTTACCAGTCCCTTTGCAGTAGAAGCACTCAGTTTCAAGCTTGGGTCTAGATTTGGGCTTCTTCCCGGGAGTGACAACCTGCTTGCCATTCTTCTTGAAGTTCCCCTTCTTTCCCTTGCCCTTTTTCTTGAAGCTAGTGGTCTTGTTAACCATGAACACTTGATGCTCTTTCTTGATTCGTACCTACACAGCTTTGAGCATAGCGAAGAGCTCGGGAATTGTCTTGTCCATCCCTTGCATATTATAGTTCATCATGAAGCCTTTATAGCTTGGTGGCAGTGATTGGAGAACACTATCAATAAAACTATCATCTGGAAGATTAACTCCCAGCTGAGTCAAGCGATTATGATACCCAGACATTTTGAGTATGTGTTCACTGACAGAGCTATTCTCCTCCATCTTGCAGCTATAGAACTTGTTGGAGACTTCATATCTCTCAACTCGGGCATTTGCTTGAAATATTAACGTCAATTCCTGGAACATCTCATATGGTCCATGACGTTCAAAACGTCTTTGAAGTCCCAATTCTAAGCCGTAAAGCATGGCACACTGAACTATCGAGTAGTCATCAACATGTGACTGACAGGCATTCACAACGTCTGCAGTTGCTGGAGGGGGTGGCACGCCTAGCGGTGCATCAAGGACATAATTTTTCTATGTAGCAATGAGGATAATCCTCAAGTTACGGACCCAGTCCGTGTAGTTGCTACCATCATATTTCAACTTAGTTTTCTCTAGGAACGCATTAAAATTCAAGGGAATGGTAGCACGGGCCATTGATCTACAACATAGATATGCAAAAACTATCAGGACTAAATTCATGATAAAAAGTTCAGTTAATCATATTACTTAAGAACTCCCACTTAGATTGACATCCCTCAAGTCATCTAAATGATACGTGATCCAAATCAACTAAACCATGTCCGATCATCACGCAAGATGGATTATTCTTCAATGGTGAACATCTCTATGTTGATCATATCTACTATATGATTCACGTTCGACCTTTCGGTCTCCAGTGTTCCGAGGCCATGTCTATACATGCTAGGCTCATCAAGTTAACCCGAGAATTCTGCATGTGCAAAACTGCCTTGCACCCGTTGTATGTGAACGTAGAGCCTATCACACCTGATCATCACGTGGTGTCTCAGCACGACGAACTATGTCAACGTGCATACTCAGGGAGAACACTTATACCTTGAAATTTTAGTTAAGGGATCATCTTATAATGCTACCGCCGTACTAAGCAAAATAAGATGCATAAAAGATAAACATCACATGCAATCAAAATATGTGACATGATATGGCCATCATCATCTTGTGTCTTTGATCTCCATCTCGAAAGCACCGTCATGATCTCCATCATCACCAGCTTGACACCTTGATCTCCATCATAGCATCGTGGTCGTCTCACTAACTATTGCTTCTACAACTATCGCTAACGCGTGGTGATAAAGTAAAGCAATTACATGGCGTTTGCATTTCATACAATAAAGCGACAACCATAAGGCTTCTGCCAGTTGCCGATTACAAAACATGATCATCTCATACAATAACGTATATCATATCATGTCTTGACCATATCACATCACAACATGCCCTGCAAAAACAAGTTAGACGTCCTCTACTTTGTTGTTGCAAGTTTTACGTGGCTGCTACGGGCTTCTAGCAAGAACCGTTCTTACCTACGCATCAAAACCACAATGGTGATTTATCAATTTTGCTGTTTTAACTTTCAACAAGGACCGTCCGCAGTCAAATTCGATTCAACTAAAGTTGCAAAAATAGACACCCGCCAGCCACCTTTATGCAAAACTAGTTGCATCTCTATTGGTGGAACTGGTCTCATGATCGTGGTCATGTAAGGTTGGTCCGGGCCGCTTCATCCAACAATACCGCCAAATCAAAATAAGACATTGGTGGTAAGCAGTATGATGATCACCGCCCACAAAACTTTGTGTTCTACTCGTGCATATCATCTACGCATAGACCTGGCTCGGATGCCACTGTTGGGAAACGTAGCATGCAATTTCAAAAAAAATCCTATGCTCACGCAAGATCTATCTAGGAGATGCGTAGCAATGAGAGGGGAGAGTGTGTCCACGTACCCTCATAGACCGAGAGTGGAAGCATTTGACAACGCGGTTGATGTAGTCGAACTTCTTCTCGTTCCGACCGATCAAGCACCAAACGTACAGCACCTCCGAGTTCTACACGCGTTCAGCTCGATGACGTCCCTTGAACTCTTGATATAGCAAAGTGTCGAGGGAGAGTTTCGTCAGCACGACGGCATGGTGACAGTGATGGTGAAGTAATCCGCCCAGGGCTTCGCCTAAGCACTACGAAGATATGACCGGAGGTGTAATCTGTGGAGGGACGCGCTGCACACAGCTAACAAATGTTGTTGTGTGTTCTAGGTGACTCCCCCCTCATATATATAGGTGGGAGGGAGAGGGAGCAGACAAGGGGCTGCCCAAGTAGGAGGAATCCTACTTGGGGCCCTAGTCCTATTCGCGCCCCCCTACCACAATTTCTGGAGGGGGAAGGAAGGAGGAGGGAGGAGGGAAGGAAGGGGAGGACGGATCCCTCCCCTTCCTTTCTATCTTCCCCTCTAGGTTCGGCCTATATGGGGGGGGGGCGCAGCAGACCATGATGGCTGCTGCGTTTCCCCTCTTGGCCCTGTATGCCCATATCTTTGCCGGGGGTGCCTGGAACCCCTTTTCGGTGACCCAATACGTACCCGGTACCCCCAGAACACTTCCAGTGTCCGAATACTATCGTCCTATATATCAATCTTTACCTCTCGACCATTTCCAGACTCCTCATCATGTCCGTGACCTCATCCAGGACTCCGAACAACATTCGGTCACCAAACCACATAACTCATATAATACAAAATCGTCCTCGAACGTTAAGCGTGTGGACCCTACGGGTTCAAGAACTATGTAGACATGAACGAGACATCTCTCCAGTCAATAACCAACAGCGGAACCTGGATGCTCATGTTGGTTCCCACATATTCTATGAAGATCTTTATCAGTCATACTGTTGGGGATAGTACTACTGGGTGTAAACCGGACAGGACAGGCCGGGTTAACTTCGTCAGTAGTTGAGTATTTTAAAGCCCAAGTAGGCAGATGAGGGTTTAAGGCCCATAGCCGGTTCAAGGCATGTAGCCGTAAACCGCGCCGATGTAACTTGTGTTGTAAGTTAGGAATAGTAGAGACCGAGCCGGATACATCTATGAACCGGCGTCGGGACTCTGTGAACCGACGGGCGCCACCCATGTATATAAGGGGATGACCTGGTGGCGGTTCAGGGACAACAGACAACAACTCGAGACTTAGGCGAAGCTTGTTTGCTCCCTAGTCATCGAAACCCAATCAATTCCATCACAACTAGACGTAGGCTTTTACCTTCATTGAAGGGGCCGAACTAGTATAAACTCTCTTGCGTCCTTGTGTCCGCTTTAACCGCTTCAAGCTCACCCGTAGCGATGGCTCCACGACTAAGTCCTTTCATGAGGACATCTGCCGTGACAAAACCATGACAGTTGGCGCCCATCGTGGGGCTATCGCATGATGGTTTCAAGTTCTTGGAGGGCAACTTCGAAGGACTCAAGGGCTATGCTATGGGCCGGATGACCAACAGTCGTCGCGGCAAGCTCTACATCGACGATGCAGGGTGGGGCCCCGAGGCTGGCTCGATTGAGTACGGGTACCGGGTCCCCTTTGGTGGCATACACGTCTTCATCGGCAAGATCGGTGAACCGGCCTCGAGCCGGACATCTGCACCGACCTCGCCGAAACGGCTCAACAGGCGAGATCTCGCCTGTGTTAAATCGGCCGTGAAGCGTGCCTTCGTGGGAGTCATCCACGAGGGGAATATGAGGATGGATCAGAATCGTAGCGAGACCGCTGCTTATTCCGGCGACGAATCCTCAACTGGAGAAACCGAATCATTGTATCAGCTACAAGATGGCCGAATTGGGGGCTGTTCCGATGGCGACAGTATTCCGGACCCCTCTGATCCGCCCAACCGGGTTGGAATATTCATGGCCGGTACACAGGCGGCGATCCACTCTTCGACCGCAGCAGCGATGATCTCCGGGTCAGCAGCGGCGACGGCTGCCGGGGCAGGAGGCCCTGTGCACCCGCCGGCTCAAGTTTTATCTGATCTGTTTGATGCGTTGGCTGTGCTTATGGCGGAGGCTAACCCGGCGGATCAGGACGCCCACAACATGGAAATTGCAAAGGTGAGGGAACAGATCACTCAGGCCAAGGCCGACCTAGCAGCCGAGAATAACAGGATGGCCACAGAGCAGGCCGCTTTGGATGCGCAGGCCTATAGGCTCATGCTGGATCAGACCGCGTCGCATGAAGTTCTGAAGAGGAAGCATCGGTCGCGCCTACCTACGGTTTTCGACGCCAGAAACCTCTTTCACACCCCAGGAGCAAGAACTAGTAACCCGCCGGTGATAAACCGGGCGGAGGCACCTGGGCCGGGTGCTCCGGTTCAGCCTCGCCTGATGGAGCCGCCTCGACAGAATAATGTCGTGCCTCAGCTTGTCCAGACACCTCCAGGTCATTATTCCAATCCGATGGACAATCTTGTCGCCGCCGCTTCACGACTGGAGGCCATCCCGATTGAAGGTGATTCTCCACAGGCGGTGGAGACGCGCCAGGTTAAGGAGCTTCTTCGAACAGCCTTGATTCAACAGGAAGCATATTCATACAGCCGTGACCAAATTCATTCCACCCCCCGTCCGAGCCGGAGTTACAGCAGGCGTATGGATGAACCAGCCAGATCCGATGATGCACGGAACCGTGAAGCGCCCGTGGCAATAACCCGCAGGTGATGCTCGTGAAGTGGTGGACCGGCCCGAGCACGCAGGACGCCGAGTTAGCAAAGGCAGCATGAGGCTCGCTACCAGCTGTGAGTTACTTCTAGTTCTTTGGGAGTGACTTGTCTTGTCCCCGCTTTACGCAATGTGCGCCTGCCCAAGGATTTCAAGGGCCCGTGCAAGGTGCCAAATTACACTGCCAATTTGTCTCCAGAAACATGGGCGGAGAGCTATGAGATGGCCATGGAGATGCTTGACGTGGATGGGGCGGGGGGTGCGAAGTATTTCACCATGATGCTTGAAGGGACAGCCCATATTTGGTTAAAGAGCTTACCGACCAATTCTATCAGTTCATGGGCCCAGTTGTGAGCCCGGTTTATCCAGAATTTCAAGGATACATGTAAGCAGCCCATGTCGATAGTGGACTTAGCGGCCTGTATCCAGGAGGAAGGACAGTCCACAACCCGCTGGGTGCGCCGAGTCTCGGAAATTTTGCACTCATCGCATCAGTATCAACGCCGATTCATGTTATAACCTTGGAAAGCAACTGCCGGTTTAAGCCTCTGAAGTTGAAATTGGGACGGATGAAGCGCCATTGTAACGATATGGGGACCCTCATGACTGCGTTAGTGAAGTATGTTGATTCTGATAGTACCAAGGATCCCGAGTCTGATGATGACAAGACAGGGAAGGGAAAGAAGAGCAGCAACTCCAAAGGGCAACAACACAACACTGCAGGTCATGGTAACGGAGGCAAGCGTAAAGCGGATAGCAGCATGGACTTCGTGGCTAATACTAGCGCGCAGGACAAGGGCCAGTGACGAAAGGGTAAACCGTCGAATCACAGTGGAGCTCCAAATCCCAACCCGGACCGCTCGACCTATTCTGTTAAAACCAGCCCTGCCCAAAGCACGTGACGAAGGAGATGCCACCAACCATCTTTGGAAGGATTGTTACATTATGCAAGAGTTCAAGAATTCTAATGCTTTCCGATATGATCACGGATCAGGTGGTGGCTCAGGATCCGGATTCCATGGGCCGGGTCACGGTGGAGGAAATGCCGGTTCAGGCTTCAATGGTGATCAGGGTGGACATAACAATCAAAATAATCAGAATAGCCTGGGTGGTTACAACCAGCAAGAATAAAGCAGTCGGGTTATCAGAGCAATCCAAAGCAGTTGAATAGCGGGCAGTATCATGTATTCACAACTAGCTTGGATAAGCGATACCGGAAGCTTCACAAGCAAGCGGTAAATTCTGTTGTGCCTCGTTATTTACGCTGGTCTGAACAGCCAATCATATGGAGCAAAGAGGATCACCCTCCCTGGGTTGACAATCTGGGTCAGCTAGCGTTGGTGGTGGCACCTTAGGTGGGAGGTTATAAATTCACCAAGGTGCTCATGGATGGAGGGAGCAGTATTAATATCCTGTACTATGAGACCTTCCGCCGTATGGGGCTAACAGATAATAATCTTAAACCGTCCAATACGGTATTCCATGGTGTGGTACCTGGTAAGTCAGCATATCCTATTGGAAAGATAGCTCTGGAAGTGGCCTTTGGAGACGATCATGATTCCAGGTCAGAGACATTGACTTTTGAAGTGGTGAAGATCCGGAGCCCATATCACGCCCTATTTGGGCGGCCGGCTTATGCCAAATTTATGGCACGGCCCTATTATATTTATTTGCAGCTCAAGATGTCGGGTCACAAGGGGACAATAACTGTTCATGGAAGTCGCAAGATTGCTTTGGAGTGTGAAGAAGGTGATGCAGCCTAGGCAGAGTCGGTTTGTGCCACGGAAGAGTTGAAATACTACAAGGATAATGTTGATCCGGCGGACATGACTCCGTTGAAGAAGCCAACTACAGAGCATGATCCGGCCCTAAAGTTCAAACCGCAGCCGAGACTAAGCTTGTTGACTTCAAGCACTGGCGATTCGTCCCAAGCAGTTCGATGTCGCATACCAACTTGGATCCGAAATAGGAAAGCGCGCTCATCGAAGTTCTTCCGTGAGAATCGGACATTTTGCATTGAAGCCTTCCGACATGCTGTGTGTACCGAGGGAACTCGCTGAGCACACTCTTAATGTTGATCCTAAGTACAAACCGGTGAAGCAATTTCTCCGCGGTTTAACGAAGAAAGGCGCAAAGCTATTGAGAGGAGGTAGCGGACTCTTAGCGGCTGGCTTTATTGTTGAAGTTTTCCATCCCGAATGGCTGGCTAATCCGGTGTTGGTCCTTAAGAAAACGGCACTGGCGCATGTGTGTGGATTACGAGACCTTAACAAGGCTTGTCCAAAGCAGATCCTTTTTTTCCCCCCGCATCGATCAGATTATCGATGCTACTGCGGGTTGTGAGCGTTTGAGTTTTCTGGATGCATATTCTGGTTATCATCAGATCAAGATGGCAGTTAAGGACCAGGAGAAGACGGCGTTTATAACTCCCTTTGGAGCCTTCTGCTATGTATCCATGCCCTTTGGGCTCAAGAGTGCCCATGCAACTTATCAATGGTGTGTACAGAATTGCCTTCATAAGCAAATCGGCCGTAATGTACATGCCTATGTGGATGATATTGTGGTTAAATCAAGGGAGAAGGAGACTCTGGTTGACGATTTGAAGGAAACCTTTGATAACCTGCGGACATACAAGATGATGCTTAACCCGCCAAGTGTGTTTTTGGTGTACCGCAGCAAGTTATTGGGTTTTACGGTATCCAACAGGGGAATTGAGGCTAATCCGGAGAAGATCACGGCTATCACCTCCCTGGCTAAACCGAAGTGTATCAATGACGTTCAACGCTTGGCGGGCCGGATTGCCGCGTTGAGCCGGTTTATCAGCCGCCTCGGTGAGAAGGTGATCCCTCTGTATCAGATGCTGAAGAAAACAGATCAATTTGTCTGGAGCTCGGCTGCTGATAAAGCGTTTGAGGATTTAAAGCGGCAGCTAGCCAATCTGCCTGTTCTTGCCGCTCCGATTGACAAGGAACCATTGCTACTATATGTGGCAGCTAATGCTCGTGCAGCCAACAGAGCTATTGTGGTGGAGCGCAAAGAGGCGGGCAAGGAATATCCGGTTCACGTCCGATTTACTATATCAGCGAGGTGCTTATTGAGTCCAAGCAAAGGTACCGCATTGGCGTAAGCTAGTGTATGGAGTTTTCATGGCAAGTCGGAAGCTTAAGCAATACTTCGAGGACATCCCATCACGGTGGTCACCGCTCCTTTGGGAGATATAATTTAGAACAGGAGGCAATCATGGCGGATTGCCAAGTGGGCTATAGAGCTTGGGCCACACGGACTGAAGTACATGCCTCGGACGGCGGTCAAGTCTCAAGCACTTGTAGATTTCATCAATGATTGGACGGAACTACAAGCGCCTAAAGAAAAGCCGGATCACACCTATTGGACTATTCATTTTGATGGGTCCAGGCAATTGGAGGGCTCGGGGGCTGGAGTCGTGTTGACTTCCCCACGAGGTGATAAGTTCTGTTATGTTCTCCGCTTAATGTTCCCTTGTACTAACAATGCAGCTGAGTATGAAGCTTTACTCCATGGTCTCCGGATGGCTAAGGAGATGAATCTCACCCGAGTTAAGTGCTTCGGTGACTCGGACCTGGTGGCTCAACAAGTATCTGGCACTTGGGATTCCAAGGATCCGCTCATGGCAGCATATCGTCGTGAGGTGGATATTGTTGCAGGTCACTTCAAAAGGGTATCGTGGATCACGTGGATGACGGAAGAACGGCGCGGACGCTTTAAGCCGGCTGGGCTCTCAACGTAAACCGGTCCCGCCTAATGTCTTCTTGGATGTTCTGCATAACCCGTCTGTCAAGCTCCCTGGTGAAGAGGATTTGGCTATTCTTGATCCGGAGGCTCAGTTGGTGGCGACTCTGCATGTCATTCCGGATTGGACGATTCCTTATCTTGCGTACATGAACCGGGGCGAGTTACCAGAGGATGAGACTCTGGCCAGGAAGATAGTCCGGCGATCCAAGTCCATGACTATTGCCAATGGCGAGTTGCATCATTGCAGTGTGTCAGGGGCGTTCCAACGCTGTGTGTCTCCTGGGGAAGGCTGTGAAATCCTGCGTGAAATCCACGAAGGGGATTGTGGTCACCACGCCGGTTCAAAGTCTTTGGTGGCTAAGGCGTTTCGTCACGGCTTTTATTGGTTGACTGCTCATGATGATGCGGAGGACCTAGTTAGGCGATGTGATGGCTGTCAGAAGTTCTCAAGACGCGCTCATGTGCCGGCTCAAGAATTGAGGATGATTCCAATTACTTGGCCGTTTGCAACTTGGGGGCTGGATATGGTTGGGCTTTTCAAAAGGTCCAAGGACAAGAAGACCCACCTTTTGGTGGCAGTTGACAAGTTTACGAAGTGGGTGGAAGCGGAGCCCGTCAGCAAGTGTGATGCATCCACGGCGGTTCAATTCATCAAAAAGGTGATTTTCCGGTTTGGCTTTCCACACAGCATCATTAGTGATAATGGTACCAACCTATCGAAAGGTGCTATGAAGGATTTCTGTGAACGTGAGCACATCCGGCTTGACGTTTCATCAGTGGCTCACCCACAGTCCAATGGCCAAGCAGAGAGGACTAACCAAGAGATCTTACGAGGCATCAAACCCCGGCTTATGGTTCCTTTGCAGCGGACGCCGGGTTGTTGGGTTGAGGAGTTACCATCTGCATTATGGAGCATCAATACTACGCCCAACAGATCGACAGGATACACACCGTTCTTCATGGTCTATGGAGCGAGGCGGTTCTCCCATTGATATCCGTCATGATTCACCTCGTAGCAGCTTATGTTGAAGCGGACAATGAGGTAGCACGGCAAGACGCTTTGGACCTGTTGGACGAGGAGCGTGACATCGCAGCTGCCTGCTCGGCGATTTACCACAGGATCTTCGCTATATCACAACGCCGAAAGTTAGAACCAGAACCTTTCAAGAAGGAGATTTGGTGCTCCGGCTCATCCAAAGCAGACTGATATGCACAAGCTATCCCCGCCTTGGGAGGGACCTTTCGTGGTCAGCAAGAATCTGCACAACGGGTCATACTGTCTGATCGATATTCAAGAGCACAAAGACTCACGTACATCAGAGGAGGAGACCAATAGGCCGTGGAACGTAGCTCATCTTGGGCCTTACTATGCTTGAGCCATAGGCTCTACTTATGTACATATTATGACAATGTATATATTATGATCAATACAATAAACTGGAGCCTTAGCTAAAGCGGGGTCTCTGTTATTTTTACATCATGTGTGGTTACACGGAGTTTTTATCTTAAAGCGGCCTCCGGTTTACTCCTTGAGTTAGCTTTTTCAACAGGCTTTATATCATATCACTAAGGGGCTTGGTCGTGTCCGAACCAATGCAACACCTTTTGATAGGTGAAAGCCACAGAATCACTTGGGGACTTGGTCATGTCTGAACCAGTCACGCCTCTTGATCAGCCTAAGGCAACATAATCACTTGGGGGCTTTGGCCGAACCCGAACCATCGCTACACCTCTTGATCGGCATAATGCCACTGCATCATATGGGGACCTGGCTGACTTGAACCATAGCTACACCTATCAGGGGCTTGGTCGCGTCCGACCACGGTAATGCCACTTGATCGGCTCAACAGCCTCTTTTTGCAAATGATTCTATCTTTGTCTTTGACTGAAATTCGTTTCTCTTTTTGCATATTTCTCTTGTTGTGTTTTTTAAACCGACAATTACTAAACCGGTTTGACTGTTAATTGACGGAACACGGTCCACTCTTAATCCGGAGTCTCTTTGCCCGGTTTGATTTTTTGATAACATCCTATTATGGAGTAACACCGGTGTTCATCGTAATCCGGAACGGTTTACCTGGTAAAACCGACCTTATATTCACAGGAGCTGTTTTCTCCTCCAGCAGAGTGGGTTTTTCAAACTCCGTTTCAAGATTGGCACAGCCAATTTCATGCCCTACGACGGCAGGTATCATATATTCCCATATTTGATCATATGTTTAAATCTAAGACATTATCTTTGATTTCATATACATAGATGTTATGACCCGCCTGGTGATACAATCACACCGGCGTTTTAAGCTTTTTGGCTGCACACCACAGTTTAAGATTGATGATTCAACGGAAGCATAAGTTGCAATAAGTATGCACGAAGGCATATCAACACCAAGTGTGGCAGCTAGTCTATTACAAGGCAACACGGTGCCCAGATAAGATAATTGTTTTTCTGCATAACATAAAGGAGCAGTAATGTAAACCGGCTTCCGGTTCAAGCTTGGTCGCCAGCTTGGCCTGATGGTTGCGGGTCATCATGCGCCACTTCAACTTCTGCTTCCCTACCCAGTGGCTGGAAATCAACAGTTGTCCAGTCGATTCCCATTAATGCTTGGAGTACAGCTTCATCATTGATCAACAACGACGGTTCAATGTCAGGAGCGTAAGTATGTTTACGGATTGGAGGTATAAGGTTCTCCGCTTCAGGAATTGGTGCAGCCACTTGTTTGTTTTCGCCATCGTATTGGGCTTGATAGTGAGACAAATTTTCCTCTTCAACCAATTGACAAGCCAAAGGGCGCACTTCCCGGTTTATAGCTCGGAGATCCTCTTCGCTGAATTATGTCCCGTCTTCCTTCAAGCTTGGGAAGCCCTGGGCCGCTTCAACAGGATCAAAATCCGGCACCCATGCTTTTGCCCGGATTAAGGCATTTATAGCACCGATTCTAGCAGCAGATTTCTTTAACTCTTCAACCCGGGCAGGAAGCATTGACAACCTTTTAATAGTGTCCCGGATCAAGGTCGGCGCCGGGTTGTTGTGAGAAGCGATCTTGATGATCCGCTGGCGCATCAAAGATCTGATTGTTCTATCAATGTATAAGCGGCTTTCAATTTCTTCCGCACATCTGATCCCAAGTGGCCAATACGTGTCCCTATATCATTCAAAGGGTTAGTAAACCGGCAATTACATGAGAAGGCATAGTTACTTCAGAAATCAAGAAAGCTTACCAAAGACAGCAGCAGTCATGGCATGCACTTGCCGTTTTACACTCGTCAATTCATCCACCACCGGTTTGAGTGCAGCCTCGGCCTTTTCTGCTCATTGAGTTAAAGCGGCTTTTTCAGTGGCCCAATCTGCCCGTTCCTTGTTGAAACTCTCCTTAAGTTTTTCCATGACGCTTAAAGCGCTGGTTAATTCATTTTTCGCATTGGAGGTTTCAGCTTGCTGGGACTTCAGATTTTCTTGCAGATCGGCGATTTGACTTTCTTTCTTGCTCAGATCAGCCTACATACAGATAATCATTTGATAAAGATTACGGTGCAGAGTTGAAGTACCAACCACATAACAAGTTATGCCCTTGATACTTGGGGGCTAATGCATATTTGCATTTCATCATACAATTTCTATATAAGTCCCAAGCTCAATACAAGTATTCAACTTGGCACTTGGGGGCTAATGCCTGTTTGCTCTGTCCTTCAGTGACACGGGAATTTTTACTATATAAAGGCCCGGTTTAACTATATTAATTTGAACCGGCTGCGTTCAAGATCACATTGGGAAGTCCCGTTTTAAGATGATATCTTAAAACCGTCACTTGGGGGCTATTGGAGTTGACAGATTGAAATGTACAAGTAGAGAGTCATATGGAATTTACCTCATATTTGTCCTTCATCATATTTACCAGATCGGCTTCATAATCACGGCTGGTATATAGCCGATTCAGATAGCCGGAATGAAGATCTTGGGGGTTCAGAGCGGCATAAGTGTCCAAATCGGCATTCCATTTGCCTTTACCAAGTGCAGCAAATTCATCTTTGGCAGTGTGCTTAGACAAAGCGACAGGATTGCCTGGCTCGGAATGACCAAAGCCAGTAATAACAACATCATCATCTTTGGCTTCACCGGTCCGTACTGGGGTCGCCGGTTTATCAGTATGCTTTGATGGGCTTGCTGTTTTGTCAGTCTGAATAGGACTTGTGGGCTGATTAAAAGGGCCCGTGGCATCAACATGTGCCTCTTCAGCAGTAACATCATGATCTTTCAATGGTGGGTCGTTCAGCATATCGTCGTGGATGTGTTCTTCGGGATCCGGTATTTTGTCAGGATTCAGAGCGTCGCTTTTCTTACGCCGCTTTATCCAGATGAGCTTTCTTGCTTGGCCTAGGCTTGGCCCTGAATGGAAAAAGATGGACCAGTCCAGTAAATATGGAAAGTGATATATCAAACAACATTATAAGGAATATGGCTCACCCAAGCACCATTTTGAGTGGTGGGAGCTGGGTGGCTGACGACTCGCCGGAAGAAGAATGAGAAGTGCCCTGATAATCGGAGTCAGATGGATTAAGAGGTTGACAAAGACAACCCGCTTTAGGATAAGCATTGACGAAACAGTTAGAGACCTCTGAACGGCGTTTCCGAACCGGACTGTTCGGTAAACCGACGGAGGTAACTACCTGGCCGATGTGCCGGGTTGTGCGGCGAGCTTCATGCTGTTGTGTCTTCATAAGAAAGTTTCGGTCCAAATAAGCAAGAGGATGAGAAAATTTAATTTTCCGGTTTGCCCGACGGATTTTTAGTGAAGGAAAAGGGTTTGAATCGGAAGAAAGAGCGATTACCTCTACAACATCCGCATGACTGACTTCAACGTCATCCTAGCAATAATCATTATCAATAAGGCGTGTGAAAAATAAACCAAGTGAGTCAAGCTCTACCTCAAGGTCCGGATTACCCACATCATCGTCAGCTGGTAGATCGGAGGAGGCAGTGGTTCTCTTTCTATGGGCTGATTTCTTCACAACTCTGGTCTTGGGCTGGGTTGTTTTCCCCGGTTTCTCTTGTGGAGGCTTCTTGCTCCAAAATGGATCATCACCCTGTTTGAAAAATGTTAAAGTCAACAAAGGGTACTTAAACATAGTCAGATTTCATGAAAGCATAAGATATGAGTCTTACGGCTGGCGGTTTGTTAATGGCAGAAAAGGGAGGCAGGCCGGTTTGAGCGCAAGCAGCTTTCGGTTCATTTAACATCCTCTTAACAGCCTCGAAGAACTTTGTCGCCCTGTCAATTTGGATCTCAATATGCCGAGAGGGTCTTTTACATCTTACGTGTATTTGCACATCAAACGGAGCGCAGGCTTAAGGGTAGTATACTCCAAGATATCCAGCAGCGAGCAAGGTCAACTCCTGTCAACCCGTTAGCCATGAAGGCCCGGAGCTTGGATAATTGAGGAGCATATTTGCTTCTCTCCTTCGCAGTCAATCTCCGAGGGAAGGGATGTGTGTTGCTTAGCTGCTCCGGACGGTAACCCGGCAAAGGATTTTCTCCATCAGGAGAGGTATCTTTGCAGTAAAACCATGTTGAATTCCACTCTTTGGGATGGCTGTGCAGTTTGGCGTGAGGGTAAGTGACCTCTTTCCTCTTCTGAATCGCCATACCACCTAACTCGGTGTTGGGTCCGTCAATAAATTCGGTGCGGCGGTTTAGATGGAAGCAATCCCTGAATAATTCAACTGTGGGCTCCTCTTGAAAGAATACCTCACAGAGCACTTGGAAGTGATAGATGTTGGTTACGGAGTTGGGACCGATGTCTTGTGGACGCAGTTGGAAGTTGGCCAAGACATCCCGATAAAATTTTGAATCGGGTGGACTGAAGCCCCGGGCTAGATGGTCAGCAAAAACAACAACCTCTCCATCTTCGGGTTCTGGAGGACATTCCGCCGAGGACCCTCCGATGAATGACGTCTTTTTGCCTAAAGCGTCGGTGTTGACTAGGTTATCCAGCTTGAGTCTCGGTCACCCGAGAAGGGACCCAGTTGCACTCGTACACTTGCTTGGCCATGGTGCATTCTGCAAAGCAGTAATACCGGTTCAAGAATATGTTGGAAGGGTATACATTGATGCATTCATTGCTAAACCGGAAGAAGTTGTTTATAAACCGGAGTTCTGCAAAGTGGCAATACTTAGCTAGGGAATCCTGGCGGTTCAACAAGGGGACTAATGGTATATGCCGAGTTGTCAATTTTTCTACAAAGTTAAACCGCCTGGTCTAAAACATTGAAGAATCAAGATTGCAGATGAGTAGGTGTGCGAAAACAGGTTTCACAAAATTACATCACAGTTTTGGATCTGGAACATGTCCAGAAAAGAGAAAAATATTCAAGGTCCAAAAGGGAGCGATACCGAATCAATGAGCAAGGATACAGGGAGATCTATGGCTTTGAGATGCGCAAGTGACGACGGATGCTAAAAAATACCGCTACGCAGAAAAAAGATTTACAGACTTGTCTAAGATTTATCATATGAACAGGAAGCAAGTGATGAACGCTGAAGAACATGGAAACCCTAGAACAGATCTATGGAGAAAAGGTAGAAGACTTACCAGAGCTGAGGAAGAAACGGAAGATCGCCGCGATGCTCTGGTGTATTCAGGGTGATGCAGCGGCCAAGGTTGGTGCAGAAGTCGACGGCGGCGGTGGAGCTCCGAAGCTGGGCGACGCGAGGAAGACGAAGCGGAGGGGCACGAAGGGGAAAAAGAAATGACCCTTCGGTTTTATTTATAAGGCAAGGGACATGTGTCAGGCGCGAGAATCAAGGGGCCGCGAGTTTGGAAACGGAGTTGTCGTCTCGATTGTCGCAGATCTATTAAACAAAAAAGGTATCGTGGATAGCTTTTATGACAGGTGACGTCATGCCGGTTTACAACGACCAGAGAAGATGACATCATGGCGGTTCACACAAAGATGCTGAAGATGAAGTTTTTTTGCTAAGGATTGACATGAACCTGTTCAAATCAATCTGGCGCCTAATGTTGGGGATATTACTACTGGGTGTAAACCGGACAGGACAGGTTGGGTTAACTTCGTCAGTAGTTGAGTATTTTAAAGCCCAAGTAGGCAGATGAGGGTTTAAGGCCCATAGCCGGTTCAAGGCATGTAGCCGTAAACCGGCGTCAGTATGTAACTTGTGTTGTAAGTTAGGAATAGTAGAGACCGAGCCGGATACATCTATGAACCGGCTTCGGCACTCTGTGAACCGACGGGCGCCACCCATGTATATAAGGGGACGACCCGGCGGCGGTTCAGGGACAACAGACAACAACTCGAGACTTAGGCGAAGCTTGTTTGCTCCCTAGTCATCGAAACCCAATCAATTCCATCACAACTAGACGTAGGCTTTTACCTTCATTGAAGGGGCCGAACTAGTATAAACTCTTTTGCGTCCTTGTGTCCGCTTTAACCCCTCCAAGCTAACCCATAGCGATGGCTCCACGACTAAGTCCTTTCATGAGGACATCTGCCGTAACAAAACCACGACACATACCGCAATGACAACATATGTTATTCCCTTTGTCATCGGTATGTTACTTGCCCGAGTTTCGATCGTCGGTATCTTCATACCTAGTTCAATATCGTTATTGGCAAGTCTCTTTACTCGTTCTGTAATACATCATCCCGTAACTAACTCATTAGTCACATTGCTTGCAAGGCTTCTTATGATGTGTATTACCGAGAGTGCCCAGAGATACCTCTCCGAAATTCGGAGTGACAAATCCTAATCTCGATCTATGCCAACCCAACAAATACCTTCGGAGATACCTGTAGAGCATCTTTATAATCAACTAGTTACGTTGTGACGTTTGATAGCACACATAGTATTCCTCCGGTATACAGGAGTTGCATAATTTTATAGTCAAAGGAATATGTATTTGACATGAAGAAAGCAATAGCAATAAAACTGAACGATCAATATCCCGTTCATCAAATGACAACACATGTCTATGATTAAGAAACTTAACTATTTTTGATTAACGAGCTAGTCTAGTAGAGGCATACTAGGGACACTCTGTTGTCTATGTATTCACACATGTACTAAGTTTTGGGTTAATACAATTCTAGCATGAATAATAAACATTTATCATGATATAAGGAAATATAAATAACAACTTTATTATTGCCTCTAGGGCATATTTCCTTCAGTCTCCCACTTGTGATCCCGTTCAGAAAATGACAACACATGTCTATGGTTAGGAAACTTAACCATCTTTGATTAACGAGCTAGTCTAGTAGAGGCTTACTAGGGACACGGTGTTTTGCCTATGTATCCACACATGTATCAAGTTTCCGGTTAATACAATTCTAGCATGAATAATAAACATTTATCATGAATAAGGAAATATAAAATAACAACTTTATTATTGCATCTAGGGCATATTTCCTTCACGAAGACGGTGGGAGAATACTACCAAGAAATGGAGATTTCCATGATACGAGCCAATGTCAACGAATATGACGAGCAAACTATGGCACACTTCTTGAACGACCTCAACCACCCAATCAAGCGGATTGCCGACTTCTAGCCCTACTCCAACCTTCTCGAGTTAGTTCACCAAGCGACCAAGGCCGAGCGACAAGTACAAGATGACTTGAAATACGCCAAGTAATCGTGCAAGACCTACGACTCCTACACCCAAGCTCCTGTGACTGCGACACCTCCTACCTCAGCTAGAGCATCACCAAGTACCAGCGAGAAGTCAAGTTCCAAGCAAGTTACGCCTTCCTCGACTCGTCCTCCGGCAAGCACCTACAAATCCAAAACTCCCGCATCTCCGGCGCCACCGAATGACCCCGTCAAGACAAGTTCTATCAAGTGCTTCACATGTGGTGGCCAAGGACACAAGTCCTTCTAATGCACCAACCAGCAAACCATGATCTTCAACAATGATGGCACATACGACTCCATGAGTGAAGAACAAATGGAAGCCCTTGAGCACGTGGCCATGCACCGGCGCGTGAACGAAGATGAAGATGATCAAGTCTTTTGTGACAATGATTCAAGTCCCTCTCTCATGTTCTCCAAGGTCTTGACGCTTCAACACCACCAAGAAGAAGACCAATGGTGCCACATCTTCCACACCAAGGCCGGCATCAACGGACATTCCATGAAAGTCATCATCGATGGAGGAAGTTGTCACAACTTGGCAAGTGAAGAGCTATGTTCCAAGCTGCAATTGGTCAAGAAGAAGCATCCTCGTCCCTACAAGGTCCAATGGTTAAGCGACTCCGGCACTATTCAAGTGGAGCATATAGTGCAAGTTTCTTTCAAGATCGGCGCCTACAAGGACACCTTGGAGTGCAACGTGGTTCCAATGTCTGTGTGCCATCTTCTCTTGGGAAGACCATGGCAATTCGAACGCGGCGTCATCCACAACGGAAGAACAAACCACTATAGCTTCAAGATGAAGGGCAAGGAGTACGTGCTATGACCTATGTCACCAAGCCAAGTGATCGCTGACAAGCAAGCATCCACACATAGTGGAGAGACTAGTGAGAGAGTGAACCACCACAAAGAAAGTTAGTGCACAAGCCCAAATTGAGTGACTCTTCCCCAAGAGAGAAAAACTTAGTCCTCCTAGCCACCAAAAGAGAGATGAGAGAAGTGTGTGAGAACCCATCGAGTGTCATCCACCATGTCCTACTATGCAAAGATGAGTTGGCAAAAACTAACACTTCTAATCCACTTCCTCTAGTGTTCTCTAACTTGTTGCAGGAATTCGCGGATGTCTTCCTCAATGAGCTACCTCCGGGTCTTCCTCCTATACGTGGCATTGAACATCGGATCGACCTCATCCCCGGAGCACCTCTTCCGAACAAGGCTCCATACCGCGTCAACCCCGAAGAAACTAAGGAGATACTATGGCAAGTACAACGACTCATCAACAACGGTCATGTACGTGAAAGATTAAGCCCTTGTGTCGTTCCGGTTATTCTTGTGCCTAATAAAGACGATAGTTTTTGCATGTGCTCCGATTGTGGACCAATCAATGCTATCACCGTTCACTATAGGCATCCCTTTCCATGCCTTGATGATATGCTAGATGAGCTTAGCGGTGCCACCATTTTCTCAAAAAATGATCTTAAAAGTGGCTATTACCAAATCCGCATTCAAGAAGGTGATGAATGGAAAAATGCTTTTAAAACAAAATTTGGCTTGTACGAGTGGTTAGTTATGCCTATGGGTTTATCGGAAGCTCCCGATACTTTCATGCGTGTTATGCATTTTGTGCTTCATCCATACATTGGAGTGTTTGTTGTGGTCTATTTTGACGACATACTCGTGTTTAGCAAATCCCTCAAAGACCATGTGAATCATCTTAGGGCCGTTTTGCAAACTCTTCGACAAGAACGTCTTTATGCCAATATGGAAAAATGCACATTTTTGTGTTGACAAGCTTGTTTTCTTGGGTTTCGTTGTTTCTTCAAAGGGTGTCCATGTTGAGAATTGAAGCAATTAAAACTTGGCCTCAACCCACTAATTTGCAAAAAGTGCATAGTTTCCTTGGTCTTGCGGGTTTTTATCGTCGCTTTGTGAAAGACTTTAGCACTATTGCTGCACCGTTGCATGCCTTGAGTAAGAAAAATGCACCCTTTGTTTGGGGACCCTTGCAATCTACCGCATTTGATGAGCTCAAATCTTTGCTTACTCATGCTTTGATTCTTGCTTTGCCTAACTTTGAAGAAACTTTTGAGGTTCATTGTGATGCTAGTGGTAATGGAATTGGTGGAGTTTTGATGCAAGAAAAGCGAGACATTGCATATTTTAGTGAAAACTTTCCGGTGCTCAACTTAACTATCCCATCTATGACAAAGAATTGTATGCTTTAGTGCGTCTATTGCATGTTTGGGAGCATTATCTTCACCCACATGAGTTTGTTATACATACCGATCATGAGACACTTAAGTACCTTAAAGGTCAAACCAAGTTGAATAAACGACATGCTAAGTGGAGTGAATTTATTGAATATTTACCTTATGTGATCAAGTACATTAAGGGCAAAAAAAATTGTGGCGGATGCTCTTTCCCGCAAATGCATGTTAATTACTCAACTTGAGTTGAATGTTGTTGGATTCAAACGTATCAAAGACTTGTATGAGCACGATGTTACTTTTGCTACTCCTTATGCTAAGTGTGTGACGCATACATCTTGGGAACGATATTATATCAAAGATGGTTATCTAATGAGAGCTAACAAACTATGCATCCCCGAGTCTTCTCTTCGTTTGTTACTTTTGCAGGAGGCTCATGGAGGAGGACTCATGGGACATTTTGGACGCGACAAGACTTTTGCCATGCTCTCCAAGAACTAATTTTGGCCCAAGATGTTCCACGATGTCTCACATTTCACCAACCGGTGCTCCACATGCCGCAAAGCTAAGTCACAATCTCAATCCCATGGTTTACATATGCCACTTCCTATTCCACATCAACCATGGGAAGATATTAGCATGGATTTTGTGCTTACATTACCTAGGACTCAAAATGGCAAGGATTATGTATCTGTTGTTGTGGACCGATTCTCTAAAATGGCTCATTTTATCCCATGCAATAAGATAGACGATGCTTCACATGTTGCAAATATTTTTTGTAGGGAAATCTTGAGGTTACACGGAGTGCCAAAGACAATTGTGTCGGACCGAGACGTCAAGTTCTTAAGCTACTTTTGGAAGATGTTATGCACCAAGCTCGGCATCAAGCTTCTATTCTCCACGGCATATCATCCTCAAACCGTTGGCCAAACGGAAGTCACCAACCGAATGCTCTCCACTCTCCTACGCGTGTTGATTAAGAAGAACATCAAGGAGTGGGAGGAGTGCTTACCAATCGCTGAGTACGCCTACAACCGCGCAAGACACTCTACTACCGACAAGTCCCCCTTCGAGGTTGTCTAAGGCTTCAACCCTTTGTTGCCATTGGACATCCTCCCTCTACCGCTACAAGAACGAGCGAACATGGACGCTAACGCAAGAGCCACCTACCTCAAGAAGATGCGTGAAGAAACAAGGCCCATAATCGAGCGTCAAGTACACCGCCTCGCCACCAAGCTCAACATCAACAAGTCACCGATGGTGTTCCAACCGGGCGATCTCGTATGGTTACATCTCCTGAAGGATCACTTCCCCAAGGAGCGCAAGTCCAAGCTACTTCCGAGAGCCGATGGACCCTTCAAGGTGCTCGCACGCTACAACGACAATGCCTACAAGATCGACATTCCACATGACAAGTACAATGTAAGCGACATCTTCAATGTCAAGGACTTGGTCAAGTACCATGGTGATGACGATCATGATCTGTGGACGGATCTCTCCCAAGGGGGGGGGGGGAGATGATGCGTAGCATCCCTCGTCCATCCACATGGACACTCCATCACCACCACATCGAGAGTACCAATGACAAGAGCACGTGCACGCGCCATCGAGAATGAGGTCAATTCCTTCCTCTTCGAGTTTCGTTCGGGTTCACATGAGAATTGGGTTCTACCTCAAAGAGACACGTTATGCATTCTTAGGTACTTCAGAGATGATCGTGAGGAAGCATGGAGAGATCACCAAGTCCTCCTGAAGACCTAAGCACACACGGAGAAGGGGAAGGAGAGAAGCATCGAGATGTGTGAAGGAATGGAGCCTCGGGTCACCCCGGGTGCCCAGCCAACTTGGCCCCGGGTACCCGGCCCGAGCCTGGGCGCCGCCCTAGCCGCCCCTGGGTGCCCGACCAAGGAGCCCCTGGTGCCCGGCCTCCCTAGTGGGCGCAGCCTCCTGCCCGGTGCCCGCCAGCTGGCCCTGTGTGCCCGCCCTCCTCACTGGGCTGGCTCCTACCACCGAGTGCCCGGCCCAACTCCGGGCCCCTGCCCGGGTCCGGTGCCTGCCTCTTCCCCGGGTGCCCGGCCAAGACCTGACCACTGCCTCGACCCGTCTCGGGTGCGGACCCTTTACCCCTGCATGCCTGCATTCTCCGAGAGTGCCTGTGTGCACTATGGGTTTTGGCCCTTGTACCCCTCTGTTTTCCCAATTTCATCCCTAGGCTATATAAACTCTTCCCCTAGCTCATTTGTGAGGGTAGAAAAGTATTGGATAGACGAAGAGAGAGCTTTGCTCATCTTCTTCCTCTTGGAGATCAAGGCCTCCTCTTGGAGAAGATCCTTTTGTGGATTCAAGACCTCCTTTTGGAGAAGATTATCACCAAGACCTCACCTAGTGGGAAGAACCTTACCCTAGTGCTATTTTACTTGAATTGTTCTTGTATGCTTGTGGATCTCATGTATGCAATTCTAGTGGATGTTTTATTTGGGTTTGTTTGAGTGATTTCCCCCTTATGCTCTTGTGTGTTCATCACTCTTCCTCCCTCCAAGTGTGAATAGATCCCCCCTAGGGTTTCACCCTACAACAGGTTCCCTCGGCGGTTCAGATGTATTTTTTTCGCAAACCGGAGACAAACAGGCGGTGGACTTTGTAGGCGTCGGACCGTTGCCACATGCCCACATCCACGTCTGACTAACCTGGTCCACCAAACAACCTCATCCGCCTCTCCCATGTTTTTCGTCTGATGCAGGCGCCGCTTCTTAAGCCACATCAATGTCGGCCCAGAGCACGCAACGGCCGACATTGATGTCGCGTGATGTGACCGAATGGGAGGGCGGCACTGACCGACACGACCTCTCGGGAGTCGCCGCTTCAATACAGACACAGTTTCCTGAGGAACCAACTCTGGCCACTCCACCGCGTTGAAGCGGCTGACGTCCATTCGCATGGCCTGGCCGAGGCTATATAAGTCGTTCTCCGGCGTCCACATCACACTCATCGTATCGCTCCGCATGTCCTCGTCCTCACCTCCCCTCCCCTCCACAACTCCGGCGACGCGCAAGTCATGGAACTCGGCGCCGGCTCCGGATGTTCGTGGCGACACCGCCCTTGAAATCTAGGGCCGTCGTCCTTATCAGCGACCGGCTCCTCGGTGAAGGAGGAGATTATCATCTCCTTTGGCGACAAGAAGGACCAGCCGCTGGCGACACAGGGCATGGTATAAGCCGCCACTGATGAGGAGTACAAGCAGCATATAGAGGTCATGCTTCGTCGCTCCGTCCTCCAGGTCAACGACCCAGCAGCGCCGCCGCTCCTCCGCATTAAGCCGGAGCCCGCATCCCGTCCCAGCTCTCCCCCGCGCAATCGTAGTGTCCAAATCAGAAGCCGCTTCACGGAGGAGCCCCTCTCGCCGCCTCCCCAATGCATCAAGGAGGAGCAGCGCTCTCCGTCGCCCCGCCACGTCAAGGAGGAGCGAAGCTCGCCACCGCCCCTACGCCATGCGATCGTTGTCAAAGCGTGCGATCACCTTCGCTACTACCTCGGCGGCTGCAGTAGCTCCTCCTCCCGTTGCGCCCTAACGGCAGCGGAGTACATCGACAGGGAGTGGCAATGGCGGGACAGGGGCAACACGACGCGTCGTTCAGAGTTCGCGGACTCCAACGTTCCGCCACCACACATCACAGCGGACCGGGAGCTGACGCATGCCTGGGCGTGGACTGCTCCAAGACGACGGCGTAGGCGAGTAAGCGCCCTCTCCTCCAAGGCCCACCACCCTTTCCCCCGCCCATGTCGTCATTGGCCGCAGCCGCACTCGCAAGGCGTAGGAGGAAGCAGAGAGGATCATCCGCGAGCGTCAGGCTGCTGCAGGGAAGCCTTGCTGCAATCCGCACCCTTTCGTCGCCTGAAGCCCAACTCTGACGACTCTAACAACAGCTCTGGCAACGATAACGGAGGAGCCGCCGACCAGCCCGGCATGGCCTACGAGGTCACTATAAGTATAGGGTAGTGCAGGGTTAGTCTTTTCTTAAGTTTTTTAGTTCACCGTACGAAATATTGGCCGGTTATATGAAAAACTTATCCTAATTTTAAATGAATATCGTCTGATTTGTTTGAGTTTGAAACAAATTTGTTCATTTTCTTTAAAATTCATCTAAAATGTAACCGGACATATGCGACTAGCTTTGGATGGCCAGCTCCGGCATCCGTGTCCGCGACTCACCCCTCCCCCCGCCCCGCGTTCACTGATGTATGCATCAGGAAACTTGGGGGTCGGCATTGGAGATGCCCTTAGGCTTGGTTTTTTTCTAAACACATTAGAAACACATATGCTCATTGTTGGAAATATGCCCTAGAGGCAATAATAAAATGGTTATTATTGTATTTCCTTGTTCATGATAATTGTCTATTGTTCATGCTATAATTGTATTAAATGGAAACAGTAATACATGTGTGAATACATAGACCACAACATGTCCCTAGTAAGCCTCTAGTTGACTATCTCGTTGATCAATAGATGGTTATGGTTTCGACCATGGACATTGGATGTCATTGATAATGGGATCACATCATTAGGAGAATGATGTGATGGACAAGACCCAATCCTAAGCATAGCACAAGATCGTGTAGTTCGTTTGCTAAGAGCTTTTCTAATGTCAAGTATCATTTCCTTAGACCATGAGATTATGCAACTCCCGGATACCGTAGGAATGCTTTGTGTGTACCAAACGTCACAACGTAACTGGGTGGCTATAAAGGTGCACTACAGGTATCTCCGAAAGTATCTGTTGAGTTGGCACGAATCGAGACTGGGATTTGTCACTCCGTATGACGGAGAGGTATCTCTGGGTCCACTCGGTAATGCATCATCATAATGAGCTCAGTGTGACTAAGGAGTTAGTCACGGGATCATGCGTTATGGAACGAGTAAAGATACTTGCCGGTAACGAGATTGAACAAGGTATAGGGATACCGACGATCGAATCTCGGGCAAGTAACATACCGATAGACAAAGGGGTATACGGAATTGATTGAATCCCCGACATTGTGGTTCATCCGATGAGATCATCGTGGAACATGTGGGAGCCAATATGGGTATCCAGATCCCGCTATTGGTTATTGGCCGGAGAGGTGTCTCGGTCATGTTCAGATGGTTCCCGAACCCGTAGGGTCTACACACTTAAGGTTCGGTGACGCTAGAGTTGTTATGGGAAATAGTATGTGGTTACCGAAGGTTGTTCAGAGTCCCGGATGAGATCCCAGACGTGACGAGGAACTCCAGAATGGTCCGGAGGTGAAGATCGATATATTGGACGAAGGGTATTGGAGTCCGGAATTGTTCTGGGAGTACCGGGTGACGACCAGCGTGACCGAAAGGTGTTTCGGAGGCCCCGGCAAGCGTTGGGGGGCCTTATGGGCCAAGGGGAGGGGGCACACCAGCCCACTAAGGGGTTGTGCGCCCCTCCCAACCCCTCTCAAGTAACTTGGAGAGGTTGGGGCGCCCCTAGGGAAGCCACCCTCCCGGCTTGGGGGGCAAGTTTCCTAGGGGTGGGGGCGCCCAAACCCATCTAGGGTTTCCCCTGTGGCCGCCGCCCCTCCCCTAGGGAACCCTAGGGCGCCTCCTCCATCCCCTTCCCCTATATATAGTGAGGGAGAGAGAGGGCAGCTGCACCGCAGCCCCTCCCTCCTCCAACTCTTCCTTCTCCTCCGTAGAGCTTGGCGAAGCCCTGCAGGAATACCACAAGCTCCACCACCATGTCGTCGTGCTGCCGGAGTACCCCCTCAACTTCTCCTCTCCCCTTGCTGGATCAAGAAGGAGGAGACGTCCCCGGGCTGTACGTGTGTTGAACGCGAGGCGCCCGTCTGCTCGGCGCTAGATCGGATCTTCCGCGATTTGAATCGCCGCGAGTACGACTCCATCAACCACGTTCTTGTAACGCTTCCGCTTAGCGATCTTCAAGGGTATGAAGATGCACCCCCTCTCTCTGATTGCTAGCATCTCCTAGATTGATCTTGGTGACACGTAGGAAATTTTTGAATTATTACTACGTTCACCAACACTCATATACACGCACATACACTTAAGGGCATCTCCAACACCAACCCTCAAAACGCCCGCAACCGTTCGATCGCATAGTCTGGAAGTATTTTGCCATCCAACGTGGTCCTGCATCGATCTGTTCAGCGGTCCGGGCGCACTTTTCCCCGCAACCGGAGACAAACTGGAGGGTGGCTTTGCAAATATGGCATTTTGTTTTCCATAAGGGTTTTCATCATTTATGTCACTGGTTACATCTCACTACTCAGTTTTCCCACTAAGAATTTCAACTGCTCAAAAATGCCATTGCTTCATTAGGCGCATGCTAAAAAATGCCACTGGACACCATTATTGTCATCTCAAATCTTGTTTGCCTTGTTATAATGACAAAAACACCTATAGACCAACATGTCAGCTCTCCCTCTATCTCACTACAATAAAATGTCGGTCCCACTTGATCCCAACAGTGTTCTTATTTTTGTTTAAAATTATTCGCTTGCTTACTCCTGACAAGTGGGGTCCACACTTGTCATTGTGACATAGAGAGAACTGACATGTGGGTATAGGGAAAGTTTTGCCATATAACATGGTCAACGAGTTTGACCTGACAATAACAATGCCTAATGGCATTTTTGAGCAAACATCTAATAGAACGATGGCATTTTTGAGATATCTAATGGCATTTTTGAGCAAGCATCTCACGGAACGATGGCATTCTTGAGCAGTTGTAATTTGTAATGGCAAAACTGAGTAGTGGAACACAACTAGTGGCATAAATGATAAAAACCCAATACTGATAATACTGAATATATATATATATATATATATATATATATATATATATATATATGTGTGTGTGTGTGTGTGTGTGTGTGTGTGTGTGTGTGTGTGTATAGCACATATATATACTAGCATATGTGCCCGTGCGTTGCAACGGGAGAAAAAATAATATGCATTTAATGTTAGTGAGAATTATATGTGCAAGCAAAACCCTGTGTGCACGTGAAAAAGGAACATTTAGCTTCTCGGTTTCGCTGGTGTGAAGTAATCAATCCGCTATTTTTTCATTCGCTGATCGAGGCATTTAAGAGTTTTGTTACGCTGCCAGAGAAGGCCCATAAATTATTCAATCTATTTTTCCTTTCATCGAGAATATTTTAGGGTATGACGTTTTCTGAATATTGTAGGGAACATGGACCATTTTTAAAATCCTAGACAGGTTTTCGAAAATTATGTACACTTTCAGAAAAACGGGAACAAAATTTGAAATAGGGATATCTTTTAAAATTCACAAACATTTTTTGAAAACACCAACTTATTTTATAAAAACACGGACATTATTTGAATTTGTGAACATTTCTTTAAAATGGGAACATGTGTTAAAACTTCATAACATTTTTCAAAAATGCTTATCTTTTATACGCGAACATTATTTTGAATTTTGAAAATTTCACTAAACCAGATTTGGCGCATTTTTAAAAATGCATTTTCATTTTGAAAATTTCGAACAATTTTGAAAAATAATATTAATTTTTTGAAAAATAGGAAACATTTTTTATGTTCCGAATATTTTTCGAAATAGCAACAAAATTTTGGAATTATGAGCATTTTCCAAAATTTGATTTTCTTTTTATGAAATATTGAACTTTTTTTTTGAGAATTTCAAATTGATGAAACAAATCTGTAATAAAAATAAACGTGGAAGGCAAAAAAAGAGATAGGGGAAGGACAATAAAAATAGAAGTAAGACACCTAAACAAAGAAAACTTTGCCAGCCCATTATTGGTTGTCCTGTGTGAATCTCCCACTATTTATCTCCCTGTGCAGAAAATACAATTTTCCAGTTGCGTGGACACAAAAATAAGTGGGCTGGCTTCGCTAGGCCACAACGCGCGGCCCACGTATGAAATTCTGAAAAAACCTTTTTTCCTAGCATATGAACGCATAAGAATTTAGAACCACCTCGGATAGATTTTTTTTCTTTTCGACAGTGAACGGATGAAAAAATTGGCGAAACGTACCTTGCTTTAGGAGGGTAATATATATATATATATATATATATATATATATATATATATATATATATAAATATAAATGATCATACAAGTTTAAATATGTTAATTAAATAATCATGTAGTGTATAAATGTGTTCAAGCTTTAAGACTATGTTTAAGTTGTTTTAAAATATGTTCATGTGTTTTAATATAAAGTTTGTGTGTGTTTCTAAAAAAACTATATATATATATATATATATATAAAATGAAAAATAAAGAGAAAAATAAATATGTTTTCCAAATAATAAGTGATTCTTTCAAAATAAAATAATTTATATGTTTATTTTAATTATTTGTATATTATTTGTAACAATAAGAGTATTCTAACTTCAATTTTATTGCTATAAAAAGTAAATATCATTTTAGACATCAAAGTCTTCTGGGTAAAGAGATAAAATCTAGTTCCCTCTAAAAAAAGAAGAGGTAAAATCTACTCCGTTTATTATCCTGTAGAGACACGACATGGTGTTCGTTTGAGTTGTAGGCTAGGCCGATTGATTACCTTAGGTCGTTGGTTCGAACAGCCGCTGCTACTTATTTTTTCTTCGGATTAAATTCTTAATTTATATTGTGTGTTTAAGGATAGAAAGAATGTGTACCCAGTTAACACATTTTTTAGAGAAAAGACGCGGCTGAGCCCGTGTAGGGCTTTAGACTTGCCGGACTTTGAATTAACAAAGACATCAACCAGACAGGATACAACTGCAACATCCAACATAAAAGAAAAACAACAGAAAACGGAGCGATATAGAGGTGGTGGAAAACACTTTAGTAAGTCTCAAACACTTCATGCGGGAAGGATATATACACATGTACACATAGCTGAAGACATCGAGATCCTCTACCACGACTTGACATGAAACAAGGAAGCATGCCAACTTTGGAGGGGGAATGAAGATGCACCCTCAAGGCATGCCATCACCAAACACTAAGGGCCTCGGCACGACACCTCCATCCAACTCCATCTCCGAAGGAGGCCACAACCTCCTCGCCTGGATCGTAAGGTGTCGCACCGCCGAAAGATTAGAAAGTTCCCCAAGAACATGGATACATGTCACCGGGTGGTCACTTAGAGCGGATCAGCACACACCAAATGTGTCGAGGCTCTCCAAGAGCAAGATGAACGCCACACAACCCACAACCATAACATGCCAAAGGAAAAACACAAGCTTGGATGCAAAATGGCACGCCATTTGGTGTTGCCACTGAACCCAAACGGTGCCCACCACCACAAAGCTCTCAAGGCGGCGCCTTCAAGAAGGGCATGGTGCCAAGTGCGTCGTTGCCGCCCACCGTAGTTAGGGTTTTTACCCGAGAGGCAAAGAGGTGGGAAGAGGTAGGGCAGACCTCACCGACGCCTCCATGAAGAAAACCGGCGCCCTCGGGTGTCGGTGTCGTCGCGGCTGAGTTGACTAGGGATTTCTCCTGATCTAGATCCCCACCACTAGCTCCGCCCACAGCCCGAGGACCAGCCAGCCAGTGCGGCCAAGATCCGGCAGGAGGGAAGCACACCGAGCAGGGAAGACAAGCAGTGGCCACATCTGGCGCCGTCAGTCGCCAGGGCAGCCACACCATGGCCCCAATCCACCGGTGGTCCGTCAGCCACCCGACTAGACCACGATGCACCATGTCATCCCAGTCACTCGCTGCCAAATAGAGGTCCTCGCCAGAGGGGCGCTGCGCAAGATTCATGGCTCTTCGCAACTAGGCAGGAGCAGCACATGCCCCGTCGCCACATTCCCTGGCTACGTCGCGGGCTTGCCCGGTCTCAGCCTCTTATGATGGCGAGGAGGGAGGGTTACACAGACGGGAGGGGGAGATCGCCCTCGAGTCGCCCGAGCGGGGCAATGCGGGAGGGGGGGGGGGGTCTCACAAGCAACACTTAGCACATCAAAGGTCAGTGGTTTGGTTGGGTAGCCTCACGCACGTGTTCACTGCAAGTCGCGTGTTCGAACCACCATGCATGGCAAATGTGTTGAAATACTTATATGTATACCACAAGTTCTAGCACTAGAATGAGCGTTTATGTCAAGTTCAAGCAGCACCGGCGTAATTGACTCAATATGAAACTACACATGAGTGACCGTTTGTGTCAACCAAGCACCACCGGTGTAATTAACTCAATATGCAACTACACATGACGACACACTATGAAGAGGCTAGTTGATATGTCTTTGGAACACTTCAATGTATATCTGAAGTTCTAGCACTAAAGCGACCATTTGCGCCAAGTGAAAGCACCACCGGTGTAATTGACTCAATACGCAACTACACATGATGACACACTCTAAAGAGGCTAGTTGATATGTACTGGAACACTTCAGTGTATACCACAAGTTCTAGCACTAAAGTGACCATTTGTGCTAAGTTCAAGCACTACCAGTGTAATTGACTCAATATGCAACTACAAATGAGTGACCATTTCTGCCAAGCAAGCACCACCGATGTAATTGCCTCAATACGCAACTACATATGATGACACAATCTGAAGAGGCTAGTTGCTATGTACTAGAACACTTCAATGTATACCGCAAGTTCTATGACTAAAGCGACCATTTGCGCCAAGTTCAAGCACCACCAGTGTAATTGACTCAATACAAAACTACACAGTATGGCACACTCTGAAGAGGCTAGTTGATATGTATTGGAACACTTCAACGTATACCACAAGTGATGGGGAACGAAGCATGAAAATAAAAAAAAATCCTAGGAAACACCCAAGATCTAATCTAGGTGATGCATAGCAATGAGAGGGGAGTGTGTCTACATACCCTTCTAGACCGAAAGCATTAGCGTCGTAACGCGGTTGATGTAGTTGTACTCTTTGATACGCCTCCAATGTATCTATACTTTTTTTATTGTTCCATGCTATTATATTATCTGTTTTGGATGTTTTATATCAATTAATATGCTATTTTATATTATTTTTGGGACTAACTTATTAACCTAGAGCCCAGTGCCAGTTTCTGCTTTTTCCTTGTTTTTGAGTTTCGCAGAAAAGGAATATCAAACGGAGTCCAAACGAAATAAAACTTTGTGATGGTTTTTCTTGGACCAGAAGACACCCAGAGGACTTGCAGTCCAAGCCAGAAGAGCCACGAGGCGGCGGCAAGGATGGAGAGTGCGCCCTAGGGGGGGCTACCTTGTGGGGCCCTTGGTGACTCCCTGACCTAGCTCTTTGTCCTATATATTCACATATATTCCAAAACCATCAGAGGGAGCCACGAAAATACTTTTTCGCCGCCGCAACCTTCTGTTCCAGTGAGATCCCATCTTGGGGCCTTTTCCGGCAATCCACCAGAGGGGATTCGATCACGGAGGGCATCTACATCAACCCTATTGCCCTTCTGATGAAGCGTCAGTAGTTTACCTCAGACCTACGGGTCCATAGATAGTAGCTAGATGGCTTCTTCTCTCTCTTTGATTCTCAATACCATGTTTTCCTCGATGCTCTTGGAGATTTATCCGATGAAATCTTCTTTTGCGGTGTGTTTGTCGAGATCTTATGAATTGTGGATTTATGATCAGATTATCTATGAATATTATTTGAATCTTCTCTGAATTCTTATATGCATGATTTGATATCTTTGTATTTCTCTTCGAATTATCGGTTTGGTTTGGCCAACTAGATTGGTATTTCTTGCAATGGGGGAGGTGCTTAGTTTTGGGTTCAATCTTGCGGTGTCCTCACCCAGTGACAAAGTAGGGTTAGCGAGGCACGTATTGTATTGTTGCCATCAAGGATAAAAAGATGGGGTTTTCATCATATTGCTTGAGTTTATCCCTCTACATGATGTCATCTTACTTAAGGCGTTACTCCGTTCTTTATGAACTTAATACTCTAGATGCATGCTGGATAGCGGTCGATGTGTGGAGTAATAGTAGTAGATGCAGGCACAAGTCGGCCTACTTGACACGTACATGATGCTTATATGCATAATCATTGCCTTGGATATCGTCATAACTTTGCGCTTTTCTATCAATTGCTCGACGGTAATTTGTTCACCCACCGTATTATTTGCCTTCAAGAGAGAAGCCTCTAGTGAAACCTATGGCCCCCGGGTCTATTTTCCATCATATTAGTTTCCGATCTACTATTTTGCAGTCTTTTATTTGATCTATAAACCAAAAAAACCCAAAAATATTTTATCTTTTGTTTAGTTTTATCTATCTCTATCATATCTCACTTTTGCAATTGACCATGAAGGGATTGCCAATCCCTTTATCGCGTTGGGTGCAAGTGTTTGATTGTTTGTGCAGGTGCATAGATGGGGACTTGCTTGTACCTCCTACTGGATTGATACCTTGGTTCTCTAACTGAGGGAAATACTTATCTCTACTTTGCTGCATCACCTTTTCCTCTTCAAGGGGAAAACTAACACAAGCTCAAGAAGTAGCAGGAAGAATCTGGCGCCGTTGTCGGGGAGGTCTACATCAAGCCTGCCAAGTACCCATCATAAACTCTCATCTCTTGCATTACATTATTCGCCATTTGCCTCTCGTTTTCCTCTCCCCCACTTCTAAAATGACTTTCAGAAAAAACATAAAAGGTTTGCCTTTTTATTCGCCCTTCTTCCGTTCGTCTTTTAATTTGCCTTTTGCTTGCTTGTGTGTTAGATTGCTTGCTTTGTCACGATGACTCAAGAGAATACCAAGTTGTGTGATTTTTTCAACACCAATAATAATGATTTTATTAGCACTCCGATTTCTCCCACCACTAGTGTGAAATCTTATGAGATTAATGCCGCTTTGTTGAATCTTGTTATGAAAGAACAATTTTCTGGCCTTCCTAGTGAAGATGCCGCATCCCATCTAAATACTTTCATTGAGATGTGTGATATGGAAAAGAAGAAAGATGTGGATAATGATATTGTTAAATTGAAGCTATTTCCGTTCTCACGTCGTGCTAAAACTTGGTTTTCATCTTTGCCCAAAAATAGTATTGATTCTTGGAACAAGTGTAAAGATGCTTTTATTTCCAAGTATTTTCCTCCTGCTAAGATCATCTCCCTTAGGAACGATATAATGAATTTTAAGCAACTTGATCATGAGCATGTTGCACAATCTTGGGAGAGGATGAAATTGATGATAAGAAATTGCCCTACGCATGGATTGAGTTTATGGATGATCATACAAAAAAATTATGCCGGATTGAATTTTTGCTTCTAGAAATCTTTTAGATCCGGCCGCGTGAGGTACTTTTATGGAAATCACATTAGGATAAGCTATTAACTCCTAAATAATATTATGGCTAATTATTCTCAATGGCACACCGAAAGATCTTCTAATAGTAAAAAAGTACATGCGACTGAGGAAATTAATGTTTTGAGTGGAAAGATGGATGAGCTTATGAAATTATTTGCTAGTAAGAGTGCTCCTATTTATCCTAATGATATGCCTATGTCATCTTTGATTGAGAATAATAATGAATCTATGGATGTGAATTTTGTTGGTAGGAACAATTTTGGTAATAACGCGTATAGAGGTAATTTCAACCCTAGGCCGTTTCCTAGTAATTCCTCTAATAATTATGGTAATTACTACAAAATTTCTTATGGAAATTATAATAATATGCCCTATGATCTTGAGAACAATATTAAAGAATTTATTAGTTCTCAAAAGAATTTCAATGCTATGGTTGAAGAAAAATTGCTTAAGATTGATGATTTGACTAGAAACGTGGATATAATTTCTCTTGAGATTGATCCTTTGAAAATTAGATCTATTCCACCAAAGCATGATATTAATGAGTCTCTAAAAGCTATGAGGATTTATATTGATGAATGTAAAGAAAGAACCGCTAGGATTCGTGCTAAGCGAGATTGGTTTGTAAAAGCGTGTTCTTCGATCTCTCGTGAAAATAATGATGAAGATCTTAAAGTGATTGATGTGACTCCTATTGAATCTTTGTTTTTTAATATAAATCTTGATAAAGATGGGACTGGATATGATTCAACTTTAGCTAGAAGGCATCCCAATGATTCGGAGTTTATAGATCTTGATGCAAAAATTGATAAAAGTGGGATTGGAGAGGTCAAAACTTTAAGTAGAAATGAACCCGCTCTTTTGGATTTCAAGAATTTTAATTATGACAATTGTTCTTTGATAGATATTATTTCCTTGTTGCAATCCATATTGAATTCTCCTCATGCTTATAGTCAAAATAAAGCTTTTACTAAACATATTGTTGATGCTATGATGAAATCTTTTGAAGAAAAACTTGAGTTAGAAGTTTCTATCCCTAGAAAGCTTTATGATGAGTGGGAACCTACTATTAAGATTAATGTAAAATATTATGAGTGCCATGCTTTGTGTGATTTGGGTGCTAGCGTTTCCACGATTTCGAAAACTTTATGTGATGTGCTAGGTTTCCGTGAATTTGATGATTGTTCTTTAAATTTGCATTTTGCGGATTCCACTATTAAGAAACCTATGGGAATAATTAATATTGTTCTTATTGTTTCAAATAGGAATTATGTGCCCGTAGATTTCATTGTTCTTGATATAGATTGCAATCCTACATGTCCTATTATTCTTGGTAGACCTTTTCTTAGAATGATTGGTGCAATTATTGATATGAAAGAAGGAAACAATAGATTTAAATTTCCATTAAGGAAGGGCATGGAACACTTTCCAAGAAAGAAAAATAAGTTTCCATATGAATCTATTATGAGAGCTACTTGCAGATTGCATACCAAAGATGACAATACCTAGATCTATTGCAATATGCCTAGTTGGGGCCGTTAAACAATAGCGCTCGTTGGGAGGCAACCCAATTTTATTTTTGTTCTTGCTTTTTTTGGTTCCGTTTTTCAATAAAAATGTCATCTTGCCTCTGGTTAGATGTGTTTTTATGTTTTAATTAGTGTTTATGTCAAGTAAGACCTTTGGGATGGCTTACGGTGATAGTTGATTTGATCTTGCTGAAAAATAGAAACTTTTGCGTCCAGAAAAATAATTTTCATTTTTAGTGGAAGCGCTATAAAATACTGATTCTTTCTGCAGAAGATTAATATACAGATTTCCTATGTTTTCCTAATTTTTCAGAATGTTTGGAGTTACAAAAGTATTAGAAGTTTACAGATTGCTACACACTGTTCTGTTTTTGACAGATTCTGTTTTCTATGTGTTGTTTGCTTATTTTGATGAATCTATGGGTAGTATGGGGGGTATGAACCATGGAAAAGTTGGAATAGAGTAGATATTACACCAATATAATAAAGAATGAGTTCATAACAGTACCAAAAGTGGTGATTTTATTTTCTTATACTAACGGATCTCATGAGTTTTCTGTTGAGTTTGTGTTGTGATGTTTTCAAGTTTTGGGTAAAGATTTGATGGACTATGGAATAAGGAGTGGGAAAAGCCTAAGCTTGGGGATGCCCAAGGCACCCCAAGGTAATATTCAAGAACAATCAAGATCCTAAGCTTGGGTATGCCACGGAAGGCATCCCCTCTTTAAATCTTAAATCGCTCGGGTAAATTTACTTGAGGCTACATTTTTATTCACCACATGATATGTGTTTTGCTTGGAGCGTCTTGTATGATATGAGTCTTTTCTTTTTAGTTTTCCACAATCATCCTTGTTCTACACACCTTTTGAGAGGGACATGCATGAATTGTGATTTATTAGAATACTCTATGTGCTTCACTTATATCTTTCTAGAGCACGGCGGTGGCTTTATTTTATAGAAATTATTGAACTCTCTTGCTTCACTTATATTATTTTGAGAGTCTCTCTAAATAGCGTGGTAATTTTCTTTGGTTATGAATTTAGTCTTAATATGATGGGCATCCAAGAGGGATATAATAAAAACTTGCATATAAAGTGCATTGAATACTATGTGAAGTTTGATTCCTTATGATTGTTTTGAGATATAAAGATGGTGATATTAGAGTCATGCTAGTGAGTAATTGTGGATTGGTAGAAATAATTGTGTTAAAGTTCGTGATTCTCGTAGCATGCATGTATGGTGAACCATTATGTGATGAAGTCGGAGCATGATTTATTTATTGATTCTCTTCCTTATGAGTGGCAGTCGGGGACAAGCCATGGTCTTTTCCTACCAACCTATCCCCTAGGAGCATGCGTCTAGTAATTTGTTTCGATAACTAATAGATTTTTTGCAATAAGTATGTGAGTTCTTTAAGACTAATGTTGAGTCCATGGATTATACGCACTCTCACCCTTCCACCACTGCTAGCCTCTCTAGTACCGGGCAACTTTCGCCGGTACCTTACGCCACCTTATACCTTCTTCAAAACAGCCACCATACCTACCTATTATGGCATTTCCATAGCCATTCCGAGATATATTGCCATGCAACTTTCCACCGTTCCGTCTATTATGACATGCTTCATCATTGTCGTATTGCTTTGCATGATCATGTAATTGACATCGAATTTGTGGCAAAGCCACCACTCATATTTTTTCATACATGTCACTCTTGAGTCATTGCACATCCCAGTACACCGCCGGAGGCATTCATATAGAGTCATATTTTGTTCTAAGTATCAAGTTGTAATTCTTGAGTTGTAAGTAAATAAAAGTGTGAAGATCATCATTATTAGAGCATTGTTCCATGTGAGGAAAGGATGATGGAGACTATGATTCCCACACAAGTCGGGATGAGACTCATAATGAAAAATAAAAAGATAAAAAATAAGAAATAGGCCAAAGAGCCCAAAATAAAAAAATGAGAGAAAAGAGAGAAGGGGCAATGTTACTATCCTTTTTCCACACCTGTGCTTCAAAGTAGCACCATGATCTTCATGATAGAGAGTCTCCTATGTTGTCAGTTTCATATACTAGTGGGAATTTTTCATTATAGAACTTGGCTTGTATATTCCAATGATGGGCTTCCTCCAATTGCCCTAGGTCTTCTTGAGCAAGCGAGTTGGATGCACACCCACTTAGTTTATTTTTTCGAGCTTTCATAAACTTATAGCTCTAGTGCATCCGTTGCATGGCAATCCCTACTCACTCACATTGATATCAATTGATGGGCATCTCCATAGCCCGTTGATATGCCTAGTTGATGTGAGACTATCTCCTTTTGTCTTCTCCACAACCACCATATTCTATTCCACCTATAGTGCTTATATCCATGGCTCACGCTCATGTATTGCGTGAAAGTTGAAAAAGTTTGAGAACATCAAAAGTATGAAACAATTTCTTGGCTTGTCATTGGGGTTGTGCATGATTTAATACTTTGTGTGATGAAGTTGGAGCATAGCCAGACTATATGACTTTGTAGGGATAACTTTCTTCGGCCATGTTGTTTTGAGAAGACATGATTGCTTTATTAGTATGCTTGAAGTATTATTGTTTTTATGTTAATATTAAACTTTTGTTTTGAATCTTATGGATCTAAATATTCATGACACAATGAACAAAATTACATGGATAAATACGCTAGGTAGCATTCCACATCAAAAATTCTGTTTTTATCATTTGCCTACTCGAGGACGAGCATGAATTAAGCTTGGGGATGCCAGATACGTCTCCAACGTATCTATAATTTTTTATTGTTCCATGCTATTATATTATATGTTTTGGATGTTTTATATGCATTAATATGCTATTTTATATTATTTTTGGGACTAACTTATTAACCTAGAAGCTAGTGCCAGTTTCTGTTTTTTCCTTGTTTTTGAGTTTCGCAGAAAAGGAATATCAAACGGAGTCCAAACGGAATAAAACTTTGCGATGATTTTCTTGGACCAGAAGACGCCGAGATGACTTGGAGTCCAAGCCAGAAGAACCACGAGGCAACGACAAGGGTGGAGGGCACGCCCCCCTACCTTGTGGGCCCCTCGATAACTCCCTGACCTAGCTCTTCATCCTATATATTCACATATATTCCAAAACCATCAGAGGGATCCATGAAAATACTTTTCCGCCACCGCAACCTTTTGTTCCCGTGAGATCCCATCTTGGGGCCTTTTCCCGCAATCTGTCGGAGGGGGATTCGATCATGGAGGGCATCTACATCAACCCCATTTCCCTTTCGATGAAGCGTGAGTAGTTTACCTCAGACCTACGGGTCCATAGCTAGTAGCTAGATGGCTTCTTCTCTCTCTTTGATTCTCAATACCATGTTCTCCTCGATGTTCTTGGAGATCTATCCGATGTAACCTTCTTTTGCAGTGTGTTTGTCGAGATCCGATGAATTGTAGATTTATGATCAGATTGTCTATGAATATTATTTGAATCTTCTCTGAATTCTTATATGCATGATTTGATATCTTTGTATTCCTGTTTGAATTAAATCTGTTTGGTTTGGCCAACTAGATTGGTATATCTTGCAATGGAAGAGGTGCTTAGTTTTGGGTTCAATCTTGCGGTGTCCTCACCTAGTGACAAAGTAGGGGTAGCGAGGCATGTGATTCTTATATGCATAATCATTGCCTTGGATATCGTCATAACTTTGCGCTTTTCTATCAATTGCTCGACATTAATTTGTTCACCCATCGTATTATTTGCCTTCATGAGAGAAGCCTCTAGTGAAACCTATGGCCTCAGGGTCTATTTTCCATCATATTAGTTTCTGATCTACTATTTTGCAATCTTTTATTTTCAGATCTATAAACCAAAAAAACCCAAAAATATTTTATCTTTTGTTTAGTTTTATCTATCTCTATCAGATCTCACCTTTGCAATTGACCGTGAAGGGATTGACAACCCCTTTATCGTGTTGGGTGCAAGTGTTTGATTGATTGTGCAGGTGCATAGATTGGGGACTTGCTTGTACCTCCTACTGGATTGATACCTTGGTTCTCTAGCTGAGGGAAATACTTATCTCTACTTTGCTGCATCACCCTTTCCTCTTCAAGGAAAAATCAACGCAAGCTCAAGAAGTAGCACTCTTCACAATCCAATCGCTATCCAATCCGATCTAGTACAGCACGTGCGACACCTCCGAGTTTAGCACACGTACGCCTCGGTGCATCCTCTCTTTCTTGATCCAGGAAGCAAGGGGGAGATGGTACATGAGATTGGAACCAGCCCAACGGCGAGGTGCTGGCAGCAGAATACCGACAGGGGGCGTGGGAGGAATTGGGAGCGGGAACAGGCAAGGGTGAAGAGGTGGCTGCCCCATGTGCCTCTCCCATCTATATATAGGCTAGGGGGCAGGAGAGGGCGTCCAAAACCCATCTAGGGCCGGCCACAAGGTTGAAATCCCTTTAAACTTTGGAGATAACATCTTATCTCTATATTCAACCTTTTAAATTTAGAGATAAGACCTTATCTCTAGATTTAAACATCATGTGCCTTGGGGAATGGGGCGGCCAGCCTATGTGGGCTGTAGCTCCACCCCTGGGTCCATGTGGGCCCTTTCGCAATCTATGATGGGGCGGCCAGCCTATGTGGTCGTTGGGCCCCATGGTGGAACCCACGCAACCTTCTAGAACCTTCGTGGTACAATACTGAAAAATCGAAATTTTTCCGGAACCCAAAATATAACTTCCCATATATAAATATTTACCTCCAGACCATTCCGGAGCTCCTCGTGATTTCCCGAATCCCATCCAGGACTTCGAACAACCTTCTTACTTTCCACTATTATGATCTCAATACTACCCTAGCAACATCGAACCTTAAGCGTGCGACCTTGCGGGTTCGAGAACTATGCAGACATGACGGAGACTCCTCTCCGGCCAATAAACAACAATGGAACATGTATGCTCATATTGGTTCCTACATATTCTACGAAGATATTCATCGGTTGAACCATGATGTCAAGGATTCCGTTAATCCCGTATGCAATTCCCTTTGTCCAACGATAGGTTACTTGCCAGAGATACGATCGTTCGTATCTCCATACCTTGTTCAATATCATTACTGGCAAGTCTCTTTACTCGTTTTGTAATACAAGATCACGTGACTAAACCCATTAGTCACATGAAGCTTCTTATGATGTTGTATTACCGAGAGGGCCCAGAGATATCTCTCTGTCACACGGAGTGACAAATCCTAGTCTCGATCCATGCAACCCAATAGACACCTTCGGAGATACCTGTAGAGAACCTTTATGATCACCCAGCTATGAAGTGACGTTTGATACCACACGAGGCATTCCTCCGGTATTCGGGAGTAGCATGATCTCATGGTCGAAGGAACGGATACTTGACATGAAGAAAGCTATAGTCAATAACTAAACGACTTGATGCTAAGCTTATGGTTGGGTTTGTCCATCACATCATTCTCCTAATGATGTGATCCCGTTATCAAATGAAAACTCATGTCTATGGTCAGGAAACCATAACCATCTTTGATCAACGAGCTAGTCTAGTAGAGGCTTACTAGGGACACGGTGTAGTTTATGTATTCACGCATGTATTTAAGTTTCCGCTCAATACAATTCTAGCATGAATAATAAACATTTATCATGAATGGGAAATATGATAATAACCAATTTATTATTGCCTCTAGGGCATATTTTCAACAGTCTCCCACTTGCACTAGAGTCAATAATCTAGTTTACATAGTAATGAATCTAAAACCCAGAGTCATGGTGTTGATCATGTTTTGCTCGTGGAAGAGGTTTAGTCAACGGGTCTGCCACATTCAGATACGTATGTACTTTGCAAAGTTCTATGTCTCCATCCTTAATGTTATTACGAATGAAGTTGAAGCGGCGTTTGATGTGCTTGGTCTTCTTGTGAAACCTGGGCTCCTTGGCTATGGAAATTGCACAAATGTTGTCACAAAATATTGTCATTGGATCCGATGCACTAGGCACAACTCCTAGATCATATATGAACTCCTTCATCTAGACTCCTTCATTCGCCACTTTCGAAGCAGCTATGCATTCCACTTCATATGTAGATCCCATTATGACACTTTGCTTGGAATCGCACTAACCGATCGCCCACCATTTAAAATAAATATGTATCTGGTTTGTGACTTCGAGTCATCCGGATCAATGTCAAAGCTAGCATCAATGTAACCCTTTACGACGGCTCTTCGTCACCTCCATAAATGAGAAACGTGTCCTTAGTCCTCTTTAGGTACTTAAGGATCTTTTTGACCGATGTCTAGTGATCCGCTCCTGGATTAGTTTGGTACCTCCCTGCCAGACTTATGGCATGGCAGACATCAGGTCTAGTACACAACATGGTATACATTATAGAGCCTATGGCTGAGGTATAGGGGATGACCTTCATCCTTTCCCTTTCTTCTGTCGTGGTCGGGCTTTGAGTCTGACTCAACTTCACACCTTGCAACACAGGCAAGAACCCCTTATTTGACTGATCCATTTTGAACTTTTTCATAATCTTGTCAAGGTATGTGCTTTGTGAAAGTCCTATCAAGTGTCTCGATCTATCTCTATAGATCTTAATGCCCAATATGTAAGTAGCTTCACCTGGGTATTCATTGAAAAATTCTTGTTCAAATAACCCTTTATGCTTTACAGAAATTCTATATCATTTTCAATCAATAATATTTCATCCACATATAGTATTAGAAATGCTACAGAGCTCCCACTCACTTTCTTGTAAATACAAGCTTCTCCATAAGTTTGTATAAAACCATAAGCTTTGATCACCTCATCAAAGGGCATATTCCAAATCTGATATGCTTGCACCAGTCCATAGATGGATCACTGGAGCTTGCATACTTTGTTAGCATCTTTAGGATCGATAAAACCTTCCGGTTGCATCATATACAACTCTTCCTTAAGGAAACTGCTAAGAAACGCTGTTTTGACGTCCATTTGCCAGATTTCATAATCATAGTATGCGGCAATTTCTAACATAATTCTAACAGATTAAGCATCGCTATGGGTGAGAAAGTCTCATCGTAGTCAACTCCTTGAATTTGTCACAAACCTTTTGCGACAAGTCGAGCTTTACAGACGGTTACCATCCGCGTCCGTCTTCTTAAAGATCCAATTGTTCTCGATGGCCTGCCGGTCATTGGGTAAGTCTACCAAAGTCCATACTTTGTTCTCATACATTGATCCTATCTCGGATTTCATGGCCTCAAACCATTTGTCAGAATCTGGGCTCATCATTGCTTCTTCATAGTTCATAGGTTCGCCATTGTCTAACAACATGACTTCCAAGACGGGATTACCGTACCACTCTGGTGTGGAACATGTCCTTGTCGACGTATGAAGTTTAGTAGTAACTTGATCCGAAGTTTCATGATCATCATCATTAGCTTCTTTTCCAGTTGGTGTAGGCATCACGGGAACTACTTTCTGTGATGTGCTACTTTCCAATTCGAGAGAAGGTACAATTACCTCATCAAGTTCTACTTTCCTCCCACTCACTTCTTTCGAGAGAAACTCCTTCTCTGGAAAGGATGCATTTTTAACAACAAAAATCTTGCCCTCGGATCTGTGATAGAAGGTTACCCAATGGTCTCTTTAGGGTGTCCTATGAAGATACACTTCTTCGTTTTGAGTTCGAGCTTATCACGCTAAACCCTCCTGACATAAGTGTCACGTCCCCAAACTTTAAGAAATGATAGCTTAGGTTTCTTGCCAAACCATAATTCATACGGTGTCATCTCAACGGATTTAGATGGTGCCCTATTTAAAGTGAATGCGGCTGTCTTTAATGCATAACCCCAAAATGATAGTGGCAAATTGGTAAGAGACATCATAGAACGCACCATTATACTGTGGTGTTCCAGCTGGCGTGAGTTGTGAAACAATTCCACATTGTAATAAATGTGTGCCATTCTCGTAACTCAAATATTTACCTCCACGATCGGATCATAGAAACTTTATTTTCTTGTTACGATGATTCTCCACTTCATTCTGAAATTCTTTGAACTTTCCAAATGTTTCAGACTTGTGCTTCATTAAGTAAATATACCCATATCTACTCAAATCATCTATGAAGGTAAGAAAATAATGATATTCACTGCGTGCTTCAACACTCATTGGACCGCATACACCAGTATGTATTATTTCCAACAAGTCACTAGCCTGCTCCATTGAACCGGAAAACGAGGTTTTAGTCATCTGGCCCATGAGGCATGGTTCACATGTCTCAAATGATTCATAATCAAGAGATTCCAAAAGTCCATCAACATGGAGTTTCTTCATGCGCTTTACATCAATATGACCTAAGCGTCAGTGCCACAAATATGTGGTACTATCATCATTAACTTTGCATCTTTTGGCACCAATATTATGAACATGTGTATCATTATGATCGAGATTCAACAAGAATAAACCATTCACAAGGGGTGCATGACCATAAAAGACATTATCCCTACAAATAGAACAACCATTATTCTCTGTCTTAAATGAATAACCGTCTCGCAATAAACAAGATCCAGATATAATGTTTATGCTTAACGCAGGCACCAAATAACAATTATCTAGGTTCATAACTAATCCCGAAGGTAAACGTAGAGGTAGCGTGCTGACGGCGATCACATCAATCTTGGAACCATTTCTGACACGCATTGTCACCTCATCCTTAGCTAGTCTCTGTTTATTCCACAACTCTTGTTTCGAGTTACAAATATTAGCATCCGAACCAGTATCAAATACCCAGGCGCTACTTCTAGCACTAGTAAGGTACACATCAATAACATGTATATTATATATACCTTTGTTGACGTTGCCAGCCTTCTTATCTTCCAAGTACTTGGGGAAGTTCCGCCTCCAGTGGTCATTCCCCTTGTAATAGAAACACTCAGACTCGGGTTTGGTTCTAGTCTTGGGTTTCTTCACGGGAGCGACAACTGCCTTGCCATTCTTCTTGAAGTTCCCTTTCTTTCTCTTTCCCTTTTTCTTGAAAATAGTGGTCTTATTCACCATCAACACTTGATGCACTTTCTTGATTTCTACCTCTGCAGCCTTAAGAATCGCGAAGAGCTCAGGGATCGTTTTCTCCATCCCTTGCATATTATTTTTCATCACAAAGCCTTTGTAGCTTGGTGGCAGTGACTGGAGAACTCTATCAATCACTACTTCATCCGGAAGATTAACTTCCACTGATTCAAGCGGTTGTAGTACCCAGACATTTTGAGTACATGCTCACTAACGGAGCTGTTCTGCTCCATCTTGCAGCTAAAGAACTTGTCGGAGGTGTCATACCTCTCGACCCGAGCATGAGCTTGAAATACCAATTTTAGCTCCTGGAACATCCCATATGCTCTGTGGTGCTCAAAACGTCTTTGGAGCCCCGGTTCTAAGCTATATAGCATGGCACACTGAACTATCAATTACTCATCAACTCGAGTCCGCCAGATGTTCATAGCATCCATAGTCGAGGGAGCGGTTGGCACACCTAACGGTGCATCAAGGGCATAAGCCTTATGTGCAGCACTGAGGATAATCCTCAAATTACGGACCCAGTCCGCATAGTTGCTTCCATCATCTTTCAACTTAGCTTTCTCTAGGAACACACTAAAATTCAAGGGAGCTACAGTGCGAGCCATTGATCTACAAAATAATTTTACGAAGACATTAAGACTATGTTCATGATGATTGGTTCAATTAATCATATTACTAATGAACTCCCACTTAAATTAGCATCCCTCAAGTTGTCTAAGTGTTACATGATCCAAATCAACCAACCGATGTCCGGTCACTGATACATCTCCAACGTATCTACAATTTTTTTACTGTTCAATGCTGTTATATTATCATTCTTGGATGTTTTACAATCATTTTATAGCAACTTTATATCCTTTTTTGGGACTAACCTATTGACATAGTGCCTAGTGCCAGTTATTTTTTGCTTGTTTTTTACTTCGTAGAATATCAGTACCAAACGGAGTCCAAACATAGTGAAACTTTTTGGATATTTTTTTGGACCAGAAGACAACTTGGGAGCCAAGGAAGCACCTGGGGGGAGGCCCATGGGCCCCACAAGACACCAGGGCGCGCCAAAGGCCCCTGGCACGCCCTAATGGGCTGTGGGGCCCATGGGGGTCTCCTCCACCGCCTCTCAGCTCTATAAATACCCCAAATATTCTAGAAACCCTTGGGGAGTCGATGAAACACAATTCTAGCCGCCACAAGTTCCAGAACCACGAGATCCAATCTAACATGATCACGGAGGGGTTCATCATCCTCATTGGTGCCTCTCCGATGATGCATGAGTAGTTCACCATAGACCTACGGGTCCCTAGGCAGTAGCTAGATGGCTTCTTCTCTCTTTTTGATTCTCAATACAATGGTCTCTTAGAGATCTATTTGATGCAATGACTTTTTGCGGTGTGTTTGTTGGGATCCGATGAAGTTCGAGTTTATGATCAGATTTATATCCATGAATATTATTTGAGTCTTGTTTTGATCTCTTATATGCATGATTATGTATAGCCTCGTATTTCTTCTTTGAATCTTTGGTTTAGTTAGGCCAACTAGATCAATTTTTCTTGCAATGGGAAGAGGTGCTTTGTGATGGGTTCGATCTTACACTGTCCTCACCTAGTGACAGAAGGGGTAGCGAGGCATGTATGTATCGTTGCTGATAAGGATAACAAGATGGGATCTATTCCTACATGAATAGATCTTGTCTACATCATGTCATCGTTCTTATTGCATTACTTTGTTTCTCCATGAACTTAATACACTAGATTCATGCTAGATAGCGGTCGATGCGTGGAGTAATAGTAGTAGGTGCAGAATCGATTCGGTCTACTAATCTTGGACGTGATGCCTATATATTGATCATTGCCTTGGATATCGTCATAATTATTTGTTCTTCTATCAATTTCCCAACAGTAATTTGTTTACCCACCGTGTGCTATTTTCTCGAGAGAAGCTACTAGTGAAATCTACGGCCCTCGGGTCTATCTTTTATCATATTTTCTTTCCGATGTATCTTTTGCCATATTTTTTAGATCTATTATTCCAAAAACCCAAAAATACCTTGCTGCACTTATCTTTACTTATTTTATTTCATGTTTTTGCAAGATCTATTTATCCAAAATCATACAAATTAATTTATCTTTTTACTGAGGAGGGCTTGATAACCCCTCTTACACATTGGGTTGCGAGGATTTGTTCTTTGTGTGCAGGTACCGTTTACATAGTGTTGCTTGGTTCTCCTACTAGATTGATACCTTTGGTTTCATAACTGAGGGAAATACCTACCGTAGATGTACTACATCATCCCTTCCTCTTTGGGGAAATACTGACGCAGTTTCAAGCCGCATCAAAAGGAATTTATGGCGCCGTTGCCGGGGAGACATCATCAACATCTATCAGGTTCCTAATCACAAATCTCATCTCCTTGCAATTTACATTATTTGCCATTTTCCTCTCATTTTCATCTCCCCCACTTCATAAAAAATTGCCTTTTTTGCCCTCTTTTTCGTTTGCCTTTTTCTCGTCAGATTGTTTGTTTGCTTGAACTCATCATCATGAGCGACTTTGGTATGGCAGAAACAGATGATGGACAAACTCCTAAAACTGGATGATCTGGCAATCTGAATGCTAAAACTTTTGTTTTCGGGCAAGGGAACGTTATAGGAAAATAAAGTATCCAGGAATTCTTCAATTGTGTTGGAAATTTGACTCTTAATGATGCTCCTATACTTAAAAGAACTAAATCTCACGCGGAAGCTATTTCAGCACTAGTTCTGAAACTTGATTTATTCGTACCCATCCTACTTTGCAAAGATTGTTTTATGAGCTACCCATTATAAAGGATCATAAAGCTAAAAAGTTAGCTACCCTTGTTCTTATGAATAAATTTGATCACATAGTACGGGAAGCTAGGGATTTTTTTATTTGTATGGTATGAGCCGTGAAAAACCAGTAATAGATGAGACCCTTTACAACAGTGATTATATGTTGATACATTTGCTTGGAAATAATAAAGTTTTTGTTGAGAATCTTAAAAAGGAAATCCCCATTTTAGATGTGATCCAACAAGTTTTCAATGATGTTAATCAACATTACTCTTGGATTGTGGCCGGAAATCAAAGGGGGTACATAGATGGACAACTTGATAATGCTAAAATGTCTATGGATAATGTGTTTCAAGATATATTTGCAAAACCTCCTGACAAAAACACATCTATGGAAAATAAGATGAAAAATGACAATACTTGAATCTATGTATTATGCCTAGCTAGGGGCATAAAACGATAGCGCTTGTTGGGAGGTAGCCCAATGAATAAAATTTATTTTTGCTGTTTTATTTCTGTTCTTGAGTGTTCACACAATTATGCTACTGTTATGATTGTGTTTTTATGTTTTAGTTAGTTTTTGTGCCAAGTAAAGCCTTTGGGATCGTGTTGGGTGATAGTTGATTTGATCTTGTTGAAAAACAGAAACTTTTTGCGCTAGTAGAAGAATTGTCAAAAATCACAGAAGCGTGATAAAATCCTGATTTTTGTACACATGACTGGTATTCAAATTTCCTACGTTGTCCTAATTTTTTAGAATTTTTGGAGTTACAGAAGTATGGACAAAGTCCAAATTACTACAGACTGTTCTGTTTTCGACAGATTCTGTTTTCGTTGCATTGTGTGCTTATTTTGATGAATTTATAGATTGTATTGAAGGGTATAAGCCATGGAAAAGTTAGAATACATTAGGCATAATGCAACAATAAAATATGAATGGGTTTGCAACAATACTTATAGTAGTGATTTGCTTTATTATACTAAGGATCTCGCGAAGGTTTTCTCAAGTTTTGTGTGATTGAAGTTTTCAAGTTTTGGGTGAGATCACGATGGATGAAGGAATTAATAAGGTGTGAAAAGAGCCTAAGCTTGGGGATGCCCATGGCACCCCAAGTCAATATTCAATGAGAACCAAGCAACTAAGCTTGGGGATGCCCCGGAAGGCATCCCCTCTTTCTTCTAACGACCATCGGTAATTTTACTTGGAGCTATATTTTTAATCATCACATATCATGAGTTTTGCTTGGATTGTCTTGTATTATATAAGTCTTTTCTTGTTTTGCTTTTTAGTTTATCACAAGTATCCTTTATGGACACACCTATTCGAGGGAGCCAAAATTATGCTATGATTTGTTAGAATTGCTCTATGTGCTTCACTTAAATTTTTTGAGCCATGGAATTGCTCTAGTGCTTCACTTATATCTTTTTTGAGCATGGTGTGGTTTACTATTTTTGAAGAAATACTCTCATGCTTCACTTAGATTTATTTGAGAGTTAGTAACTTTTTTTGAAGAAAGTCTCTCATGCTTAACTTATATCATTTTGAGAGATGAAAATTTTTATGCTCATGTTCTTCACTTAAATTTGTTTGAGCTTGTCAAAAGCCATTGCAATATATGAAATTAGTCCCAAAGTGATAGATATTCAAGAGGGATATAATAAAAACTTTCATGAAGATCATTGAACAAAATAAACTTGATTCTTTGTAATAGTTTTGAGATATGATGATAGTAATATGCGAGTCATGTTAGTGAGTAATTATGCTTTAGTAAGTATATTGGTGTTAGGTTTGTGATTCCCTGTGCAAGCATGAAAGTTAATAGTTATACAATAAAATTACACCCTACTTGTGGTGCATTATTGGGTGTTAGTTATGCTTAATGCTCGTTTATGAGAATTTTCTTTTCTTAGTTGGTTGCTTCTCAATCTTTTTGCTAGCCTCCATTTGCACTAAATGGGAATACTACTTGGGCATCCAAAATCCTTAAACCCAGTTTTACTATATGAGTCCACCATACGTACCTATATGCGGTATTTTCATGTCGTTCTAAGTAAATTTGTATGTGCCAACTCTAAGTTTCAAAATGAATTTCCTTTTTGTGTGCCCGTACCGCTCATGAAGCGGCAGAGGGTGGCCAACATTTTCCATGCTAGATGTGTTGTTCTCAAGATGAGTTTTTTTCACTTGTCATTGCACGAGAGTACGACGGTAATAGGGATGCCCAGTCCCGAAATGCAAAAGAAATTTACTTTACGTTGTCAAAAAATAAATTCCTTGGAAAGTGTTGGTCTGGACGGTACCCGTGGATACGGCTAGCCGTGGAGTGTGAAAGTATGGTGGAAAAAGGAATAAACTTTACTTTATGTTTGGGAACCGCCTATGATATATCTATCATGGAAAGTGTTGGGAATTACTCGGTCGTTTTCGTTGACGGGAAAAGCATGCCTCTCAAATTTTTTATCTCTCATAATTTTTGCTTTGAGCTCTGGCACCTCTACAAATCTCTGCTTCCCTTTGCGAAGGGCCTATCTATTTACTTCTATGCAATTTTTATTTTTATTTTGAGTCTCCATCTTCTCTTATTAAGCACCAACTAGGGAGCACTATGATCGTACTTGAGCATTGGATGTAGCTAATATTGGAGTGTGTTTCATGAATGGATCAATGATTGACCATGATGGGCTAGGGATAACTTTCTTTAGTGTTGATATTTTGAAAGACATGGATGCTTGTTGATATGCTTGAGCATTGAAATCTTCATGTCAAAACTAGACTATTGCTTTGAATCATCTAAAATTCCAAATGTCCATGCTACAAAATAAAAGAATATGTGATGAACCTGTTAGGCAGCATTCCATGTCAAAAAATCTGTTTTTATCATTTGCCTACTCGAGGACGAGTAGGAATTAAGCTTGGGGATGCTGATACGTCTCCAATGTATCTATAATTTTTGATTATTCCATGCTATTATATTATCATTCTTGGATGTTTTACAATCATTTTATAGCAACTTTATATCATTTTTTGGGACTAACCAATTGACATAGTGCTCAAAGTGCGATTGTTTTTTTGCTTGTTTTTTACTTCATAGAATAACAGTACCAAACAGAGTCCAAACGCAACGAAACTTTTTGGAGATTTTTTGGACCACAAGACAACTTAGGAGCCAAGGAAGCACTTGGGGAGGCCCGTGGGGCCCACAAGACACTGTGTCATGCTAGAGGCCCTGGCGCCCTGATGGGTTCTGGGGCCCACGGGGGTCTCCTTCACCGCCTCTCAGCTCTATAAATACCCAAATATTCCAGAAACCCTAGGGGAGTCGGCAAAACACAATTCCAGCCGCCACAAGTTCCAGAACCATGAGATCCAATCTAACACGATCACGGAGGAGTTCATCATCCTCATTGGTGCCTCTCCGATGATGTGTGAGTACTTCACCATAGACCTATGGGTCCACATGCAGTAGCTAGATGGCTTCTTCTCTCTTTTTGATTCTCAATACAATGGTCTCCTGGAGATCTATTTGATGTAATGACTTTTTGCGGTGTGTTTGTTGGGATCCGATGAAGTTCGAGTTTATGATCAGATTTATATCCATGAATATTATTTGAGTCTTCTTTTGATCTCTTATATGCATGATTATTTATAGCATCGTATTTATTCTTCAGATCTTTGGTTGAATTAGGCCAACTAGATCGATTTTAATTGCAATGGGAAGAGGTGCTTTGTGATGGGTTCGATCTTACGGTGTCCTCACCCAGTGACAGAAGGGGTAGCGAGACACGTATATATCATTGCTATTAAGGATAACAAGATGGGATCAATTCCTACATCAATAGATCTTGTCTACATCATGTCATCGTTCTTATTGCATTACTCCGTTTCTCCATGAATTTAATACACTAGATGCATGCTGGATAGCGGTCGATGTGTGGAGTAATAGTAGTAGATACAGAATCGTTTCGGTCTACTAATCTTGGACGTGATGCCTATATACTAATCATTGCATTGGATATCGTCATAGTTATTTGTTCTTCTATCAATTGCCCAACAGTAATTTGTTTACCCACCGTGTGCTATTTTCTCGAGAGAAGCCACTAGTGAAATCTACGACCCCCGGGTCTATCTTTTATCATATTTGCTTTCTTATCTATCTTTTGCGGTATTTGTTTTAAGATCTATTATTCCAAAAACCCAAAAATACCTTGCTGCACTTTTTCTTTACTTATTTTATTTCGTGTTTTTGCAATATCTATTTATCCAAAATCATACAAATTAATATATCTTTTTACCGAGGAGGGATTGACAACCCCTCTTACGTGTTGGTTTGCGAGGATTTGTTCTTTGTGTGCATGTACCGTTTACATAGTGTTGCTTGGTTCTCCTACTTGATTGATACCTTGGTATCATAATTGAGGGAAATACCTACCGTAGTTGTAATGCATCATCCCTTCCTCTTTGGGGAAATACCGACGCAGTTTCAAGCCGCATCAGTCATCATGTGAGATGGGGTGGTTATCAATGGTGTTGGGGATATAACTACTGGGTATGAACCGCCCAAGAGGGGCCGGGTCATACCACTGGCGACTTATCAAAGAAGATGGCGTATCATGCAAGCCCATTGACGGCCCAAGACCCAGAGGAAACTTGAGGCCCAAAAAGGATGAATCGCCATATGTGTATGACTCGTTTTGTAAGGCAAGCGTAGTTAGTCACCGAGCCGGACACGTTGTGTACGAGCCGGCCGAGACTCTGCGAGCCACCGGGCGTCAACCTATGTATATAAAGGGATGACCCTGACGGTGGTTTAGGGCAAGAAACAAGAGATCGAGAACTAGGTCAAGCGTATTCTCTCCCTGGTAATCGAAACCCAAGCAATACAATCCCAAACTGGAGTAGGCCTTGTTACCTCCACCGTGAGGGGCCGAACCAGTATAAACCATCTGTGTCCTTTATCCCGATTAACCCTTTTAAGCTAACCTAGTTGCGATGGCTCCAGGACTAAGTCCTTCCGCTAGGACATCTGGCGTGACAATTCCACGACAGTTCGCGCCCACCGTGGGGCTCGCGCACGGTGGTTTTGAGTTCGTAAAGGGCAGCCTCGAAGGGATCAAGGGATACGTTGTGGGCCGGATGACCAAGAGTCGCCTCGGCAAGCTCTACATCGACGATGCAGGCTAGGGCCCCGAGGCCGGCTCAATTGAGTACGGGTACCGGGTCCCCTTCGGCGGAATCCACGTCTTCATCGGCAAGATTGGCAAGTCGGGCCCTAAGCCGGACACCTGCACCAACATCATCGAGACGGCTCAGTGTGCACGACCCGCCCGGGTTCAACCCGCCGTGAAGCACGCCTTTGTTGGTTTCATCCATGGGGCGAAAGTTGAAGAAGGATCAGTGTCTGGTGGTGAGACGGCCATCTACTCTGATGGTGAATCGTCTACAGGCGAGACTAATTCAATGTATCAACTGCAAGACGGCCGGGCGGCTTGGGGGCTGTTCCGATGGTGACAGTATTCCGGACCCCTATGAACCATAGAACAGGGTCGCGATCTTCATGGCCGGTACACAGCCAGCGCTTGGCTCAACAACCGCCGTGGCTATGACCTCCAACTCAACATCCGCGGCAACGGCTGGTGCTAGCGGCTCTGCGCGCCTGCTGGCTCAAGTTCTCACAGAATTGTTGGAAACTTTGGCGACTTTAATGAGGGAGGAGGTAACCCCGAACACTCAGGAACAACACAAGGTGGATGTGGCAAAGCTACGAGATGAGATAGCTCAAGACAAGGAAGAACTGGTGGCTGAGAATGCTAGGATGGCTACGGACCGGGCTGCTTTGGACGCCCAGGCACAACGAATTCAAGCAGATTCCTTCCGGCTCACATTGGATCAGAACGCTTCAAACGAGATCATGAGGAGGAGGCACCAGAGTCATTTACCCCCGGTTTATGAGGCGAGGAACCTCTTCAATACGCCTGGAGCAGGGACCAATGATCCGCCGGTGGTAAACCGGGCGGTTGAGGCACCTGTGACTGGAGCGTTGGTTCAGCCATGTGCGATGGACCTGCCATGCTTGAATAATACTCCGCCTCAGCATGTTCCGACACTACGGGTCATTATTCTAGCCCTTTGGATGATATGATTGCTGCGGCGACGCGATTGGCGGCTCTACTAATTGAAGACGAGTCTCCAACAACGATAGAGACACGGAGGGCCAGAGAGCTTGTTCAGACAGTTGTGGCTCAACAGGCAGCTTATTCTTACAACCATGAGCGGATTCACTCAACCCCTCGACCGAGTCAGAGTTATAGCAGGCATATTGAGTCGCCCGCCGTTTCAAGCAGTGAGCAACACCGCAACCAGCCTCGTGGGCATGACCCGGCGTGTGGTGGTGTTGATGCTCAGACATTGGTGGATCAGGGCAGAGCACGTCGGGAGGCCGATCTGGCGGCTCAGCTAGCGGTTCAACAGCAATTTCCGGTTTATCCATCAGCTTCGGTAGAGGCATGTGTGACCTCTAGAACCTTGGGTGTGCCGTGTTTAGTGCCAGCTATGCGTAACAAGCGTTTACCTAAGGATTTCAAGGGTCCTCGTAAGGTGCCTAATTACACAGCAAATCAGCCCCCTGAGGCTTGGATTGAGAGTTATGAGATGGCTATGGAGATGTTGGATGTTAGTGATGTTGCATGTGCTAAGTACTTCACCATGATGTTAGATGGGCCAGCTCGTACTTGGTTGAAAGGGCTACTCGCTAACTCCATTAAGTCATGGGCAGAGTTAAAAGCCCGTTTTATCCAAAATCTTAAAGACACATGCAAGCAGCCTATGTCAATCCTGGATTTGGATTCTTGTGTACAAGGTGAAGGCAAGTCAACAACCCATTGGGTGCACCGGATCTTAGCTATTATACACTCGTCGGATAGTATCAACGCCGGCTCAGCAGTTCTGATGTTGGAGAAGAATTGCCGTTTCCTCCCTTTCAAGCAGAAGATAGGGCGGCTTAAATGTCACTGCAACGACATGGGGGAGCTAATGACGACTCTCGTCAAGTATGCCGACTCTGATAGTACCAAGGACCCCGAGTCTGATGATGAGAATCCGGGTAAGGGAAAAAAGAGTAGCAATATGAATGGGCAGCAGCATAACCCGATAGGTCAAGGTGGCAATGGTAAGCGCAAGGCTGAAGGCAACTTAGACTTTGTGGCTAACACCAATACGCAGAATAATAATCAGCATCGCAAGGGAAAGCCGGCCCGGTTTGGAGGACCAAATTTAACCTTGAGGCAATGATGAATCAGCCTTGTCCAAAGCATGGTATGCACGAGAAGCCAGCCACTCATCTGTGGAAGGATTGCTTCATCATGAAGGAATATAGGAATTCCAATTTTTTCCAGAACAATCATGGCCCGAATGGCGGTTCAGGATCCTGCTCTCATGGACCTGGCTTTGGTGGTGGCGGTTCAAACTCTGGCTTCCAGGGCCAAGGCAATCAAGGTGGTTTTAATCAACAATCTGGTCCGGGGAATCAGCAGTAGTCTGGTTACCAGAGTAACCCGAAGTAGTTGAATAGTGGACAGTACCACGTATTCACCATGAGTTTGTGTAAGCGGGATCAGAAGCTCCATAAAAGGGCAGTGAACGTAGTTGAGCCGGCGATTCCCCGTTACTTGCGATGGTCTGAACATCCTATTCTCTGGAGCCGTGAGGACCACCCGCCCCGGGTTGATAATTCGGGTCACCTGGCTCTGGTGGTGGCGCCTCAGGTTGGAGGGTACAGATTTACTAAGGTGCTCATGGACGGGGGCAGCAGCATCAATATTCTTTACTATGAAACTTTTCGTCACATGAGCTTGACTGACAAAGATCTTAAGCCATCAAACATTGTTATTCATGGCGTGGTGCCTAGTAAGTCGGCGTATCCAGTGGGCAAATTATCTTTGGAAGTGGCTTTTGGTGATGATCATGATTCCAGGTCTGAGACGTTGACCTTTGAGGTGGTTAAAATCAAGAGCCCTTATCATGCTCTGTTTGGGCGGCCAGCTTATGCTAAGTTCATGGCAAGGCCTTGTTATGTTTATTTATAGCTTAAGATGCTGGGTCACAGGGGTACCATCACAGTGCATGGGAGCCGGAAGATAGCCTTGGAGTGTGAAGAAGGCGACGTTGCTTATGCTGAGTCTGTCTGTGCAACAGAAGAGTTGAAGTTTTACAAGGATAATGTTGACCCGGCGGATATGCCATCTTTGAAGAAGCCAACCATAGAGCATGACCCCCTGTTGAAATTTAAATCAGCCGATGACACTAAGCTAGTTGACTTTGCTCCTGGCGATTCATCCAAGCAGTTCAGTATCAGTGCTAATCTGGATCAGAAATAGGAAAGCGCGCTCATCGATTTCATCCGTGAGAACCGGGACATCTTTGCATGGAAACCTTTAGACATGCCAGGTGTACCGAGGGAAATCGCTGAGCAGACTCTCAATATTGATCCAAAGTTTAAACCGGTCAAGCAATTCCTTCACCGTTTTAATGAAGAGAGGTGCAAGGCCATTGGTGAAGAAGTGGCCCGGCTCTTGGCGGCTGGGTTCATTTTTGAAGTTTTTCATCCTGAGTTTTTAGCTAACTCGGTGCTGGTACTTAAGAAAAATGCTACTTGGCAGATGTGCGTGGATTATACAGACCTTAATAAGGCCTGTCGAGCTGATCCTTTTGCTCTCCCTCGTATTGATCAAATTATTGATGCTACGGCGGGTTGTGAGCGCTTGAGTTTTTTGGATGCTTATTCTGGGTATCATCAGATCAAAATGGTAGTTAAGGACCACGAGAAAACAACCTTTGTTACTCCTTTTGGAGCCTTCTGTTATGTGTCTATGCCTTTTGGGCTCAAGAGTGCCCAGGCGACTTACCAGCGGTGTGTACAAAATTGCCTTCATGATCAGATTGGGCACAATGTTCATGCTTATGTGGATGATATTGTGGTGAATTCAAGGAAGAAAGAAACCTTGATAGATGATTTGAAAGAAACTTTTGACAATCTCCGGGTCTACCAGATGATGCTTAACCCAGCCAAGTGTGTCTTTGGTGTACCAGCAGGGAAGCTCTTGGGTTTTCTGGTTTCTGAAAGAGGTATTGAGGCTATCCGGAAAAGATCAAGGCTATTACTTCCTTGGCTAAGCCGGTGTGTATCAATGATGTTTAGTGTTTGGCGGGTCGTATTGCGGCCTTGAGCTAGTTCATAAGTTGGTTGGGATGTAGCGACCTGACCCAAAATCGGTCAAGTCTCTGTGTCTGTACCATCCCAAGATCATGCTGGCACTCACAGTACATTGATGAAATAATCAAAGTTCAATCACACCTGAATTTATTACACGGTTCTCATATCGAGTCTTTATTACAATAGAATAAATTCGGCCGAAGGCCAACTCATGAGAAATAAACTAAGTAAAGCTGCGGAAGCGTAGAAGAATAGCGAGTCCATCCGACTCCAAAGGGCAATCACCAAGCGCGGATCGTAGCCTCAATCCTGATCGAATACTCCTCCGCAACATAAGACGTTGCAGCCGTAGGTCAGCATTTTGAATATGCCGGCAAGTCATGAAGAGAGAACAATAAGAAAATTACTAACACTATATGCAATTTGGCTGGGGCTCTAAGTTTCATCATTTTATGAAAAGCCGCTTTTTCCTACAACAGTGGACTTGTTTGCAAATACTACAAAATTGTTGGTAGTTATTGAGATGGTTCCGCCAACCAATGTCTCATTCCCAAATTATTAAGTCATAACCCCCTCAATTAATTTATTAAGTTTAGTGTTGAGATATCCGAAATACTCCAAGTTCCAGAGGCTCAAATTGTCCGTAACCGGGGACACGGCTAATCGATTAGATCTTTTCTCTGCAGAGGTTTATGACTTTACCCGCAAGAATCATTCCCTCCTTTTAAGTCTTCGCACTTCATGGTGTTTGAAGACGGGACGAACGTAAACAGGGTCTTCCAAGAGTTCTTCCGCCACCGCCGGTACCCATCCAATCCTACCGCTCTTCTACATCTCGTAGCACCGTCCGCCAGAGTCACAACTAGGGTTGACCAAGCGAGCCCATAATGGCTTGCGGCTGCACAGGTAAGCTTCCGGTCAATGGGGTATACATCCGTCTCTTCGTGGCTGGGTGAAGCTTTCCAAGATGTCATGGCACTTCTCCATGCATCCCGGCCAGCCACCGGGATCTCTGTGGTGCCCACAACCGCCCTCCACCCAAAGAGTGAATTCAAGTCCATCTTGAGCTTGAAGTTCATGGGGTTGTCATCATCTTTGACTCTCACATCTCCTTATGAATTCACTCAACCAACCCCGCCTACGAGCATAGCAAAATTAAACTACTTCGTCCCGGGTCATGGTAACAAGGGGATTGGTTCATCCTACCTCATGATACTACTCAAGAACATAACTTCAAAATTTCACCTACTGCATGCATGGTGGGGAGGTATAATTCTAATGCAATAAAATCATAGGTATAGTAAAGAAACTTGATCAATGACTTGCCTTGCTGACGATCTTCGTAAGCTAGGGACTCGTGGTAGCAAGCTTCGCACTCCGGAAATTCTACCGAGGCAAACAATAACCATAATAAGCATATAGCATATGATCACTTAACATAATAGCATGCTAACATAACACACCAAAACAAACGAATCAAAACCCAAAGGAAAACTCGAAGAAATCCAACTCAATGTTTTCCTACTTCAAGCAACAACTAAAAATAGTTTTACATAACAAAAAATTTCTTAACAGAACCTAAGCATGGGTTTATGTTACCTAACAGAAAGGAATTCATCAAGCAACTAGGAGCAAAAAGAATCACCTTAAAATCTATTATAAAACTCCTATTAGGCCTAAAGCAAAATCTAGTAGGAAAAATAAAATAAAAGTTTTATTTATTATAAATAAAAGTTCATGCTCTAAAGTTACAGAAACTAACCTAGAATAATCTATCACATAGGAAAAATAAATTTATTTGCTAATTAAAACAATAGGAAAACAGTAGCTAGTTAAATAATTAAGAATAACATGATTCTGGTTAAAACTAATTTTTTATTAATCCTAAAATTCCCAAATAAATTCCTACGGTTAGGCAATGTCAAAACAAAGTTGTGACAAAAAGAATCACTAAAAAATAATTTTCCTAACTCTTTTTATGGCAGAATTACTATTCTGTGTAAATCTAAAATAAAGCAATTTTAAATAATTTTAACATGGCTAATTATATTTTCTGCAGAAACTATAAGAAATTTTTAAACCAACAAAAAAAGAATCACTTAAAAATATTAAGTAGATTAAAAGATATGAATTTTTCAAATCTGAAACTATTCTGTTAAAACAGAAAACGAAAAATAAAGAAAAACGGGCTAATGGGCCTAACTAGCGCCCTGGGCGTAATATAACTAAATCGGCCCTAGGGTTAAACCGAAACGGCCGGTTCAACTAAACCCTAACTAAAACAAAATAAACCGGACCGGTTTATTTGAAATAACCTACCCCTTCGGGGGATCTAATCTACGCCGTCCGTTTAGATCTAACGGTGGGGGAGGACTCCGACAACTTACGGAGCGGCGATGGCGACGGCGGCTCGGGCGGCGATGGTTCCGGCGACTCCGGTGGTCGGGGGCGTCGGCGGGGACCTCCAGCGGGTGCGGCGCGGCGAGGGGAGTCCGGGGGCGGGGTCGATGGAGCTTCGGGGTGGCCGGGCGGCAGGTGCGGTGTTAATGGCGGCGGGCGGCTCGGTTGTTCACGGCGTGTGGCGAGAGGGAGAGGTCGGGCGAGGGGCGAGGGGAATGGGGTCGAGGGGGTTATATAGAGGGGGCCCCGACTTGGAGAAGGGGCGATCGGGCGAGGAGATCATGGCGGATCCCGGATCTGCGGGATCCGGCGAGAAGCATGGGCGGGTGGCGTGCGCGAGGGGGAAGAAGGGTGGGGGTCCACCCGTCAGCGAGTGAGGGGGGAAGGGGGTCGGGTCGGTCGGCCGATGCGAGGGGTTTTCGGCGCGGGGGGGCTCGGTCGGCCGTCGTGGGCCGGCGTGGTGGCCTTTGGCTGGGCCGCCTGGGTGTTGGCTGGAGTTGGCTGGCCGCCTGTGGGGTTTTCTCTTTTCCTTAATTTCATTTTTTTTGAATAATTAGAGAGAGAGAGAAAATTATATAAATATAAATATTTTATATAGGACATATATATATCAAAATGATCAGGGGAATATTCCCTATCATTTGAACATTTTTCCAAGGGCAAAATCCAAACTTTATAAAAAAATCATTTTTCTAAAATTCCAAATAAAATTCAAATTTGAATTCAAACTTTTTGGCAATGTTTTTCCTCTGATATTTTTGGAGTGTCATGTTTACTCCTCTCATACTTTTTCTCAAGTATTTATCAGTCATAGTTTTTGAAATAACTTCCACTGCCAAATTTTGAATTCAAATTCCAACAACTCCAAAACTTCTGAAACTTCAAATGCCACTCAAATTCAAACAGAATGCATAGATGCTTAGCTATAATTGTAAAACATTCCAAATAGGAAATTTGGGATGTTACATGGGAGAAAAGGCTATCCCTTTATACTAGATGATGAAGAAAACAGATCACTTTGTCTAGAGTGATGCTGCTGATCAGGCATTTGAAGCCTTGAAGAAACAGTTAGTTGAACCGCCAGTTCTTGCTGCTCATATTGAAAAAGAGCCTTTATTGTTATATGTGGCTTCCAATAGCCGAGCTATCAGCGTGGCAATTGTGGTGGAAAGGAAGGAATCAGGCAAGGAGTATCCGGTTCAGCGGCCGGTTTATTATATCAGTGAGGTGCTCATTGAGTCCAAACCGAGGTATCCGCATTGGCAAAAGCTGGTATATGGGGTGTTCATGGCTAGTCGAAAGCTCAAGCAATATTTTCTGGCTCATCCCATCGCTGTGGTTAGTTCTGCTCCTTTAGGAGATATTATTCAAAACAGAGAAGCCACATGTCGGGTAGCCAAGTGGGCCATTTAGCTTGGACCCCATGGTTTGAAGTATATGCCTCGCACAGCCATCAAGTCTCAAGCACTTGTGGATTTCGTCAATGATTGGACAGAGCTGCAGATGCCTGAGGAGAAGCCGGATAGCACATATTGGACTATTCACTTTGATGGATCCAGACAGTTGGAAGGCTCGGAGCTGGAGTTATTTTGACTTCCCCATGAGGTGATAAATTTTGTTATGTTTTAAGGTTGATCTTCCCTTGTACTAACAATGCAGCTGAGTATGATGCCTTGCTCCATGGTCTTCGGATGGCTAAGGAGATGAACTTAAGCCGGGTGAGGTGCTTTGGTGACTCGGATTTGGTGGCTCAGCAAGTTTCAGGCACTTGGGATTCTAAGGACCCACTCATGGCGGCTTATCACCGAGAGGTTGATGCTATTGCTGGTCACTTCAAGGGCTATCAAGTAGAGCATGTTGATCGAAGGAAAAATGAGGCGGCTGATGCTTTAAGCCGGTTGGGGTCCCAGCGACAGCCGGTGCCACCCAATGTTTTCCTTGATATTCTACATAATCCTTCAGTCAAATTGCCTACAGAGGAAGATCTCGCTATTCCTGACCCGGAGGCACAGCTGGTGGCGGCTCTTCATGCTATTCTTGATTGGAAAGTTCCATGTTTGGCTTATATGACCCGGGCGAGTTACCTGAAGATGAAACTTTGGCCAGACAGATAACCCGGCGGTCTAAGTCAATGACTATTGTCAATGGAGAGTTGCACCGTTGCAATGTCACAGGGGTGTTTCAACGTTGTGTTTCTCCCGATGAGGGCCATGAGATTCTACGAGAGATTCATGAAGGGGATTGTGGTCATCATGTCGGTTCTAAGTCTCTCGTGGTCAAGGCTTTTCGTCATGGATTTTATTGGCTGACGGCTCATGCTGATGCAGAGGGTTTGATCAGTAAATGTGATGGTTGTCAGAAATTCTCAAGACGAGCTCACGTGTCGGCTCAAGAATTAAGGATGATTCCAATTGCTTGGCCATTTGCAGTCTGGGGGCTTGATATGGTTGGACCTTTCCAAAGGTACAAGGATAAAAAGACCCACCTTTTGGTGACGGTTGACGAATTTACAAAGTGGGTTGAGGCAGAGCCAGTTAGTAAGTGTGACGCGGTGACATCTGTTCAGTTCATCAAAAGGTGATTTTTCATTTTGGCTTTCCCCACAGCATTATAACTGATAATGGTACTAATCTGTCCAAGGGTGCTATGAAAGAGTTTTGTCAACAAGAGCATATTCGACTTGATGTATCATCTGTGGCTCACCCCCAGTCCAATGGTCAAGCCGAGAGAGCCAATCAAGAAATTTTGAGAGGCACCAAGCCCCGGCTTATGGTCCCTTTGCAGAGGACGCCAGGTTGTTGGGTGGAGGAATTACCCTCAGTGTTATGGAGCATCAATACCACCCCCAACAGATCTACGGGTTACAAGCCTTTCTTCATGGTTTACGGAGCAGAGCCGGTTCTCCCTAGTGACATCCGTCACGATTCACCCCAGGTGGCGGCTTATATTGAAGATGATAATGAAAAAGCACGTCAGGATGCTATTGACCTGTTAGATGAGGAGCGTGACCTGGCGGCGGCTCGTTCGGCAATTTAGCAGCAAGATCTGCGTCGTTATCATAGCCGCCGGGTTAAAACCAGGACCTTTCAAGAAGGCGATTTGGTGCTCCGGCCTATCCAGGATCAAACTAATATGCACAAACTATCCCCACCTTGGGAAGGACCTTTTGTGGTCTGCAGCTACCTCTTGAGCACTGCGTTGGTTTTCCCTTAAAGAGGAAAGGGTGATGCAGCAAAGTAGCGTAAGTATTTCCCTCAGTTTTTGAGAACCAAGGTATCAATCCAGTAGGAGGCCACGCACGAGTCCCTCGTACCTACACAAACAAATAAATCCTCGCAACCAACGCGATAAGGGGTTGTCAATCCCTACACGTTCACTTACGAGAGTGAGATCTGATAGATATGATAAGATAATATTTTTGGTATTATTTTATGATAAAGATGCAAAGTAAAATAAAAGGCAATAAAATTAACTAAGTGTTGGAAGATTAATATGATGGAAGATAGACCCGGGGGCCATAGGTTTCACTAGTGGCTTATCTCAAGAGCATAAGTATTTATGGTGGGTGAACAAATTACTGTTGAGCAATTGACAGAATTGAGCATAGTTATGAGAATATCTAGGTATGATCATGTATATAGGCATCACGTCCGAGACAAGTAGACCGACTCCTGCCTGCATCTACTACTATTACTCCACACATCGACCACTATCCAGCATGCATCTAGAGTATTAAGTTCACAAGAACAAAGTAACACTTTAAGCAAGATGACATTATGTAGAGGGATAAACTCATGCAATATTATATAAACCCCATATTGTTATCCTTGATGGCAACAATACAATACGTGCCTTGCTGCCCCTACTGTCACTGGGAAAGGACACCACAAGATTGAACCCAAAGCTAAGCACTTCTCCCATTGCAAGAAAGATCAATCTAGTAGGCCAAACCAAACTGATAATTCGAAGATACTTGCAAAGATAACCAATCATACATAAAAGAATTTAGAGAAGATTCAAATATTGTTCATAGATAAACTTGATCATAAACCCACAATTCATCGGTCTCAACAAACACACCGCAAAAAAAGATTAGATCGACTAGATCTCCATGAGAGAGGGGGGGAACATTGTATTAAGATCCAAAAAGACAGAAGAAGCCAGCTAGCTAATAACTATGGACCCGAAGGTCTGAGGTAAACTACTCACACATCATCGGAGAGGCTATGGTGTTGATGTAGAAGCCCTCCGTGATCGATGCCCCCTCCGGTGGAGCTCCTAACAGGCCCCAAGATGGGATCTCACAAGCATGAGATGGTTGCGGCGGTGGAATTAGGTTTTGGCTCCAGATCTCGTAGTTTGGGGTGCGAGGTATATATAGGAGGAAGGAGTACGTCGGTGGAGCAACATGGAGCCCACGAGGGTGGACGGCGCGCCTAGGGGGGTAGGCGCGCCCCTACCTCGTGCACTCCTGGTTGATGTCTTGACGTAGGGTCCAAGCCCGCTGGATCACGTTCGTTCCGAAAATCATGTTCCCGAAGGTTTCATTCCGTTTGGACTCTATTTGATATTCTTTTTCTGCGAAACTCGAAATAGGCAAAAACAGCAATTCTGGGCTGGGCCGCCGGTTAATAGGATTGTCCCAAAAATAATATAAAAGTGTATAATAAAGCCCAATAATGTCCAAAACAGAATATAATATAGCATGGAACAATAAAAAATTATAGATACATTGGATACGTATCAAGCATCCCCAAGCTTAATTCCTGCTCGTCCTCGAGTAGGTAAATGATAAAAACAGAATTTTTGATGTGGAATGCTACTTGGCATAATTTCAATGTAATTATTCTTAATTGTGGTATGAATATTCAGATCCAAAAGATTCAAGATGAAAGTTCAATATTGACATAAAAATAATAATACTTCAAGCATACTAACTAAGCAATTATGTCCTCTCAAAATAACATGGCCAAAGAAAGTTCATCCCTACAAAATCATATAGTTTAGTCATGCTCCATTTTCGTCACACAAGAATGCTCTCATCATGCACAACCCCGATGACAAGCCAAGCAATTGTTTCATACTCTAGTAATCTCAAACTTTTTCAACCTTCACGCAATATATGAGCGTGAGCCATGGATATAGCACTATGGGTGGAATAGAATATGATGATGGGGGTTATGTGGAGAAGACAAAAAAAGAGAAAGTCTCACATCAACGAGGCTAATCAATGAGCTATGGATATGCCCATCAATTGATGTTAATGCAAGGAGTAGGTATTGCCATGCAACGGATGCACTAGAGCTATAAATATATGAAAGCTCAACAAAAGAAACTAAGTGGGTGTGCATCCAACTTGCTTGCTCACGAAGACCTAGGGCATTTGAGGAAGCCCATTGTTGGAATATACAAGCCAAGTTCTATAATGAAAAGTTCCCACTAGTATATGAAAGTGACAAAACAAAAGACTCTCTATCATGAAGATTATGGAAGCCGACGGCGTGGGTGGCACCGGTGGCAGTGGAGGGGGCGGAGCGTCGCTCTCTGTGGGCTCGAGAAGGAAGGGGAAAGCGGCGGGGGTTTTCCGATGTGACAGCAAGGGCAAGTGGGCGTCCTGCCCCGGTTCCCCCGCTTATAAAGGGGAGAGGGGACGGGCGTTCCGATTTTTCCAAATAAAGAAAGCCCCACGATCTCCCCCCACGACGCCACGTCCGACGCTGCGGCTGCCTGTGGGAGACGTGGTGGGTCCAAGGCAAGTAGCGGCGTAATCAAGACCACGCTACTGCAGACTGCTTTTGGGCCTGGCCCAACAGAGCTTGGCGCCGTGTGTGGCCCAGGCAGGGGCTCTGTCGGTGTACTAGAGTAGGGGACCCTAGTACCCCGAACTTCGTGCACGGACAGACGATCAGCGCCTTAAGGCAGGCCGACTGATGGCCGCATAAGACCCTCAAGAGCTCCTTGGAGCCATTCAAGAGCAAAGCAATCAAGACCCGGCAAGAGGAGCTTGCCGGAAGGCCACTCAGTAGCGAAAGAAACAAGGCCCCGCAAGAGGAGCTTCTTTGGGAAGGCTTGGCGGCGCCCGAACCCTGTTGCCGACAAGGTTCCCGCGCGGCAAGGCGCTTGTCGGGCGGGCGACCTCTCTTCATCTACGCTCCAGCTCACCCGCCAACGTGTCACCACGGGCTCTCCCAAGGACGCGTGTCGGGGCTGTGCAGCCAATGAGAGTAGCGACAAGCAACGACAAGCTACCATCATGGCGAACGGAGGCGCACTTAACGGTCCTGTAATCGTTTCGGGCGCATCGAGACGGGCATTGATGACTCTTGTCCCTTGCCGCCAGAGTTAGGTATAGGTTCTTGTACCTTTGTACATAGCGGTGTACCAACCTATGTTTTACTACCTTACCCTTGTCTACACGCCATATGTGGTAACCCCTTGTGCCTATAAAAGGAGGCCCGGGGCAACGTAGAAAGGGTTCGGTTCGCTCGATAGAAAACCACACTCACGCTTAGGTCTTGTAGCCCGCATTGCTCCCTAGCAAGAACACAAGATAATCCACAAAGCAGCAGTAGGAGTATTATCTCTCCGGAGAGCTCGGCTGGGTAAAAATCCGCTCGTGTGCATCGCCTCGATCTGCTCTTTGTGCAATCTCCGCCCCCCTCCGAACCACAAGGGACCAAGGTCCCATAGGTGCTCGTGGGGCACGACCAGCACACCCCCGACAGATGATCATCACACTTCTATTTATTTACAACTCAATGGTTACAACTCGATACTAGAACAAAGTATGACTCTATATGAATGCCTCCGTGGTGTGCAGGATATGCAATGAACCAAGAGTGACATATATGACAGGATTATGAATGGTGGCTTTGCCACAAATACTATGTCAACCACATGATCATGCAAAGCAATATGACAATGATGAACATGTCATGATAAAAAGAACGGTGGGAAGTTGCATGGCAATATATCTCGGAATGGCTATGGAAATGCCATGATAGGTAGGTATGGTGGCTGTTTTGAGGAAGATATAAGGAGGTTTATGTGTGAAAGAGCGTATCATATCACGGGGTTTGGATGCACCGTGAAATTTGCACCAACTCTCAAGGTGAGAAAGGGCAATGCGCTGCAATCAAGAGGCTAGAAAGTTGCGGAAAGGTAAGTGTGAGTATAATCCATGAGGTCACATTAGTCATAAAGAGCTCATATACTTATTGCAAAATGTATTAGCCCTCGAAGCAAAGTACTACTACGCATGCTCCTAGGGGAAGGGTTGGTAGGAGTTAACCATCGCGCGATCCTGACCGCCACACAAAGGAAGACAATCAACAAATACTTCATGCTCTGACTTTGTTACATAACGGTTCACCATACATGCATGCTACGGGAATCAATATTTTATCACATTCTGGTGATTTTTAACAATTATTTTCGTGAACATAAAGTTTCTGGAATTTTCAGCAAGATCAAATAACTATCATCCAAGAAGATCTTATAGGTTTAACTTGGCACAAACACTAATTAAAACATAAAAATACATCTAACCAGAGGCTAGATCAAAGATTTATTCCTAAACAGAAGCAAAAAGCAAAAAAAACTAAAAATAAAATTGGGTTGCCTCCCAACAAGCGCTATCGTTTAACGCCCCTAGCTAGGCAAAATAGCAAGGATAGATCTAGGTATTGCCATCTTTGGTTTTCAATTTTTTTAGCGGAATCATGCTCGAATCCGGGAGGTTCTTTACGTTTCCCTCCATATTTAGAAATTTTTAGATCTAAAGAATCCAACCGCTTATTGCAAAGGGTAATCAACATATTCATGCGGTGAAGATTTCCACTAACACCCTTAAGAGGTTCAAGAGATTTTTGTAAAATTTTCGTTACTTCGCAAATTTTCTCAAAAACTTGTGTTTCTTCCTGGGTATGATGAGGCCCCTTTTTTTGAGCTAGTGTTCCCACTATACCTTCTATAATTTCAAGCGCAATGCAGGGATCAATTTCAATAAAATTGCCTTTGGCAACGCAATCCAAGAGTTGTCTATGAGACATATTCAGTCCAACATAAAAATTGCGAAGCAGAATTCTAAGGTTTACTTCAAAGGTAAAATTACGATAAGACTCCATCACTCTAAACCAAGCATCTTTTAAGTTTTCTCCTTGTCTTTGTTTGAAGTGAAAAACTTCAAACTCGGGAGACAACGGAGTTGATAAAGGGCTTGCCATGACGACAAAGCGAGCGGTAAAGAGGCGAAAGGAAAAGAGAGGGCGTATAAAACGGCAAGGGTGAAGTGGGGGAGAGGAAAACGAGAGGAAAATGGCAAATCATGTAATGTGGGAGATAAGGGTTTGTGATGGGTACTTGGTATGTTGACTTTTGCATAGACCTCCCCGGCAACGGCGCCAGAAATCCTTCTTGCTACCTCTTGAGCACTGCGTTGATTTTCCCTTAAAGAGGAAAGGGTGATGCAGCAAAGTAGCGTAAGTATTTCCCTCAGTTTTGAGAACCAAGGTATCAATCCAGTAGGAGGCCACGCACGAGTCCCTCGCACCTACACAAACAAATAAATCCTCGCAACCAACGCGATAAGGGGTTGTCAATCCCTACACGTTCACTTACGAGAGTGAGATCTGATAGATATGATAAGATAATATTTTTGGTATTATTTTATGATAAAGATGCAAAGTAAAATAAAAGGCAATAAATTAACTAAGTGTTGGAAGATTAATATGATGGAAGATAGACTCGGGGGCCATAGGTTTCACTAGTGGCTTATCTCAAGAGCATAAGTATTTACGGTGGGTGAACAAATTACTATTGAGCAATTGACAGAATTGAGCATAGTTATGAGAATATCTAGGTATGATCATGTATATAGGCATCATGTCCGAGACAAGTAGACCGACTCCTTCCTGCATCTACTACTATTACTCCACACATCGACCACTATCCAGCATGCATCTAGAGTATTAAGTTCACAAGAACAAAGTAACACTTTAAGCAAGATGACATGATGTAGAGGGATAAACTCATGCAATATGATATAAACCCCATCTTGTTATCCTCGATGGCAACATTACAATATGTGCCTTGCTGCCCCTACTGTCACTGGGAAAGGACACCGCAAGATTGAACCCAAAGCTAAGCACTTCTCCCATTGCAAGAAAGATCAATCTAGTAGGCCAAACCAAACTGATAATTCGAAGAGACGTGCAAAGATAACCAATCATACATAAAAGAATTCAGAGAAGATTCAAATATTGTTCATAGATAAACTTGATCATAAACCCACAATTCATCGGTCTCAACTAACACACCGCAGAAGAAGATTACATCGAATAGATCTCCACGAGAGAGGGGGAGAACATTGTATTGAGATCCAAAAAGAGAGAAGAAGCCATCTAGCTAATAACTATGGACCCGAAGGTCCGAGGTAAACTACTCACACATCATCGGAGAGGCTATGGTGTTGATGTAGAAGCCCTCCGTGATCAATGCCCTCCTCAGTGAGCTCCTAACAGCCCCAAGATGGGATCTCACAAGTCTGTAAGGTTGCGGCGGTGGAATTAGGTTTTGGCTCAGATCCGTAGTTTGGGGTGCGTGAGGTATATATAGGAGGAAGGAGTACGTCGGTGGAGCAATAGGGGCCCACGAGGGTGGAGGGCGTGCCACAGGGGTAGGCACGCCCCTACCTCGTGCCCTCCTGGTTGATGTCTTGACGAGGGTCCAAGTCCTCTGGATCACGTTCGTTCCGAAAATCACGCTCCCGAAGGTTTCATGCCGTTTGGACTCCGTTTGATATTTTTCTGCGAAACTATGAAATAGGCAAAAACAGCAATTCCGGGCTGGGCCTCCGGTTAATAGGTTAGTCCCAAAAATAATATAAAAGTGTATAATAAAGCCCAATAATGTCCAAAATAGAATATAATATAGCATGGAACAATAAAAAATTATAGATAAGTTGGAGACGTATCATCTGCAAAAATCTGAACAACGGGTCATACTACCTTATCAATGTTCGAGACCACAAGGACGCACGCACGTCGGAGGAGGAGACCCACCGGCCGTGGAATATTGCTCATCTTTGGCCTTATTATACCTGAGCCACCGGCTCTTGTGATGTACATACTTTGTCAATGTATATATTATGATGAATATAATAAAGCCGGCATCCCTGAATTCAGGGCCTTTGTCGTTTCATTTCTGAGAATATGAGTCTTTATTTTCACTTCATGTGGTCACTTGGGGGCTCCCTTCTCTCCGAGCATAGCTATGATTACCCTCTTGATCCGGCTTGTACGCCATGATTACAAAATACTTGGGGGCTTCCTGCTCAATGAGCATAGCTATGACTACCCTACTGATCCGGCTTGTACACCTGGAATAAAACATTACTTGGGGGCTCTTTGTTCATGAACAGAGTTTTGATGACCCTTGTAACAGGCTTGGACGCCAGGTGTATTCACCAAAAAATCCAGGTTATCCTGCCTTTGTAAGTCTGCCACTTCGCCCAGGTAATCCTGGAATGACTCGTCGTACTCTTGACAGTCCATCTTATAAAGACCCTGAACTTGTCAAAGTTAAAACGGTGATTGGTCATGTGAGGCCCGGCTTACAAGGTTTGAATGAAGGTTTAACTCAGTAGTTGTGCGGCCCTTGAACAACACTTGACTTTGAGGCTTGGCAGCCTATGAAAGCCTTGTTTTCTGATTTATATTTGATTTGAACATTTTTTGAGGTTCATCTCTTGTGGCATGTTAATACATGGTTGAAAGCCGATGAGGGCTATGTTGCCTTATGGTTCATATATGAATCTATCCGGAGTTTATTAACCCGACCTGGCTTTGGACTTTAAGTTGCCAGCATATGATGATTTTTTGTGCTTGGAGTACTGGCTCTAAGTTTTGGGATATTACCCCTTGCTGCGTATGGCATTATGAGCCGGCGATATGAATCAATTAAACAGGGCGTTCTGCTCTCAATTTTTGGGTTGTAACCCTTACTGCATAGGTATGATAAGCCGGCAGTGTGAGCAAATATCACATGTATGAGATTTTGTCATGATTATATGAGGGTGTGATTACACCGCTCCTGGTTATGGACTATTTTAGTCACCAGTAATTTTTATATGGGGTATTGTGACCCGCCCTGGGGTAAACCGCCAAGGCACTTGTGATTTGTTTGTGTGTAGGAAAAATGATAAATCTGACCTGCATAATTGATGATATCATGAGCATAAGTAGCAGGTCTTCAAATGACGGATCAACAGTGTTATGCAAACAAAACATGCACGATGGCATGGCAGATCAGAGTTTAACTAGCCTATTACATGGCTCCGTGAGCCCAAATGACTAAGTGTTTTTTCAAGCAATGCTTGATGCTGAAAATTGAGAATCGTCCAGCTAATCAGTTCTCCTGGTCTTGGCGGTTTGAAGCTTCCGAGTCATCCCGCGTCGTTTCTTCTTCTCCCTCCACCGTCTAGAAGTCAGGCAATGACCAATTGATGCCAGTCAAGGCTTGAAATTCAGCTTCATCATTGATAAGCTCAGACGGATCGATTTCAGGGGCAAAAGTGTGCTTACAAATTGGAGGGATAAGGTCTGCAATCTTGTAAGCCAGCGTGGGCATTTTCTGGTTCTCTGCGGTATAAGCCGCCTGATATTTGGACAGATATGTTTCTTCAACAAGCAGGCTCCCCAAGGGACGCATCTCCTCCACACGCGCAACAAAGTCTTTCTTGTCAAAAGGAGACCCGTCCTCTTTAAAACTGGGGCAACCAGTGGCTAGCTCGGTCGGGTCTAGTTCTGACTGCCATGCCTTTGCTCGGCTTAAAGCCGTAAGGGCACCGGCTCTAGCAGCCGAACGTTTGTTTTCTTCAATTCTGGCAGACAGGACAGAAAGTTGGCTTAAGACGTTGTTGAGAAGAGATGGTGCTTGATTACTTGGAGAGATGGTGGCTCTCGTGCGCTGAGCTCCAGTGTATAGTTGTTCTACTAATGTGTAAACCGCCTTGAGCTTTATCAACATTTCCTTCCCAAGATTGCTGCTTCGCGAACCTGCATGTCATATTATGATTAAGTCACCTGACAGTTTATAACATGAAGGGTGGAAAGTCATTACAATATAAAAGATCTTACCAAAAACAGCAAAGGTCATCTGATTGATATGATGCTTCAAACTGGTAAGTTCTGTGGTGACCTCCTCTAATGAGGCCTCAGCCTTTTCAGCCCTCTGGATCAGGGAAGCCTTCTCTAGCCCAGGCGGCTTTCTCAGTATTGAACTCAGTTTTGAATTTTTCATTTTCATCCAAGCTAAACTTGAACTTGGAGTCCTTTCCGGGTTTCAGCTTCTTGCGCTTCAAGCCGGGTTTTTAAATCAGTCAACTGAGACTGAAATTGACTGGATGCTTCCCGAATGAAAAGGTCGAAACAAGTATGAATAGTTATGAAGCAGTATATATTGATAAGTCCCAAGCCCTTTGCAAGAAATAACACTTGGCACTTGGGGCCTAATGGGTGCAGAAAGTTTCTTTATGGAACAATACATATTTATAAGTACCAAGCCCTTTGCAAGCAATAGCACTTGGCACTTGGGGGCTAATGCATATGCAGTTTATTTTATAATGCAATGGCAGATGACCCCGGTTCATAATTTTTCAGAAGTTAACCCGATTTTCACGAGTGACTAGAAGAGATTTTTTATGACAATGATAAGTCCCGGTTTATTCATATGGATTCAACCATCCCTTGTGGCTACAACTGCGAAGTTGATCATTATTACTAAAGACCCGACTCAACTTAACAGTTTAAGCCAGCCCTCGGGGGCTACAGGTGCAAAGTTGATTATTGAAAGTCCCGTCTTATCTTGATAAGTTTAAGCCAGCCCTTGGGGGCTACAGGTTTTGATTGTGCAAAGTGATTATTGAAAGTCCCGGCTTATCTTGATAAGTTTAAGCCGGCCCTTGGGGGCTACAGGTTTTGATTTAGATGCATAGCTAAAGGCTATCTAACAATTCTATAGTCTATTATATTCTATCATATTCAGTAGACTTGGGGGCTAAAGGAATATATCTTATATAAAAGCGAGAATTGATACCTCATGTTTCTGATGCATGTGCTTGACCACGTCAATCTCTAGATCACGGATGTTGTGTATTTGATTAAAATAGCCGAAGAGGATTTTGCTAATACTCAGATGAGAATAGTTGGCCATGTCAAATTTGACCTTGCGCCTTTTGATCAATTCTTCCTTGGAAGAATGCTTTGCTAGAGCAATAGGATTCCCCGGTTCTTGGAAACCAGTGCGAGTGATCAGAACTTCATCAGTGTCTGGTTTTGAAGGCTTGACTGGGCTTGGCAGTTTAGTGCCCAAGGGGTGAATAACTATATGATCAGCAGAGGTACCACGATTTTCTGGTGGCAGGTCATCGGCAGGTTCCTCCGGTTGTTGCACGGAGGCCTCAGAAATGGGTGCTTGCTTTTCCGGTTCATGAGTCTTGGGATCTTCTGTTGGCTTGTTTATTTTAGACTTTTTGCTAGGCTTTGCTTTCACACTGCAAGAGGATTAAAAAAGTCAGTATGAGTTTAGAGATATTACAAAGTTCAGATAAAGTTGGTACCCAGGGGCAGTCTTGAAAGCCGAAGGTAGTCTCGAGATGAATCGCTGCATTTAAGAGTGAGAGGTCCCCTGGTAATTTGAGTCAGAAAGACTAAGTGTTTGATGAATTAAATCTGCCTGAGAATAAATAGAGTTGGAATTTTTGGAAGTACCTCATTCCGGTGTTTGCATGGGGCTGGTGTGTTAGGTAAACCAGAGGAAAGTTCTCATGCTGTTGTTGCTTCAAAATAAAGTTGGGATCCAAGTGAGCTAAAGGGTTAGAAAACCTTACTTTCCAGATCACTCGTCGAATTTTCTGTCTTGGGAAGGGCTCTGAGTCGGAGGAAATAATAGTTACCTCGTCATCACCCGCTTGGCTGGTTTCCGCGTCATCCTGATAGCAATCAGTGTCAATAAGATGGATGAAAAAAGAGCCAAGGGAATCAAGGTCTACCTCCCACTCATCATCTTTGTCCAAATTGAATATTAGAAGCAGTGGATTTGTTTTTGTTCTTCTTTATGGCTTTGGTCTTAGCCCTGGCCTTCTTGGCAGCTTTTTCATCATATTTTTCATCCCAAAAGGCGGATCCAGCCTGCAACAAATTACAATAAAGGTTGGGGATTTCCAAGTTCTATGAACAACGAAATAAAGTATATAAACTGGACAGACTTACATCCGGTGCCGGGTTGAGTGTGCAGAAGGGATTTAGCCCCACTTGGCTGCAGCTCTCCAAACTTTCATTGAGAAGAGTCTTGGTCACCTCATTGATAGCTTTATCAGTCAAACGCGTTGAACTGTAACATAGTGGGTCTTTGGTGTCGCCGGTATATGTACACATTAAACCGGGCCGGCGGCTTAAAGGTATGATCCTCCAAGCTATCCAGCATGCATCAAACCAGGTCAACCCCGGTCAATCCATTACCCAATAGTGCTCTCACCTTTGAGAAGGTAGGCGCAAGTTTGGCCCGTTCAGCAGTGGTAAGCCGGTTGGGGAGAGGATGCTTCGGGTTGAGCCATTGGTCACGGAAGCCGGGCATGGGGTCCTCATCAGCAGGAGAAGTATCTTTGCAGTAGAACCAAGTTTTATTCCAATCATTGGGATGGCTTGGAAGTTTAGCATAAGGGAAAATGGCGTCTCTGCGTCGTTGAATTGAGATCCCTCCAAGCTCCTGACTGGGCCCATCAGTGAATTCATTTTGCCAGTTCAAGTAAAAGTACTCTCTAAAGAGTTCAACGCTAGGTTCCTCTTGAAGGTATACTTCGCAAAAGACTTGGAAATTGTAGATATTTGACACGGAATTGGGTCCAATGTCTTGAGAATGAAGTTGGAGAAAATGCAGAACGTCATTGAAGAATTTTGACCCGGGCAGGGAGAAGCCCCGGTTCATATGATCAGTGAAAATGATAACTTCACCATCTTGTGGTTGAGGTCTGACTTCGGCCAGTTTTGGAACACGCTAGTGAATGATGATTTTTGTCGGTAAGAAACCAATCTTGACATATTCTTGGAGAATTTCCTCGGTAATGATGGATGGGACCCAGTCGCATGATGTGACCGTCTTAGGCATGATTGGGTGTATGGCCTACACAAGGCGATTCAAGATGTTATTAAACCGGCGAATATCTGGTGAGTTACAAATTATAGTTTAAACCGCTGTACAAAGTTAATGGCTATGGAAATATAATTCAAAGTATGCAATCGTCAAGCAGGAGGATTGAAATATGAGGATGAATAAACCAGCCTAATTAAACCAGAAGGATATTGTCAGATTATTGACTTTGAGATGAATGATGACGGCTTAAACGGGGCCTAATGATATATGATGGGTCACGGTTTATGACATAAGCCGCCATGGCAGTTTTTGGTGCTTCAAATCCTTCAAGTGAAAATTTTGCTAAGTGGTGGACAAACAGGTTTCACAAGCTAAAGCAATAATTTTCGATCTACCACAGTTCAGAAAAGCAGTAAAATTCTAGCCTAAGGTGGCGGCAGTGGAAATGTTTGGATGTTCTAATGAGATCTTATATGGAGAAATGCTATTCTAATGACGAAAATGATGTTAAAACTACTTCCGCACAAAATTTATGGCCTATCCAGATTAAAAACCATCAGTGTTGGTGGAAACAGCACAAGAACGACAAGAACACCGACGAGCGGCCCTAACCCTAATACAGATCTGAGATGAAAGGGGGAGGTGCACTTACAGGTGACACTGGTGCGCGTCAGTCCTAAACAAACCGATTTTTACCCCTTTCCGCGACGGCATTTGGAACCGTCTCCAAGTGAGTGTGGGCGATAGGGGGGTCCATCCCACACGACCCAGAAACCGTCGGGGATAGGGAGCCTTGATGCATACAGTTGTCCCTATATAACCGTTTCCGATATCTCAAATATCCCAACCACTTCATCCTTGCTACTCGTTTGTGCTCGCATTGCCATCGCAGTCGGAGTTTTGTGGTTCTGCCTAAAACCGGACAGATTCGAGGCGCGGGAGCTTTCCAAGCAGATTCCAGGCACGGGATGTTTACGATGCCTGGCACATCACAAACATTTCATGATTATAAACCGTGTACGATAGGTAGACAATCACACACATTTAGTTTTCCCGCACCGTATGTGATAGTGTCTGACATCACACACGCTTTGTGAACGGCAACTGTGTGCATGCTTGCACATGTTTCCTCTCTGTGAACCATCTCGGATTATGGTGTATATCGCAAATGTTTGTGTTTTACCGACCGTGTGTGCCATAATGACCTGCACAACGTAATTCCGCCCTAATTTAATTGCTGCTATTTAAAATTGTACCTATAATTTAAACTTAAAAGTAGGCTATAGCTTTATTCATATCCATCAGGTTCAAACAACCAATGCATTATTCGATTCACAGGTACATATGTTTAAGAATTACAGAAGCACCAAATAAAGAATGATGTACCAGGGTTCTATACTTGTACTATTACAAATGGTAAAGAAAGAGGCAACAGACATTCCAGTTGCTGAACAAGGTGAAGCGGAATGGCCCTATTGTGCTCTCCTGTATGTAGAAGGCATGCAGGACTCTAGTCCAAACCCTTGTGATGGTCGGCCGCCAATCATGTAGTTTGAGAGGTAATCTTGAGTAAACTGCTTCAGGATCCACTGCAAAAGAAAAAAGATTCAGATATTGTCATCTAACACAACTCATTACGGGCAAAAAAAGAAGGCTACTGTGGTTCTTACTTACCATCCTGCAATTCATCGTTGTCTTGCATAAAGTGTAAACAAATAGTTCGATTGACATCTTTTGACCCATTTTAGTAACAATCTTTATCAGTTTCCTCACTTGATGTCGGTTCATGAATATATCATTGCCCCATCTTGCAGAAAGGGTCGAAGTGTGGATCTTTGGCAATGATATATGTACCTAAAAGCACCAAGTTAACATTAGAAGCTAAACAACAATTGAAAAATGATGTAGTACAACATTCCATCCATCCCATTATATAAGATTTTATTACATGTATATCTAGACCTCATCAGAACATTAAGGTAACACTCTTCCTTGTTGCTATGTAGCCTGGGATTGTATATTTAGTCATTCAGTACAATGCATGTTGCTAAACAACAATTGAAAAACGAAAAGGCAAGTCAACTGCAATATCCTTAATAGCAACCAAATATCGTAATTCATAGTGGTATTGTTGAAACTATTATTGATGAAATTGAATTGCACGGAAAATAGTTGCACATATAGAGAATCACATTGTGAAGAACTGAAATAAACAAGTCATAAGGACATCTCTAGGCGATCCTTAAAAAGTTAAAGGACTAAAACCCTTAGTGGATATATATATATATATATATATATATATATATATATATATATATATATATATATATATATATATATATATATATTTATATATATATATACTCCAGCAATTTTTGGCCTTTTCTAGTCGATCCCCTAAACGTAAGGTTGTAAACTTCAATTTGATCAAGTTCAAAGCAGGTTCAACCGAAAGTAGCATGCATTCAAACATAAACATAGATAGTTTTGCATAACCGAACATAAAACATAAATTTAAATGAAGCTAAACTACTTTCGGTCGAAGTAGAGGTCGAGCCAATCCTTCCTCTTCATGTACGGTGTGCCGCGAGCTTGTTCCGGGCCAGTACCGTCGTCGGGGTCATTGAGGAAGGGACTCCTCCACTCGTCGACGTCGTTCTCCTCGTCCTGGGGGCCCACCTCGACGCCCTCTGCGCCGCCGTCGCCGCCTCCTTCGACCTCGTCATTAGAGGAGAGCGCGATAACCTCGCCGCCCTCCGTGCCGCCGTCCTTGCCGCCTTCAACCTCGTCATCAGAGGAGAGCACGATAACTTCGCCATCCTTCGTGCTGGCAAAGATCGCCTGCTCCGCCTCCACGAGCTCCGGGTGCTGCCGGCGGAGCTCTTGCATGTAAGCCTCGTCGGCGGCCTCGGCCCCGAGACGCTCCCATGCCTCGTGGTCCTTCCGCGCCATAGCCGAGCTCACCACCCCTGGCTCCGGCGGAACGAGGTGGACCGGACGTGTGCCGAAGGGGAAATTGAGCCTAGCCGCCGCGCCGTGGTAGCGGACCTGCCGGTGATGCGTACTCCATGGCCGCGAGCTCGGCCGTGTGGAAGCTACCGAGCCACCGGCGGGAGTGGGTCTCTCGATCTGTAATCTCGGCGACCCACGTCCCCCACTGCCACTGCCGGACGCCGAGGTAGGACTTCGTCGGCTGTCGGGTCCGGGGGAGGACGAGGAAGTCCTCGAACCGGCGTAGGGGCGCGGCAGCAGGCGGATCGGGGGACCGGCGACGGCGGATCAGGCCCGCGGAGGACAACGGGGACACCTCGGCGGCCACCTCGTCGGCGTCGGGCGAAAAGGCCGCGATAAACCTATTTTTGGCCATTGTCTACTCGAGCTCCCTGATACGTCTCCAACGTATCTATAATTTTTTATTGTTCCATGCTATATTATATTCTGTTTTGGATGTTTAATGGGCTTTATTATACACTTTTATATTATTTTTGGGACTAACCTATTAACCGGAGGCCTAGCCCAAATTGTTGTTTTTTGCCTATTTCAGTGTTTCGCAGAAAAAGAATATCAAACGGAGTCCAAACGGAATGAAACCTTTGGGAACGTGATTTTCGGAACAAACGTGATGCAGAGGACTTGGAGTCCACGTAAAGAAAGCAACGAGGAGAGCACGAGGCAGGGGAGCGCGCCTAAACCCCCCCCCTCAGGCGCGCCCACCACCCTCGTGGGGCCCATGTTGGTCCACCGACGTACTTCTTCCTCCTATATATACCTACGTACCCCCAAACCATCAGAGGCATCCACTAAAACCTAATTCCACCGCCGCAACCTTCTGTACCCGTGAGATCCCATCTTGGGGCCTTTTCCGACGTCCTGTTGGAGGGGGCATTGATCACGGAGGGCTTCCACATCAACACCGTAGCCTCTCCGATGATGTGTGAGTAGTTTACCTCAGACCTTCGGGTTCATAGTTATTAGCTAGATGGCTTCTTCTCTCTCTTTGGATCTCAATACAAAGTTCTCCTCGATTCTCTTGGAGATCTATTCGATGTAATCTTCTTTTGCGATGTGTTTGTCGAGACTGATGAATTGTGGGTTTATGATCAAGTTTATCTATGAACAATATTTGAATCTCCTCTGAATTCTTTTATGTATGATTGTTATCTTGCAAGTCTCTTCGAATTATCAGTTTGGTTTGGCCTACTAGATTGATCTTTCTTGCAATGGGAGAAGTGCTTAGCTTTGGATTCAATCTTGCGGTGTCCTTTCCCAAAGGATGTTAGCAAGGGCAGCAAGGCACGTATTGTATTGTTGCCATCGAGGATAACAAGATGGGGTTTATATCATATTGCATGAGTTTATCCCTCTACATCATGTCATCTTACTTAAAGCATTACTCTGTTCTTATGAACTTAATACTCTAGATGCATGCTGGATAGTGGTCGACGTGTGGAGTAATAGTAGTAGATGCAGGTAGGAGTCGGTCTACTTGTCACGGACGTGATGCCTATATACATGATCATACCTAGATATTCTCATAACTATGCTCAATTCTATCAATTGCTCGACAGTAATTTGTTCACCCACCGTAATACTAATGCTATCTTGAGAGAGGCCACTAGTGAAACCTATGGCCCCCGGGTCTATTTTCCATCATATTAATCTTCCAATACTTAGCTATTTCTATTGCTGTTTATTTTACTTTGCATCTTTATTATAAAAATACCAAAAATATTATCTTATCATATCTATCAGATCTCACTCTCGTAGGTGACCGTGAAGGGATTGACAACCCCTTTATCGCGTTGGTTGCGAGGTTCTTATTTGTTTGTGTAGGTGCGTGGGACTCGAGCGTGGTCTCCTACTGGATTGATACCTTGGTTCTCAAAAACAGAGGGAAATACTTACGCTAATTTACTACATCACCCGTTCCTCTTCAAGGGAAAACCAACGGAGTGCTCAAGAGGTAGCAAGAATGATTTCTGGCGCCGTTTCCAGGGAGATTCACGCCAAGTCAAGTCAAGATTTGACTCCCAACAACGAGCCATTTCTGGCGCCGTTGCTGGGGAGTCTACGCACAAGTCAAGACATACCAAGTACCCATCACAAACCCTTATCCCTCGCATTACATTATTTGCCATTTGCCTCTCGTTTTCCTCTCCCCCACTTCACCCTTGCCGTTTTATTCGCCTTCTCCTTTCCATTTGTCGCTTTCTTGCTTGCCTTGTCATTATGGCTAGTCCCTTATCTTCTCCATTATCTCCCGAGAATGAAGTTCTCAATTTTAAACAAAGGGAGGGAGAAAATCTTAAAGACGCTTGGTATAGAATTTGCAATGCTCAAAATAGATCTACCAGGAAGCAATCTACTTCCGTTCTTCTCCGCAATTTTTATATAGGCGCTTGCTACACCTTGGTATAGATATATCCTTGATACCATTACCGGAGGGAATTTCTTGGGTAGCCATACTTTTGATTCTTATAATGCTATGATAAATTTGCATGACTCACCACCTCCTTTGGTTAATGGAACTGTGTTAACTTTGGAACATGTGATGCAAAGGCTTGAAATTATTGAAAATAAAATTGCTACTGTAGAATTGAATGAGGATTTTGATAAAAAGATCCACTACCAAATTACTCAATATGGATCTAAGGTGGGAGTCATTCTGAAAAGTTTTAAGGAAAAAGAACCTATAGTTAATGAAAGAATAGATCAAGATTCTATTAGAATCGATAAACTTGAGGGAATTATCACCAATTTGGGGACCGCTTTTTCTTCCATTAAAAATACTCCAAATCCTCCTACCAAAATTGCCAAGCTTGTTTATGTTCCTAAAAATAAGGGTGAATCTTCCAGTAAGGAAACTGCGGATCTAAAATCAATATGTATTCATCCCAATCTTTTACATATCATTAATGAACCGTTTGCTACAAAAGATTTTCTTGATTTTGTGCCTAGAATTTGATAATTAATAAAAATAAAGAAACTCCTAGTGGTCATAGGTGTCTTATTGAAGAATTGCCTACCAAATATGGCAATACCTAGATCTATCCTCGCTTTTATGCCTAGCTAGGGGCGTTAAACGATAGCGCTTGTTGGGAGGCAACCAAATTTTATTTTAGTTTTTAGTTTTTTTTGCTTCTGTTTAGGAATAAATATTTGATCTAGCCTCTCGTTAGATTTTTTTTATGTTTTAATTAGTGTCTGTGCCAAGTTAAACCTATAGGATCTTCTTGGCTGATAGTTATTTGATCTTGCTGAAAATTCCAGAAACTTTCTGTTCACGAAAACAATTGTTAAAAATCACCATAACGTGATAAAATACTGATGCCAATTGCATTAGATCAATAAACAAATTTTCTAGGTCGTCCTATTTTGGTAGATTTGTTTGAGTTCCAGAAGTTTGCGTTAGTTACAGATTACTACAGACTGTTCTGTTTTTGACAGATTCTGTTTTTCATGTGTTGTTTGCTTATTTTGCTGAATCTATGGCTAGTAAAATAGTTTATAAACCATAGATAAGTTGGAATACAGTAGTTTTAAAACCAATATAAATAAATAATGAGTTCAATACAGTACCTTGAAGTGGTGTTTTGTTTTCTTTCACTAACGGAGCTCACAAGATTTTCTACTAAGTTTTGTGTTGTGAAGTTTTCAAGTTTTTGGTAAAAGATTTGATGGATCATGGAACAAGGAGTGGCAAGAGCCTAAGCTTGGTTATGACCATGGCACCCCAAGATAATCTAAGGACACTAAAAAGCCAAAGCTTGGGGATGCCCCAGGAAGGCATCCCCTCTTTCGTCTACTTCCATCGGTAACTTTACTTGGAGCTATATTTTTATTCACCACATGATATGTGTTTTGCTTGGAGCGTCTTGTATGATTTGAGTCTTTGCTTTTTAGTTTACCACAATCATCCTTTCTGTACGCACCTTTTGAGAGAGACACACATGATTCGGAATTTATTAGAATACTATATGTGCTTCACTTATATTTTTTGAGCTATATAGTTTTTCCTCTAGTGCTTCACTTATATCTTTTAGAGCACGGTGGTGGATTTGTTTTATAGAAACTATTGATCTCTCATGCTTCAATTATATCATCTTGAGAGTCTTAAAACAGCATGGCAATTCTCTTTAATTATAATATCATGAGAAATTTGATGCTTGATAATTGTTTTGAGATATAAAGGTGGTAATATCATAGTTGTGCTAGTTGAGTAATTGTGAAATTGAGAAATACTTGTGTTGGAGTTTGTGATTCCCGTAGCATGCACATATGGTGAACCGTCATGTAACGAAGTCGGAGCATGAGGTATTTATTGATTGTCATCCTTTGTGTGGCGGTCGGGATCGCGATGGTTAACTCCTACCAACCCTTCCCCTAGGAGCATGCGTAGTAGTACTTTGCTTCGTGGGCTAATAAATTTTTGCAATAAGTATATGAGTTCTTTATGACTAATGTGAGTCCATGGATTATACGCACACTTACCTTTCCACAATTTTTTAGCCTCTTGATGCCGTGCATTGCCCTTTCTCACCTTGAGAGTTGGTGCAAACTTCACGGTGCATCCAAACCCCATGATATGATACGCTCTATCACACATAAACCTCCTTATAACTTCCTCAAAACAGCCACCATACCTACCTATTATGGCATTTCCATAGCCATTCTGAGATATATTGCCATGCAACCTTCCACCGTTTCGTTTATCATGACACGCTCCATCATTGTCATATTGCTTTGCATGATCATGTAGTTGACATCGTATTTGTGGCAAAGCCACCGTTCATAATTCATACATGTCGCTCTTGATTCATTGCATATCCCGGTACACCACCGGAAGCATTCACATAGGGTCATATCTTGTTCTAAGTATTGAGTTATAATTCATGAGTTGTAAGTAAATAAAAGTGTGATGATCATCATTATTAGAGCATTGTCCCAAGTTAGGAAAGGATGATGGAGACTATGATTCCCCCACAAGTCGGGATGAGACTCCGGACTAAAAAAAAGAGGCCATGAAAAAAGGGGAAAGGCCCAACAAAAAAATGAGAGAAAAGGAGAGAAGGGACAATGTTACTATCCTTTTACCACACTTGTGCTTCAAAGTAGCACCGTGATGTTCATGATAGAGAGTCCCTCATTTTGTCACTTTCATATACTAGTGGGAAATTTCATTATAGAACTTGGCTTGTATATTCCTGTAAGTGCATCTAGTGCCCCTTAGTGATTTTGGTGTATTGAAGACTTATAGGTTAAGTAACTGATGCGTTTGTAAGTGTACACAGGTCTATAAGTCTATGAGGAGTTTGACATTTACAGAGAAAGTCGACCCCTAAAAATGAATTTCTTCAACTGAAGAATTTGATATTACGAAGACTTTCTGAAGACTTTGAAAGTGAAGAAATTGGTGTGATTCTGAAGACTTGGTAATCGCTTGAGGAATATGAAGCGTGAAGACTTTTGTTTTCGTAGTTTCATTTTCTCTTTCTTGAGTCATAGGAAACACCGTACTGTTAAAGGGGGTCGAGGAAATACTAAGGAAAATTTCCATTTGATGCTCAACTCAAAATCCTACACCTACCAATCCCTTCGAGTGAAGCCTTTGGAAATCTCATACTGATTCAGTCAATTTCTTGATGAGACGAAGCTCTTTCCGGTCAATGAGAATTTGTTCTCGACCGAGGAGTTAGGAATTCGCCATCGAATTGCCTACGATGAGGAACATGATAGCCCCGAGGAATTTGATGTTCAAATTTCCGACCGTTCTTGTCTTCTTGGCGCCAGCTGTCCCCAAAATATCTCCACCTAACGGTCATATCATTGAAGGGCATTTATGTCTTATCATGTCGGGCTGCTCCCTAGGCTATAAATAGCCGCCCCCTAGGCTATAAATAGCCGCCCCCTACAACCACTAGTTGGTTGGCTGCTCCGAGAGAACCTGACACTTGTCATTTGAGAGCAACCCATCCTCTGAGGACTTTGAGAGAAAATCATCAAGTGAGGAAAACCCAAAAGTGAGGAAAACCCAAAACCAAACCCCAACAAACCCAAAGTGATTGAGCATCACTGAAGAAATTGATCCCGCGTGGATCCGACGCTTTTACCTTTGAAGACTGTGCTTCTTCCAGACGGTTAGGCGTCACGGTCTAGAAACATCCAAGAGGAATTGTGGATCGCCGAGTGACCAAGTATGTGAAGGTTTGGAAGTCGCTCAAGACTTACCACGAGTGATTGGACGAGGTCTGCGTGACCTTAGTTCAAGGAGAATACGGTGAGGACTTGGTGTCTGAGCTGCGTGCTTTCGATGGCTGGGTGTCCGGACTGCGTGTCCTCGAAGTTTAAATACTCGGCCGCTCCAACCAGACGCATAACCGAGACAGCAGTTGGAACTGGTCTACCAAATCATTGTCTTCACCAACCCTAATGGTTCTATTTCCTCAACCTTTCATTTCCTCATTACTGTGTTGAGTGTTTGTCATATCTGTGTTTGAAGACTTTGACTGAAGACTTTCTCAATTTCCTCAGTTCAATTTCTTCAGTCTGTTTGTCATCATCTTGTGTTATCCTGTGATTACGCTTTCTGTACTATGTGATTGTCTTCATTTCATCATGATGACTATGCTTGTAATCTGTTATGCTTACTTCTGAGTACTTATTCCGCTGCATGTATTTCTTCGCTAAGGAATTTCCTCACCAGCAAATTCCTCAGTGAAGAATTTGTAAAATTCTCTAAAAATCGCCTATTCACCCCCCCTCTAGTCGATATAACGCACTTTCAATTGGTATCAGAGCAAGGTACTCCCTTGTTCTGTGTGATTTAGTTTAACCACCGGAGTTTTAGTTATGTCGACCGCAGTATGATCAAGGTCTCAGCAGGGTGTCCTACCTTCGATGGGACGGACTACCCCTCTTTGGAAGAACAAAATGCGAATGCATCTTGAAGCAATTGACAACGATCTACGGTATGTTGTGACAAAAGGTGTTTCCTCAGTCACACCCTCTCCGAATGATGCTGATGTGAAGAGATTCAAGCAACTCGATTCTCAAGCGAAGAATATCATATGTGGCCATCCGAGCAAAGGTCAATATGGAAGAGTGAGTGCTTTGGAATCGCCAAACTCATCTCGGGACAGGCTGTCCAAAGTAAATGAAGGTGTTTCAACTCAGCGTGACTCTCGAGTTGATGTTCTTGAATCTCTTCAACCGCTTCAAAAGACTCGACAACGAAAATGTTCAACAAACCTTCGATCGCCTCACCGACATCTCAAATGAGCTTTAAGCACTTTGGGTGCCTTGACATCACCGACCATGAGGTGGTGAAGAAATTGCTAAGATCGCTGATTCCTCATTTGACACTCGCAATCGATGATACAAGAACGAGCTGACTACAAGTCTCTTGATCCCGCCGACATCCTCGAAAGGCTAAATACTCACGAAGTTCCAGCCTTTGAAAAGAGAGATCTCTATGGTTACGGCTATGGAAAAACACGTGCCACGAAGGCCAAGGCTGAATCTGAATCGAGAGTGAAGACTACGGTAGTAGCCTTGGAGATCTGAAGAATTTGGCGAGGAGCTAGCACCGCTCGTGAAGAAATTCCAGAAATTCACAAAGGCGTGGTCGTTTTGGAAAATCCTCAAGAAGCAGTGATTCCTCATCTAGTGACTATAAGCGAAGACTTTGCCACAAATGCAAGAAACCTGGTCACTATATCCAAGATTGTCCTCAGTGGGAAAAGGAATTAAGAAAGAAGAAACACAAGGATTACAGTTTTGATGACATGAAGAAGAAGAAGAAATCATCAAAATCTTCATCATCAAAATCCTCAAAATCTTCCTCTCACAAGAAGAGCAGCTCCAAAAAGGCTCGGGCATTCATTGGCAAGGAAATGGACTCTGAAGCTGAATCTGAGGAAAATGAGGAAGAGGAGGAGTCTGAAGAATCCGAATCTGGCGTGGCTAGTCTGGCTCTTGCTACTGCTTATGTTAGCAAGTCCATCTTCAACACTGAAGAAACTGACTCCACCGATAAACCTGATGAGGAAAATGATGACTACGCACCCACCTATTGCTTCATGGCAAAAGGTGCCAAGGTACTCAATTACACCTCCTCTAAATCTAGTGAAAATGAATCTGATGAGGATCTCAAGCCCAGCTACTCTAAACTTGCTAAGATTGCTATAAAACAACAAAGGGCTTTTGAAAAGGTTCAAAACATGCTGGATAAGAGTGATGATATGTTAGGTGAAGAAATGGATCGCACTCAAGCCACGGATGAAAATCTTCAGAGAGTTCAGTCTAGGCTTGACAGCCTTCAAGGTCATCATAACACTCTCCTATCTGATCATGAGAAACTTTCGTATGAATTTCTTCAAAGAAAGCAAGATCTTGAGAAGCTAAGAGCGAGTTATGAAGATCTTCAGAAGGAGCGCGATTCATTACTTGCTCAACAAATCAGCGCTTCTCAAGAAGAATTTGTTCCTCCATGCTTAAAATGCATCGAACGTGAATCTGCTAATTCTTCACCTGAATGTTCAAATGCTTCAACTGTTACAAATTCTTCACCTGCCTCTGCTATCACTAATTCCTCATCTGAGGACATTGCTAGTATCACCGACGATGCGAGGTTGAAGGAATTGTACATGACAGGCATGTACAAAAGCCTCAAAGGGCATCAGACTCTTTGTGATGTGCTTAAAAGCAGATCCTCAATGTAAACCCTAGGAAAGAGGGTATTGCCTTTGAGAGGAAACTCAATCTTGATGGAACGTCTTTGGAAGCCCGAAAGCAGTATCCCAAAACCTCATGGGTTGCTGCAAAGGGACCTCCAGTTGATCCATCCACCTTATCTGGCTTTACATGTGAATTTCCTCATTCTGATGATGAGTCATTTGACTCAAACTATAAACTGTTCAAAAATCAGAATGGTGAAGTATTTGCTAGATATGTTGGCACTAACTGCAGGAACGGCCCTCCTATGAAGAAAATCTGGGTTCCCAAGAAGTGCCTTGAAAGTCTTCAGGTGAATGTCCTCATGACACCACCAGTGAAGAAAAGGAACCCCAGATCAAATTCTTCATATGGACAAAAATTCTTCATATGGATCCAAGTCCTCATACGGACCAAATTCCTCACGTGGATCAAATTCCTCAAAAGGATCAAAGTCCTCATATGATTATCATCGTGCTAACAACTCTGTTTACATGAGGTAGAGCCATGGGCTATGAATATGTGCATTATTCTTCAAACCAATATGTTCATAAGTCCTCGAAGAATTTCTCTGCTTATTCATATGCTTACCCTAACCCCTCTTATGTGAAACGAAATGGTTTGGCCTCTATGCCACCATTCTCATATGGTGCTCGCAGAATGATGAACTCTTTGCCACCCCTTAGGATGTGGGTGGTGAAGAAAAGAACTAATCTCTTCTGCAGGGTCAGGTCTCGGGCGTGTCTTAAACGTCTGAAGAATTTGCTGGGGCCTGACAAAATTGCACGAAAGGGCCTTGAGCCAATCATGATGAAATGAACTTTCATTTCACACGTCCTCATCTTGCTTATCTAAATCTTGGTGATGAAATTCATCCGATGAACTTGATACCATATTCTTCATCGATAAAGTATATGAGATCGTAAGTTGTACTAATTCATCTGCAGGATGATCAACCCAAAGCTACTGAGTGGGTTCTCGATAGTGGATGTACAAATCACATGACTGGTGACAAGAATCTATTGATGGATGCTCCCTTATCACCTTCACATCTGAAGCATATCATCTTTGCTGACAAAGGCAAAAGTCAGGTATTGGGACTTGGTAAGGTTGCTATCTCTAAGGACATGCACATGGACAAAGTCATGCTTGTTGAGTCTTTAGGATATAACCTCATGTCGGTCTCAATGCTTTGTGATCTTGATATGGTTGTTATCTTTGGCAAGTATCGTTGTGTTGTGATTATGGAAGCTGACAATTCCAAAGTCTTCGAAGGCTTTAGGAGAGGAGACTTGTATATTGTTGATTTTTCCACAGGACCACAACCCGCCGTGTGCCTACTTGCAAAAGCTTCAGAAGGCTGGCTATGGCATCGACGACTTGGTCACGCAGGCATGAGGAATTTGAACATGCTTGCGAAGAAGAAGCATGTCATTAGCATTGAGAATGTCAAATTCCTCAAGGATCACTTATGCGAACTGTGAAGCTGGAAAAATGACCAAGGCCAAGCATCCAGCCAAGACTATCATGACCACTACTCGTCCCTTGAATTGCTTCACATGGACCTCTTTGGTCCCAATCATTACTCAAATTGTCGTTAATGAAGCATCACTATATGGCTTTGTTATTGTTGATGATTACTCTCGCTACACATGGGTACACATTGTTACTTACAAAAATCAAGTGCAGGAAATCTTCAAACGATTTTCCTCGAGGGCTTCAACCAACTTTGGTGTGAAGATCAAGCACATCAAGAGTGACAATGGAACTGAGTTCAAGAATTCCGGTCTTGATGATTATCTTGATGAACTTGGTATTACTCATGAGTTATCTGCTCCCTATACTCCTCAGCAAAATGGCGTCGTGGAGCGCAAGAATGTAACTCTTGTTGAGATGGCTCGCACTATGCTTGATGAATACAAAACGCCTAGTCGTTTACGGATTGAAGCAATTGACACTGCGTGCCACATCATCAGCAGTATATCTTCACAAATTCTTCAAAAGACTGCCTATGAACTCCTCACTAACAAGAAACCCAATGTAAGTTATTTCAAAGTCTTGATTGCTAAATGCTGGATTAGAGATCCTCACCACACCTCTAAATTTGCAATCAAAGCACATGAGGGTTTTATGCTTGGTTACGGAAAGGACTCGCACACCTCTGAGTCTTCAACATCACTCTTCACAAGATTGTTGACCTTTGTAGATGTGCGGTTCGATGAAACTAATGGCTCGCAAAGAGAGCACCTACCTTCGTGTTAGGCGAACCAGACACTGAGGATTCTATCAGGTTCAAGGCAACCGAGGATGTCATTCCCTCTTGAAGAAACTGCTGAAGAATTCATTCTGTCTGTGAAGAACGTCGGTGATGCACCTGAAGATAATGCTGAAGAAAATGGTGCCGAGGAAAATGATCAAATTCCTCGAAGACAACCAGCTCATCCTCGCGTTGCAAAAGAAGTGCAAGTTGACAAGATCATCGATGACATTGAAGCGCGGTCCTCTCACTCGCTCAAAAGCTTCACATTTATCTAACTTTTGTGGGCACTATGCTTTTGTCTCTATCACAGAGCCCACTAAGGTAGATGAAGCATTTACGAGCCTGAGTGGATTCAGGCCATGCAAGAAGAATTACATCATTTCGAGCTCAACAACGTCTGGGAACTGGTCAAACGTCCAGATCCTCGCAAGCATAATATCATTGGCACAAAATGGATCTATCGCAACAAGCAAGATGAAAATGGTCTTGTGGTGAGGAATAAGGCACGACTAGTAGCTCAAGGCTACACGCAGGTTGAAGGAATTGATTTCGATGAAACTTTTGCACTGTTGCTAGACTTGAGTCTATTCGCATATTACTACGCCTATGCTAACCATCACAATATCACCTTATATCAAATGGATGTGAAAAGTGCATTCCTCAATGGTAAGCTTGAGGAAGAAGTATATGTTGCTCAACCCCTGTGTTTTGAAGATCCAAAGAATCTCGACAAAGTCTTGAGACTAAATAAGGCCCTCTATGGCCTCAAGCAAGCCCCTCGGCGTGGTATGATACTTTGAAGGAATTCTTCGTGAAGAATGGCTTCACACCCGGTTCACTCGACCCTACTCTCTTTACTAAATCTTATGATGGTGAACTATTTGTGTGCCAAATATATGTTGATGATATTATCTTTGGCTGTAGTAACCAACGTTATAGTGATGAATTTGCCTATATGATGAGTGAAGAATATCAAATGTCTATGATGGGAGAGTTGAAATTCTTCTTAGGTCTTCAAATTAAATCAACAACACAATGGCATATTCATATCTCGGAGAAATACCTCAAAGATGTCACGAAGAAATTCGGCATGCAAGATTGCAAAGGTGTCAAAATTCCTATGCCCACAAATGGCCATCTATGCAATCGATGAAAATGGTATTGACTTGATCACAAGGTATACCGCTCCATGATTGGTTCTTTATTGTACTTATGTGCATCTAGGCCAGATATAATGCTTAGTGTTTGCATGTGTGCCCGATTTCAAGCTACAGAAGGAATCACACCATAAGGCTGTGAAGCATATTCTTCGATATCTAGCTCACACACCAACACTAGGATTATGGTACCCCAAGGGCTCTACTTTTGATCTCATTGGATATTACGACTCGACTATGCTAGTGATCGTGTGGACCGCAAGTCAACATCTGGTACTTGTCATTTCCTCGGACGATCTTTTGGTGCATTGGTCCTCGAAGAAAGCAGAACTGTATCAACATCCTTCTTTGAAGCTGAATACATTGCTGCTGGCTCTTGTTGTGCTCAATTACTATGGATGAAGCAAACCCTCAAGGACTACGGCATCAACGTGAAGAATGTGCCTCTCTCGTGACTATGAGAGTGCCATCAAGATTGCTCACAACCCGATTCAGCACTCGAAGACAAAGCACATTCAAATTCGTCATCATTTTCTTCGAGATCATGTGTTGAAGGCGACATCTCCATCGAGCACGTGAAGGCGAAGAAACGACTAGTCGATATCTTCACTAAGCCCTTGGCTGAGAAGAGATTTAGCAAGTTGCGGTGTGAGCTAAATATCTTAGAATCTTCGAACGTTCTTTGAAAAGGACACACATCCTAACACTCATGCAAAATTGATGACTTAGATGTGCAACACATGAAGAAACGTTTTTCTTCAATCAATGAAGAATAACACTCTAAGTGTGAAGAAATTAATGAAGAATTCGATTCTCAGAACCCTACGACAATTGTACGCGGTGTCTGAAATCATCATTCTTATACGGTGGGACACGCCACCACCAAAGTTGAAAATCTTCAATTTGAGTTTTTCCTCAGTTTTTGAAATTCTTGATTTTGAAATTCTTGATTTTCAAATTCTTGATTTTTCAAATTCTTCAACTTTGCAAAATCTTCACTGCTTCCGTTGTCTTTCTTCATTGGCTATATATATATATATATATATATATATATATATATATATATATATATATATATATATATATATATATATGGATTTATGTCCTCTACAACATTCACTTATGGCTAATTCTTCAAGTCGCTTTTTCTGCTAAGTGAATGTGATCGGACCCTTTCCCCGCTATGCTATACTCAACCCAATCCATTCACAAAATCTTCATGTGCGGTCTACTTTGAAACTTCGTTCAAATTCTTCACTTTGTGTCCTTGACAGTTGAAGAAATTATGAATGAACTTTAAAACGAAACTTATCCAAACTTTCGCTTTTACCGCTCAAACGTTCCGCATCCCACGATGCATTATTATATTCGCCCACGATCATACACGATCTCCACTACACAGTACGTGGGTGACACATGTCGTGAGAAGGGAAGCGGTCAGGGGCACGTTCGTCCTAAATCTTCGGACGAGCCGTTTTTCACCGTGTCTATAAATACCCCCCTCTCCCTTCCTCACTCTTTTACTTCGCTCGACCTCTCTCCCGCTCGAGCTCCTCAAACCCTAGCGCCGCCGCTACTCCATCGTCGCCGGTGAGGAAAAGCTTCACTGCCTTGACCTCTTCGCCGACGTACTCGCGCCGACCGTGGAATATCTTCACTCCGCCGTCGTAGCTGATTTCCTCTGCCAAGTTAGGCGGAGAAGATCCGAGCAGACGAACTTCCCAACTGTTCATCTCGGTTAAATCGTGTTCTTCACTTGGAGTAAATTAAAAGTTACTTTACTACTCGATTTGATTCTCAAATTTTCTTCAAATTCTTCAAAGGTGTTTATTCTCCAAATCTTCATACATATGAACACCTCAAATCTCTTGACTCATTTCTCTAAGCAATGATTTTCTTCAAGATTCCTCAATTGTGTGGATCTTCGATCTATACAACTCTGGAACCTAAGACAAAGAACGCTTATTGAAATTCTTCAAGGCTCATCTGGTCAAAATCCTCAAACTTGTTCTTTTTGAAAAACCCTCTGAGAACGCATATGACCTCTTCAAATTCCTCGCACCTATACTCTGTTCACAGGTACAAATGTCTGCTGCTGAATCCCTAGGTTCTCATCAACTTAACTCATTTGCAGCGTTCCTCGAAGAAAAACTGCACACTTCTTCAGAGAACTCAATTGTTCAAATTCCTCACCTGAAGAAAATGGCAGATGGCAAGAAGCCGCAGAAGGGAGGAAAGAAACCTGAGGTCATGACAGCATTCGAAATCCCTGAGGAAATATATGCTGACTCACGTACACCGGATGAGGAAAGCAAAAATCAACGCAAGGTGCGTATTCAGAAGATTGAACGGAGATGGGCACGGGAATGGAAGGAATACCGATATGTAACACCTAAGTACATGAAGAAATTCGCGTTAAATCCTCCATGCCCAAGAGCTCCTTTGGCACCAGGCCAAATAGCTGATCCCACTAGCGTCAAACGCGGTGAGGACTTTCCTGATGAGTGGGCTAAACGCCAAGCAAAGTTGGCTAAGCAAGCAAAGGAAGCGGTGAAGAAATTCAATGAGGATTCTGCCGCTGCTGCTGCCACTGAGGTCTCGGTCAAACCGAGGAAATCGAAGCAAAAGAAGTCTGCTAATAAGCCAAGTGCTTCATCATCTGTGCCCTCACGGCCAAGTTCCTCAGCAGCTCCATCCAGGCAAATTCCTCAGCAGCAAATTCCTCACACCGCTACTGTTCCATCAAAGTCCTCAACTGCTCCGCCCAAACCTTCAGTTCCTGTGCACCTAGATACATGTCAAAGGACTGCTGGTTTCTCAATTGCCTCAGGCATCTCTGCAAGTTCCTCAGATGCCCTCAATTCTTCATCTGGCCCGACTCTGCTGAAGACAAAAGCAACAGCTGGACGTGGTCCTCGGCCTAGCCCAAGGAAGAAACAGCTTGTAGTCCACGTGCCATCTGATGATGAGGCATCTGATGAAGAACGTGAAGAAATCATCAGAGACCGCCAAGTTAGGGCCGCTAGAGCCAAGGGTACATCTGTGCCACTGCTTCTGGATCCGAAGAAAGTCCTCGACTTCATTGACCTCTGGCACAATGATCCCAATACCCCTCTGCTGATCTTCCTTTGACACTGGTCAAAGTCATGCGTTGACTCACTTCATATTTGAAGAAAAATGGAAGTTTGAGAAGGCAAGGGAAATCAAGAAGGCTCAATACAGGAAGGAGAGGTTCTGAAGAAAATGTTGTCAAGATGACACACGAGGAACTCCTTCAAATCCAAGCGGCATTAGAACCTCGGCAAGAACTTGACACATACTATGCTGATTGGCAAGTAGTCAAGACCAGATTAAATCCAACTGACGAAGAAACTCATTGCTGCACCTGTGCAACATGAAAATCCTCAGTTGAAGCCTCTGCTCAGCCCTAATGAAGAAAATGCCAAGAACGTCAAGCTCACTTCTTGAAGAAAATGCTGATTCTGTGGTGATGAAGAAATTCCAGCCGCTGAAGAAATTGCCAGGGCACCCACTAGTGGTGCGCCTGAAGAAACTGCTCAAGACAGGGGAACTGCATCAGTTGCTCCTGAAGAAAATGCACCAAATTCCTCAGCTCCTCTTGCGCCAATTCCAACTCCCATTCTTCCATCTGCCTCTGATGTGAAGAAAACCAAGGCTGCGGAACGAGCTGCTTTGTGAAGAAAAGGAAAGCATCGGCGTCCAGATTCTTGACTGCGAAGAAAATGAAGCCAATGACCAGCTCCGTTGAAAACCCAATTGATGCTATTCCAATTTCCTCCATACCATCAAAGGAAGTAGTTCCTTTTGGAGAATAATATGAGGTGCCAACTGAATCTGATGAAGAACATCAATCTCCTGCTTCGTCAGAGAAAATTGATGAAGAAATTGAAGTGGAAGCAATCCCTTCAACCCCAGTCATTCCCTCATCAGACCATGAAATTCCTCAAGCTGGTACTGAGGAAATTGAAAATGAAGATGTGGATATTGGATGCACCACTCCAGTGATCAATGATGACTTTTGGGAAAATCAGCATCCCAATACTCCGCTCTTCACCCCGCTTCAACAAGTTCCTCACTCCCCTGCACAGACTGTCCAGATAGACTCTGAAGAAAATCAACCGACGAGTTCTGTGCATGAAGAAATTCCAGCCACTAGTGCTGATGAAACTGCTGCTGCTGCTGAAAATCCTCGATCGCACAAGTTGAGGACCAAGAAATTCCTCAAGCTGAAGAACCTGAACTTACGATTCCTGAGGTGGTGATGCAACTCACTGACACCCCTCTGCCAAAGCAAAAGAATCCGTTCTCAACCAAACAAAAGTTCAAGGCTGAAGATTTCTTTGCCGAGCATGTGTTCTTCACTGAATATAATCCCTATGATTCTGCTAGAATTAGGAAGAGGCGCTTCTGGACTGCCAGTCAAGCCAACTTCTATTCCTCAGTGCTTTTCAACAAGGACAAAATCTTCGATCATGCTCACATTCCTCATGTGGATATGGAGTCACTGCCAGGCTTTGAGCCCGTCCTAAGTGTTCTTCACGACGCAGGTCTCCTAAACTTCTGCACTGATATTTGTGATTGGAACGAAGAGCTAATTCTTCAATTCTATGCAACCCTGCACATCACCGGAGACGCTGAAGACGTAACTTCATGGGTCTTAGATTGGATGACTGAAAACACTCACTACAAGGCACCAGCAAGTGAATTGCTTCGTGCCCTCCCACCCAGTCCTCCGATTGATGGTGCACGTCGCATCTATGAAGAAAAGGAACTTTCAAATCACTATATGCAAGTGCTGATGAAGCCTTTGAAACCAAGGCAGGCACCAAGAACCAAATTCCTCGTCAAGGAATTATTATATGTGCCTCGAACAGTCTATCGGATTCTGACGAAGACTATGAGTCCTATCAAGGGCCACGACTCGAATGATGAAGAGGTCGTTGGCATCATGAAGAATATGCTTTTCAACATCATCCATGGCGTTCCCGTCAATTTCCATGATTTCTTCATGAGGACTCGCTAACATTGCCATGTCACCTTTTGAGCTGAAGCCTTATGCACCTTGGATTATGAGATTCATCAGGTCAAGATCTTCACTGAATTACAAGGCTGATACTTTGAACCACTGCAGCTACCTGCCCCCGATTGAAGTCCTCAAACGGCCAATTGCCTCAGCTGATGAAAAGGGAAAGGCTGCTGCTGTGATAGATGAAGGCATTCGTCCATTGGATGGACAGTTTCGCAAAGCAGCATCCTACTCCACCAATGATGACTCTGCCACACATGACTCAGCAGCAAATACCTCAGTTAAGCATAGTCCTCAAGCTACTGCACCCAGGGTGATGACTGATCGTGAGTTACTCCTCAGTCTTCATCAGAAGGTTGATCGCAATCACAAGTGGGTCAAACGTCAATTTGGTACTCTTCTTTACAACATGACCTCAACTCACAATGCAGTGAAGAAAAACCACTACTATCTTCATGAAACCTTCAAGCGCACCTGGGCTGTTCTTTCACATGTCTACAATGAAGAAGAACTGCAATCAATGGGACTCAAGGAAGAATTTGACTGGTCTGCACCTCCTCCGAAGAAATTCAAGAAAGTCAAAGTTCCTTCCTTAGTGGCCAGCTCCTATTCTTCATCTCGCGATACTGATGAAAATGAAGATTTGGAAGACACTGCTGCTGGTCCTACTTCAACGAACAACCCGACAATCTTTGGCGCTCCGTCTTCAACTTGAAATTCTTCAAGAGCGTTAGTCCTCGGTTTCGATCCTTTTGGTCATTTGATGACAAAGGGGAGAAATTTGAGTTAGTCTTCAAGCGGGTCTCGTTTTGTCTATATACAATATTTTATTAAGTTACAACTCTCGTTCTTACGAAACCTTTTATTGGATCGAGTTGTAATCTTAAACCCGATGGTGCTTTGATACTTTTGATGCATTATGCTTTTGCTCTATGCTCGATTACGATGAGTGTTGATATGCTCGATATTTGTTATGCTCACGATCCTCATGAGCTCGTTGAAAATCTTCAAATCGATTTGGGATCCGATACTCATGATAGTTTCAAATTCCTCATACGCATTGGGCTCGATACTCTTTATGCATTATTTTGCATGCTACGCATATCATCAAGCACCATATTTCATCATGCATTTCAAATTCCTCATATTATATGTCAAATGCGTGTATGAATTACAAGATATAGGGGAGATCTCCATGATTCAATTCTTCAAATGTGCATTGCCTCAAAAGCAAATTCCTCACTATGCACATCTTCGTGGGGAGTTCTTCTATATCTTGCAATCAAAATCCTCATTATCAGTGTTTACACTTCATATATTTATCCCCGTTGAAAACTTAACCTATGTTGTCATCAATCACCAAAAAGGGGGAGATTGTAAGTGCATCTAGTGCCCCTTAGTTATTTTGGTGTATTGAAGACTTATAGGTTAAGTAACTGATGCGTTTGTAAGTGTACACAGGTCTATAAGTCTATGAGGAGTTTGACATTTACAGAGAAAGTCGACCCCTAAAAATGAATTTCTTCAACTAAAGAATTTGATATTCTGAAGACTTTCTGAAGACTTTGAAAGTGAAGAAATTGGTGTGATTCTGAAGACTTGGTAATCGCTTGAGGAATATGAAGCGTGAAGACTTTTGTTTTCGTAGTTTCATTTTCTCTTTCTTGAGTCATAGGAAACACCGTCTTGTTAAAGGGGTCGAGGAAATACTAAGGAAAATTTCCATTTGATGCTCAACTCAAAATCCTACACCTACCAATCCCTTCGAGTGAAGCCTTTGGAAATCTCATACTGATTCAGTCAATTTCTTCAAAGGATGTAGACGAAGCTCTTCCAGTCACCGAGGAATTTGTTCTGATCGAGGAGTTAGGAATTCGCCGGCGAATTGCCTACACAAAGATGAGGAACATGATAGCCCCGAGGAATTTGATGTTCAAATTTCCGACGTCAAGGCTACCACTGTCCCCAAAATATCTCCACCTAACGGTCATATCATTGAAGGGCATTTATGTCTTATCATGTCGGGCTGCTCCCTAGGCTATAAATAGCCGCCCCTACAACCACTAGTTGGTTGGCTGCTCGAGAGAACTGACACTTGTCATTTGAGAGCAACCCATCCTCCGAGGACTTTGAGAGAAAATCATCAAGTGAGGAAAAACCCAAAAGTGAGGAAAAACCCGAAACCAAACCCCAACAAACCCAAAGTGATTGAGCATCATCAAGAAATTGATCCAGCGTGGATCCGACGCTTTTACCTTTGAAGACTGTGCTTCTTCCAGACGGTTAGGCGTCACGGTCTAGAGCATCCAAGAGGAATTGTGGATCGCCGAGTTACCAAGTATGTGAAGGTTTGGAAGTCGCCTGAAGACTTACCACGAGTGATTGGACGAGGTCTGCGTGACCTTAGTTCAAGGAGAATACGGTGAGGACTTGGTGTCCTGAGCTGCGTGCTTTCGATGTTGGGTGTCTGGGGCTGCGTGTCCTCGAGTTTAAATACTCGGCCGCTCCAACCAGACGTACAACCGAGACAGAGTTGGAACTGGTCTACCAAATCATTGTCTTCACCAACCTAATCGGTTCTATTTCCTCAACCTTTCATTTCCTCATTCTTGTGTTGAGTGTTTGTCATATCTGTGTTTGAAGACTTTGGTAGAAGACTTTCTCAATTTCCTCAGTTCAATTTCTTGATCTGTTTGTCATCATCTTGTGTTATCCTGTGATTACGCTTTACAGACTTCTGTGATTGTCTTCATTTCATCATGATGACTATGCTTGTAATCTGTTATGCTTACTTGAGTACTTATTCCGCTGCATGTATTTCTTCGCTAAGGAATTTCCTCACCAGCAAATTCCTCAGTGAAGAATTTGTAAAATTCTCAAAAATCGCCTATTCACCCCCCCTCTAGTCGATATAACGCACTTTCAATTCCAATGATGGGCTTCCTCAAATGACTGAGGTCTTCGTGAGCAAGCAAGTTGGATGCACACCCACTTAGTTTCTTTTATTTGAGATTTCATACACTTATAGCTCTAGTGCATCCGTTGCCTGGCAATCCCTACTCCTTGCATTGACATCAATTGATGGGCATCTCCATAGCTCGTTGATTAGCCTCGTCGATGTGATACTTTCTCCTTTTTTGTCTTCCCACATAACCCCTATCATTATACCTTATTCCACCATAGTGTTATATCCATGGCTTGCGCTCATGTATTGCGTAAAAGTTGAAAAGGCTGAAGCGTTAAAAAGTATGAACCAATTGCTTGGCTAAAACCGGGTTGTACATGATATGAATATTTTGTGTGGGGAAGATGGAGCATAGCCAGACTATATGATTTTGTAGGGATAACTTGCTTTGGCTATGTTATTTTGATAAGACATAATTGCTTGGTTAGTATGCTTGAAGTATTATTGTTTTTATGTCAACATTAAACTTTTATCCTGAATCATATCGAATCTGAACATTCGTGCCATTATAAGAAGAACTACATTGAAATTATGCTAAGTAGCATTCCACATCAAAAATTCTGTTTTTATCATTACCTACTCCAGGACGAGCAGGAATTAAGCTTGGGGATGCTTGAAACGTCTCTAATGTATCTACAATTTTTTGTTGTTCCATGCTATATTATATTCTGTTTTGGATGTTTAATGGGCTTTATTATACACATTTACATTATTTTTTGGACTAACCTATTGTAACACCCCGGATGTAACTTTCCATATTTGTAACTCCAACTCTTGCCATTTTCGGCATTGTGATATGATATTCCGTCTGTGGTTGGGTTTTTTCTTCTTTTTGCATTTTGTTCATGTCATGCATCTCATATCATGTCATCATGTGCATCTCATTTGCATACGTGTTCGTCTCATGATTCCGAGCTTTTTCCCCGTTGTCCGTTTTGCAATCCGGCACTCCTATGTCCCCCGGCGTCCCCTTTTACATTTTTCCGTGAGCGGGTACTAAACTTTCTCGGAATGGACCGAGGTTTGTCAAGTGGCCTTGGTACACCACCGTAGACCACTGTCAAGTTTGGTCATTTGGAGCTCGTTTGGTACTCCAACGGTTAACCGCACTCTCGCAAAGGCCTCTTTTAAGTTGCAGCCCAACACCCCTTCAAAACAGCCCATTAACCCATCTAAGTCACTTCCATGCTCTCCGTTGTCGGATCACGATCGTGTGGGCGAAAACCGCACCCCATTTGGAGCTTCCTAGCTCCTTCTACCTATATATATGCCTCCCCCTCCGAAATTCTCAAGCAAACCCTAGCCCCGCTCCCCTCCGCGCCGCCGGACACGTCCGGAGCCGGGCAGACGCATCCGCCGCCCGGCGCCCGGCCGCAGCGCCACGTAGCGAGCCGCGCCCGCCGCCTCGGCGCGCCCGAGCGAGGCCCGTCCCGGCCCATGACCAGCGCCTTCGCCTCCGCGCCCGGCCTCTTCTTCGCCCGCCCTTGGCCGCCTCGGCAGCCGCCCGCCGCCCGCCGCCCGCCCGCCGCCGTTCGCCGCCTCCGCCTCGACCCGTCGCCCGCCGCCGCGCCCGGCGGCCAGCCCTCCGGTCTCTCCTCTCCACCGGCCGCCGTCCCCGGCCCTCCTTCCTGCGCTCCGGCCGCCGCCTCGGGTCGCGTGCGCGCCGGATCTGAGATCCAAAAACCAGGGTTAACTTTCCCCTCCCTCGAAATCCTCTAAGTTTTTATTCTGTCAATATTTTGTTGCATTTTCATCATGCCATAACTCTCTGCATACTGCTCCGTTTCGTGCGTGTAATATGTCAAAATGTTCGCCTCGATGAGTAGATCATTTCATTCCATTGCATCATTTACATTTGAGCTCATCTTTTTGATGCCCTAAATGCTGTTAGAAGAGGGCTATGTGATGTTAGTTGCAGATTCTTATCAGAACTTGCACTTTTGTCATTTTTGCCATGATTGATGTGTGCACCCTATGAGCTTGAGTCCTACATGTGTTTTGTAACATGCCATGCCATCTTTACAGGGGTGTATGCCATGTATGTTTGTGATCTCTGTGGTGACTAGCACAAGCATGCAAACTAGGCTTCATGATGTTGCTGATTTCAGCCCCTGTTCTGCTGATATTTTTATGCCATGTAAACATGATGCTACCGAGAGATCCATGCATATTTTGAGATACTTCAGTAAGGATGTTTTGAACATATGGCTATTCTATATCCATACATGCCCTTGTTTGCAATTATTGAGTGCCATAGCTTGAGTCAATCGAGCTCTACTTTTGCTATAAAATGTTTCCTGGCAGGTTGTTTACATGTTATTCAATTTTGCCAAGGTTGTTGTAGTTGATCCGTGTATGCTATGATGTTGTTCTTGCCATGTATAGCTTCTATGCCATATCTTCTTACTGTTGATTGCCTTGCCATGCCATGTATTGCTCTGTGGTGAGTGGTTCAAGCTCACCAACATGCCTACTTATTGTTGTTCCTGCCTTGTATGAATCTGTAATATAACTTGCCATGTTTACATGGGTGCCATCATATTTTCTGTGCCCTTTTGGCTCATGGTCAGTAAAGGACTTTTGTTCTATGCAATTAGTAGGTTCATGCCATGCTCTAGTTTGACATGATAGCTTGCTCTAACATGTTGTTTCATAGCTCTAAACATTGCAACCTGATGTTATTTCCTGATAAGTCTGAAACTGTTATTATTTGCAATCTTGCCATGTGTTTTTGAGCATGTTCTAGTAGTTTCTGGAGATAGCTCAGTGTTCATGTTTTGTCATGCTTTACCTGTACATCATGCCCATGCCTTTTGTTCTTATGTTAAGATGTTTTAGCTTGTTGTTTCGATGCTTGCAATATGCCTACTTCCTGTTTTGGACAGATTGTTGGTATAGGGTGTATGTGATGAACCGTTGCTCCGTTTTGAGCGTGCTCTATATGAAACTTGCTTGATTTTGCATGTAGTTTCATATTATCATGTTGCATCCATGTTTTGAGGTGTTTGCTTGATGTTGGTATGCATTTTGCATCAATGCCATGCTTATCTTATTTTGCTCATATCTTCTAGGACGTAGCTCCGAATTAAATGAACTTTATATGTAACTTGACTAGAATTTTGTGTAGATCATCTTGGTTCATTTTAACTTGCTGTTTAACAACTTGAACATAAGGTTTATTCAGATCTGGACCAATTTCGAAATTTGCATATGAGGACTTACCTGAATTGTTATATGTTGTTTCCGGCCTCATTTAAACTTGCTTTGATGTGCTGCTCTTGTTTGCATCATCTCTTGCCATAAGTAGCTTCATGTAGCTTTGTCATGCATCATGCTTGTTGTGCATCATGTCTTGTCTATGTGTGGTGTGTTTACTATGTTGTGTGCTTCTTCTTGTTAGTTCTGTTCGTTGCGATCGTGAGGATTCGTTCGTCTACGCTTGGTTCGGCTTCAACCGTTCGTCTTCTTCATGGACTCGTTCTTCTTCCTTGCGGGATTTCAGGCAAGATGACCGCTACCCTGGATCTCACTACTATCATTGCTATGCTAGTTGCTTCGCTCTTTCGCTATGCTGCGCTACCTATCATTTGCTCTTCAAGCCATCCCAAATTGCCATGTTAGCCTCTAACCTTTGTTACCCTTCCTAGCAAACCGTTGTTTGGCTATGTTACTGCTTTGCTCAGCCCCTCTTATAGTGTTGTTAGTTGCAGGTGAAGATGAAGTTTGTTCCTTGTTGGAACATGGAGATGTTGTTCCTTGTTGGAACATGTTTACTTGTTGGGATATCACAATATATCTTATATTATTAATGCATCTATATACTTGGCAAAGGGTGGAAGGCTCGGCCTTATGCCTGGTGTTTTGTTCCACTCTTGCCGCCCTAGTTTCCGTCATATCTGTATTATGTTCCCGGATTTTGCGTCCCTAACGCGGTCGGGTGATTTATGGGACCCCCTTGACAGTTCGCTTTGAATAAGACTCCTCCAAAGAAGGCCCAACATTGGTTTTACCATTTGCCTCACCCAGCCCTTTTTCCCTTGGGTTTAGGAGCCCAAGGGTCATCTTTATTTTAGCCCCCGGGCGGTGCTTCTCTAAGTGCTTTGGTTCGAACGAAGCCCTAGGGCCACCACGGGAAACTTCGAGGCTTGGTTTTACTCGTAGCTTTGTCTCATCCGGTGTTGCCACGAACGAGATATGTGCAGCTCCTATCAGGATTGTCGGCGCATCGGGCGGTCTTGCTGGTCTTGTTTTATTCTTTGTCGAAATGTCTTGTAGCCGGATTCCGAGACTGATCGGGTCTTCCCGGGAGAAGGAATATCCTTCGTTGATCGCGAGAGCTTATCATGGGCTAAGTTGGGACACCCTGCAGGTATAAACTTTCGAGAGCCGTGCCCGGTTATGTGGCAGATGGGAATTTGTTAATATCCGGTTGTAGTAAACTTGAAGCAAACTCTTCTAAAATACACCAACCGTGTGTGTAACCGTGAGTGTCTCTTTTCGGGTTGATCGAGAGGAGAACACGGTTTAAGGTTATGTCTGACGTAAGTAGGAGTTCAGGATCACTTCTTGATCATTACTAGTTGACGACCGTTCCTTTGTTTCTCTTCTCGCTCTTTTTTGCGTATGTTAGCCACCATATATGCTTAGTCGTTGCTGCAAACTCACCACTTTACCCCTTCCTTTCCCATTAAGCTTTGCTAGTCTTGATACCCATGGTAATGGGATTGCTGAGTCCTCGTGGCTCACAGTTTACTACACCACCGATTCTGCAGTACAGGTTTGCGATGATCATGACGTGAGAGCGATATTTGCTTGTATTGGAGTTCTTCTTCCGCTTCTTCTTCGATCGGGGATAGGTTCGGTCGGCAGCACTGGCTAGCAGGGTGGATGTCGTTTGAGTTTCTGTTTATGTTCCATCTGTAGTCGGATGTTGATCTTGTATATGATGTTGATGTATTCTTGTGGCATTTGTGCCTTATGTATGTATCCCCACTATTATGTAATGTTGATGTAATGGTATCCACCTTGAAAAAGCGTTTCAATATGCGGGTCTATCCTTGGTGGGACCTTCGAGTTCCTTTTGGATAGGGTCGCATATCGGGCGTGACACCTATTAACCCGAGGCCTAGCCCAAATTGCTGTTTTTTTTGCCTATTTCAGTGTTTCGCAGAAAAAGAATATCAAACGGAGTCCAAACGGAATGAAACCTTCGGGAACGTGATTTTCGGAACAAACATGATCCAGAGGACTTGGAGTCCACGTAAAGAAAGCAACGAGGAGAGCACGAGGCAGGGGGCGCGCCTACCCCCCCCCCCCCCCAAAGGTGCGCCCTCCACCCTCGTGGGGCCCACGTTGCTCCATCGACGTACTTCTTCCTCCTATATATACCTCGTACCCCAAACCATCGAGGCATCCACGAAAACCTAATTCCGCCGCGCAACCTACATGCCGTGAGATCCCATCTTAGGGCCTTTTCCGGCGTCTGCCGAAGGGGCATTGATCACGGAGGGCTTCTACATCAACACCGTAGCCTCTCCGATGATGTGTGAGTAGTTTACCTCAGACCTTCGGGTCCATAGTTATTAGCTAGATGGCTTCTTATCTCTCTTTGGATCTCAATACAAAGTTAACCTCGATTCTCTTGGAGATCTATTCGATGTAATCTTCTTTTGCGGTGTGTTTGTCGAGACCGATGAATTGTGGGTTTATGATCAAGTTTATCTATGAACAATATTTGAATATCCTCTAAATTCTTTTATGTATGATTGGTTATCTTTGCAAGTCTCTTCGAATTATCAGTTTGGTTTGGCCTACTAGATTGATCTTTCTTGCAATGGAGAAGTGCTTAGCTTTGGGTTCAATCTTGCGGTGCTCGATCCCAGTGACAGCAAGGGAAATGACACGTATTGTATTGTTGCCATCGAGGATAAAAAGATGGGGTTCATATCATATTGCATGTGTTTATCCCTCTACATCATGTCATCTTACTTAAAGCATTACTCTGTCTTATGAACTTAATACTCTAGATGCATGCTGGATAGCGGTCGATGTGTGGAGTAATAGTAGTATATGCAAGCAGCAGTCGGTCTACTTTTCACGGACGTGATGCCTATATACATGATCATACCTAGATATTCTCGTAACTATGCTCAATTCTATCAATTGCTCGACAGTAATTTGTTCACCCACCGTAATACTTACGCTATCTTGAGAGAAGCCACTAGTGAAACCTATGGCCCCCGGGTCTATTTTCCATCATATTAATCTTCCAATACTTAGCTATTTCTATTGCCGTTTATTTTACTTTGCATCTTTATTATAAAAATACCAAAAATATTATCTTATCATATCTATCAGATCTCACTCTCGTAAGTGACCGTGAAGGGATTGACAACCCCTTTATCGCGTTGGTTGCGAGGTTCTTATTTGTTTGTGTAGGTGCGTGGGACTCGAGCATGGTCTCCTCTTTGGATTGATACCTTGGTTCTCAAAAGCTGAGGGAAATACTTACGCTACTTTCTTGCATCACCCTTTCCTCTTCAAGGGAAAACCAACGCATTGCTCAAGAGGTAGCACTCCCCGGCACACAGGAAGAGGTTGAGGATGGAGGCGCCGGCGATGGCGGCGACCTACCAATGGTTTCGAGGGTTGTGTGTGTCTGTGTGAGCGGAGGTTGTGTTTGAGGAAATACTATGGCAACTGAAAATTTTACTAGGCGGGAGTAACAAGGCGGGGCTACTGAAAATTTGGATCAAGGGCGAGCAGATATTTTTGAGATTGCGAGGGATGCAGAGGCGGGAGTAAAATGTCAGGGCTACTGAAAATTTGAATCAAGGGACTGAAGCAGAGAGGGATGCAGAGGCGGGAGTTTTGGGGGAGCGAGCTAGTGTGCTTGACACGCCGGCTGTGGACTGTAGCCGACGCACCTTCTCACGTAAGCCATAGGCGTACTATACACCGACGGTGCTCCAAGATATTTTGTACTACATCTCACACGGTTGGTGAGAATAAACTGTGTGGGATCTACTTGATTTGAATTACAAAATGGTGCAATCAAATATGTGTCCTTCAGTGCATGCTTAGGTCCCATGGAAGAAATGGGAATGAATTTTTCGGGGTTCGTTTGGCCTTTTATACATTAACTGGGTTTTCTAGGCATTTTATGTGCATCATCCAAATTTGAACTACAAGCACATGCTCCAATGCACTAAAGTTGGTTGAAAAATCACATGTGTGTCCTTGGGTGAATTTCTAGGTCCCATGCAAGAGATGGGAATGAATTTCAAACACCAGAGCCTTTGTTGATTGCCGGCAAAACGTTGAGATACCTGGTTTTTAAATTCTAGTAAATCCAAAACTCGTCTGAAATTCATGAAACTTGGTATGCTATCATGGAGCGGCATCAATATGTCGTGTTAAAAAATTTGTCCCATTTGGGCCAGGTTTGGGTATGAGCTTCTCACAAACCAGAGCTTCTCACAACAAGCATGATGGTTTGGATAGGGTGCGTACCCCCTTTGGGGACGAGACGGTATCTGTTGCCTCTTATTGCTTTAAACAAAATTCTAGTGTCAACATAGAACAACATGAGTTTTGTGTTCAATCTTGGAATTTTTCGGGGTTCGTTTGGCCTTTTTTATACATTAACTGGGTTTTCTAGGCATTCTATGTGCATAATTCAAATTTGAACTACAAGCACATGCTCCAATGCACCAAAGTTGGTTGAAAATCACATGTGTGCCCTTGGGTGGATTTCTAGGTCCCATGCAAGAGATGGGAATGAATTTCAAACACTAGGGCACTATTGATTGCCGGCAAAATGTTGAGATGCCTGGTTTTTAAATTCTAGTAAATCCAAAACTCGTCTAAAATTCATGAAACTTGGCATGCTATCATGGAGCGGCATCAACATGTCGTGGTGAAAATTTTGTCCCATTTGGGGTAGGTTCGGGTATAAGCTTCTCACAAACCAGAGCTTCTCACAACAAGCATGATGGTTTCGATAGGGAAAGTACCACCTTTGGTGACGGGACAATATCCGTTGCCTCTTATTGGTTTCAAAAATTTTCTAGTGTCAACATAGAACAACAGGAGTGTTGTGTTCAATCTTGGAATTATTCGGGGTTCGTTTGGCCTTTTTATACATTAATTGGGTTTTCTAGGCATTTTATGTGCATAATTCAAATCTGAACTACAAGCACATGCTCCAATGCACTAAAGTTGGTTGAAAAATCACATGTGTGTCCTTGGGTGAATTTCTTGGTCCCATGCAAGAGATGGGAATGAAATTCAAACACCAGGGCACTATTGATTGCCGGCAAAACATTGAGATGTCTAGTTTTTAAATTCTAGTAAATCCAAAACTCATCTGAAATTCATGAAAGTTGGCATGCTATCATGGAGCGGCATCAACATGCCATGGTAAAAAATTTGTCCCGTTTGGGGCAGGTTCGGGTATAAGCTTCTCACAAACCAGAGCTTCTCACAACAAGCATGATGGTTTCGATAGGGAACGTCCCACCTTTGGGGACGAAACGATATCCATTGCCTCTTATTGCTTTCAAATATTTTCTAGTGTCAACATAGAACAACAGGAGTGTTGTGTCATTTTTTGTGATGTTTCGGGGTTCGTTTGGACATTTTTATGCATTAACTGGGGTTTCTAGGCATTTTATGTGCATAATTCAAATTTGAACTACAAGCACATGCTCCAATGCACTAAGGTTGGTTGAAAAATCTAATATGTGTCCTTGGGTGAATTTCTAGGTCCCATGCAAGAGATGGGAATGAAATCCAAACACCATGGCACTGATGATTGCCGGCAAAACATTGAGATGCCTGGTTTTCAAATTCTAGTAAATCCAAAACTCATCTGAAATTCATGAAACTTGGCATGCTATCATGGAGCAGCATCAACATGCGGTGCTAAAATTTTTGTCCCATTTGGGGCAGGTTCGGGTATATGCTTCTCACATACCAGAGCTTCTCAGAACAACCATGATGGTTTCGGTAGGGAACATCCCACCTTTGGGGACGAAACGATATCCATTGCCTCTTATTGCTTTCATAAAATTTCTTGTGTCAACATAGAACAACAGGAGTGTTGTGTCAATTTTTGGGATTTTTCGGGTTCGTTTGGACATTCTTATGCATTAACTGAGTTTTCAATGCATTTATGTGCATAATTCAAATTTGAACTACATGCACATGCTCTAGTGCATATAAATTGGTTGAAAAATCAAATCTGTGTCCTTGGGTGCATGCTTAGGTCCCATGCAAGAAATGGGAATGAATTTCAAACACCAGGGCACCATTGATTGCCGGCAAAACATTGAGATGCCTCGTTTTTAAATTCTAGTAAATCCAAAACTCTGAAATTCATGAAACTTGGCATGCTTTAATGAAGCGGCATCAACATGCCGTGGTGAATTTTTTGTCCCATTTCGGGCAGTTTTGGGTATATGCTTCTCACAAACCAGAGCTTCTCACAACAAGCATCATGGTTCCGGTAGGGAACGTCCCACCTTTGGGGACGAAACGATATCCACTGCCTCTTATTGCTTCCAAAATTTTTCTCGTGTCAACATAGAACAACACGAGTGTTGTGTCAATTTTTATGATTTTTCGGGGTTCTTTTGGACATTTTTATGCATTAACTGAGTTTTCAATGCATTTATGTGCCTAATTCAAATTTGAACTACATGCACATGCTCCAGTGCATATAAATTGGTTGAAAAATTAAATATGTGTCCTTGGGTGCATGCTCAGGTCCCACGCAATAAATGGGAATGAAGTTCAAACACTAGGGCACCGTTGATTGCCGACAAAACATTGAGATGCCTGGTTTTTAAATTCTAGTAAATATAAAACTCATATGAAATTCATGAAACTTGGCATTCTATCATGGAATGGCACCCGACATGATGTGGTATTTTTCGTGTCCATTTGAGAGAAGGCGCACTCGAATAATGACAGCCAACAAAGGCATTTTGAAAAAATAGCTGCCACTTAATATCTCAAACGTTTGTATAATTCAAAACGTGTGCGTTCTGTTAACCATTCACGTGACGCCACGTGTCTTGGTTTTAATGGCTGTAGGAGGTGCCGTGCGGACAGCTGCTTGACCTTGACTGAACGGGAGGCGTGCGAGCGCAGTCCGGTGCACAGGCTAACCGAAAGGCGTGCAAGCTCTCCTCCAATGTGCAGGCTCACAGGGAAGCGTGCGAGCTTTACGCTGCGCAGGCTCACTGGGAAGCGAGCCCTTTGACTTCCATGGCTGCCCGCCTTCCTCTCCATTAATGGCGCCCGAGCCGCTGTTTAATACGGGCGACCTTACTGTTCGCCTCCCATTCCCCTCCCCCCCCGCAGACCTCCACCGCCATGGCGCAGAATGATCATCTGCCACTAGTCTTCAAGTTTGGTGAAGTCAACTCCGAGTCGGAGGAGATATAAAATAAGGAGGAATGGGGCCTCATGGACATGACCCAGAATGAGCTGGCCGCGGCGGTTGCTGCCCCCGCTCCCGTCCCAGCTCCCATCCACGCGCCCACGGCAGCGACCATCCCCGTAGCATTGACGGGCTGGTCGCCGAGCACTATCGCAGAGCTCGTGTACATGCCAGCGCCAGCGCCAGCGCCCGTGCGCGCCCCTCCACCCACCGTGCCGCCGGCCCCCGTGCGTTTGGTTGCATCTGTCGCGCCCGTGCGTGCCCCTCCACCCACCGCGGCGCCGCTCCCCGTGCATTTGGTTGCACCTGTCGCGCCCGCGTCTGCACCCCCGGCAGCATGGGACGCTGCCGTCGACCGCTACCTCCAGTGGCGCCGGTTGTCGCTCCTCGCCCGCCCGTCGATCGCGCGACGACATGATGTTTGATTTACAAGTGAAGAACATTTTGTGCTGCCTTGAAGACTTCTACAACGGCGTCCCGGAGGATGACAACGACAACAGCTGCGCGGCACGCCACCTCCGCCGCCGCCGGAAATAGTTTTTTGGGGTTTAATATTGTATCTCGAATTCTCGATCATATGAATATAAATTCGCAGTGTTACTGAATGAAAGATATGGTTTGAACGAACTTGCGTTTTTCTCTCTTAATGTACAGACTTATCAAACGATTTTCTTTTGAAAAAAAGTCAACGATTTTTAAATATAGAACACTCATCGCAAACGTTTTAGTTAGAACACCTGTATGCAAACCGACAGCTTCCCCAGGAAGCCAAGGGAAAATGTGCCGAGCAGGATTTCTGCATCCCTTCAACGCAAACGGTTGTTTTGCATGACCCGTGTGCAACCACATACAAACAATTGGGTAAGATTTGCATATCTGTCATTTTGGGTATGTTGCCATTTCTCAAACTGGAAAGATTGACATTTGTTTATCTAGTAAGATTGCCATTTTTCAACCTTGTAACACTACGATTTGTCAAAATATGCAGCTACAAATCACTAGCACTATCTAATTTTTGCAACTAAAATCACTAGCACTGTTCATATGGACACCACTAGCAGGCGCGAGTTCATGGACGCATATGCAAATGTACCATTGATTACATACAACAAGTCATCAACCCACAACGACAACGAGGATACACGTTGGATTATAGATCATTTCCAACAAAACATTCTAGTAAAGTTTTTCTCACACAACAAACAACAAAGTGATGAAATGAACTTCAGCTCAACCACTCGTCGGCATTGGAAATGCTTGCTTTGAACCGGAAGTGATTCTCTAGGAAGGGCCAGCTACTGTCAATCTCGAGACCAATGCAGGACTGATCATCCAGGCTGAAGCGACCTATTTCAATACCCATATTGGGATGTCCGAGGTATAGATACAGTTGCTTCTTATAAATGGTAGTAATGTTGTGTCAACAGCAGCTGGATCGCCTTCCACCATCATTGGATAGTTTTGTCCAAGGAAGAGCGAGTTTCCTCCAAGACTTTCAATACTGAACCAAGGAGAAGGTGTTGGCGCTAGTACACCCGTATCCATCACGAATACCCTGCAATGGATGTTGGAATAGGTCCAGAGAGTGCGACCATACGAGACAACACATGCTTCCTTAGTAACATCAGCAGTGCCCCGTATACAGACAAGAAGAGGTGATCCGAAGGAATAAGTTGCCAGGCGCCACTGAGTATATGGGTCCTGCTCGTCCTCATGCTCGTGAATAAAATTTTCAAGTATAGGTGGTGGAATGTTCACAGGACCTTGGAATCACAAGAAGGTTAATTAGTAAAGGGAAACTAGCTAACCCGCATGCATGTGGATGAAACAATTATAATTTCGGTGGAAGACAAACGTACCGAAATCATGAGGATTCCATGCAAAAACCGTGCCACGAGTGGTGGCAAAAAACACAAGACCCTCGTATTGAATTGCATCACAGTACTCATCCGTGTATAGAAATTGATTTGTGAGCAATATCCATCGAGTCGAACCATGAAGGACGACAACAAGCTTGTCGAAGATAGCAACAACATAAGCATTCCTATAACCCCAAGAGCGGTTGGGAACTCAACAAATTGCTATCTTCCATAGATGACAGTCAGCATGATCGTATTTGAACTCATGTAGAATACCGGTGTACTCAACCTCTGGGCAGTCCTCTGAGATTTTTCGAAGTGGAACCCGGTGACGAGTGTACACGTTCACAAGTTCCCACTCGCAGTTGTACCCAATATAAACAACCGAATCTCCATTTGCGCCTGCCCAAGCCTTGCCCTCAAGCGATGGCATCTTAACATCATACGTATCATTATCAAGCGGCATCAACTTACACAAGGCGATGCTTCCCTCGTCCCCGCGCCAGTCAGCAGGGTCACGGCAAAGAAGATAGGGGAGATCAAACCGCTCCTGAACCCTTGGGTTCCTTGTAATGATGTTATTAGTTGAGTCAAGAATGGTCTTGAACGAACCTGCCATGCTAGCCGAGGTGATGACGTCGCACCGATCAATGACTTCCTCCACCGCTTCATCATTCAGATCAGGGCAAGAATAACAGGGTCATTTCCGGCTTGTTCCCTCCATGGAGAAGACGATCAAACAATGGCAGAAGGAAGGGTGAAGGCAAATGCAGGAGGGAGGAAGAGCTAGCGTGTGACAGCAGTTCCAAATCGAGAGGGAAAGGCGGAGAGTCGATGGACGGTTGCCACGGTACACGAAGAGGCGCCTGGGGAGCGAACGGTTGCCACAGAGGTCACACACTGACGACAAGGGCCGGGTGAACCGCATGCAATCCCATCGCACAACACACACGTCTTGTTAAGTTGAACCGTTTCTGTACTCTTGTGTCAACGCAAACAGTTCATCCGAGTGAACCGCATGCCGTATATCCCACACACCTTGATCTGGCTGACCGTTTCTTTTGTGTTGCCTAATCACAAACAGTTCATCCGAGTGAACCGTATGTTGTATATCGCACACACCTTCATCTAGCTGCCCGTTTATTTTGTGTTGCCTATGTTGGGGAACGTAGTAATTTCAAAAATTTTCCTACGATCACGCTAGACCATGGTGATGGCATAGCAACGAGAGGGGAGAGTGTCCGTCCACGTACCCTCGTAGACCGAAAGCGGAAGCGTTATAACAACGCGGTTGATGATGTAGTCGTCGTCTTCACGATCCGACCGATCCAAGCACCGAACGTCACGGCACCTCCGAGTTCTGCACACGTTCAGCTCGATGGCGATCCCGGACTCCGATCCAGCAAAGTGTCGGGGATGAGTTCCGTCAAGACGACGGCGTGGTGGCGATGATAATGCTCCACCGACGCAGGGCTTCGCCTAAGCTCCGCTGACGATATGACTTCTCCGGCGCAGGGCTTCGCCTAAGCTCATGACGATATGACGAAGTGGAATATGGTGGAAGGGGGCACCGCTGCGGCTAAGGAACGATCCGTAGATCAACTTGTGTGTTATGGGGTGCCCCCGCCCCGTATATAAAGGAGCAAGGGAGGAGGTGGCGGCCTAGGAGGCGCACCAAGGGGGAGTCCTACTCCCAGGAGTAGGACTCCTCCTTTCCTAGTAGGAGTAGGAGAGAAGGAAGGGGAAGGGAAGAAGGGGTGCGGCCCCTCCCCCTAGTCCAATTCGGACTAGGCCTTGGGGGGCTGCCCTAGGCAGCCCTCTCTCTTTCCGCAGGGCCCAATAAGGCCCAATACTTCTCCCCGGCGAATTCCCGTAACTCTCGGTACTCCGAAAAATACCGAATCATTGGAACCTTTCCGAACTCCGAATATAGTCGTCCAATATATCGATCTTTACGTCTTGACCATTTCGAGACTCCTCGTCATGTCCCCGATCTCATCCGGGACTCCGAACTCCTTCGGTACATCAAAACTCATAAACTCATAATATAAGCATCATCGAAACCTTAAGCGTGCGGACCCTACGGGTTCGAGAACTATGTAGACATGACCTAGAACTATTCTTGGTCAATAACCAATAAGCGGAACCTGGATGCCCATATTGGCTCCTACATATTCTCTGAAGATCTTTATCGGTCAAACCGCATAACAACATACTTTGTTCCCTTTGTCATCGGTATGTTACTTGCCCGAGATTTGATCGTCGGTATCCAATACCTAGTTCAATCTCGTTACCGGCAAGTCTCTTTACTCGTTACGTAATACATCATCTCACAACTAACTATTAGTTGCAATGCTTGCAAGGCTTATGTGATGTGTATTACCGAGAAGGCCCAGAGATACCTCTCCGACAATCGGAGTGACAAAACCTAATCTCGATTCATGCCAACTCAACATATACTTTTGGAGACACCTGAGAGTACCTTTATAATCACCCGATTCGTTGTGAAGTTTGGTAGCACACAAAGTGTTCCTCCGGTAAACGGGAGTTGCATAATCTCATAGTTGCAGGAACTTTGTATAAGTCATGAAGAAAGCAATAGCAACATACTAAATGATCAAGTGCTAGGCTAACGGAATGGGTCATGTCAATCAGATCATTCTCCTAATGATGTGATCCCATTAATCAAATGACAACTCATGTCTATGGTTAGGAAACATAACCATCTTCGATTAACGAGCTAGTCAAGTAGAGGCATACTAGTGACACTCTGTTTGTCTATGTATTCACACATGTATTATGTTTCCGGTTAATACAATTCTAGCATGAATAATAAACATTTATCATGATATAAGGAAATAAATAATAACTTTATTATTGCCTCTAGGGCATATTTCCTTGATCTCCCACTTGCACTAGAGTCAATAATCTAGTTCACATCGCCATGTGATTTAACATCAATAGTTCACATCTATATGTGGTTAACACCCATAGTTCACATCGACATGTGACCAACACCCAAAGGGTTTACTAGAGTCAGTAATCTAGTTCACATCGCTATGTGATTAACACCCAAAGAGTACTAAGGTGTGATCATGTTTTGCTTGTGAGATAATTTTAGTCAACGAATTACATCACATTCGAGCCGTAAGTATTTTGCAAATTTCTATGTCTACAATGCTCGCACTTGCGGAGCTACTCTAGCTAATTGCTCCCACTTTCAATATGTATCCAGATTGAGACTCGAGTCATCTAGATTAGTGTTAAAACTTGCATCGGCGTAACCCTTTACTTATTAACCTTTTTCACTTCCATAATCGAGAAACATATCCTTATTCTACTAAGGATAATTTTGACCGCTGTCCATTGATCTACTCCTAGATCACTATTGCACTCCCTTGCCAAGCTTAGTGGTAGGGTATGCAATAGATCTGGTACACCGCATGACATACTTTATAGAACCTATGGCTGATGCATAGGGAATGACTTTCATTCTCTTTCTATCTTCTGTCGTGGTCGGGTTTTGAGTCTTACTCAATCTCACACCTTGTAACACAGCAAGAACTCTTTCTTTGACTGTTCCATTTTGAGCTACTTCAAAATCTTGTCAAGGTATGTATTCATTGAAAAACTTATCTAGCGTCTTGATCTATCTCTATAGATCTTGATGCTCAATATGTAAGCAGCTTCACCGAGGTCCTTCTTTGAAAAACTCCTTTCAAACACTCCTTTATGCTTTGAGAATAATTCTACTTCATTTCCGATCAACAATATGTCATTCACATATATTTATCGAAATGTTGTAGTGCTCCCACTCACTTTCTTGTAAATACAGGCTTCACCGCAAGTCATGTATAAAACTATATGCTTTGATCAACTTATCAAAGTGTGTATTCCAACTCCGAGATGCTTGCACCAGTCCATAGATGGATCATTGGAGCTTGCATATTTTGTTAGCTCCTTTAGGATTGACAAAACCTTACGGTTGCATCATATACAACTCTTCTTTAATAAATCCATTAAAGAATGTAGTTTTGACATCCATTTGCCAGATTTCATAAAATGTGGCGATTGCTAACATGATTCGGACAGACATAAGCATCGCTACTGATTGAGTAAATCTCATTGTAGTCAACACCTTGAACTTGTCGAAAACCTTTCTGCGACAAGTCGAGCTTTGTAGATAGTAATACTACTATCAGCATCTGTCTTCCTCTTGAAGATCCATTTATATAATATGGCTTGCCGATCATCGGGCAACTCCATCAAAGTCCACACTTTGTTCTCATATATGGATCCCGTCTCAGATTTCATGGTCTCAAACCATTTCGCGGAATCTGGGCTCATCATCGCTTCCTCATAGTTTGTAGGTTCATCATGGTCTAGTAACATGACTTCTAGAATAGGATTACCGTACCACTCTGGTGCGGATCTTACTCTGGAAGACCTACGAGGTTTGGTAGCAACTTGATGCGAAGTTTCATGATCATCATCATTAACTTCCTCACTAATTGGTGTAGGAATCACTGGAACTGATTCTCGTGATGAACTACTTTCCAATAAGGGAGAAGGTACAATTACCTCATCAAGTTCTACTTTCCTCCCACTCACTTCTTTCGAGAGAAACTTCTTCTCTAGAAAGGATCCATCTTAGCAACAAATATCTTGCTTTCGGATCTGTGATAGAAGGTGTACCCAATAGTTACCTTTGGGTATTCTATGAAGACGCATTTCTCCGATTTGGGTTCGAGCTTATCAGGTGAAAACTCTTTCACATAATCATCACAACTCCAAACTTTAAGAAACGACAGCTTAGGTTTCATCGCTAAACCATAGTTCATACGGTGTCATCTCAACGGATTTAGATGGTGCCCTATTAAACGTGAATGCAGCTGTCTCTAATGCATAACCCCAAAACAATAGTGGTAAATCGGTAAGATACATCATAGATCGCACCATATCAAAATAAAGTACGGTTACGACGTTCGGACACACCATAACGTTGTGGTGTTCCAGGTGGCGTGAGCTTTGAAACTATTCCACATTGTTTACATTGAAGACCAAACTCGTAACTCAAATATTCATCTCCACGATCAGATCGCAGAAACTTTATTTTCTTGTTGCGATGATTTTCCACTTCACTCTGAAATTCTTTGAACCTTTCAACTATTTCAGACTTATGTTTCATCAAGTAGATATACCCATATCTACTCAAATCATCTTGTGAAGGTCAGAAAAATAACGATACTTGCCACGAGCATCAACACTCATTGGATCGCATACATCGGTATGTATGTGTTATTTCCAACAAGTCGTTAGCTTGTTCCATTGTTCCGAGAAGCGGAGTTTTAGTCATCTTGCCCAAAAGGCACGGTTCGCAAGCATCAAATGATTCATAACCAAGTGATTCCAAAAATCCATCCTTATGGAGTTTCTTCATGCGCTTTATACCGATATGACCCAAGCGGCGGTGCCACAAATAAGTTGCACTATCATTATTAACTTTGCATCTTTTGGCATCAATATTATGAATATGCGTATCACTACGATCGAGATCCAATAAACTATTTTCATTGGGTGTATGACCATCGAAGGTTTTATTCATTTAAGCGTAACAACAATTATTCTTTGACTTTAAATGAATAACCGTTTTGAAAACTATTTTCATTGGGTGTATGACCATTGAAGGTTTTATTCATGTAAACAGAACAACAATTATTCTTTGACTTTAAATGAATAACCGTTTTGCAATAAACATGATCAAATCATATTCATGCTCAACGCAAACACCAAATAACATTTATTTAGGTTTAACACTAATCCCGAAAGTATAGGGAGTGTGCGATGATGATCATATCAATCTTGGAACTACTTCCAACACTCATCGTCACTTCCCTTCAACTAGTTTCTGTTCATTCTGCAACTCCTGTTTCGAGTTACTACTCTTAGCAACTGAACCAATATCAAATACCGAGGGGTTGCTACGAACACTAGTAAAATACACATCAATAATTTGTATATCAAGTATACCTTTGTTCACTTTGCCATCCTTCTTATCCGCCAAATACTTGGGGTAGTTCCGCTTCCAGTGACCAGTTCCATTGTAGCAAAAGCACTTAGTCTCAGGCTTAGATCCAGACTTGGGCTTCTTCACTCGAGCAGCAACTTGCTTGCCGTTCTTCTTGAAGTTCCCCTTCTTCCCTTTGCCCTTTTCATTGAGACTAGTGGTTTTGTTAATCATCAACACTTGATGCTCTTTCTTGATTTCTACCTTCGTCGATTTCAACATCATGAAGAGCTCGGGAATCGTTTTCGTTATCCCTTGCATACTATAGTTCATCACGAAGTTCTAGTAACTTAGTGATGGTGACTAGAGAATTCTGTCAATCACTATCTTATCTTGGAAGATTAACTCCCACTTGATTCAAGCGATTGAAGTACCCAGACAATCTGAGAACATGCTCACTAGTTGAGCGATTCTCCTCCATCTTTTAGCTATAGAACTTGTTGGAGACTTCATATCTCTCAACTCGGGTATTTGCTTGAATTATTAACTTCAACTCCTGGAACATCTCATATGGTCCATGACGTTCAAAACGTCTTTGAAGTCCCGATTCTAAGCCGTTTAAGCATGGTGCACTAAACTATCAAGTAGTCATCATATTGAGATAGCCAAAGCGTTCATAACGTGCGCATCCGCTCCTCGCAATAGGTGCATCACCTAGCGGTGCATCAAGGACATAATTCTTACATGCAGCAATGAGGATAAACCTCAGATCACGGATCCAATCCGCAATATTGCTACTAACATTTTTCAATACAATTTTCTCTAGGAACACATATAAAAACACAGGGAAGCAACAACGCGGGCTATCGATCTACAACATAATCTGCAAAATACTACCAGGACTAAGTTCATGATAAATTAAAGTTCAATTAATCATATTACTTAAGAACTCCCACTTAGATAGACATCTCTCTAGTTATCTAAGTGATTACGTGATCCAAATCAACTAAACCATGTCCGATCATCACGTGAGATGGAGTAGTTTCAATGGTGAACATCACTATGTTGATCATATCTACTACATGATTCACGCCGACCTTTCGGTCTCCGTGTTCCGAGGCCATATCTGCATATGCTAGGCTCGTCAAGTTTAACTCGAGTATTCTGCGTGTGCAAAACTGGCTTGCACCCGTTGTAGATGGACGTAGAACTTATCACACCCGATCATCACGTGGTGTCCGGGTACTACGAACTTTTAGCAACGGTGCAAACTCAGGAGAACACTTCTTGATAATTTTAGTGAGAGATCATCTTATAATGCTACCGTCCAATCAAAGCAAGATAAGATGCATAAAGGATAAACATCACATGCAATCAATATAAGTGATATGATATGGTCATCATCATCTTGTGCTTGTGATCTCCATCTCAAGCACCGTCATGATCACCATCGTCACCGGTAGCGACACCTTGATCTCCATCGTAGCATCGTTGTCGTCTTGCCAACTATTGCTTCTACGACTATCGCTACGCTTAGTGATAAAGTAAAGCAATTACATGGCTTTTGCATTTCATACAATAAGCGACAACCATATGGCTCTCGCCAGTTGCCGATAACTCGGTTACAAAACATGATCATCTCATACAATAAAATATAGCATCACGTCTTGACCACATCACATCACAACATGCCCTGCTAAAACAAGTTAGCCGTCCTCTACTTTGTTGTTGCTTGTTTTACGTGGCTGCTACGGGGTGAGCAAGAAGCGTTCTTACCTACGCATTTAAACCACAACGTTTGTTTGTCTAGTTGGTGATGTTTTATCCTTCGCAAGGACCGGGCGTAGCCACTTTTCAGTTCAACTAAAGTGAGAGAGACAGACACCCGCGGTCACCTTTAAGCAACTAGTGCTCGGAGCGGTGAAACCAGTCTCGCGTAAGCATACTCTGCGTAATGTCGGTCCGGCCGCTTCATCTCACAATACCGCTGAACCAAAGTATGACATGCGGTAAGCGATGACTTATATCGCCCACAACTCACTTGTGTTCTACTCGTGCATATGACATCAACGCATAAAACCAGGCTCGGATGCCACTTTGTTGGGGAACGTAGTAATTTCAAAAATTTCCTCACGATCACGCAAGACCATGGTGATGGCATAGCAACGAGAGGAGAGTGTCCGTCCACGTACCCTCGTGAGACCGAAAGCGGAAGCGTTATAACAACGCGGTTGATGTAGTCAGACGTCTTCACGATCCGACCGATCCAAGCACCGAACGACGGCACCTCCGAGTTACGCACACGTTCAGCTCGATGGCGATCCCGGACTCCGATCCAGCAAAGTGTCGGGGATGAGTTCCGTCAGCCTGACGGCGTGGTGGCGATGATAATGCTCCACCGACGCAGGGCTTCGCCTAAGCTCATGACGATATGACTTCTCCGGCGCAGGCTTCGCCTAAGCTCATGACGATATGACCGAAGTGGAATATGGTGGAAGGGGCACCGCTGCGGCTAAGGAACGATCCGTAGATCAACTTGTGTGTTATGGGGTGCCCCTGCCCCGTATATAAAGGAGCAAGGGAGGAGGTGGCGGCCCAGGAGGGGCGCAAGGGGGGAGTCCTACTCCCACCGGAGTAGGACTCCTCCTTTCCTAGTAGGAGTAGGAGAGAAGGAAGGAAGGGAAGAAGGGTGCGGCCCCCTCCCCTAGTCCAATTCGGACTAGGCCTTGGGGGGGCGCGCGGCCTGCCCTAGGCAGCCCCTCTCTCTTTCCCGCAGGGCCCAATAAGGCCCAATACTTCTCCCCGGCGAATTCCGTAACTCTCCGGTACTCCGAAAAATACCCGAATCATTTGGAACCTTTCCGAACTCCGAATATAGTCGTCCAATATATCGATCTTTACGTCTCGACCATTTCGAGACTCCTCGTCATGTCCCCGATCTCATCTGGGACTCGAACTCCTTCGGTACATCAAAACTCATAAACTCATAATATAACATCGCTTGAAACCTTAAGCGTCACGGACCCTACGGGTTCGAGAACTATGTAGACATGACCTAGAACTATTCTTGGTCAATAACCAATAGCGGAACCTGGATGCCCATATTGGCTCCTACATATTCTCTGAAGATCTTTATCGGTCAAACCGCATAACAACATACTTTGTTCCCTTTGTCATCGGTATGTTACTTGCCCGAGATTTGATCGTCGGTATCCAATACCTAGTTCAATCTCGTTACCGGCAAGTCTCTTTACTCGTTACGTAATACATCATCTCACAACTAACTCATTAGTTGCAATGCTTGCAAGGCTTATGTGATGTGTATTACCGAGAAGGCTCAGAAGATACCTCTCCGAGCAATCGGAGTGACAAAACCTAATCTCGATTCATGCCAACTCAACATATACTTTTGGAGACACCTGAGAGTACCTTTATAATCACCCGATTACGTTGTGACGTTTGGTAGCACACAAAGTGTTCCTCCGTAAACGGAGTTGCATAATCTCATAGTTGCAGAACTTTGTATAAGTCATGAAGAAAGCAATAGCAACATACTAAATGATCAAGTGCTAGGCTAACGGAATGGGTCATGTCAATCAGATCATTCTCCTAATGATGTGATCCCGTTAATCAAATGACAACTCATGTCTATGGTTAGGAAACATAACCATCTTCGATTAACGAGCTAGTCAAGTAGAGGCATACTAGTGACACTCTGTTTGTCTATGTATTCACACATGTATTATGTTTCCGGTTAATACAATTCTAGCATGAATAATAAACATTTATCATGATATAAGGAAATAAATAATAACTTTATTATTGCCTCTAGGGCATATTTCCTTCAGCCTAATCACCCATTGTTCATCCCAGTGAACCGTATGCTGTGTATCGCACACGCCTTCATCTGGTTGCCCATTTCTTTTGTTCCTCCTCATCGCGAACAGTTAATTGAACTGAACCGTATGCCCTTCATCGCACACGCAACTAAAATCTGAACCGTGTTTGATGCATCTGTCATCACAAACGTTTTATACATTTCTGACGGTTTTCATACAGCACCGTTTGCGATTATGGCATCGCACACAGTTTCTCGAAGGGTCTTTGATTGTAATGTCGTGTTAGCAGCATCCTGTAGTAGTGTGATGAGGAGCAGCGGTGGCGCGCCGGAGTTCTCTGATCTGATCAGGTCGATGCAGCGGCCTGGGTTGATGCAGCGGTGGAGCTCGAGCACTGGTGCGGCGGTGCAAAGGAGGAAGACAAAGGAGGAAACGAGGGGAAAATGATAAAGACCCCTGTCCCTATTTATAAGGGGTAGATACAAGGCAGGCGCGGGAATCGAGGAGGCTAAAATCATCATATGGCTATATGGACGCCTCGGTTTTCGGGATGCTCATTAAGATAAGTATCAATTAAGGTGTTCTGAGTTTCACGCGATATTAATGCGAAATGACGTCATGGCGGTTTAAGAAGATTCTGTGAGCTGATGTCATGGCGGGTTACAGCAAAGTTTATCAAACAAGCAATGCAAGATTTTTTTTACAAGACAGGTATTGAAGATTGATATGAACAAGTTCAAATCAACCTGGGGCCTAATGTTGGGGATATAACTACTGGGTATGAACCGCCCACGAGGGGTCGGGTCATACCACTGGCGACTTATCAAAGAAGATGGCGGATCATGCAAGCCCGTTGACGGCCCAAGACCCAGAGGCAACTTGAGGCCCAAAGAGGATGAACCGCCATATGTGTATGACTTGTTTTGTAAGGCAAGCGTAGTTAGTCACCGAGCCGGACACATTGTGTATGAGCCGGCCGGGACTCTGCGAGCCATCGGGTGTCAACCTGTGTATATAAAGGGACGGCCCGGCGGCGGTTTAGGGCAAGAAACAAGAGATCGAGAACTAGGTCAACCATATTCGCTCCCTGGTAATCGAAACCCAAGTAATACAATCCCAAACTGGAGTAGGCCTTGTTACCTCCACCGTGAGGGGCCGAACCAGTATAAACCCTCTGTGTCCTTTGTCCCAATTAACCCTTTTAAGCTAACCTAGTTGTGATGGCTTCGCTACTAAGTCCTTCCGCTAGGACATCTACCGTGACAATTCCACGACAAATGGTGAACATCTCCATGTTGATCATATCTGCTACATGACTCATGTTTGACCTTTCGGTCCTCCGTGTTCTGAGGCCAAGTCTGTACATGCTAGGCTTGTCAAATTTAACCGAAGTATTCTGCATGTGTAAAACTGGCTTACACCTGTTGTATGTGAACGAAGAGTCTATCACACCGGATCATCACGAGGTTCTTTAAAACGTTGAACTTTCGTGACGGTGCATACTTTGGAGAATACTTTTATCTTGAAATTTAGTGAAGGGATCATCTTATAATGCTACCGTCGTCCTAAGCAAAATAAGATGCATAACAAGATAAACATCACATGTAATCAATAATATGTGACATGATATGGCTATTATCATCTTGTGCTTTTCATCTCCATCTCCAAAGCACCGGCATGATCTCCATCGTCACCGGCATGACACCATAATCTCCATCATCGTTTCGTCACGTGGCTATCTCGCCAACTATTGCTAACGTATAACAATGAAGTAAAGAAATTACATTGCATTATTAGTTGACACGCAGGTCATAAAATAAATTAAAGACAACGCTATGGCTCTGCCAGCTACCATACTCACTGACATGCAAGTCGTGAAACTATTACAAAACATGATCATCTCATACATCAACATATATCACATGATGTTTTGGCCATACAACATCACAACATGCCCTGCAAAAACAAGTTAGACATCCTCTATTTTATTATTGCTAATTTTACGTGGCTGCTATGGGCAACTAGCAAGAACCGTTCTTACCTACGCAAAGCCACAATGGTGATACTCAAGTTGCCTTTTAACCTTCTACAAGGTCCGCCGTTGTCAAATCAGATTCAACTAAAGTAGGAGAGATAGACACCCGCCGGCCACCTTATGCAATACAAGTTGCATGTTAGTCGGTGGAACCGGTCTCATGTGCGAGGACATGTAAGGTTGGTCCGAGCCGCTTCATCCCACAATACTGCTGAATCCAAATAGGACAAGGGAGGTAAGCAATCTGAGCATCAACGCCCACAACTTATTTGTGTTCTACTCGTGCATATACATCTACGCATAGACCTAGCTGATCATGATGCCACTGATGGGGAACGAAGCATGAAAATAAAAAATCCTATGAAACACCCAAGATATAAGCTATGTGATGCATAGCAACGAGAGGGGAGTGTGTCTGCATACCCTTGTAGACCAAAAGCATTAGCATTGTAACGCGGTTGATGTAGTCGTACTCTTCACGATCCAATCGTGATCCAATCCGATCTAGTACAGCACGTGCGGCACCTCCGAGTTTAGCACACATATAGCTCGGTGACATCCACTCCTTCTTGATCAAGCAAGCAAGGGAGAGGTGGTAAATGAGATTGGAACCAGCCCAACGGCAAGGTTGTGGCAGTTGAATTTCGAGGGCTTCGTCAAGCACGTACCGGAGGGACGTGGGAGGAATTGGGAGCGGGAATGGGCAAGGGTGAAGGGGTGGCTCCCCCATGCACCTCCCCCATTTATATATAAGCTAGGGGCAGGGGGGCATCCAAAACCCATCTAGGGCCGGCCAGAAGGTTGAAATCTGTTTAAACTTGGAGATAACATCTTATCTCTAGATTCAACCCTTTAAATTTAGAGATAAGACCTTATTTAAACAACATGTGCCTTGGGGAATGGGGAGGCCATCCTATGTAGGCTGTAGCCCTACCCCTCGGTCCATGTGGGCCCTTCCTAGGTTGTTCGGCCCCATGGTGGAACCCCCGGAACCTTCTAGAACCTTCTCGGTACAATACCCAAAAAACCGAACTTTTCCGGAACTGAAATATGACTTCCCATATATAAGGGCATGTTTGGATCATAGCCCTAACACGCCTGACCATATATTTGGTCGTTGACTGGAGCGATGCCACACGTTTGGTTCAGATTCGATTATTTGGCTCGCCCCACCCTCGTCTGCCCTTCCCTTCTATTGTGTAGCCAATTATTTGGCAAGGCGTCGACGACTGTTTCCTCCAAAATTTTCGCGTGCAATTGATTGGCAGGGCGAGCGCAGGCACAATCCAAACAGCCCCTAAATATTTACCTCCAGGCCATTCCGGAGCTCCACGTGATGTCCCGGATAAAGGAAATATGCCCTAGAGGCAATAATAAAGTTTTTATTTTATATTTCCTTATATAATGATAAATGATTATTATTCATGCTAGAATTTTATTAACCGGAAACTTAATACATGTGTGGATACATAGACAAAACACCGTGTCCCTAGTAAGCCTCTACTAGACTAGCTCGTTAATCAAAGATGGTTAAGTTTCCTAACAATAGACATGTGGTGTCATTTGATGAACGGGATCATATCATTAGGAGAATGATGTGATGGACAAGACCCATGCATTAGCTTAGCATCATGATCGTTCAGTTTTATTGCTATTGCTTTCTTCATGTCAAATACATATTCCTTCGACTATGAGATTATGCAACTCCCAGATACCGAGGAAAAACTTATGTGCTATTAAACATCACAACGTAACTGGGTGATTATTGATACACCCATTTTGCATCATGCTTTTATATCGATATTTATTGCATTATGGGCTGTTATTACACGTTATGTCATAATACTTATGCCTATTCTCTCTTATTTTACAAGGTTTACATGAAGAGGGAGAATTCTATAGAACTCAAATTAATTTTGCAAAAGAGACTGTTAATAGATCTAGAAAGAATTGGTCCAAGAAACTTGATGATGCATTATGGGCCTATAGAACTGCATATAAAAATCCTATGGGAATGTCTCTGTATAAAATGGTTTATGGAAAATCATGTCACTTACCTCTCGAACTGGAACATAAGGCATATTGGGCTATTAAAGAGCTCAACTATGATTTCAGTCTTGCCGGTGAGAAGAGGCTATTTGACATTAGCTCACTTGATGAATGGAGAACCCAAGCCTATGAAAATGCCAAGTTGTTTAAAGAAAAAGTTAAAAGATGGCATGACAAAAGAATACAAAAGCGTGAGTTTAATGTAGGTGATTATGTATTATTATACAACTCTCGTTTAAGATTTTTTGCAGGAAAACTTCTCTCTAAATGGGAAGGTCCTTACGTTATCGAGGAGGTATATCGTTCCGGCGTCATAAAAATCAACAACTTCGAAGGCACAAATCCAAAGGTGGTGAACGGTCAAAGAATCAAACATTATATCTCAGGTAATCCCATAAATGTTGAAACTAATGTTATTGAAACCGTAACCCCGGAGGAATACATAAGGGACACTTTCCAGAACATTTCAGACTCCGAAAAGGAATAGGTATGTGGTACGGCAAGTAAACAGACTCCAAAACAGTTCTAATGGCAATTTTCTCCGTTTTGGAATATTTAGGAAAATAGAAAAATAAGAAGCAGTCCGGGAAGGACACGAGGGCTCCACGAGGGTGGAGGGTGCACCCCTTCCTCGTGGGCACCTCGTGCGCTCTCTGGACTCCGTTTTCTTGCATGTTACGTATTTTGGTCGGTAAAAATTCATTATATAATCTCTCGAAGGTTTTGACCACCGTATCACGCAATTGTCATCTGTTCTTGTTTTGAGCTGTTTTCTGTCAGGGTTGTCAAGGCCAGGCATCATGTCGTCCCCCTCCTCCAACAATGGTGACAACTATGCTTGGCTAATGAAGATAGAGATGAAGAGGGGAGAACCCATGGAGATCAACAAGGATGAAGGGATCAAGAAGGCCACGGAGGACCAAGTTCCGGCAACAGAAGACATCCTTCAACTTGATCACAATCTTCTTACCCCAACTGAGATTGAAGCTTTCAAGATGATTGTGTTAGCTCGTATACAAAACAAGTATCTCACACGTGAAAATATTTTGTTGAAGGAGCATATCGTTGCACTCAAGGGCATTATCCGCAAGCTGGAGGAACTCTTACGCTCGATGTGCGACTATCCATCATCACCTCCACCTTCTTCACCAGCAAAGGAGATATAATCACAAGGGTATGGGCACTCCCCTTGGCAACTGCCAAGCTTGGGGGAGGTACCCCGGTATCATATCACCATCACACTCTTATCTTTACCATTTTTCTTAGTTCGATCCTTTTTAGTATTATCTTGATCTAGTAGAATAAAAGTTTTCGTATGATTTAGTTTTGAGTTTTGCCTTATGATCCTTCTATGTAATCAAGTCTGTGAGCTATATAATAAAGATTAGTGTTGAGTCAAGGGCTTGATTATTTTCCTATGATCTTGAGTGAATAAAAGAAAAGAAAAAGAATAAATAGAAACAAAGAGATCATATTGATCTTATGGAGAGTAATGACTTCACATATAAAGAGTATGATGATTAAAAGTTGTTGAGAGTTGACAAACATAGCTTTGGTCATTGTTGCAATTAATAGGAAGTAATAAAGAAAGAGAGGTTTCACATATAAATATACTATCTTGGACATCTTTTTATGATTGTGAGCACTTTCGTTAAAATATGACATGCTAAAGAGTTGATGTTGGACAAGGAAGACAACGTAATGGGTTATGTTTTCTTATATCTGAAATAAACTATATTGTCATGGATCATCCAACATGTTGAGCTTGCCTTTCCCCCTCATGCTAGCCAATTTTTGCACCAAGTAGAGATACTACTTGTGCTACCAAATACCCTTAAACCCAGTTTTTCCATGAGAGTCCACCATATCTACCTATGGATTGAGTAAGATCCTTCAAGTAAGTTGTCATCGGTGCAAGCAATAAAAATTGCTCTCTAAATATGTATGATTGATTAGTGTGGAGGAAATAAGCTTTGTACGATCTTGTGATGTGGAAGAAATAAAAGCGACGAACTGCATAATAAAGGTCCATATCACAAGTGGCAATATAAAGTGACGTTCTTTCGCATTAAGATTTTGTGCATCCAAACCTGAAAGTGCATGGCAACCTCTGCTTCCCTCTGCGAAGGGCCTATCTTTTACTTTTACCTTCTACCTTATGCAAGAGTCATGGTGATTTTCACCTTTCCTTTTTACATTTTATCCTTTGGCAAGCACAGTGTGTTGGAAATATCCTGACATATATATCTAATTGGATGTAAGTTAGCATGAACTATTATTGTTGACATTACCCTTGAGGTAAAAGGTTGGGAGGCGAAACTATAAGCCCCTATGTTTCTCTGTGTCTGATTAAAACTCCTTAACCATAAGTATTGCGTGAGTTTTAGCAATTGTGAAAGACTAAATGATAGTTGAGTATGTGGGCTTGCTGGAAAGCTCTGACATACACTCTTTATGATGTTATGATAAATTGCAATTGCTTCAATGACCGAGATTATAGTTTGTTGGTTCTCAATAAAGTTTCTGATTCATACTGGACATTGTGAATAGATTATTACTTGAGCATAAGAAATCATATGACAATATCCATATATGTTGCTGTTATAAGAATGATCATGATGCCCTCATGTCTGTATTTTATTTTATTGACACCTCTACCTCTAAACATGTGGACATATTTATCGTTATCGGCTTCCGCTTGAGGACAAGCGAGGTCTAAGCTTGGGGGAGTTGATACGTCCATTTTGCATCATGCTTTTATATCGATATTTATTGCATTATGGGCTGTTATTACATGTTATGTCATAATACTTATGCATATTCTCTCTTATTTTACAAGGTTTACATGAAGAGGGAGAATGCCGGATGGAATTACGGGCTGGAAAAGGAGCAAATATTAGAGACCTATTCTGCACAACTCAAAAAGTCCTGAAACTCCACGGAAGTTATTTTTGGAAATAGTAAAAAATACTGAGTGAAGAAATTACCAGAGGGGGCCCACACCCTAGCCACGAGGGTGGGGGGCGCGTCCCTTGCCTCGTGGGCCCCCTGGTGGCCCTCCGGTGCCCATCTTCTGCTATATGAAGTCTTCCGTCCGAAGAAAAATCATAAGTAAGCTTTCGGGACGAGACTCCGCCACCACGAGGCGGAACCTTGGCGGGACCAATCTAGGGATTCGACGGAGCTGTTCTGCCGGGGATACTTCCCTCCGGGAGGGGGAAATCATCGCCATCATCATCACCAATGCTCCTCTCATCGGGAGAGGGCCAATCTCCATCAACATCTTCATCAGCACCATCTCCTCTCAAGCCCTAGTTCATCTCTTGTATCCAATTCTTGTCTCTAAGTCTGAGATTGGTACTTGTAGGTTTCTAGTAGTGTTGATTACTCCTTGTAGTTGATGCTAGTTGGTTTATTTGGTGGAAGATCATATGTTCAGATCCTATAGTCATATTAATACCCCTCTGATTATGAACATGAATATGATTTGTGAGTAGTTACGTTTGTTCCTGAGGACATGGGAGAAGTCTTGCTATTAGTAGTCATGTGAATTTGGTATTTGTTCGATATTTTGATGAGATGTATGTTGTCTCTCCTCTAGTGGTGTTATGTGGACGTCGACTACATGACACTTCACCATTGTTTGGGCCTAGAGGAAGGCATTGGGAAGTAATAAGTAGATGATGGGTTGCTAGAGTGACATAAGCTTAAACCCTAGTTTATGCGTTGCTTCGTAAGGGGCTGATTTGGATCCATATGTTTCATCCTATGGTTAGGTTTACCTTAATACTTCTTTTGTAGTTGCGGATGCTTGCAATAGGAGTTAATCATAAGTGAGATGCTTGTCCAAGTAAGGACAGCACCCAAGCACCGGTCCACCCACATATCAAATTATCAAAGTGCCGAACGCGAATCATATGAACATGATGAAAACTAGCTTGACGATAATTCCCATGTGTCCGCAGAGGGAATCCTGGATTAGGGGGTCCTCGGGCAGCCGGACTATATACTTCTGCCGGACTGTTGGACTATGAAGATACAAGACTCAAGACTTCATCCCTTGTCCGGATGGGACTCACCTTGGCGTGGAAGGCAAGCTTGGCAATACGGATATGTAGATCTCCTCCCTTGTAACCGACTTTGGGTAACCCTAGCCCCCTCCGGTGTCTATATAAACCGGAGGGTTTTAGTCCGTAGGACAACAACAATCATACCATAGGCTACTTCTAGGGTTTAGCCTCGATGATCTCGTGGTAGATCAACTCTTGTAATACTCATATCATCAAGATCAATCACGCAGGAAGTAGGGTATTACCTCCATCGAGAGGGCGAACACAGGTAAACATCGTGTCCCCCGCCTCCTGTTACCATCCACCTTAGACGCACAGTTCGGGACCCCCTACCCGAGATCCGCCAATTTTGACACCGACATTGGTGCTTTCATTGAGAGTTCCACTGTGCCGTCACCGTAAGGCTAGATAGCTCCTTCGATCATCGGCAACGATGCGACCCTGGGTGAGGTTTTCCTTCCCGGATAGATCGTCGTATTCGGCGGCCTCGTACTACGGGCCAACTCGCTTGGCCATCTGGAGCAAACCGAGAGCTACGCCCCTGGCCATCACGTCAGGTTTGGACACTCGAACTATACTGCCGACATCCGCGGAGACTTGATCTTCGACGGATTCGAGCCCATGTCAGGTGCACCGCACAATAACGACGAGCACGACTTAGCTCTGCCGTCGAACAATGTTCGGGAGATCACACCTGCAGCTACTCCGGCCCTCGATGCAGAGCAGATTACGTCGTCCGAGGATGGGTGGATGGACCCCGCCACGGAGGCCGCACACTCAGTGGCGATAGAGCCGAATACTGACTTCACCTCCTCTGAGACCCGTGTTGCCAAACCATTGGATTCGTCCCCGGCCATGGGCTCCGAGCCGCCTGCGTCCATGCCTATCGAATCCGATTGGGCACCGATCATGGAGTTTACCTCCGCGGATATCTTTCAGCACTCGCCCTTTGGCGACGTGCTAAACTCGTTGAGGTCTCTCTCTTTGTCAGGAGACCCTGGCGAACTATGTCCGGCTAGAATGGGATGCGGACGACGAAGAAATTCGCTCCCACCCACCACCCACTTAATAGCCAGCCGATCGATTTATTTAACCGACATGCTCGATTTCGACTCCGAAGACATCGACGGTATGGACGACGATGCGGGAGAGGAATAGGAACCACCGCCCACAGGGCACTGGACAGCCACTTCATCACACGATATATATATGGTGGATACACCCAATGAAAACAACGACGAGGAACGGAAGGATGCAGCGAAGGATAGCTCCCTCAAGAAGCAACCAAAGCGACGGGTAGGCGCCGCTCCAAATCCTGCCTCGGCAAGAACAGCGATAACAACGCAAGGAAAAATAACACCCCGGTCGACTCCAGAGGAAATGACGACCACATTGACCCAATGACGAGCAGGATGAACCAGCGGACGGCGAACATAAATGCGGATCCGCTTGTCCGAACACGGCGACGCCGAGGATAAAGCTCATCAACCTCTCTCCGGAGAGGAAAACAGTCCGGACGAGGATGCACACATCATCCCGGAAAGGCACTTGGAACAAGAGAACCTCCGTAGAAGTCTTATTGCCACCACGAGGAGTCTGAAGAAGCAGAAGCAAAGGCTTAAGGCCGCGCAAAATACGCTCAACAGTAGATGGAACAAAGTGCTTGACACTGAAGAAAAGTATGGTGGCAGTTGCCACACAAAGAGCTATCCAAAGCGCAAGCTGTTGCCTGAATTCGATGACGAGGCCTTAGAGCCCACACAGCCGAAAAATAAAATGGCCGACCGGTCGAATCGACCACCTCGTGGCCGCGATAGGGCGGCTAACGAGGCCGCACACAAGTCAGCACACGATCCAAGCAAGGACTTGCATCAAAAGGCTAGCATGACCAGATCCATCTACGGATCTAGGAAGCGCGCTCCAGCGCATAATCAAAACCGAACTCTACAACCTCAGAACGCCATGACACATCCAAATATAGGGGTGCCGCGCACCCCCTATGTTTCACCGATGAGGTGCTGGATCACGAATTTCCAGAGGGATTCAAACCCGTGAACATAGAAGTGTACGACGGAACGGACCACAGGGGTGCGGATTGAGGACTTCATCCTCCATATTCATATGGCTCGCGGAGACGATCTCCACGCCATCAAATACTTGCCCCTCAAGTTGAAAGGACCAGCTCGACACTGGCTGAAGAGCCTCCCCGAAAAATCAATTGGAAGTTGGGAGGAGCTTGATGCTTTTAGGGCTAACTTTCAAGGGACCTATGTCCGAACCCCGGATGTAGACGATTTAAGTCATATAATTCAATAGCCCGGAGAGTCAACCCAAAAGCTTTGGAACAGATTTCTCACTAAGAAGAATCAAATTGTCGACTGCCCGGACGCTGAAGTCTTAGCAGCTTTCAAACACAGCGTCCGAGACGAATGGCTGGCCAGACACCTCGGCCAAGAAAAACCAAGGACAATGGCAGCCCTGACAAGCCTTATGACCCGCTTTTGCGCGAGCGAAGATAGCTGGCTGGCCCGTAGTAGCACCAGTGACCCAGGCGCATCTGAAGTCAGGGATGGTAATGGAAAACCACGATGCAGTAAAAGCAAGCATCAAAATAACGAAGACAACCCAGACAACACGGCGGTAAACGCCGGATTTAGGGGCTCTCGACCCGGTCAATGGAAAAAGCCTTTCAAAGGCAACAGAGATGGACCGTCCAGCCTAAACAAGATTCTAGGCAAATTATGTCAGATTCATGGCACCTTCGATAAACCTGCAAATCACACCCACAGAGAATGTTGGGTCTTCAAGAAGGCCGGCAAGTTAAACTCCGAACACAAGGGAAGGGATACACCAAGTGAAGACGAGGATGAGCCTCGCCAGCAAAGCACTGGGGGGCAGAAAAAATTCCCACCAGAGGTCAAAACAGTGAACATGATTCACGTAACGAAGAGGAGAAGCAAACATGCACTCCGAGACATAAGCGCCGTAGAGCCTGTCACCCCTAAGTTCAACCCTTGGCCGGCCTGCCCGATCACTTTTGATCGCAGGGACCACCTGACAAGTATCCGACACATGGGATTGGTTGCCCTGGTGCTAGACCCAATTATCGATGGATACCATCTCACCCAAGTCCTCATGGACGGTGGCAGTAGTCTTAATCTGATATATCAGGACACAGTCTGCAAAATGGGGATAGACCTGACAACAATCATCCACAGTAATACTACCTTTAAAGGAGTAATACCAGGCCCAGAGGCCCGCTGTACGGGCTCTCTAGTACTAGAGGTTGTATTCGGTTTTCCCGACAACTTCCGAAGTGAAAAGTTAACCTTCGACATCACTCCATTCGAAGCGGCTATCAAGCACTGCTCGAAAGAACAGCTTTCGCTTGTTTTAATGCAGTACCACATTACGCTTCTCTTAAGATTAAGATGCCCAGTCCACGTGGCATCATCACAGTTAGCGGAAATATTGAGCGTTCCTTACGCGCGGAGGAATGTGCGGCGGCTTTAGCAGCCGAACATTAAACGGCCCCTCCAACGAGAATAAGCGATCGGTCGTCAAGACCGCGGACACGGCTAGACGAGTCTGGTGCATCTCTAGCTGTAACAGCTTAGATAAACCTGAGATTGGTTTGATGGATATACCCCCATAGGCGGTACCAGGGGCTCCCCGCATGTACAGAGGACTACAGTTTGGCTCGACCTTACTTATCTTGAATTTTAATGGTTTATTAAGAATAACCAATTTTTACGCGACAACTTTCACCTAAGTTCTTCTCTTTACGAGATGATAATCGTGCTATACCCTTCCATGATACGGCTGCTTGCGGAGACACGGTAGCGCAGGCGATGCGGCGAGGCCCTTCGAAGGTTTCTTTTTAGATTAAGACCCTGCGTAAACCTTTTTACTGTCTCTTGTTGCTTCACATCCTCCGGATACTCAGTATAACCGAGAGGGATGCTGACGTTATTGGCATTTCGCCACGTCAGAATAATGCACGTACCTGGACACTCGGGGTTCATTATCAAGGGCGTTACTCAGCCCGGTATATGTTGTAAAGACCGAATACCTTAGGGAGTGTTTGTCGTCGCGAGTTTGGCCTTATATGCATCAGTTCCGAATCATGTCTTTGGTCAAATGTTGGGTTTGCCCGGCTCCCGTGTTTTGCTACCTTACGTTCCGCTCTATCGGCTAAGGTGGCATCGGGAGAACTACTGGATTGTGCCCTGGTTCATCCAGACGAGCACCTGAGTAGAGAAAGCCGAAAATGGACTGTCATGATAAAGCGTGAGACTGGTCAACCACTCAATGACTCATCGAAATCTTTGGGATTCCTCCGCATTAACGAAGGACCGGTTTCCCTGGTCATGTACGTACGCGCACCGTATTCGGATAGCCGCGGAAATACCATGGGCTATATAGTAGCCCCACTGTCAAACTCCTATGGTTAAGTGAAAGTGTTAAAGCATTATAGTCCGATTGCCTCGTTCGCCGCGCTACCACCACCTTAATGGACCAAGACGTTGGATCAAGTGTGAAGACGCGCTTTTGCGAACACCCCCGCATTATATGCGTGGGGGCTGAAGCCGACGACTGCAAACTTTCAGGATATATATATACATAAACGACCGCACATGAGGCACAATAATACTTTCAGGCAAAAGTATAAACACTGCCTTTATAATTCAAATAACATTGTTCTTACAATTGGGATACATGTCACTCGAACATGATACTCTTCGAGCATTGAGCATCTATTAAACGAGCGCCTTGTAAGACTTCCTCAAAATAGTGCTCAGCCGATATCCGGCCCACGGCCGAACTCTAGGTTGCAACAGCGATGGCCTCCATCTCTGCCCAGTATGTCTTGACACGGGCAAGAGCCATCCGCGCACCCTCTATTGACGCCGACCTCTTCACAGCGTCGATATGCGGCACAGCACCAAGGAACTGTTGCACTAAGCCAAAATAACTATTCGGCTTTGGTCCTTCAGGCCAAAGATAATCCACAACATACCTCATGGCAAGCCCGGACAACATATGGAGCTCGGCCCACTCGGCCATTTGCTCATTTAACAGCAGACGGCCTTGCCGGAGCATTGAACTGCGACGTAACAACTTTTCCGCCCGTGATCCTTTTGATCTTGAAAAACTTGAGTACGCATCGGCGCACTTGCTGCCAAATCCAGGTAAGCGTCCGCAGAACTCCATAATTGATCCAGAAGGGCATACTTAGGATCTTCGAACTTCGTCCGCAGCAAAAAGGGCTTCCCAGCCGCGATATCTCCGGCTTGACATAGCTCCTCCTTCGTCGCTCTGATTTTAGAGCAGGCTTCCTTGGCTGCTACCTTGGCCTTCTCCAAGTCCGCCGTCTTCGTTTGGTTTTCCTTTTCAAGAAGCTTATAACGGCCGGCGGCATCTCTCAGCTCAACAGCCATCTTGGCTATTTTCTCTTTGCTCTGGCAATGTGCAGCCTTTTCGGCTCTTAGCTCTTCGACCACCTTTAGGGCGGCTGCATCACTCTTCCTGGCTTGTTCCTTGGCTCGGGCAAGTTCCGCCCGAAGGGTCTCCACGGCAACAGCTCCATCTGCAGTTACAGCATATTACAGATACTAGCATCATGCTTCTCTTAATATGTGTTGATCATAGGAGAATACATACCTTGTGCCTCGTCGAGTCGCTTGTTTACAAGCACGATTTCGGCATCTGCAGCGTCAAGTTGTTGCTTCAGTTCGGCAACTCACCAGTCCGGCTAGCCACTGGACCCTCAGCCGCCTGCACGTGAAAGCAGCATGGTTATTACCTGGGACTATGATCCTCTATTTGTCATCCTTTTTGATAGCAACCAGAGTCTCAGGGGCTACTATCTGCATAGGGCACACCTAGCGTGTCCGGCACCGTCAAAAAATATATATATTACTTTGCGTACCTCAAAGCCTCTCAGCAGGCCCATGAAAGCTTCATGCAACCCGCTTTCGGCGGATGAAATCTTCTCAACTACCATACCCATTAACATACGGTGTGCTTTTGAGATAGCCGCTTGCTCCAGAAGATTCCGGTGAGTCTGGTCGCGCACCGGAGAGTTCCAGACTGTTTTTGTTGCCCTCCCTAGGAGCCGAATACTCCGGGCTTCGGGTGGCCGAAGGGTTACCCTCTGGCCTTGGCGGATCAGGAGAAATCCTCCTTGACGACACCTCAGGGACGTCCGCTTCACGAGGCGGGGAGGCACGGGGAGGCGTTTCGCTCTCCATCATCTCCGGAAGATATCCCCTGAAGACGAACTCTGTCGAGAAGGGCTACGATCCGAACTACAAGACATACATCTCGGTTATTGTTCTCAGAAAGGAAGCAGGGTATATTTACTATAAAGTACTTTTGTTTACTTACAGCTCGGTAGAGGGCTGGTCCCCTTGCGGGTACTATGCAGTAAGGATGCCCTTCGGGGTAGGGCCCTCTGACAAAGGTTTCTTCCCTCGTTTGAAAACCATTGTTTCCAATTCTTCAGAGGCGGCCCTCTTCCTTCCTTGGGGAGGGGGAATTTCAGATTATTCTCCCCGGTTATCCTCCTTCGCGGAGGCACTAATTCCCCCGGTTTGGATGAATAATGAGTGAGGCTCGCTTTCGGCTTCTTTATTCCTCCCTTTATCTTCCCCTGATGGCGCCTGATAAGGTGCAAGCTCGAGCATCCTGGCTAGTACGGGATCCGGTGAGCCCTTGGGAAGGGGATCCAAACACCTGATCATCTTCGCCTTTTTTATCCAGTCCTGGTCAAAAAGCGACTTTTCAGAATGATGTTGTGGTAAATTAAGAGACCACGTGTTCGGCCGCGGAATTACTTACTTGGGTATGCGGGCGATTGCGATTCAGACCCGCATCCTCGAAGGTGTCCGGACACTTTATTTGTGATCCGAAGAACAATCTGTACATTTCTTCGAGCGTCACGCCGAAGAAGTGCTGAATAGTTCGCGGTCCTTTTGGGTTGAACTCCCACGTACGGGGAGGTAGACGTTTGCAAGGAGGGACTCGATGAATTAGCATGACTTGCATTACCTTGACAAGGCTGACATCTCTCTCAAGGAGATCTCAGATGCTACTCTGCAATATTGGCACATCATTTACTGGCCCCCAGTCCAACCCCTTGTTGATCCATGACACCAGTTGTGGCGGGGGGCCCGAGCGGAAGGCAGGGGCGGCTACCCACTTAGTACCCCGGGGAGCTGTGATGTAAAACCACTCCCATTGCCATAACTTGGATGTCTCCGGGAAGGAACCCTTTGGCCATGGAGCATCGGCGCCTTTGTTTATCATGGTGCCTCCGCACTCTGCGTCTCGCCCCTCAATCATCTTCGGCGTCACATTGAAGGTCTTGAGCCATAAGCCGAAGTGTGGGGTGATGCGGAGGAAGGATTCACACACGACGATGAATGATGAGATGTGAAGGATGGAATCCGGAGCCAGATCATGGAAATCGAGCCCGTAGTAGAACATAAGCCCTCTGACGAAGGGATCAAGACTTAAGCCTAGCCCTCGGAGGAAGTGGGAAATAAATACGACACTCCCGTTGGGTTCGGGAGTGGGGATGACCTGCCCTCGAGCAGGATTTCGGCGGTCAGATACCTGGCTTCTCTCAGCTTCTTGATATCCTCCTCCGTGACAGAGGAGGGCATCCACCGACCTTGAATGTTGGATCCGGACATGATTGAAGGTCCGAAGCGCCTAGCCTGAGCCTTGGGTGTTGGAACTCGAGGTGGGGGAAGGATTCGATTGAGTGTGAGAAGAAAAGGACAGGCCTTGGCCCCTTTATAAAGAGGGTGAATATCAAGCGTCCTCCACGTGGCCGTTTGGAACTTGCCTAAAATCGAGGAGTCATACCAACAGGCACGATTAGGTTACCCATACCCGTATTGATGAGAATCCCATGAAAAGAGGGACGCGATCTCTGCTTCGACAGGACGTGCCAATAAAACCGCCTCGCAACACGTGCAGTGGCAGGCTCGAAAAAACGGTTCGTCAGAACCAGGCCATGGTAGAATGTCATGCTATGAAAGCCTGTCAGCAGATTAGATTTGTGGAAGTATTATTCTCTCTACGGTGGTATGTGGAATTTGTTTTGCAGAGCCGGACACTATCCTTGTGTTCAAAATCTTCTATGGAGTATTCGGAGGAGGAACCCGCCTTGCAATGCCGAAGACGATCTGCGCGCCGGACTCATCGTCATTGAAGCCTGGTTCAGGGGCTACTGAGGGAGTCCGGGATTAGGGGGTCCTCGGACAGCCGTACTATATACTTCTACCGGACTGTTGGACTATGAAGATACAAGACTCAAGACTTCGTCCCATGTCCGGATGGGACTCACCTTGGCGTGGAAGGCAAGCTTGGCAATACGGATATGTAGATATCCTCCCTTTTAACCGAATCTGTGTAACCCTAGCCCCCTCCGGTGTCTATATAAACCGGAGGGTTTTAGTCCGTAGGACAACAACAATCATACCATAGCCTAGCTTCTAGGGTTTTGCCTCTACGATCTCGTGGTAGATCAACTCTTGTAATACTCATATCATCAAGATAAATCAAGCAGGAAGTAGGGTATTACCTCCATTGAGAGGGCCCGAACCTGGGTAAACATCGTGTCCCCCGCCTCCTGTTACCATCCGCCTTAGACGCACAGTTCGGGACCCCCTACCCGAGATCCGCCGGTTTTGACACCGACATCCGTGGGAGCGCTTTTCTCTATACAAGAGTTTGTCCAGGCTTGTCCTTTGCTACAAAAAGGATTGGGCCACCTTGCTGCACTTTATTTACTTTTGTTACTTGTTGCTCGTTATAAATTATCTTATCACAAAACTACCTGTTACCTATAATTTCAGTGCTTGCAGAGAATACCCTTGCTGAAAACCGCTTATCATTTCCTTCTGCTCCTCGTTGGGTTCGACACTCTTACTTATCAAAAGGACTACGAGATCCCCTACACTTGTGGGTCATAAATTATAAATATTCTCTATCTCCGAAGGTGTTTTTTGGGTTGGCATAGATCGAGATTAGGATTTGTCACTCCGAGTATCGGAGAGGTATCTCTGGGCCCTCTCGGTAATACACATCATAAGAAGCCTTGCAAGCAATGTGACTGATGAGTTAATTGCAGGATAATGTATTACGGAATGAGTAAAGAGACTTGCCAGTAACCAGATTGAACTAGGTATGAAGATACCAATGATCGAATCTCGGGCAAGTAACATACTGATGACAAAGGGGATAACGTATGTTGTCATAACGGTTCGATCAATAAAGATTTTCATAGAATATGTAGAAGCCAATATGAGCATCTAGGTTCCGCTATTGGTTATTCACCTGAGAGGTGTCTCGGTCATGTCTACATAGTTCTCGAACCCGTAGGGTCCGCACGCTTAACATTCGATGACTATTTTGTATTACATGAGTTAAGTGATTTGGTGACCGAATGTTGTTCGGAGTCTCGGATGAGATCACGGGCATGACAAGGAGTCTCAAAATGGTCGAGAGGAAAAGATTGATATATAGGACGATAGTATTCGAACACCTTTAGAACACACACCAACAATTGTTAGCCGTGTGAGGCGCCCCCCTCCATAGTTTACGCCTCCGGTCATATCTTCGTAGTGCTTAGGCGAAGCCCTGCGTGAATCACTTCACCGTCACCGTCACCATGCCGTCGTGCTGACAGAACTCATCTACTTCCTCGACACTCTACTGGATCAAGAGTTTGAGGGACGTCATCGTGCTGAACGTGTGCAGAACTCGGAGGTGCCTTACGTTCGGTGCTTGATCGGTCGGAACGTGAATAAGTTCGACTACATCAACCACGTTGTCAAACGCCTCCGCTTTTGGTCTATGAGGGTACGTGTACACACTCCTCCCCTCTCGTTGCTATGCATCTCCTAGATTGATCTTGCGTGAGCGTAGAATTTTTTTGGAACTTGCATGCTACGTTTTGCAACTGTGGCATTCGAGCCAGGTCTATGCATAGATGATATGCACGAGTAGAACACAAAGAGTTGTGGGCCGTGATCGTCATACTGCTTACCACCAATGTCTTATTTTGATTCGGTGGTATTGTTGGATGAAGCATCCCGGACCAACCTTACATGACCACGTTCATGAGACCGGTTGCACTGATAGATGTGCAACTAGTTTTGCATAAAGGTGGATGGTGAGTGTCTGTTTCTCCAACTTTAGTTGAATCGAATTTGACTGCGGCCGGTCCTTGTTGAAGGTTAAAACAACAAACCTGATAAATCACCGTTGTGGTTTTGATGCGTAGGTAAGAACGGTTCTTGCTAGAAGCCCGTAGCAGCCACGTATAACTTGCAACAACAAAGTAGAGGACGTCTAACTTGTTTTTGCAGGGCATGTTGTGATGTGATATGGTTAAGACATGATGTGATATACGTTGTTGTATGAGATGATCATGTTTGTAAAAGTCACTGGCAAGCGGCAGGAGCCTTATGGTTGTCTCTTTATTGTATGAAATGCGCAAACGCCATGTAATTGCTTTACTTTATCACTATGCGTTAGCGATAGTTGTCGAAGCAATAGTTGGCGAGATGACCACGACGCTACGATGGAGATCAAGGTGTCAAGCCGGTGACGATGGAGATCATGACGGTGCTTTGGAGATGGAGATCAAAGGCACAAGATGATGATGGCCATATCATGTCACATATTTTGATTGCATGTGATGTTTATCTTTTATGCATCTTATTTTGCTTAGTACGGCGGTAGCATTATAAGATGATCCCTTAACTAAAATTTCAAGGTATAAGTGTTCTTCCTGAGTATGCACCGTTCACGACGACTCGTCGTCTTTGAGACACCACGTGATGATCGGGTGTGATAGGCTCTATGTTCACATACAACGGGTGCAAGACAGTTTTGCACATGCGGAATACTCAGGTTAAACTTGACGAGCCTAGCATGTACAGACATGGCCTCGGAACACTGGAGACCGAAAGGTCGAACGTGAATCATATAGTAGATATGATCAACATAGAGATGTTCACCATGGAAGACTACTCCATCTCACGTGATGATCGGACATGGTTTAGTTGATTTGGATCACGTATCATTTAGATGACTTGAGGAATGTCAATCTAAGTGGGAGTTCTTAAGTAATATGATTAACTGAACTTAATTTATCATGAACTTAGTCCTGATAGTATTTGCAAATTATGTTGTAGATCAATAGCTCACGATGTTGCTCCCCGTTAATTTTTATATGTTCCTAGAGAAAAATAAGTTGAAATATGATAGTAGCAATGATGTGGACTGGGTCCGTGATCTGAGGTTTATCCTCATTGTTGCACAGAAGAATTATGTCCTTGATGCACCGCTAGGTGACAGACCTGTTGCAGGAGCTGATTCAGACGTTATGAACGTTTGACAAGCTCAATATGATGACTACTTGATAGTTTAGTGCGCCATGCTTTACGGCTTAGAACTGGGACTTCAAAAACATTTTGAACGCCACGAGCATATGAGATGTTCCAAGAGCTGAAATTGGTATATCAGACTCATGCCCGTGTCGAGAGGTATGAGACCTCTGACAAGTACTTTGCCTACCAGATGGAGGTGAATAGCTCAGCCAGTGAGCATGTGCTCAGAATGTCTAGGTACTACAATCGCTTGAATCGAGTGGGAGTTAATCTTCCAGCTAAGATAGTGATTGACATAGTTCTCTAGTCACTATCACCAAGCTACTAGAACTTCGTGATGAACTATAATATGACAGGGATGACAAAAAGGATTCCCAAGCTCTTCGCAATGCTGAAATCAGCGAAGGTAAAAATTAAGAAAGAGCATCAAGTGTTGATGGTTAACAAGACCACTAGTTTCAAGAAAAAGGGCAAGGGACAGAAAGGGAACTTCAAGATGAACAACAAACAAGTTGCTCCTCCCATGAAGAAGCCCAAAGCTAGACCCAAGCCTGAAACTGAGTGCTTGTACTGCAAAGGAAATGATCACTGGAAGCGGGACTGCCTCAAATACTTGGCGGATAAGAAGGATGGCAAAGTGAACAAATGTATATATGATATACATGTTATTGATGTGTACTTTACTAGTGTTCATAGTAGCTCCTGGGTATTTGATACCGATTCAGTTGCCAAGATTAGTAGCTCAAAACACGAGTTAAAAAATGAACAGAGACTAGTTGAGGGCGAAGTGATGATGTGTGTTGGAAGTGATTCCAAGGTTGATAAGATCACCATCGCATACACCCTCTACCTTCGGGATTAGTGTTGGACCTAAATAAATGTTATTTGGTGTTTGCGTTGAGCATGAATATGATTGGATCATGTTTATTGCAATGCAGTTATTCATTTAAGTCGGAGAATAATTGTTGTTCTTTTTACATGAATAAAAACTTCTATGGTCATACATCCAATGTAAATGGTTTATTGAATCTCGATCGTAGTAATACACATATTCATAATATTGATGGCAAAAGATGCAAATTTGATAATGATAGTGCAACATATTTGTGGCGCTACCGCTTAGGTCATATTGGTGTAAAGCGCATGAAGAAACTCCACGCGGATGGGCTTTTGGAATCACTTGATTATGAATCATTTGATACTTACGAACCATGCCTCTGTTGGAAATATGCCCTAGAGGCAATAATAAAAGCATTATTATTATATTTCCTTGTTCATGATAATTTTCATTTATTCATGCTATAATTGTATTATCCGGAAATCGTAATACACGTGTGAATACATAGACTACAATACGTCCCTAGTAAGCCTCTAGTTGACTAGCTCGTTGGTCAACAGATAGTCATGGTTTTCAGATGTCATTGACAACGGGATCACGTCATTAGGAGAATGACGTGATTGACAAGACCCAATCCTAAGCATAGCACAAGATCGTGTAGTTCGTTTTGCTAGAGCTTTTCCAATGTCAAGTATCTCTTCCTTAGACCATGAGATCGTCTAACTCCCGGATACCGTAGGAGTGCTTTGGGTGTACCAAACGTCACAACGTAACTGGGTGACTATAAAGGTGCACAACAGGTATCTTCGAAAGTATCTGTTGGGTTGACACGGATCGAGACAGGGATTTGTCACTCCATATGACGGAGAGGTATCACTGGGCCCACTCGGTAGTGCATCATCATAATGAGCTCAAAGTGACCAAGTGTCTGGTCACGGGATCATGCATTACGGTACGACTAAAGTGACTTGCCGGTAACGAGACTGAACAAGGTATTGGGATACCGACGATCGAGTCTCGGGCAAGTAACATACCGTCTGACAAAGGGAATAGTATACGGGGTTGCTTGAATCCTTGACATCGTGGTTCATCCGATGACATCATCGAGGAGCATGTGGGAGCCAACATGGGTATCCAGATCGGCTGTTGGTTATTGACACGAGAGCGTCTCGGTCATGTTCGCATGTCTCCCGAACCCGTGAGGGTCTACACACTTAAGGTTCGGTGGCGCTAGGGTTATTAGGAAGACTTGTATGTGATTACCGAATGTTGTTCGGAGTCCGGATGAGATCCCGGACGTCACGAGGAGTTCCGGAAGGGTCCGTAGGTAAAGATTTATATATGGGAAGTTGTCAAACGGACACCGGAAAGTTTCGGGGGCATACCGGTATTGTACCGGGGCCACCGGAAGGGTTCCGGAGGTCCACCGGGAGGGGCCACCTCTCCCAGGGGGGCCACTTGGGCTGCGTCGGGCAGGAGCCAGCCCCTGGTGGGCTGGGCGCGCCCCCCCTTGGGCCCATGCGCCTAGGGTTGGGGGGGGAACCCTAGAGGGGGCGCCCCCCTTGCTTGGGGGGCAAGCCCCCCTCCCCTTGGCCGCCGCCCCCTCTAGATGCCATCTAGAGGGGCCGGCCCCCTTCTCCCTTCCCCCTATAAATAGAGGGGCAATGGGGAGGGCTGCAACACACACTTGAAGGCGCAACCCCTCCCCTCCCCAACACCTCTCCTCTTAAAATGCGTGCTTGGCGAAGCCTGGCCAGATTCTTCTTTGCACCAACTACACCACGCCGTCATGCTGCCGTTGGAGCTGTCTTCTTCAACCTCTCCTTCCTCCTTGCTGGATCAAGACGGAGGAGACGTCGTCTGTACCGTACGTGTGTTGAACGCGGAGGTGCTGTCCGCTCAACACTTGTTCATCGGTGATCCGAATCACGGCGAAATCTGACTCCCTCATCACCATCCCCTTGAATGCTTCCGCACTCGATCTACAAGTGGTATGTAGATGCAAACTCACTCCCTTGACTCGTTGCTTAGATGAACTCATAGATGGATCTTGGTGAAACCGCAGGAATTTTTTTAATTTTACGCAACGCGTTCCCCAACAGTGGCATCATGAGCTAGGTCTATGCGTAGTTCTCTATTGCACGAGTAGAACACAATTTGGTTGTGGGCGTAGATATTGTCAACTTGCTTGCCGCTACTAGTCTTATCTTGCTTCCGCGGTATTGTGGGATGAAGCGGCCCGGACCAACCTTACACGTACGCTTACGTGAGACCGGTTCCACCGACTAACATGCACTAGTTGCATAAGGTGGCTGGCGGGTGTCTGTCTCTCCCACTTTAGTTGGAGCGGATTCGATGAAAAGGGTCCTTATGAAGGGTAAATAGAAGTTGACAAGATCACGTTGTGGTTATTCGTAGGTAAGAAAACGTTCTTGCTAGAACCCAATTGCAGCCACGTAAAAGATGCAACAACAATTAGAGGACGTCTAACTTGTTTTTGCAGCAATTGTCATGTGATGTGATATGGCCAGAAGTTGTGATGAATGATGAAAGACATATTGTGATGTATGAGATCATGTTCTTGTAATAGGAATCACGACTTGCATGTCGATGAGTATGACAACCAGCAGGAGCCATAGGAGTTGTCTTTATTTTTGTATGACCTGCGTGTCATTGAAGAACGCCATGTAAATTACTTTACTTTATTGCTAAATGCGTTAGCCATTGAAGTAGAAGTAGTCGTTGGCGTGACAACTTCATGAAGACACGATGATGGAGATCATGGTGTCATGCCGGTGACAAGATGATCATGGAGCCCCGAAGATGGAGATCAATGGAGTTTTATGATATTGGCCATATCATGTCACTACTATATAATTGCATGTGATGTTTATTATGTTTATGCATCTTGTTTACTTAGAACGACGGTAGTATATAAGATGATCCCTTACAACAATTTCAAGAAGTGTTCTCCCCTAACTGTGCACCGTTGCTAAAGTTAAATGCTTCAAGCACCACGTGATGATCGGGTGTGATAGATCCTTACGTTCACATACAACGTGTGTAAGACAGTTTTACACATGCAAAACACTTAGGGTCAACTTGACGAGCCTAGCATGTACAGACAAGGCCTCGGAACACGGAGACCGAAAGGTCGAACACGAGTCGTATGGAAGAAACGATCAACATGAGAATGTTCACCGACGATGACTAGTCCGTCTCACGTGATGATCGGACACGGCCTAGTCGACTCGGATCGTGTAACAATTAGATGACTAGAGGGATGTCTAATCTGAGTGGGAGTTCATTAAATAATTTGATTAGATGAACTTAATTATCATGAACTTAGTCTAAAACTTTTGCATAATATGTCTTGTAGATCAAATGGCCAACGCTCATGTCAACATGAACTTCAACGCGTTCCTAGAGAAAACCAAGCTGAAAGATGATGGCAGCAACTATACGGACCGGTGCGGAACCTTAGGATCATCCTCATAGCTGCCTAGAAAGCATATGTCCTTGAAGCACCGTTAGGTGACCCACCGCTCTCCCAAAGACCGCAAGACGATTTGAATGTTTGGCGGACACGTCTTGATGATTACTCCCTCGTTCGATGCGGCATGCTTCTGACTTAGAACCGGGGCTCCAAAAGCGTTTTGAGCAACACGGAGCATATGAGATGTTCGAGGAGCTGAAACTAGTTTTCCAAGCTCATGCACAGGTCGAGAGATATGAAGTCTCCGACAAGTTCTATAGTTGTAAGATGGAGGAAAACAGTTACAAGGTGAGCATGTACTCAAAATATGCAGGGTTGCACTACCGCTTTGTCCCAGCTGGACCTTAACCTCCCGGATGAGGCGGTCATTGACAGAATCCTTGATCGCTCCCACCAAGCTACAAGAGCTTTGTGATGAACTATAATATGCAGGGATGGTGAAGACCATTCACGAAGTATTTTCAATCTTTGAAGTCGGCAGAGGTTGAAATCAAGAAAGAACATCAAGTGTTGATGGTCAATAAGACCACTAAGTTCAAGAAGGGCAAGGGTAAGAAGAACTTCAAGAAGGACGGCAAAGATGTTGCCGCCCGGTAAGCCGATTCTTGCCGGGAAGAAGTCAAAGAATGGACCCAAGCACGAGACCGAGTGCTTTTATTGCAAGGGAAGGGTCCTTTGAAGCGGAACTGCCCCAAATACTTAGCGGATAAGAAGGCCGGCAACACTAAAGGTATATTTGATATACATGTAATTGATGTGTACCTTACCGATTACTCGTAGTAACTCACAGGTATTTGATACCGGTGCCGTTGCTCATATTTGTAACTCACAGCAGGAGCTGCGGAATAAGCGGAGATCGGCGAAGGACGAGGTGACGATCTTGGCGTCGGGAATGGTTCGAGTCGATGTGATCGCCGTCGCACGCTACCTCTACATTTACCTACGGGATTAGTTTTGAACCTTAATAATTGTTATTTGGTGCCAAGTTTGAGCATGAACATTGTATCACGGATCTCGTTTAATCTGAGATGGCTACTCATTTAAATCCGAGAATAATGGTTGTTCTATTTATATGAGAGATATGTTTTATGGTCATGCTCCGATGGTCAATGGTTTATTCTTAATGAATCTCGAGAGTAATATTACACATATTCATAGCGTGAATACCAAAAGATGTAAAGTTGATAACGATAGTCCCACATACTTGTGGCACTGCCGCCTTGGTCATATTGGTGGCAAGCGCATGAAGAAGCTCCATGCTGATGGACTTTTAGAGTCTCTCGATTATGAATCATTTGACACATGCGAACCATGCCTTATGGGCAAAATGACCAAGACTCCGTTCTCCGGAACAATGGAGCGAGCAACCAACTTGTTGGAAATCATACATACCGATGTGTGCGGTCCAATGAGTGTTGAGGCTCACGGAGGATATCGTTATGTTCTCACTCTCACAGATGACTTGAGTAGATATGGGTATGTCTACTTGATGAAACACAAGTCTGAGACCTTTGAAAAGTTCAAGGAATTTCAGAATGAAGTAGAGAATCAACGTGACCGAAAGATAAAATTCTTACGATCGGATCGTGGAGGAGAATATTTATGTCACGAATTTGGTACACACTTAAGAAAATGTGGAATCGTTTCACAACTCACGACGCCTGGAACACCTCAGCGTAACGGTGTGTCCGAACGTCGTAATCGCACTCTATTGGATATGGTTCGGTCTATGATGTCTCTTGCCGATTTACCGCTATCATTTTGGGGATACGCTCTAGAGACAGCTACATTCACTTTAAATAGGGCACCGTCTAAATCCGTTGAGACGACACCGTATGAATTATGGTTTGGGAAGAAACCTAAGCTGTCGTTTCTAAAAGTTTGGGGATGCGATGCTTATGTCAAGAAACTTCAACCTGAAAAGCTCGAACCCAAGTCGGAAAAATCGTCTTCATAGGATACCCTAAGGAAACCATTGGGTATACCTTCTACTTAAGATCCGAAGGCAAGATCTTTGTTGCTAAGAACGGATCCTTTCTGGAAAAAGAGTTTCTCTCGAAAGAAGTAAGTGGGAGGAAAGTATAACTCAATGAAGTACTACCTCTTGAACCGGAAAGTAGTGCAGCTCAGGAAAATGTTCCTGTGGTGCCTACACCGACTGGAGAGGAAATTAATGATGATGATCAAGGTACCGGATCAAGTTGCTCTTGAACTTTGTAGGTCCACTAGGACACGTTCCACCGGAGTGGTACGACAACCCAGTCCTTGAAATCATGTTGTTAGACAACGTTGAACCTTCGAACTATGAAGAAGCGATGGCGGGCCCAGATTCCAACAAAAGGCTATAAGCCATGAAATCCCAGATAGAAACCAGGTATGACAACAAAGTATGGACTTTGGTGACTTGCCCGATGATCGGCGGCGATAGAAAATAAATGGATCTTCAAGAAGAAGACGGACGGATGGTAATGTCACCATCTATAAAGCTCGACTTGTCGCTAAGGGTTATCGGCAAGTTCAAGGGATTGACTACAATGAGACTTTCTCTCCCGTAGCGAAGCTTAAGTCCGTCCGAATCATGTTAGCAATTGCCGCATACTATGATTATGAGATATGGCAGATGGACGTCAAAACAGCGTTCCTTAACGGTTATCTTAAGGAAGAGCTGTATATGATGCAGCCGGAAGGTTTTGTCGATCCTAAGAATCCGACAAAGTATGCAAGCTCCAGCGATCCATTTATGGGCTGGTGCAAGCATCTCGGAGTTGGAACATTCGCTTTGATGAGATGATCAAAGCGTTTGGGTTATCTTGAGACTTATGGAGAAGCCTGCGTTTACAAGAAAGTGAGTGGGAGCTCTGTAGCATTTCTCATATTATATGTAGATGACATACTTTTGATGGGAAATGATATAGAATTCTTGGATAGCATTAAGGCCTACTTGAATAAGTGTTTTTCAATGAAGGACCTTGGAGAAGCTGCTTATATATTAGGCATCAAGATCTATAGAGATAGATCGAGGGCGCCTCATAGGTCTTTCACAAAGCACATACCTTGATAAGATTTTGAAGAAGTTCAAAATGGATCAGTCCAAGAAGGGGTTCTTGCTGTATTGCAAGGTGTGAGATTGAGCTCGGCTCAATGCCCGACCACGACAAAAGATAAAGAAGAGATGAGTGTCATCCCTATGCTTCAGCCATAGGATCTATTATGTATGCCATCTTGTGTACGGACTGATGTAAACCTTGCCGTAAGTTTGGTAGGAAGGTACCAAAGTAATCCCGGCAAGGAACACCGGACAGCGTCAAGAATATCCTAAAGTACACGAAAAGGACGAAGGACATGTTTCTCGTTTATGGAGGTGACGAAGAGCTCGTCGTAAAGGGTTACGTCGATGCTAGCTTCGACACGATCTGGATGACTCTAAGTCACAAACCGGATACGTGTATATGTTGAATGGTGGAAGCGAAGCTGGTGCATTGCAAGCGAGGCCGTATGGCGGGATCTACATGTGAAGCGGAGTACATGGCAGCCTCGGAGGCAGCGCATGAAGCAATTTGGTTGAAGGAGTTCATCACCGACCTAGGAGTCATACCCAATGCGTCGGGGCCGATCAAACTCTTCTGTGACAACACTGGAGCTATTGCACTTGCCAAGGAGCCAGGGTTTCACAAGAAGACCAGGCACATCAAGCGTCGCTTCAACTCCATCAGTGAAAATGTTCAAGATGGAGACATAGAAATTTGTAAAGTGCATACGGATCTGAATGTCGCAGATCCGTTGACTAATCCTCATCAGCGGGCAAAACAAGATCAACACCGTAACTCTATGGGTGTTCGATTCATCACAATGTAGCTAGATTATTGACTCTAGTGCAAGTGGGAGACTATTGGAAATATGCCCTAGAGGAAATAATAAAAGCATTATTATTATATTTCCTTGTTCATGATAAGCATCTTTTATTCATGCTATAATTGTATTATCCGGAAATCGTAATACACGTGTGAATACATAGACTACAATCGTCCCTAGTAAGCCTCTAGTTGACTAGCTCGTTGGTCAACATATAGTCATGGTTTCGACTATGGACATCGATGTCATTGACAAGCGGGATCACGTCATTACGAGAATGACGTGATGGACAAGACCCAATCCTAAGCATAGCACAAGATCGTGTAGTTCGCTTTTGCTAGAGCTTTTCCAATGTCAAGTATCTCTTCCTTAGACCATGAGATCGTGTAACTCCGGATACCGTAGGGAGTGCTTTGGGTGTACCAAGCGTCACAACGTAATCGGGTGACTATAAGGTGCACAATGTATCTTCGAAAGTATCTGTTGGGTTGACACGGATCGAGACAGGATTTGTCACTCCGTATGACGGAGAGGTATCACTAGGCCCACTCGGTAGTGCATCATCATAATGAGCTCAAAGTGACCAAGTGTCTGGTCACGGGATCATGCATTACGGTACGAGTAAAGTGACTTGCCGGTAACGAGACTGAACAAGGTATTGGGATACCGACGATCGAGTCTCGGGCAAGTAACATACCGTCTGACAAAGGGAATAGTATACGGGGTTGCTTGAATCCTTGACATCGTGGTTCATCCGATGACATCATCGAGGAGCATGTGGGAGCCAACATGGGTATCCAGATCCCGCTGTTGGTTATTGACTGAGGCGTCTCGGTCATGTCTGCGCATGTCTCCCGAACCCATAGGGTCTACACACTTATGGTTCGGTGGCGCTAGGGTTATTAGGAAGACTTTTATGTGATTACGAATGTTGTTGAGTCCGGAAGAGACCCTGACGTCACGAGGAGTTAGAGGTAAAGATTTATATATGGGAAGTTGTCAAGCGGACACCGGAAAGTTTCGGGGCATACCGGTATTGTCTGGGGCCACCGGAAGGGTTCCGAGGTCCACCGGAGGGGCCACCCCTCCCGGGGCACTTGGGCTGCGTGGGGCAGGAGCCAGCCCCTGGTGGGCTGGGCGCCCCCCCTGGGCCCATGCGCCTTGGGTTGGGGGGGGGGACCCTAGAGGGGGCGCCCCCCTTTCTTGGGGGGCAAGCCCCCCTCTCCTTGGCCGCCGCCCCCCTCTAGATGCCATCTAGAGGGGCCGGCCCCCTTCTCCCTTCCCCCTATAAATAGAGGGGCAATGGGGAGGGCTGCAACACACACTTGAAGGCGCAGCCCTCCCTCCCAACACCTCTCCTCTTAAAATGCGTGCTTGGCGAAGCCTGGCCGGATTCTTCTTTGCACCAACTACACCACGCCGTCGTGCTGCCGTTGGAGCTGTGTTCTTCAACCTCTCCTTCCTCTTTGCTGGATCAAGACGGAGGAGACGTCGTCCGTACCGTACGTGTGTTGAACGCGGAGGTGCTGTCCGTTCAGCACTTGGTCGTCGGTGATCCGAATCACGGCGAGTACGACTCCCTCATCACCATCCCTCGAACGCTTCCGCACTCGATCTACAAGTGGTATGTAGATGCAAACTCTCTCCCTTGACTCGTTGCTTAGATGAACTCATAGATGGATCTTGGTGAAACCGTAGGAAAATTTTTAATTTTCTGCAACGTTCCCCAACAGCCTCATGGGCAAGATGACTAAAACTCCGCTCTCCGAAAGAATGGAGCAAGCTAATGACTTATTGGAAATAATACATACCAATGTATGCGGTCCAATGAGTGTTGAAGCTCATGGTAGGTATCATTATTTTCTAACCTTCACATATGATTTAAGTAGATATGGGTATATCTACATGATGAAACACAAGTCTGAAACATTTGAAAAGTTCAAAGAATTTCAGAGTGAAGTAGAGAATCATCGTAACAAGAAAATAAAGTTTCTATGATCTGATCGCGAAGGCGAATATTTGAGTTACGAGTTTGGCCTTCATTTAAAACAATGTGGAATAGTTTCACAACTCACGCCACTTGGAACACCACAGCATAATGGTGTGTCCGAACGTCGTGACCGTACTTTATTAGATATGGTGTGATCTATGATGTCTCTTACTGATTTACCACTATCGTTTTGGGGTTATGCATTAGAGACAGCCGCATTCACGTTAAATAGGGTACCGTCTGAATCCGTTGAGACGACACCGTATGAACTATGGTTTGGCAAGAAACCTAAGCTATCGTTTCTTAAAGCTTGGGGTTGCGATGCTTATGTGAAAAAGCTTCTGCCTGATAAGCTCGAACCCAAATCGGAGAAATGCATCTTCATAGGATACCCTAAGGAAACAATTGGGTACACCTTCTACCATAGATCCGAAGGCAAGATCTTTGTTGCCGAGAATGGAATCTTTCTAGAGAAGGAGTTTCTCTCGAAAGAAGTGAGTGGGAGGAAAGTAGAACTTAATGAGGTAATTGTACCTTCTCTCGAATTGGAAAGTAGCTCATCACAGAAAACCGTTCTCGTGATGCCTACACCAACTAGAGAGGAAGCTAATGATAATGATCATGAAACTTCGGATCAAGTTACTACCGAAACTCGTAGGTCAACTAGAGCACGTTCCGCATCAGAGTGGTACGGTAATCCTGTTCTGGAAGTCATGTTACTAGACCATGGCGAACCTACGAACTATGAAGAAGCGATGATGAGCCCAGATTCTGATAAATGGCTTGAGGCCATGAAATCTGAGATAGGATCCATGTATGAAAACAAAGTGTGGACTTTGGTTGACTTGCCCAATGATCGGCGAGCCATAGAGAATAAATGGATCTTCAAGAAGAAGACTGACACTGGTGGTAATGTTACTGTCTACAAAGCTCGACTTGTTGCAATAGGTTTTAGACAAGTTCAAGGAGTTGACTACGATGAGACTTTCTCACCCATAGCGATGCTTAAATCTGTTCGAATCATGTTAGCAATTGTCGCATTTTATGATTATGAGATATGGCAAATGGACGTCAAAACTGCATTCCTTAATGGATTTCTTAAAGAAGAGTTGTATATGATGCAACTGAGGGAGTCCTGGATTAAGGGGTCCTCGGGCGTCCGCCCTATGTGACGTGGGCTGGACTGATGGGCCATGGAGATACAAGATAGAAGACTTCCTCCCGTATCCGGATGGGACTCTCCTTTGCGTGGATGGCAAGCTTGGCGTTCGGATATGAAGATTACTACCTCTATAAACCGACTCTGTACAACCCTAGGCCCCTCCCGTGTCTATATAAACCGGAGGGTTTAGTCTGTAGAGGCAATCATAATCATACAAGGCTAGACTTCTAGGGTTTAGCCATTACGATCTCATGGTAGATCAACTCTTGTAATCCTCATATTCATCAAGATCAATCAAGCAGGAAGTAGGGTATTACCTCCATCAAGAGGGCCCGAACCTGGGTAAACATCGTGACCCCCGTCTCCTGTTACCATCGACCTTAGACGCACAGTTCAGGACCCCCTACCCGAGATCCGCCAGTTTTGACACCGACATTGGTGCTTTCATTCAGAGTTCCGCTTTGATGTTGAAGATAGGATTGATGGCTTGCCTTGTTATCAAGGACAGTATCACCTCCGGAAGAGCCCTGGCCTCAGGCCAAACCCTCCGGTTGGGCGGCTTTACCATGACCGCCCGTTCGGCTGTCAAGCCAATGATGACTTCTCAGGTCATCGAAAATCGTCTCCGTATTGACTACGAGTACTCCAAGCAGATGGATCCAACGGAGTTGTGGTCTTTAAACGAACTCCTGGATCGCATCGCCGCCATGGGTGTCGCTACAGACTATGATCAGATTGGGCTTAAACCCGATCAGAGAGAAATCAAATCTCTGCTGATCACCCATCAGATGCGGTCGTGGAGGAGCAAAACAACAAATCTTCCCCTATGTTGAAGACGAGATATGTTCGGGTTTCCGAGCTCGAAGAGCCGGATACCTATCTACGGGACGACACTCCTGGCCCTCCGAACCTAGAATTGGGTGTCGAGCCTGGAAAATCATTTAACATCCCGGAGCCCGAACTAATAAGATCGGAAGTTTTTCAAACTCTGGACCCCAAATTGAGTCAGGGTTCGGATTTAAAGCCACCCACCCACCACAAGCAATATTCGTCGAGCAATTCCGGTCCTCCGGATATATGCGACCTCATGTACATACGACAGCAGTCCCAGGAAACAGTCCATCACTTGTGGGCTAGATTCCTTCTTGTCAAAGACAAGATTAAAGATTGCCGCGACGAGGATGCTATTTCAGTATTCTGCAATAATTGCACTGATGAAGGAATCCTCAACGCCATCAGCCGCCGTCGCGTATTACACTTTGCTGACTTGGCAACCATAGTACAGAAGTACTGCGCAATGGAAAGCGCCTGGAAAACTTAGACAGCTCGCTGGGAACCACCAGTCTCCACTCAACCCCTCTGGCGGGCAAAAAGGATGCACCCTCACGGGGCACCCGACCCCATAGTGAAGAAAACTAAGCCCATTACGGGATGCGGAACTGCTCTGGAGGGATGGCTTGATAGGATGCAAAATACACACAACACCGGATACCGTACCAACCCACAGCCTTAGAGCGTGTTGGATACTCCGGTAGGTGGCCAAGAGAGGCGAGGATATCCTCACCAAAAACACCTCAGAACAACGCCCCCCAGAGGACGACGACCTCAGAGTATTGACGGTCTTTGAGACTTTCGCTTCAAATAATCGGCGCAAGACGGCACTCCGCGACCTCGCCGAAGTCTGCCAAGTCACAGCAATAAACCCCTAGAACGACACGGCCATAACTTTCAATGCCAGTGACGAACCAAAATTCCGGTCAGTCCGGGCACCAGCTGCCTTGGTCCTCAATCCAATTGTGGATGGCTTTTGGCTCACTAAAGTGCTCATGGACGCCGGCAGCAGGCTAAACCTCATCTACGAGGACACGCTCAATAAAATGGAAATAGACAGGAGCCGCATCGAGCAAAGTAATACGACCTTCCGAGGAATCATTCCCAGCCGGGAGGCGCGATGCGCGGGGAAAATTACACTCGACGTGGTATTCGGCACGCCGGAGAACTATCGGTCCGAAGAGATAACCTTCCAGGTGGCCCCTTTCAACAGTGGATATCACGCCCTGTTGGGGCGAGACGCATTCATGCGCTTCCAAGCTATACCTCATTATGGGTACATGAAGCTCACGATGCCCGGGCCCAACGGTATTATCATGGTCGTTAGTGATCCGGACATAATCCTCCGCGCCGAAAACCAAAACCGCATCCCTGGCCCTCGAGGCATTGTCCGAGGCCCTCGCGGCCGAAGAGTTTAACACACTACGCTCCACGGTGGATAGGGACGACGTAATCCTTGATAAACGGACCAAATCCACCTCCTTCAAACCAGCAGACGAAATAGTGAAATTTCAAGTCCACCCGACGGACCCCAAGAAGACAGCTACCATCGAGGCACAGTTGGATCCAACGGTCAACGTTGCACTACGAGCGTTCCTGCACGAGAACATGGACATATTCGCCTGGCACCCTTCTGATATGCTAGGGATCCCACGTAGGTTTGCCGAACACAGCCTCAATATATTGAAGGGATATAAGCCGGTCAAGCAAACACTGCGGCGCTTTTCCGAACCCAAACGACAAGCTATGGGGGAGGAGCTAGCCAAGCTAATCGAGGCCGGATTCATCAGAGAAAATAAACACCCGGACTGGCTAGCAAACCTGGTGATGGTGCCAAAGAAGGATAAATCCTGGCGCCTGTCCGTCGATTTCAAAGACCTCAACAAGGCCTGCCCCAAGGATCCCTTCCCCCTCCCCCGCATCGATCAGATTATTGATGCTACTGCAGGACATGACTCACTGTGTTTCCTCGACACATACTCTGGATACCATCAAATCAAAATGAAGGAGTCCGATCAAGCCGCAACGGCATTCATTACCCCATACGGGCCTTTCTGCTTCAGCACTATGCCCTTTGGGCTTAAAAACGCCGGCGCCACCTACCAACGCATGATTCAAACATGCCTGGAGAAACAAATCGGCAAGACAGTTGAAGCATATGTGGATGACGTCGTCATCAAGACTAGGCACGTCGAGTCATTAATAGATGACTTGCATCTCACATTCGACAACCTCCGTACATATGACATCAAGCTCAATCAGGAAAAGTGTGTTTTCGGCGTTCCCGCTGTAAAACTGCTGGGCTTCATCATTTCCAATAGAGGAATTGAAGCAAATCCAACCAAAATCAGAGCTCTGTCACAATTGGCTACACCAACAAACCTTAAACAGGTCCAAAAACTAGTCGGATGTGTGGCAGCTTTAAGCCGCTTTATCTCCAGACTAGGAGAAAAAGCATTGCCACTTTATCGCCTTCTCCGACGCACCGACCACTTCGAGTGGACGGATGCGACAACGGCCGGACTGGAAGAAATAAAGGCTCTTTTAGCGAGCAACCCAATCCTGGCTGTGCCGAACGTCGGTGAACCGATGTTATTATACATCTCTGCAACACACCAGGTGGTGAGCGCGGTGCTCGTCGTTGAGTGAGAGGAGGACGGACACAAATTCTCGCTTCAGAAACTGGTGTACTACGTATCCACTGTCCTCACACCATGCAAATCCCGGTACCCTCATTACCAAAAAATAGCATATGCGGTCTTCATGGCATCCCGGAAGCTACGACACTACTTCCAAGAGTGCTCGATCACGGTGGCTTCCGAAGTACCACTCAATGACATAATAAACAACTGCGACGCTACAGGCCGGATTGCCAAGTGGGCCATTGAGCTCCTGCCATTCGACATAACATACAAACCACGTCGAGCCATTAAATCCCAAGTATTGGCTGACTTCATCACCGAATGGACAGAGGCCGAACTCCCTAAAGAGTACGGTACATATTCCAACTGGGTCATGCACTTCGATGGCTCTAAAATGTTGGCCGGCTTAGGAGCGGCTGCTGTCCTAACGTCCCCCACCGGAGACACAGTCCAGTACGTACTCCAAATATTATACACAGACTCCAACAATGCAGCCGAATACGAGGCCTTATTACACGGTCTTCGGATGGCTGCCTCCATGGGCATACAATGCTTGGAGGTGCACGGGGATTCAAATCTCGCAATGTCCCAAATAAATGGAGACTTCGACGGCAAAGATCCGAAGATGGCGGCCTATCGTAACGCTATACTCAAAATATCAGCTCGGTTCGAGGGACTCGAGTTTCATCAAATGGCTTGAGAAAGTAATCAAGCGGCGGATGTCCTTGCTCGCATTGGCGCCAAGCGTGACCCCGTCCCGCCTAACATCTTTCTGGAAAGGCTCTTCAAGCCATCCGTGGTGTGGTAGGGTGAGAGCAGCAACACCAGTCCGGATCCGATTATACCCCCAGCTTCCGAACACATTACCGATATCATCGGAGGCTCAGCCACCGAAATCACACCATCGGCCCATCTAATAATGGCAGTAATTGCCCCATGGACCGAACCCTTCTTGGCCTACCTTAATAGGCGAGAGCTCCCTGAGGATCAGAATGAGGCTCGCTGCATTGTTCGGCGCTCGAAAGCCTACAAGGTCCATGACGGAGAGCTCTACAAGAAAAGCGCTACCGGAGTCCTTCAAAGATGTATCTCCGAAGAAGAGGGACGGCAGCTTCTGGCCGAAATCCATGCTGGTCTCGGCGGTCACCACGCCGCGGCTTGGGCCCTTGTAAGTAAAGCCTTCCGTACAGGTTTCTTTTGGCCGACGGCCCGAGCGGATGCACAGGACCTTGTCCAACATTGTGTCGGATGCCAGCTTTTCGCCAACCAAAGTCATATGCCGCCTACCGCTCTACAAACAATCTCCATTACTTGGCATTTCACGGTCTGGGGGCTGGATATGGTCTGACCCCTTAAAGGAGGAAGCCATAAGAAAAAATATCTGCTAGTCATGGTAGATAAATTCACCAAGTGGATAGAGGCCAAACCAGTTAAAATGGCCGAAGCCGGACCAGTGATAGACTTTATATCCAGTGCCGTGCACCGCTATGGTGTCCCACACAGCATCATCACCGATAACGGCTCTAATTTTACAGCCGATGAAGTGAAAACCTGGTGTGCTAATCTGGGCATTAAACTCGATTACGCCTCCGTCCATCACCCACAAACAAACGGTCAAGTCGAATGACCTAATGGTCTTATCATGAGCGGCATTAAGCCTAGACTAGTGCGGTCTTTGAAAGTATCAGACAAGCACTGGGTTGAGGAGCTCGACTCCGCACTCTGGGGGCTGCAGACCACGCCCAATCGCACTACCGGATACACACCATTCTTCATGGTGTACGGCACAGAGGCCATTTTGCCCTGCGACATCATTCATGACTCGCCTCGAGTGCGCATGTATGAAGAGAGAGAGGCCGAGCTTGATCGGCAGGACAGTCTAGATGCCCTGGAGGAGGAGCGCAATGTTGCAAAAGCCTGTTCTGAATTCTACCAACAACTGGCTCACAGATACCAAAGCAGAGAAGTGCGGGCCAAGACTTATAATGTTGGTGAACTCGTTCTACCCTTGCCAGAAAAGAAAAAGGACAAACTCAAGCCCAAGTGGGAGGGTTTCATCATAGATGAAGTTCTCACTGGAGGAGTGTACCGCCTGCGTGATGCATCGGACAATCGCTTAGAGCCGAACCCGTGGAATGCTGCCAGACTCTGAAGATTCTACGCCTAGAGTCGTACTCTTTGTTCGTCTTCTTCTTCCTTTGTTTCCATTTTTTCTCTCCTTAAATGTATATGCTCATAATACTTGGGGGCTTCTTTTACAGAAGCTTATTATTATTTTCCGAGCATCAAGCTCACCACATATGTGTCTTCCTCATATGTACCTTTTCTTTGCCATTATATGCACCGTTATGACTTAAGTTTTTGCCAAGCTGGGTTGCCTGTCTCCTGTGCTTATGCCCTACGTTCCCGTTTGTTCGGCTAGGGCATAAAGGGAACACCTCTGCGATTGTTACAGCCGGTTCATCCAGACGTGTACCTCAGACTGAGTGAAGCCGAAAGCTAGCGTTCTTAAGGGAATATTCGGTCGATGGACTAAAGACGATATACCCTAATTACACTGTGAACCCCCAGATGTTACGTATACTGTGATTTTTCAATCACAGTTCGGGCATGCATACTAACACATGTTCACCCAGGGAAAGGAACCCTTAACGGAACTATTCTCCCTGGAAGATGTTTCTTACAATTAACATGTAATATAACATAGCTAGCCGGATACAACTTGTTTGTTCAAGCAACTATGACCCCTACGCCTGGTTTCCATGCATACCCCAGTCTATATTGCCGATCCGGTATTCGGAAACACTCCGCACCTTCGGGTCCAGAGGTCGAAGAGAAAAGGTCTGCCATGACAATCGTTTTACAATCCGGCTAGGGACAAATTTGTTAATTGAAGTACATAGTCACTTGGACTCAAAAACTTCTTCCTCTATGTCGTCTAACAGGCTGTCTAGCTTACTATCCTGTTGGGAAAACTTGTCGGCTATCTTTACTTGGTCATATACCAAGCTAACTGGAATTTCTTGTCCATCTGACCCCCGAGGTCCGACCCGGGCCATATGATTCGGATCAAGCTTGGTGTACCATGTTTTCACCATGGCCCAGGCCTCTCGCGCACCTTCTCGGTAGGCCGATATTTTCCATAATCGAAAGCGCCGCCGAGCTCCTTGGAATAGCTTCACAAGCTCCTCCATACTTCCTGGAGGGGAGGCGGATGGCCACAAAGCCTTGGCAACGCTCCGCATTGCTTGCCGAGCTCGCTCGTGCACCTAGGACAGCTCTTGCAGCAGATCGCCTTGAGATCCGGACACTTCCTCTTCGGGACGACCAGTCAGCATACCTGCAGACATATATCTGTCAGCTCATTTCTTTGCTGAATTATATGGAGGTAAGTTCAAAAGCATACTGAATACGCCGCCTCGTAGCCTCCTATTTTCCCTTACGGCATCCGCTAGCTGGGCTCGTACATCTTTTAGCTCTTCGCCTAGCTGGGTGTTGGAATCCTGTAGGTTGTTCTTATCATCTCTGACCCGTGTCAATACACATCCGCCTACGTCCAGTTGCCTTTCGGCCTGTTGTTTACCCGCCTGCGCGACCTTCAGTTCCTCTTTCAGTTGATCTACTGATCCTGTCATCAGAAACGTAACAGTATTAACATTACTGGTACATGATTATACTTTTTATGGATGGAGGGGAACATTACCAGGCGGTGCCTCCTTGGACTTCTCCAGTTCAGTGGTAGCAACAGCTAGCTGAGTCCGACACTTTTCCAGCTCATGAGACATCATGTTGTTCTTCTCTGTGAGTATCTGATTATACACCGATCCTTAAATCAGTTGTTTCAATTATTTCAAGTCTCGGGGGCTACTGGTACATGATTACTAGATCTGTACAATGTGTACTTACCCGCATATCTTTCAAATACTAGTTAGTGGCTCCGGTAAGCCCATCCCCAGCAGCTCGGATGTACGCATCAGCCGAGATGAAGGCGTCGAATGCCTCTTTAGTAAAGCCGGGGTCGCGAAGAGCGGCCCTTCGGCGCCGATGATGCATGGCACTCTCTACTTCAGAGTTCGTGACGGATACATTATCCGAATCCTTTGAAGGAGGACAATCCGGCGTTATTCCCGTGTCTGCCCCCACCCCAGAAGCAGGGTTTGGAACCTGATTGGTGGGGGCGTGACCGACAGGCCCCTCGGACATGGTCCGACGAACGCTCTTCCTAATAAAACATAGCCGACAATGTCATGGTTCGATGTGACTGCTACAGGGCATATTTAAAGCCATACCTCTTTGATGAAGGGTCGGTCGTGTTGTCATTTGCCTTTCTCTTCGAAGACCCTCCCAACGCAGGCGCCGTTCTCTTCTGAGACACCTCTGGTGCAATATGACGCGTCGAGCGCCTCCCCTTTGGAGCACAATACAGTGCGGCGGGTGAGGCATAATGAGGAAGCTCCTTTGGAGGAAATGTCTCCTGGCTACTTACATATGAGGCAAGAAGGAGGCCGGGATAATCGGCCGTGATGGACACTTCTGCGCCATCATAGCTCGCCTTGTAGAAGACTCCCTCTTTGAGCTCTACAAATATGTCCAGATCTTCTTCGAATCTGGGATCAAGGTACCGGTTATGGTCCTCCGGCTGTGGAGCGGGGCTATGGATCCCCGCGGAAACCCTCCACCATTCCTATTAACGGGTGGGTTAATGTCGGTTAAACATGACTCGGGGAGAAGATTGAATAAAATGGTGGGATTAAAACTCACCCAGCTAGGAGGATAGTACATGGAAAATCCCTCTCGGCGCGTAAGACGAGCGAATTCCTCTTTCTCCCCCTTATACAAAGTTGGCGATGTTGTGGCAGGCGGTGAGGAATCCGGACCCTTTAAATCTGGCGTGAGGCGTCATCTTCCCCATTGTAGTGCCACATGGGGAGCCCCCTGAATTGGAGCGGCTGAACACCTCGCGCTATGGAAGTTGCCATTACCTCGATTATTGATAATCCGGACTAGTCAAGTGTCCTTATCTTGCCCATCAATTGCCGGACTTCTGCGTTGTCTTCCTCCTCGAGGCTCCAAGGACGCCAGCTGTGGCGTTTCTTCAATGAAGCGCTGGAAAATTCGAGAAGGCCCATTTGGACTGGGTCGGGGAGAGCGACATCTTCAATATAAAACCACTCCGAGGGCCACTCTTCGGATGCCTTCTTCGGCGTGCCGGACAAGTATCCGGTCCCGGCTATGTGCCATATTTCGGCGCCGCCCACCTCGAATACGGATCCCTTTTGGGTACGAGGGATGAGGCAGAAAAGTTTCCTCCATAGATCAAAGTGGGCCTCGTAGCCCAGGAATAGCTCGCAGAGAGCGACAAAGCCCGCAATATGTAGGATGGAGGCTGGAGTGAGGTTGTGCAGTTGGAGGTCGTAATACTCCAGTAGACCTCAGAGGAAGGGGTGGATTGGAAACCCGACGCCTCTTATTAAGAAGGATATGAAGCACACTCGCTCCCCCTGGTTGGATTGGGGAAATTTTCCGCCAGGGTTTCGCCTGTGAAAGTGGTTAATCCTGCCCGGACGAGGGCTAGATCTGCGGGGGGAAGGAATCCCTGTGTTTGAAGCTTACTCGGCTGGTCGTGGGATACTGAACATTTCTCCCAGTCGCCTTTTTCGGAGCCATGGGGGCGGGAGGAAGAACTGGGAATGCTAGCCATGTGGAATGGTTTCTCCTAGCAAGCTCTAAGGATTTTCCGCCTGGTGTGAGATGGCATCTGAGATCCAATCTACTTAAATATATGCCTTTCTTACATGGCCAGGGTGTTATGTGCAAAAATACTCTGACCTTTCGTGTTCGCTCGACACATGGAAGCCGAAGCAATGGAGGCGCAGAAGCCAAGGGGTACATCATTAAATGGAAAGCCGAGTTTAACTCTTCGGATCAGATGCTTTGAAGTATTCGGAGGAAGAACCCGCCTTGCAATGCCGAAGACTATCAGCGCGCCGGACACATCGTCATTGAAGCCTGGTTCGGGGGCTACTGAGGGAGTCGTGGATTAAGGGGTCCTCGGGCGTCCGGCCTATGTGACGTGGGCCGGACTGATGGGCCATGGAGATACAAGATAGAAGACTTCCTCCCATGTCCGGATGGGACTCTCCTTTGCATGGATGGCAAGCTTGGCGTTCGAATATGAAGATTCCTTCCTCTGTAAACCAACTCTGTACAACCCTAGGCCCCTCCGATGTCTATATAAACCGGAGGGTTTAGTCCGTAGAGGCAATCATAATCATACAAGGCTAGACTTCTAGGGTTTAGCCATTACGATCTCGTGGTAGATCAACTCTTGTAATCCTCATATTCATCAAGATCAATCAAGCAGGAAGTAGGGTATTACCTCCATCAAGAGGGCCCGAACCTGGGTAAACATCATGTCCCATGTCTCCTGTTACCATCGACCTTAGATGCACAGTTCGGGACCCCCTACCCGAGATCCGCTGGTTTTGACACCGACTTTGTCGATCCTAAAGGTGCTAACAAAGTGTGCAAGCTCCAGCGATCCATCTATGGACTGGTGCAAGCATCTCGGAGTTGGAATATACGCTTTGATGAGGTGATAAAAGCATATGGTTTTATACAGACTTTCGGAGAAGCCTGTATTTACAAGAAAGTGAGTGGAAACTCTGTAGCATTTCTAATATTATATGTGGATGACATATTGTTTATTGGAAATGATGTAGAATTTCTGGATAGCATGAAAGGATACTTGAATAAAAGTTTTTCAATGAAAGACCTCGGTGAAGCTGCTTATATATTAGGCATCAAGATCTATAGAGATAGATCAAGACGCTTAATAGGACTTCCACAAAACACATACCTTGACAAAGTTTTGAAGATAGTTCAAAATGGATTAGTCAAAGAAAGGGTTCTTGCCTGTGTTGCAAGGTGTGAAGTTGAGTAAGACTCAAAAAAAACGACCATGGCAGAAAATAGAAAGATAATGAAAGTCATTCCCTATGCCTAAGACCATAGGTTCTATATAGTATGCTATGATGTGTACCAAACCTATTGTGTACCTTGCCATGAGTTTGGCAAGGGGGTACAATAGTGATCCAGGACTAGATTGAATGAAATATGCCCTAGAGGCAATAATAACGTTGTTATTTATATTCCATATGTCATGATAAATGTTTATTATTCATGCTAGAATTGTATTAACCGGAAACTTGATGCATGTGTGAATACATAGACAAAATAGAGTGTCCCTAGTATGCCTCTACTTGACTAGCTCGTTAATCAAAGATGGTTAAGTTTCCTAGCCATAGACATGTGTTGTCATTTTATGAACGGGATCACATCATTAGAGAATTATGTGATGGACAAGACCCATCCGTTAGCTTAGCACTATGATCATTTAAGTTTATTGCTATTGCTTTCTTCATGACTTATACATGTTCCTATGGCTATGAGATTATGCAACTCCCGAATACCAGAGGAACACTTAGTGTGCTATCAAACATCACAACGTAACTGGGTGATTCTAAAGATGCTCTATAGGTGTCTCCGATGGTGTTTGTTGAGTTGGCATAGATCGAGATTAGGATTTGTCACTCCGTGTATCGGAGAGGTATCTCTGGGCCCTCTCGGTAATGCACATCACTATAAGCCTTGCAAGCAATGTGACTAATGATTTAGTTGCGGGATGATGTATTACAGAACGAGTAAAGAGACTTGCTGGTAACGAGATTGAACTAGGTATGATGATACCGACGATCGAATCTCGTCCAAGTAACATACCGATGACAAAGGGAACAACGTATGTTGTTATGCGGTTTGACCGATAAAGATCTTTGTAGAATATGTAGGAGCCAGTATGAGAATCCAGGTTCCGCTATTGGTTATTGACCGGAGATGTGTCTCGGTCATGTCTACATAGTTCTCGAACCCGTAGGGTCCGCACGCTGAACGTTCGATGACGATTTGTATTATGAGTTATGTGATTTGATGTACCGAAGTTTGTTCAGAGTCCTGGATGAGATCACAGACATGATGAGGAGTCTCAAAATGGTCGAGAGGTAAAGATTCATATATTGGAAGGTTGCATTCGGACATCAGAATGTTCGAGTGATTCGGGCATTTTTCTGGAGTACCGGGAGGTTACCGGAACCCTCCAGGGAAAGAGATGGGCCTTATGGGCCATAGGAGGGAGGCTAACCAGCCCACAAGGGGCTGGTGCATCCCCCACAAGGGAGGAGGCCTAATTGAACTTGGGAAGGGGGCGCCACCCCCTTTCCTTCTCCTACTCCCTCTCCTTCCCCTTTTCCCCCCTCCGGTAGAAGGAAAAAAGGGTGGGGCCGAATCCTACTAGGACTGGAGTCCTAGTAGGACTCCCCTCTCCCTAGCGCGCCCCTTGTTGGCCAGCCTCCTCCTCCCATCCTTTATATACGGGGGCAGGGGCACCCCAAAGGCACAACAGACAATCTCTTAGTCGTGTGTGGTGCCCCCCTCCACAATTTTACACCTCGGTCATATCGTCGTAGTGCTTAGACAAAGCCTTGCGCCAGTAACTTCATCATCACCGTCACCACGCCATCGTGCTGACGGAACTCTCCCTCGACCTCAGCTGGATTAAGAGTTCAAGGGACGTCACCGAGCTAAACGTGTGCAGATCGCGGAGGTGTCGTGTGTTCGGTACTTGATCGGTTGGATCGCGAAGACGTTTGATGACATCAACCGCGTTACTAAATGCTTCCGCTTTCGGTCCACGAGGGTATGTGGACACACTCTCCCCGCTCGTTGCTATGCTTCTCCTAGATAGATCTTGCGTGATCGTAGGCAAATTTTTTGAAATACTACGTTCCCCAACATATATCACTGGACAACGGTCAAAATTATCCTTAGTTACCTTAAAGAGGACTAAGGAAATGTTTCCCAGTTATGGAGGTGATAAAGAGTTCATCATAAAGAGTTATGTCGATGCAAGCTTTAACACTGATCTAGATGACTCTAAGTTTCAATCTAGATATGTATTGAACGTGGGAGCAATTAGCTAGAGTAGCTCCATGCAGAGCATTGTAGACATAGAAATTTGCAAAATACATACTGATCTGAATGTGGCAGACCCGTTGACTAAACTTCTGTCACAAGAAAAACATGATCACACCTTAGTACTCTTTGGGTGTTAATCACATAGCGATGTGAACTAGATTATTGACTCTAGTAAACCCTTTGGGTATTGGTCACATGGCGATGTGAACTATGGGTGTTAATCACATAAAGATGTGAACTATTGGTGTTAAATCACATGGCGATGTGAACTAGATTATTGACTCTAGTGCAAGTGGGATACTGAAGGAAATATGCCCTAGAGGCAATAATAAAGTTGTTATTTTATATTTTCTTATATCATGATAAATGTTTATTATTCATGCTAGAATTGAATTAACCGGAAACTTAATACATGTGTGGATACATAGACAAAACACGGTGTCCCTAGTAAGCCTCTACTAGACTAGCTCGTTAATCAAAGATGGTTAAGTTTCCTAACCATAGACATGTGTTGTCATTTGATGAACGGGATCACATCATTAGGAGAATGATGTGATGGACAAGACCCATCCATTAGCTTAGCATTATGATTGTTCAGCTTAATTGCTATTGCTTTCTTCATGTCAAATACATATTCCTTCGACTATGAGATTATGCAACTCCCGGATATCAGAGGAATACCTTGTGTGCTATCAAACGTCACAACGTAACTAGGTGATTATAAAGATGCTCTACAGGTATCTCCGAAGGTGTTTGTTGGGTTGGCATAGATCGAGATTAGGATTTGTCACTCTTAGTATCGGAGAGGTATCTCTGGGCCCTCTCGGTAATACACATCATAAGAAGCCTTGCAAACAATGTGACTAATGAGTTAGTTGCGGGATGATGTATTACGGAATGATTAAAGAGACTTGCCGGTAACGAGATTGAACTAGGTATGAATATACCGACGATCAAATCTCGGGCAAGTAACATACCGATGACAAAGGGAATAACGTATGTTGTCATAAAGGTTCGACCAGTAAAGATTTTCATAGAATTTGTAGGAGCCAATATGAGCATCCAGGTTCCTCTATTGGTTATTGACCGGAGAGGTGTCTCGGACATGTCTACATAGTTCTCGAACCCATAGGGTCCGCACGCTTAACGTTCGATGACGATTTTGTATTACATGAGTTATGTGATTTGGTGAACGAATGTTGTTCAGAGTCCCGGATGAGATCACGGGCATGACAAGGAATCTTGAAATGGTCGAGAGGTAAAGATTGATATATAGGACGATAGTATTCGGACACGGAAGTGTTCTGGAGGGTATCGGGTACATATCGGGTCACTGGAAGGGGTTCCGGGCACCCCCGGCAAAGATATGGGCCTTATGGGCCAAGAGAGGGACAGACCAGCCCACAAGGGGCTGGTGCGCCCCCATATAGGCCAAAATAGGAGGAGAAGGAAAGAGGGTAAGAGAGAAGGGAGGGGAGGGATTTGGCCTCCCCCTTCCTTCCCTCCTCCCTCCTCCTTCCTTCCCCCTCCGGAACTTATGGAAGGGGGGAGGCCGAATTGGGGAGGCGCCCAAGTAGGATTCCTCCTACTTGGGGAGCCCCCTTGGCTGCCTCTCCTCCCCTCCAACCTATATATATGTGGGGGGGCACCGCTAGAACACACACCAACAATTGTTAGCCGTGTGCGGCGCCCCCCTCCACAGTTTACGCCTCCGGTCATATCTTCGTAGTGCTTAGGCAAAGCCTGAAGGAAATATGCCCTAGAGGCAATAATAAAGTTATTATTTATTTCCTTATTTCATGATAAATGTTTATTAGAATTGTATTAACCGGAAACTTAATACATGTGTGAATATGTAGACAAACATAGTGTCACTAGTATGCCTCTACTTGACTAGCTCGTTGATCAAATATGGTTGAGTTTCCTAACCATAGACATGAGTTTTCATTTGACTAACGGGATCACATCATTAGGAGAAGAGAAAATGGCTTCTATACCACTGAGACAAGCAGCAACTGCTCATTTGCCATCGAACAAAGCTCCAGTGCTCATATACCAGTAACAAACGAATTCTAGTGCTCGTATGCCACTGGCTGTTAGAACAACGTTAGCTCACTGCTTTCAGAGGCTAAAATGACTTGTTTGCCCTCAGTGGAAAATAAGCAACAATGGGAGAACATATCTAGGAAAAAACTGACAGCATTTTTCCTGTAATTTCAGCATTTCAGCAAAACAACAGTGCACAGATAACAGTATCAGTATATATATACTTCAGCTACAGAATAATACTCATCGAAGTTCACATCATTTAGAAACCATTCAGCAAACACCAAATTCAGTCATGCATAAGTAAACTCAAGTTTCCATCCCTACCAAAAGACCACAACCGAGAGTAGGTTGTTCACATAAGCAAAGTCTATAGATAAATTAGACATGAAGAGTCGCGATATGTAAATAATATGTGAAATTTTGCTGAATATCACAGTTTCAGCTTCTTCTTGCTTCGAGTGCTCATTGCAGGGCTGTCAGGTGCAACACTCCTCTTGCTTCGAGTGCCCATTGCAGGGTTGTCAGGCGCAACAGATATGGCCTTTGATCTACATTAAAACATCAGATTACATACTATGATGATCCTCGCAGAATATACGTTGCTAACTTACACATTGTCAAAGAAACATTTCATTGAAGATTGTGCAGCTTTCATACCTTGTAGATTTAGTGGTACTCTTTGATGATTTCGTCTTGGCGACATTGTCTTCAATTGCATCACTCGAACATAGAAGTAGAGGCAGTGCAGTTTCAGTTTCAATTGAACATGGAAGAACAGCCTTTGTAATGGGTTTTTTCTTTCTTTTGTCCCTGCATTAGTTTCACATATTAGCATCATTAGGACAAGAGTATGATGAAAACAGTAATATTGAAGCAAGCACTACCTTTTTTTGCTTTGCTACTTCAGCATAGGTAGCTAGTGCTTCTGGAGCAACATCTTTACAGCTTTGCCATTTATGTCCATAGGCCTTGCAAATTGGACATTGGTGCTGGCCTTTATTTCCCTTGCCCTTGCTATTCTCGGCACCACTTTTATGCCTCTGTACTTTTGGCCTCCCAGGGCCCTCCTAAGGATTGGGGGATTCAAAATGAAATCTTTGTTCACACTTGGCCATTGAGACATGTCGGTCAGGCCAAGAAGAACATGGGCATAAGCTGTAGTGAACTTGGCAACGTTGTAATAGTCATCAACAAAATCTGCTGTGGTGACTCCCCTAATTCCAGTAATAAAGCTGATTGCATGTTTGCAAGGCTTCCCAGAGACTTGAAATGCCTGGCATGTGCATGTCCTATTTGATAGATCAGTAATGTGGCGCTTGCCACCCAGCGCAGCACAGTCGGTAACCTTTGCAATCATGTCATCTATTCTCTCATATTCAATGTCTAGCCCCCTACTTTTTTCATTCAGCTCATTCATGACACTTGGAAGTATACGTCGACCTTGCAATTTCCTAGCAACCCTTCTCCTCTTCTAATGCTTAACGGTAATCTTCCTCCTAATCTTATCCATGAGCTGAAACAACATTAAACCTTTGTGCTTGTGGATCCAGTTGTTGAAACACTCGGCCAAATTATTTGTCACATAATCCACTTTTGAGGAACATGAATATTTGCTCCTTGACCATAGCCTGCTGTGGTACTTCTTTAAGTATGTAATCGCAGCAGCCCTTTTCTGTTCTATGGCTACCATGTGATAGTCAAAAGCGCGAGGAGTCCATGAATAAGCAGCTGGCCACAAATGATCATCAAAAACTTTGCCATGAAACTTTTTTTTTAAGTTCACAACCAAGTGTCGCATGCATTCCCTATGTTCTGCATACTCAAACACCTTTTCAATTGCAGTGTCAATCCCTTTACCTGCATCTGAACATATGGCTAGGCTAGGGGGAGAGTCAATAGCCTCACGAAGCTTCTCCATAAACCACACCCAACTTTTAGTAGTTTCCGCATCAATAACTCCATATGCTACAGGGTATAGGCAATTATGCCCATCAATAGCACAAGCAGTAGCTAACTGGCCTCTATACTTGCCTGTCAAATGAGTGTTGTCTATCGCCAAGTAAGGTCTGCATCCAGCCAAGAATCCATCGCAGAGAGGCTTCAATCCAACAAACATCCGTATAAAATACTTTTTCTGATCATACTCCATGTGGTCAATCGCAACTATGCTTCCAGGAGACCTCTTCTCAACCTCCGCTTTCCAGGCATACAACTTGTCAAAAGACTCATCCCAATCACCAAACAACTTAGCCATTGCTAGCCCTTTTCCCTTGAATACTTTTGTATAATTGATCTCGATCTTGTACTTGTCATGTAGCCTCCTTTGTAACTCCTTTGGGCGAACACTAGGATCTTCTTTTACCCAGTCCATGACTTTCTCACACACTCCTGCCTTTGAAGCATTATGCTGCTCCTTTTTTTCTTTGTACTAGCACATGTGTGCTTCTCCAAATGAACCTTGACCTGTAGTAAATTGTAATGGGTAAGAAAATAGAGTCAACTCCATTTAATAACAGCTAGAGTATGCAACTAACTAAAATATATACCTCCATAGTTTCTCCAATATCCAACCTCCCAACATGAATTCTCCATGTGCAATCTTTAGACTCGCGACAATGAGCCCTGAATCGTGTAGGCTCACTTTTGTCAACTTGAAAATCAAACTCTTTCTTTATGGCATACGTAGCAATTGCCAACCTAAACTCTTCAATATTAGGATACTTTGCACCAACATGCATTGGTGGGTTTTCTTTATCATACACTATTTCTGGAATAACATCTGGTCTAGCATCTTCTGTAACCCACTCCTCGTCATCGCTGCTATCCTCTACATGCTCACTATTTGGTATATCTTTTTTTTCTCCGAGCTCATCATCACTATCTGAACCAGCACTATCAATTGAGTATTGGTCCTCCTCATCTACACCAACATGTTCATATTCTTCATGTGGATTTGCAAGATATGTATCCATAAGGCATACTTTAGCTTCAGCATTTACATTACTTGCTTGACTAGGCAGTGCTATAGATGGTGTTTGATTCAATGGAGTAAAATGCACATCAACACTATCACTTGGCTCAGATTGTTTGATGATCAGATTACCGCTTCTATTTTGATGAAAAGACTCATACATTTTCAGGCATTCTTCATCATTTGACACACAAATATTGTTGCCACTAATAGAGTCAACGTACTCAAGAATTATATTCTCCACTGAAAATAGTGGAAAAGTTCCAGCAATGGAAGCCACTAGATCCTTCAAGCTTGAGCTACTACCCTCAACAATATCCCAAGTAAATGTAGAATCCCCACAGATTTCGGTTCCACCGCCACAAATCTTCACCTCTACCGTGTAAGTACATGATTGGATCATCCCGTGGATGATGAAACCATGTCAATATTTGTATGCTCCTACCTAAAACTTTAGCAAAAATAGACAGAGTGAAAAATTACCTAGCACAAATATCAGAGAGAGAGGTGGAGCCGCATTCGTCAGCCACGCTATCCTCCTCATGGAGCTTGGAAACTTGGGGCAGAGGAGCTGCAGTGAGTGTGCCCACGTACGGAATGATCTCTTGGAGGGCCTCGACCGTGGACATCCCTGACCCGCTCTCCACATCGCTGGAATCCAAGATTCTAGGGTTTTGCACGACATGGTCGCGGGGAGAGGTCGGCGCTGCTAGTTGGGCTAAGGCAGTTGAAGCCGCGGAGGTCGGGAGGGAGGGAAGCAGGGCCGCGACGGGGGGCGACGGAGGCCGGGGCTGGGGGAGCGGCGCCGTCGGCGGTGCCTCCATTGGCTGGGGCTCGGGGAGCGGCGGAACCTTCGGCGTCGGCAAAGGTTGGGAGCGGCGGATCCTTCGACGAGTAGTTAGCCTGAGGGAGCGGGAGAGGGAGGAGGGGCATGCGCTGGGGGAGCGGCGGTGGCGGCAGTTCCGCCATGGCCGCTGCTGTGTGCGTGCGTGAACTGGTCGGGTGGTGTGGTGTGCGTTGATTTTTCTGTTTTTTTTTCTATTTTAAGAGAAGAGATAAGACGAGGGTAAAATTGGAATTCTCATATTGACTGACAGGAAAACGTAGAGATTCTGACGATGGACTAATGGCGATGGCAAATAAGCACTAGAATTCGTTTGTGTCTGGTATATGAGCACATGAGCTTTGTTCGATGGCAAATGAGCAATTGATGCTTGTCTCAGTGGTATAGAAGCCATTTTCTCTTAGGAGAATGATGTGATTGACTTGACCCATTCCGTTAGCTTAGCACTTGATCGTTCAGTATGTTGCTATTGCTTTCTTCATGACTTATATATGTTCCTATGACTATGAGATTATGCAACTCCCGTTTATCGGAGGAACACTTTGTGTGCTACCAAACGTCACAACGTAACTGGGTGATTATAAAGGTGCTCTCTGGTGTCTCCGAAGGTACTTGTTGAGTTGGCGTATTTCGAGATTAGGATTTATCACTCCGATTGTCGGAGAGGTATCTCTGGGCCCACTTGGTAATACACATCACTATAAGCCTTGCAAGCATTGTAACTAATGAGTTAGTTGCGGGATGATGTATTACGGAACGAGTAAAGAGACTTGCCGGTAACGAGATTGAACTAGGTATTGAGATACCGACGATCAAATCTCGGGCAAGTAACATATCGATGACAAAAGGAACAACATATGTTGTTATGCGGTCTGACCGATAAAGATCTTCGTAGAATATGTGGGAGCCAATATGAGCATCCAGGTTCTGCTGTTGGTTATTGACCGGAGACGTGTCTCAGTCATGTCTACATAGTTCTCGAACCCATAGGGTCCGCACGCTTAAAGTTCTGTGACGATCAGTATTATGAGTTTATGTGATTTGATGTACCGAAGGTAGTTCGGAGTCCCGGATGAGATCGGGGACATGATGAGGAGTCTCGAAATGGTCGAGACGTAAAGATCAATATATTGGACGACTATATTTGGACATCGGAAAGGTTCCGAGTGATTCGGGTATTTTTGCGGGGTACTGGGTAGTTACGGGAATACGAGGAAGAAGTAATGGGCCTCATGGGCCAAGTGGTGGAAGAGAGGAGGCAGGGCGCACGGCCCCCCTAGCCCAAACCGGGTGGACTAGGGGGTGGGCCCCTTCCTCCTTTTCCTCCCTCTCCTTCCTTCTCCCTCTCCTCCTTCCTTTCCTCCTCCTAGTAGGAGTAGGAAAGGGAGTCCTAATCCTACTAGGAGGAGGACTCCTCTGGCGCGCCTCTGAGGGCCGGCCAGCCTCCCCCTTGCTCCTTTATATACGGGGGCAGGGGGGCACCCTAGAACACACAAGTTGATCTGTTGATCTCTCCCAGCCGTGTGCGGTGCCCTCCCTCCACCATATTCCACCTCGGTCATATCGTAGCGATGCTTAGGCGAAGCCCTACGTCGGTAGCAACATCATCACCGTCATCACGCCGTTGTGCTGATGGAACTCTCCCGTAAAGCTCTGCTGGATCAGAGTTTGCAGGACGTCATCGAGCTGAACGTGTGCTGAACTCGAAGGTGCCGTACGCTCGGTACTTGGATCGGTCGGATCTTGAAGACGTACGACTACATCAACCGCGTTGTGCTAACGCTTCCGCTTTCGGTCTATGAGGGTACGTGGACAACACTCTCCCCTCTCGTTGTTATGCATCACCATGATCCTGCGTCTGCGTAAGAATTTTTTTGAAATTACTACGTTCCCCAACAAAGCCCTGCGCGGATCACTTCACCATCACCGTCACCACGCCGTCATGCTGACAGAACTCATCTACTTCCTCGAACTCTGCTGGATCAAGAGTCCGAGGGACGTCATCGAGCTGAACGTGTGCATAACTCGGAGGTGTCGTACGTTCGGTGCTTGATCGGTCGGAACGAGAAGAAGTTCGACTATGTCAACCACGTTGTCAAACGCTTCCGCTTTCGGTCTACGAGGGTACGTGGACACACTCTTCCCCTCTCATTGCTATGCATCTCCTAGATAGATCTTGCATGAGTGTAGGAAATTTGAAATTGCATGATACGTTTCCCAACACCGGATCCCATTCGGGACTCCGAACAACCTTCGGACTTTCCACTATTATGATCTCAATACTACCCTAGCGACATCGAACGTTAGGCGTGCGACCCTGCGGGTTCGAGAACTATGCAGACATGACCGAGACTCCTCTCCGGCCAATAACCAATAGCGGAACCTAGATGCTCATATTGGTTCCTACATATCCTACGAAGATCTTCATCGGTTGAACCACGATTTCAAGGATTCGGTTAATCCCGTATGCAATTCCCTTTGTCCAGCGATATGTTACTTGCCCAAGATTCGACCGTCGGCATCTCCATACCTAGTTCAATCTCATTACTGGCAAGTCTCTTTACTCGTTCCGTAATACAAGATCAAGTGACTAAACCCATTAGTCGTATGAAGCTTCTTATGATGTGATATCTCTCCGTCACACGGAGTGACAAATCCCAGTCTCGATCCATGCAACCTAATGAGACACCTTCGGAGATACACAGAGAGCACCTTTATGATCACCCGGTTACGAAGTGACGTTTGATAGCACACAAGACATTCCTCCGGTATTCGGGAGTAGCATGATCTCATGGTCGAAGCAACAAATACTTGACATGAAGAAAGCTATAGCAAATAACTAAACGATCTGATGCTAACCTTACGGTTGGGTCTGTCCATCACATCATTCTCTTAATGATGTGATCTCTTATCAAATGACATCTCATGTCTATGGTCAGGAAACCATAACCATTTTTGATCAATGAGCTAGTCTAGTAGAGGCTTACTAGGGACACAGTATAGTTTATGTATTCACACATGTATTTAAGTTTCCGGTCAATACAATTCTAGCATAAATAATAAACATTTATCATGAAGAGAAAATATGATAATAACCAATTTATTATTGCTCTAGAGCATATTTCCAACAATAAGTTCTAGTAGTAAAGCAACCATTTGCGCCAAATTCAAGCACCACATGTGTAATTGACTCAATACGCAACCACACACAGTGACACTCTAAGAGGCAAGTTGATATGTACTGGAACACTTTGTACACCCACTGAATTTCTGTATGCATGTCAAAAAAATACATGTGTAATGGTAGCCAGAAATTGTGAAGTATGCATCTCACCAAAGCACATCTAGAAGTTTCTTTTACAAAAACAAGGCAAAAAATTTGTCATTTTCATTGGTTAAGGGAGAAGGTTTTAGACAAATAGCGGCAAAGCAGGAAATAGAGAGCTACTTTCATGGCATTACAATACTCAAGTGGGTGTATCGGCCGTAGCCCAAAGATGGGCCTCCTCTTTGATCTTCATGACGACCAATATCGTCGTAGCGGCGGTGTTGCAAAACACCCTGCGAAAGAACACAACACATCTGAAAGTTAATCTTTAATGAACGCAAAATGCTTTAAAACACCGGTTTTCTTTTTTGCGAATTAAAACACCGTTAGCATAACTTTAGAATGCTATGGCATATTTTTGAAAGCCTCGCCTGCACCCTCAACACCACTGTCCATCCATCATCAGTACTCCCACTTACCTTGTATAGAGGTTGCGTCAATTAATTTAGATCGAAGGAAGCAAATAAATCTCTTTTCATTGCGAAAGGGAGGGAGTAAATAAATCGATCAGCAGACTCGCACAACAAACACATACTCCCCCCGTTTCAAAATATTTGACCCCCACTTGTCTAGATATAGATGTATCTATACTTGTTTAGTGTCTAAATATATCCATGTCTAGACAAATGGGAATCAACTAATTTGGAACGGAAGGAGTAGATAGCAACACGACCAATCATCTCCACTCTTAAACATTATCCTACGAAAAATCCGGACTTGAGAGCAAAACGTAGAGATGCATGTGCCGTTCTGGTGTGGCCGGGGGAGCAAGGACACTGCACATAAAACAAGCCGTGGTGGCGATGGCGACTTCGGTGAGGGCAAAACGGCAGTGTCACGAGGTGTGAGCGGCAAGAAAGGGACCATGCTTGCACCAACCACCATGGACACACACCCACCCCTCGTGCCATGGTTTTGTCCCTCCTCCCCTCCTCCTCCTCCTCCTCCTCTCCTTTAAGTTCGCCCACCCTACGCATATGAGGCCGCCATACAGATATCCCAGATAGGTACATATGCATGGCAGCGGCCACTTCTCTCCCTTACCCCTATCTCCGCGTAGCTCCATGTCCTTCTGCTACCATGGACGGACGGACGCCTTTGCTGGTGTGAGAGACTGAAGCTGCCAGCATGATCTGCTCGTCCAGCATGCGAGCCGAAAACGCGTTCCATCGCGCGGGGCTATATATCTTGGAATTTTGGCTCCATCAGATCATGCTGCAGCTTCATTTTCTCACGGCCACCAACGGATATAGAGATTGTTTTCTGGTTTCTCTTGCGTAAGTAGGCGGACTTGCATCGAAGGTACATGCTTGCTAATTTGGTGTTGTTTGTCCTGTCTTCTCCTTCTGTTTCTGTTTATTAGTGTGTTCTTTTCGTTATCATGCTTCATTTTTCCTCAAGAGGTTCTCTCATGCAAAATCTCCCAGCCCTTTCCAGCTTCTTAAGAGGTTCTCTAATCAGGATGGTGTGTAGTTTATGGCACTTGCATTTGTTTAAGAGCTCCTTTTGCGTATACCATCAAATTAAGATGGCTTATGGCTTTCTTAGCGGAAGGCAAGGAAAAATGAAATTTATGCCCCACAAGTACTTCACTTTCTGTTTATTTGTTTATTTTCCTTTTTGACGAAGGAAGATTGTAGGAATCCCAGTATAATAATTAGGAACCCAAATTGAAGTTCATGAGGACTTTGGAGCCCAATCCAAATTGAAGCATGCTAACACTTGTGTTTCGTTCATATCTTGATGAGATTGCTTTGCATACAAAATCTTGCTCGACGCTTCCACCTACCTTTTGCTTTAGTTCTACAGAAATTCAAATTGGAAAGTTTCATTGTTGTCTCTCCTAACATGAAAACCTTTTAGCCATTCAGTACTGGGTTTTCAGTGGTGGACGAGCAGAAGTGCTAGCTCATCCAAAAAAAATCCTGGCAATGGCAGTCAATTGTATCTTTTGGCATGCATCTGTTTTTGCTGTATGATGGAAATTACAATGTGAGACCTTCCAAGAGAAGAAAAAATAATTGCTGGAGTTAACGTACGATTACGAAGAGATGAATGAATAACTATATCAAATTTTAACTAAGTATTGGGTAATTGAGTTGTCGGCAAATGGTATAGGAGAAAACCACAATAAGGTACTCCCTCTGTCCGAAAATACTTATCATCAAAATGAATAAAAAGGGGTGTATCTAAAACTAAAATACATTTAGATACGTCCCCTTTTATTCATCTTGATGACAAGTATTTCCGGACTGAGGGAGTACAAATTAACCAAATATGATCATGTGCAATCAGATTCCTTGCCTCCAAAAGGGCATGCAACTCATACGCTGGGTTCACTAATATAACATATTATAAGGCTCTGATGTTTGTGCTTAACAGCGACATAGCATCATGCCACTCCCCTAGACCTCTAGGCTTCCTGTTGGGCCACAATAGCAGGCACGTTCGATGGAAGCCTAGCTTTTGATACGTAAGTGGTGCATGTTTGCCATCTAAATTATGCAACTGTGGTCTGCAAATACTACAGCGATACTTTGTCTACTTGTCTCTGAAAAATAATGGCCACAGCTGTTAGGCCTTTATTAGCTTGCGCCTTGCAGATTATTTCCAGCCATGTATTTTTGTGTAGTTCACGCCTTTTCAGCTACCATGTATTATTTCAGCCATGTATTTGTGTGCCTGTGCGTGCATTCAGAAAGTGGATGAAAGCATCAAAACAGACAAAGAGGATGGCGGAACAAGCCCCAAGGTTTGTCCTGAAGACATCTTCAGCAATGAGAGAACGGGGGACACCCATGAGAGGAGAAACCTCACCACGACGCCTAATGCTATTTGGAAGATGGTGCTAATTTATCATCATGATGATTCTTGTAAAAATCATGGCCGTACATGACAAGGTTTCATTTCAAACTAAAACAGAGCAAACAACACAGAAGGAAACCGGACACAAAGACGCAGGAGCTTAAAACCATACACATCCACAGGGGTACGTTAAATTCCAGTCACATCACTTCACTCGCACAGAGGAAGTTGATAATTATTCACGACTCATCTACTAGCAAAAATTGGCGACAAGCCTATCTCAAAGTTTACTTGGGACATAGTATAACGTTGCAGCGTTACACCGAGATGAGATCCCAAACAAAAGGGCACGCAGCAAGCTGATAGATGAAACCGAATCAACCTACGCCTCGTCAAGGGCAAGAACACCTGGGAGGGGCTTGCCTTCCAGCAGCTCCAAGCTCGCGCCACCGCCGGTCGAAATGTGGCTCATCTTGTCGGCCAGCCCAGCCTTCTCAACAGCAGCAACGGAGTCACCTCCACCAATGATGGTCGTGACACCCTTCCCAGTAAGCTCAGCCAACTGCTTCGCGATTGCCTGAGAAAAAGGACAGTTGTCATTAGCAACAACAACGAATACGAGATGAATGTACATTTATGTGATATTGTACTAACATCAGTGCCTGCGGCAAACTTCTCAAACTCAAAGACTCCCATAGGACCGTTCCAGATAACAGTCTTGGTGGTGTCCAGGGCTTCTGCGAAAGTCTTGATGGAATCTGGGCCAACATCCAGACCCATCCAACCATCAGGGATAGCAGTGGCAGGAACAATCTGAAAAATAGTATCAAGGGTGAGCATCAGCAGGTAAACACCTAATCATGTTTTGGGGACAAATGTCAGTTGAATTACACTGAGAGCCTTTGAAACTACTCCCTCGGTTACTAAATAATTGTCTTTCTAGAGATTTCAACAAGTGACTACATACGGAGCAAAATGAGTGAATCTACACTTTAAAACATGTCTACATACATCCGTATGTTGTAGTTCATTTGAGGTGGCTAGAAAGACAATTATTTGGGAACGGAGGGAGTACTACTTTTTGGAGTATAAAGTGCTATCACAAGGACCATCCAAGGTGTAAAATGAACAAACCTTGCTTTCGGCATCTGCTGCAAACTTGTCAGCCACAACGACGTCAGTCGGAAGCAAGAGCTTAACACCCTTGGACTTTGCCGTTTCGATCAGTGAAGTTGCCAGTTCAAGTTTGTCTTCCTCCACAAGAGACTTTCCAACAGCTAATCCCTGGGCCTTGTAGAATGTGAAGATCATACCACCACCAAGGATGAGGATATCAACCTTGGCCAGCAGAGACTCGATCACACCAATCTTAGATGAGACCTTGGATCCACCAACAATGGCAGCAAATGGCTTCTTTGGGTTGGCAACAGCTCCGACAAGATAGTCAAGTTCCTGGAGTAATTGAAATAATTAGACATCTTGCTATTTTGTTCTGAGATATACTAGTTCCAATGATTTCTGGAAAATCTAAGTCGGGATCCATGTACTGACTTGCACACCAAAGGATAATTTGTTTTCTTAAAATTTCAAGCAAATAATGTGCAGGAATGAGAGTCATTTCAGCTGGTATACCTTCTGCATGAGGAAGCCAGCAACAGAAGGCCTCAAAAACTTGGTTACACCCTCGGTTGAAGCATGAGCCCTATGTGCAGTGCCGAAAGCATCATTTACATAAAGGTCAGCAACTGATGCAAGCTTCTTAGCAAACTCAGGATCGTTCTTCTCTTCCTCCTTGTAGAATCTAACATTCTCTAGGAGTAGAACACCACCATCTGGCAAAGCAGCAGCCAATTTCTCAACTTCTTCACCGATGCAGTCAGGGGCCATCACAACCTATTGACAGACATAAGACAATGTACACATATAAGTGCTCTTAAGTTCAGAAAGACACCGGAATTGCAAGATACTAGCATCCCATGACATACTTCAAGTCCAAGGAGCTCAGACAAGCGTGGAACAAGAGGCTTCAAGCTGAACTTGGGGGTGACACCTTTTGGGCGGCCCTGAAAGTTACAACAATGAAAACATTAGAGAAAGGAAAAACAACAATCACACTTAGTACATTTGACAGTTTTTATCATGTTCCTCGTCATATCAGGTGACATAAGTAGCATAATTTTTTTTGCAAAAAATGATAAATCTGGATTGGATTGGTTGACACTAGTAATCAAAAAATCACAGCGTAAAATTGTCTGTTGGCAATGCAAGTTTAGGTGAAAGCAGCACAGTTTAGCCTGGACAGTTGTAAAATCAATAACCTATATAATGATACGAAATGTTAAAAGGGCACATGGTCTGTTATCAATACATCTCCAAGTTACCAGGAACCAGATAACCGATAGCATACCAGCCCATCAGATGTTCTAATACTACTTGGCTATGCGACAGCATCAAACAAAAAATTTACTGAATGTCATGCATGAAATGTGGAGGTGCAAACAACTTGAAAGTTTTTTGTAGCTGCCTCCTACTAAGAATCAGAACACAACAATGAACAACCATGACTACGTTCATTTTTGGCAGAGGAATATAATTAACCACCAAATCTGTATACAGTGAAAAAGGAACAAGTTGGGCAGTCATCCTTAAATTCAATCGCCTCACAACTGAGATAAAACAAGCTGATCACCAATGCATATTATAACTTAGGTTCATCATTACAATGATGACTACCATAACTGTGCAGAAGACGCAAACTGGTTCAGATAGTATGGCAATATTATCGGTTAAGTTGAAGGGGCATTAACTGAACCTCACTGTAATATTTCAAGGGTTGCAAGACTGACTTTAAATTACAGACTTGCATATGCGAAATTAACTGAGAGCAAAACTGAACCACTTTTGCCACATGTTCACATCCTTGCACATAACAAACACCAAAACTGTAGACATGTGCAAATGGCTACAATCCTAACAAAATTAACACCAAAATTGCAGACATGTGTAAACGGCTACAGTTCTAAGAAAACTACCCAATATTTATCTCCACCGATCTTAGTCTGGAGCTCAAAATGATGACACAGAACCACTCGACCGCATCCAATGCTCCCATGAATCACACATCCGATGCCCATAAATAAATCCAAGGCCTAACTTCTTATAGGCTACTAGCATGCTGTATGTCTCGGATCAACGAGCGTGGGTGGGTTGGGATGCTCACCAGATGGCTGGCCAGGATGACCTTGGCGCCCTTCTCGAGGAGGTACTTGATGGTGGGGATGGATGCGCGGATGCGGGTGTCGTCGGTGATCTTCTGGGCGTCGTCGAGCGGCACGTTGAGGTCGGCGCGCACGAACACCTTCTTCCCCTTGAGATCCGCCTCCCCGAGGGTGCCCACGCTCCTCTTGGTCGCCATCCCTGCACCCAAAACAGACGCCGCGAAGAGGAGGTCAGACGCCGGCCCGCGAGGGAGGGAGGGATGCGGCCGCGGATCGCGATCGGAGGTGGGGGAGAGGGTTCACCGTCGAGGAACCGGATCGAATCGGCGGCGATCTGGGCGATGCGGTCGCTGGATTGGAGTGGCGATGGGCTTGGCTTTGGTCTGGATGGATGTGGCGACGCTGCCCGTGCGCTGCGGTTTTCTTTATAGAGGCGAAGGCGTAGTTCGCGATGGGAGGGAATATTCGGGGGGATTTGCGGTGGCGGTGTGCCGATGACGTGTGGGGTCGAGGGAGGTGGGACAGGCTGGCAGCGGGAGGGGATGGATTTGTGGGGTGTTGTCTGGGTGTGGCTTGGAGCGGGGGTAAGAACGGTGCGGCGCCCGTGGGTTCTGGGCCCGCGGATTGCCGACGGACGGCTCGGATTGGATGGTTTTGGAACGGAAAAAGAAAGGAGGGGAAGGTTCTGGAAAGCATGGCGCGTGGAAATGCCGAGATGGGCGGCCCGTCTCCTCATTTGCTCCGACAGCCTCCGACCGTGTCGTCTGATCGACGGGGCCTGGGGCCGTGGTTTTGTGCGGCACTTTTTTTTCTGAAAAAAAACTGAAATAGACCATCAATTCATACTTAAAGTCTAAATCTCTACTCTTAATGTCTCAGTTGGTACGTCGCGTTCCTGGTTTTATTTTCGTCCCATCATTTTCGTCCTACCATTTTTGTGCGGTTTTTTTTGCTGGTTTTTTTCCGCCCTCTTCCCACCCCACCCATCCACGCAGCCACCCAAAAAAAAAACCCACACCCAGAAAAAAAAAAGCTCCATCGAATCCCATCTATCGTTGCCGCCGCCGCCGTCCGAGAGGGAGACGCCGCCCCCGCCGCCACCGTCCGAGAGGGAGACGCCGCCCCCGCCGCCGAACTCCGGGAAACGCCGCCGCCAAGTCTCCAGGGCAGGGCGGTTTCAATCCCTGCCGCCGAACTCCGGGAGACGCCATCGCTGCGGCACGGGGTAGATTTCGCGTCTCCACGTGGTCGCACGCACGCCTGCACCTCCACTTCCCCTCGATCCCGATCGGATCTTTCTCTCCACAAAAATCGCCACCGCCGGCCTCCTTCGCTCGACTCGGCCATGGTGAAGCTACACCTCCCCCAATTCCTCCCGTCGTCATCGTCATCCTCCGTGTGACCCCGCCGGATTCCACGATTTGGGGGATTCCCTATGAGGAGCCGGCGCGTCGTCCTCATCGCAGGCGGTGGCGGGTGTTGGCATGTGCGCGTACGGAGGAGCTCCACCTCACCCACTTCAGCTTCCTCCCGTCGTCATCATCGTCCTCCGCGCGACCACGCCAGCTTCCATGGTTTGGGGGAGCCTTCCCTATGAGGATCCAGCGTGTCGTCCTCGTCGAACCCTAATTAGGTTCCTGGTGTGTCCGCACAGCCGCACCCTAATTTGATTTCGACTGGAGTCTAGGACGTCAGCGCCACCAGGTACGTACATCTGGTTGTTCATCTTTCTTCCTCCGAACGAGCAGCGACCTATGCGTTTCTGATTCTAGATTTGTCCTACGATTTGCCTGATTGTTTCTCCTCTCTAATCTCTATAGTTTACCAATCAGGTCGTTAGCACTGCCGTCCAGGTGATAATAAACTCCGTTCACCACAACAAGAGGTGAGAGGCAGATTCCAGATAAGGTATGCCCTAGCAGGTTTTATGAACCAGAGGCGAGAGGCAGATTCTTGATGATGATTTTTAACTGGATCTTATATTATCATAGCTTTGTGCTAATTTCCAAAATTAATTGTCCTTTTCAATTTTAGTACTGTCATGCCATCTCGAAAGTATGCATTGAGAAGAAATTGTTGGATGAGATAGATAGTTACTATCATTACTAATTTACTAATTTGCATCTCGGATGATTTTATTATTTGATATGCTTAATGATTTTAGATGCCCTTATTTTTGGCCTCTAAATTTATGTCTACATAGATTGATTATTATTTAGACCTTTATACTAAAGGCCCTGGATTTTTGTTTCGCCCTGGGCCCCTAAAATCCGAGGACCGGACCTGCCGGCAGCACTTGATTCTATTTTAGCTGCAACCAAGTATCTACTTTAAAGTTATATAGATCAGATTTTGTCGATAAAGCTGATTTTCCTGGTCCTATAACCCTTGTTTTTTCAAGCCAAACATGTCATTTTCTTTAATTTTGCATGACTGTATTTTTTATTTGTCATTTTCTAAAGTTTTATGAACACTTCTGTTTTTCTGTCGAGCACTAATAGAGAGAAAACTGTTTTCTTATTTTTAACAGGGAGCAAACTGCGTAGCAAGATCAATAATGAATGGTTCAAGTCATGTGTTACAAGTTACAATGAGCAGGTGGTACTCAAGTCCGTTGATGATAAGGATATTATTCGAACATTTACTGCAATGAGGTCTCGGAAAGGGCATTTGCCTCGTGATTGTCTTTAGTGCGTTGTCAGTATTCGGTATGTTCCATCTGACCATCTATATTCTTGCAAGCTTTTGATTTGTAATATATTCAAATAATTTGTATTTCAAAATTATGGGTTAGTAGATCCGTTTTAATTTGCATTTCTATTCTTGCAAGTATTCGGTTTTTGCATTCTTTTGTCCACGCTTTAATTCCTAGATCCCGTTTGTTTCGGCAGCATTGTTACTTTGTTGTTTCTTCTGCTACAAGGCCCATGGTTATAGTAAACCTTCTTATTTTAAGCATCCTATCAAACCTACTTAAACAAACGTGTGCCTTTTTGCCCACATCCTCATGCTATTCATCTGCATGTTGCCTTGCATATATATATTTGGTCATAAAGCATACGGTTTCACCACAACAGGTAACACACAGGCCATGTGTCCTCTGCTTATGGATCTGTACTTGTGTTTCGTATATGCTAACCATATTTTCTGTTGCTCTCGCCAAACTCTCGTGTTAACTGTTGAGTGATGGGATCAGTTCATGACCTAACTAAAACCTCTGATCCAACACCTCATCACACTTTTGGTCAGACATGCATATTAGGCCAACGGTACATTTTTAGTGAATGAAAACTATGAGCTGAGAATAAATAGGCGCTCTGTTTGGTTCAGATATTTTCATACATAATTTGATGTACTTCTCATGCATATCTTCTTACACGTGAGCTTATTTTGAAGATGATAATAAGTTTCTGCCTTAGAGTTAATGCATAGTATATGACCGTCAATCTCCAGTTCGAGGAAGATTTTGGAGCAGCAACATACAAGCAGAGCTAAGATTGGTCCAGCCACTTCATTTATTTTCTGAAAAGGAATTGATGAATGAGAGTATATTTTGAGAGATCCATCTATATGGTACGTTCAATGCTGATTTGATAATTTTGCATGTCTCGTGCAGGCATGCCAGCGCCTTCGTCGACCTCCACTCGCCAATCTGTAACGCCTATGCCCGTGGTGGCGGGTCACACTCTGATGCAGCCGTGCACGCCGCCGCTACCAGACGACACCCCCATCGAGTAATACACCCCATTCGAGATTTTCTATATCATCTCTGCCAAGGCGCAGTCATCGGAAGAGATTCAGGTAAGATTATCCTTGTTTTCTACATCAAATTTTGCATGTTCATCTATCTAATCTTTGATACTACATTTCTTAACTAATGTCCTCCTTGCCTGTACCATGTTCATATGATTAACAAAGGCTTGGCCATCTTAATATAGTAGCCCGTGAGGTGGATATATATACTACTCCCTCCATTCCTAAATATAAGTCTTTTTACAGATTCCAATATGGACTACTGAATGAATCTACACTCTAAAGAATGTCTATATGCATCCGTATGTAGTCCATATTGAAATTTCTAAGTGGACTTATATTTAGAAACAGAGGGAGTACTTTAGTTTGCATGAGAGAATAATCACTTATATGTGTGCCTTGATATTATAGCAGGATTGCTTGGATTATTTCGGTAGTACTTTGTCCAAAAATGTTGTTCTAATCCCTAGCTCACTTGAACCTGGGTGAACAGTAAAATAATTAAAAAATCTGATTTTTTTTTAGTGTGAAACATTGACAAATGTTTTCATAGCGAATAGAAATTTTTCACCAGATGACATTCGTGGAAAATATGTCCAAAAAATAGTTGCAAATTTATCACCAGATAACATTGTGGAAAATAGTTGCGTCCGTACAGTGTGTTCTTCGTCGAATTTGTGTTTGATTTTTTCACTATATATTACTTCTTGCTTGCGCGAGGGTAGTGTAGATTTGTTATTTTTTGCCCCGAAAAGAAGGTAGCCGGATTAGTAGTCTAATTGAGTAGATGCTGGTGAGGGAGGGTTACTTGATTTTTATTGAGTACATTATGCTCTGCTTTGTGACAAGGTTTGAAATTTGATGGTTCTGATGTGTAATAGAGGGGGCAAAAGTGGGCAAAAGTGTTATCCATTTCATTGTTTCTGTGCATGTTTACGTTGACATTGGTGGCGGGAGGCGGCATTGCTGGCGGCCGAAGGGGTGCTTGTGGAAGCAGGTGGAATAGTCGGCAGCTGTGGGGATTCGTTATTCTCCGAGGTTGGCGGGCTCAACGCCAGGCTCGATGGGGTTCTTGGATTGTCAAGCAGGTAAAGTTCGTCAACTCGTCCAGTTTGATGCTTTTCAACTGCTGGATAATGGTTTCGTGCCATGCGTCGTCTCCATGTATTTACTAAAACATTTACTATGCTCTTCTATTTGGAGAAAGAAGCATGGTGCAGCCTACCAAGCTGGGGAGAGCCATATAATGCCCATCTTGGAATTAGCTGTTCGACTGAGATGTGCTGGACAAAAATATTGCCAGTTCCTTTGAGTATGCTTGACTTGTATAATGTGATTTTCTTTTTTTTGAGTGAATTACATAATATATAGATATGCATTATTTTGGCTTTAGTAACTGATTTTCTCATGTTTAGAAACATGCGAGGTTGGGGGGGGGGGGGGGGGGGTATTCTAGCAATCCAAAATGCACAACTTTTGGTTTTTTTAATCGACAGACATCATGCAATTTAAATTGTTTGATTCGGGACACCAAGCATTTGGGAAAGTGGCATGGTGCTGGTCCTTGAAATTGATGTTCTTAGTGATTTATGATCGAGTTTTATCTGAATTTAACATCGCTGTCCTCAACATCAATTTTGTTGACTCATAGGCGGGTGATTGCTCAACGATGACTGGAGACGATCTTCGGTATTACAACTGGTTTATACCAATGGGTTATTTGCATCTCAAGTTAAGTTAGTCACTGTTGATCAACAATGAGATGTGGCCATTGTTTGATGGATCATTGATGATACAGATGTGCAATGAAACAATGATATACCCACTGTATTGGACCCGAACACCTTCTTGAAAATTGTTCTGAAGGGTGAGACACTGAACCACCACACAATTTCAGAACTATATCATTATATTATATCTCTTATTTTCCCCTTATTTGAATTTTATAATCCTTACTTTTCAATACATATCTAAATAGACTTGATGTTTTTGACTAATGGGTTGCAGGGTTAGCACAAGGAAACTATTGTTATGACTTGCTAGGTCTGCTGGAGGTGACCGGATCCGGATGAATTGAGCAAAGCTGTGAAAATTCACGTATATCGTTTACCAAACTCAATTTGTTTGGTCTAGATGCATGACTTTTAGAATAAATTTAGATTGTATGTTTACTCATTGTCGTGATCTTTGTACATCTGTAACTACACCCTACAACCTGAGCCACTTGACGACCTGCAATTAGATGTTACAAAATATAGATGCAATATGTTAATTCTAAGGTGGCATCAAATTCCTAATAATTCATACCTGAAATAAAATTGTGATTTATTCACTATTTACTATCATATCCGCGTCGAGCACAACTTGAACGCCTCTATTTCCGGTGAGGCCAACTATCCAGAATCCTCCCACCATCTTAAATCCATTGATGTTTTTCTGTTAAAGGCTTTGCTCTATGTAGATACTGAAATTAGCAACACCAAACTTTTATTTTGGAAATATCACTTTTTTGTGAGAACTGGAAATATCACTTTAGAGTACTTTGCTCTGTAAGTGTGTTGCGCTGCTGTATTTTAAAGACGCGGTTTGTATTGGAAAAGATTACATTAAAGATGGTGTCGATCCTGACGACGAGCTGCCTTGCAGGGCAAGGGATGGGGGTACAAGGCATGGGTCTGCGGCGCCACACCTTGCTGTTGCCTGCCGGTGGCCGGCGAGTTGTGGCGGTGCTTCTCTTTTGCATGGCGAGGGACTGGGGTGCAAGGCGTGCATCTGCAGTGCCACTCCTGGGGCATGCCTCTCCCGCGACATTGCCGGCATACACAACATACCTTACTACACGGGGATTTCCTCTCTGAACTAAATATTATGTCAGAACTGAATATTACGTCCGAAGACTGAAACATCCAGAAAGCTTATTGAGACTATTCATTGATGGTGTTTCTCTACTACACGAGGAAGGTAATTGTCGTTTATGTGCTTCGTTTCCTATTTCAGTGCACCATTGTGTTATTTTGGTTGAAAAATTAAAGTTTCTACATATTTTCATGGTTTATGAAAAGTAGCTGAGATCCGTTGTTTTATTCCTACATATTGAGGAAATTCTGGTGAAGCTAAAGTTGGTGTTGTTTCTCTTTTTTTTCTGCGATTTAGTACTGTTGACATAGTTGCTAAAATTTATCATTTCAAAAGATCAGTTTAGTGGTGCAGGCTAACAAAATCGTATTGTCTACAAGCCTGAGGTACACAAACATAACAACTGATGAAAGAAGTACATATTTGTACCTTGTTGCCCACTGACTATAAACAGAAGAACATTGAAACACTCATTATTGCATTATATATTTTAGTTGCAATAGTATTTGATTTTGCATGAAGAAATATGTTGAGTGTTTCTTCGTTCAGTTTCATGTGACAATTAGGCATGGACGACGACGGCCATGATCCCATCATCGCAAGCTCACGGGAGGGAGACTCACGTCTCATCCAGTGTAATAGCACGCTCCAAAAAATCCCTAACCCTCCATGGAGCCATTGCCAGGGTGATGAGATCAACACCACCCACCACCACCACCGAGCTGTAGACGGCGTGTCATGGTGCTCCCTAGCTCTTCCCGCCTCTTAAGAGACCACATGGCGTTCTGGCAGTTCTGGTGCAGTTTTTGGCCAAGGCTGGAAGCCAAGAACATTTCTTAATTTTGATCATGGATGTGACATTGTGGTCGGTGTTGTGTGGTGCAGTTCAGAGTTTTCTTGCCTGGCGTATAACAATGCATGTTCAATGGGGTAGCCTCTTCTCAGGCACGAGTATCCTAGGCAGACCACGACATCTATTTAGAATAGCTACAACAAAATTGTGACAGAGATGGTTAGTGGGAGAAGGAATTTGAGACCACAGTCAATTCTGCTGTAGGGACTGTGTGTAGAAGATAGTAGTAGCAAACATAGAAGTCACTTTGGAAAAAGTGTGCATATATTGTTGTACTAGAGATCCATTCCTATATTTAACTGATATGCATGGTTGAATTGTAGTATGTGTGATACGTGAGAATAATGTAATATGAAGCGAAACGTGGTGGACAGGGCTTCACATTGTTGTTTTTCAGCAGAATATGATGTTCGTCTCTTTTTCATATGAACTACAATATGGTCAATGGTAGTATGCTGAATAGGTTAAGCTAGACCCAAGACATAATTTCACGGCGAGAATTTGACATGTTTAATTTTTTATGGAAAGAATATTTCCTGCTAATAATTAATGATACAAGTTCTGATTTGTTAGTGCAACATTATCTTCCATGTATATAGATTGAACAAAATATAAGCTGAAGTGGAATGTCAAGCCTTAATTTATACTAAAGAATGATATAGGTTTTCTCTATGTGTAGAATAGGATTTTTTTTCCTTGGAGAATCTACTAGCTGGAGTGGTCAATGTCGATGTCCTTGTGAAAGTTCACATGATCTTAGCATGAACCAACTCAAAATGCTATCTCGAGCAGTGCTTTATTCACTTAAGTATCTTTTTTAGGAAAATACTAGGTTAAAAGCCTATTGCAAAAAAATTAGACGCGAAGTTTATAAGGGTTACATGTATGCAATTTACATGGGTCTATCTAATGTTAGAGTTTCATGCCTCTAATTATTTGTATTTATGTATTCTAGCTATGGATAACAGTAGCATTAATTCTTTTAAAGTATTGCATCTATAAAATTTACTATTTAGATATTGTATATGAAAATATCAAGTAATTGTAAATGCCATTTATGATCACAAACAATCTTGCCGTATGATTGTTTCCATGGCCTTCAAAGAAGAGATATCCTAGAAGTTGAGTGCAGTTGGAGGGGCCTCGATCCTTTTGAGCTAAGAGAAGTTGATGGGGCCTGTCCAAGCTATGAATAGTAGATGGGAAAGTGTTGAAATATTTTGTGTTTCCATGGTTTCTAAATGGTAGGAGGTATGTGTAGTAACCTGTACGGTTTCAAGTGCCTATTTTGATGTGTAAAAGTTTGCTAGGGAATTCTGGTCGTAGAATCTTGGAATAAGGAAACAAATCCTACATGTGTCGTATTTAAATAATGAGTGAAGTGCATTACAGGTCCTCGAACTATTTCAGGGGTGTCATGTAGGTCCTCAAACTATGAAAATCGTAATCCAGGTCCTCGAAGTGCAGTAAGTGTGTTATTCAGGTCCAAGATCTCCCTGACCCCCTGTAACTGGCTAGCTGACGCCGTTAACCATGAACACTTGTAGCGACCCGACCCAAATGGATCAAGTCTCTGTGCTCAGGTGTCATCCTGGATCGATGTCGACACCACACAAGATTTGAAGGATTTATAACAGAGTAGCAATCACACACTTATTACATTGTTGCCTAAAAGAGGAACTAATTACAATAAATATGGCTTAAGGCCATCTAATAACGATAACAGCGGAAGACTTGGAAGATAAGTGAGTCCATCAACTCCAAATGCATCATCGAGTATAGAACCACGACCTAAAGCACCTTACTCGTAAATGCAGAAAAGTCTGCAACATGAAAGTTGCAGCCCGAAACGGGTCACACATGGAATATCTTTGGCAATGTAACACATAGAGAATAATGAATGATAAGCCTGTACTATATGCATATGTGGCTGGTGGAAAAGCTCTCTGATTACAGCTTTGCATAAAGCCGCTTTTTCCCTCTTGCAAAGGAATAAATTTGTTTAACTATCATGGTGGTTGTTAAACATTGAGAATGGTTGATGACATCCTCAATCCCAATTAAAAGTACTCATTAAAAACCCAACAATATTAATTAGAGTAACATGTTGAGATTCACATGATATTCAAGTACTAGATACTCAAGATGTCCATAACCGGGACACGGCTAATCATGATTAGTTTATACACTCTGCAGAGGTTTGTGCACTTTTCCCCACAAGACTCGATCGCCTCCGTTTGGTTTCTCGCACTACATGGTGTTTGAGAGACGGATGACCGAGACATAGTCTTTCAGAAGCGCTAGCACCTTACTTGTGGGTAGACCGTACCAACCTACAACCCCTACATCTGCTAGTCTACCCATAAGAGTTCGCACAACTTAATCAACTATGCCAGAGCCCATAATGGCTTGTGGCTGCACACGGAAGTTACTAGCATGAATGATCTTATGATCCCTTTGAGCCTGGGCGGCGGTCCGAAGAAAAGCAGGCAAGTCTGATAGAAACCAGGTGCCTCAATCCACCCAGATGTGTGTTTAAGTTGCCACCTTAAATAAACCATTAATTTAACAATCTCACATCTGTCATGGATACACACAAACCCAAACCACGTCTACGAGCATAACATGGCATAAATAAGCAAACGTAGAAGTAACTCCCAAGGTTTCATAAGTAAAACAGGTAATAGGTACTACCTCAACTACTTCCCATCCCACAATTTAATTAGATCCTAATCATGCAAGTGTTCGAGGATTGATCTAATGCATAAAAACTGGGTATGAGAAAGTATGATCAAAGTGTTACTTGCCTTGCTGATGATCCGAGAAACCTAGAGATTCAAGTAACAAGCGGCGTACTCGGGTGATCTATCGCAGACAAACAACAAGCATACAATAAGTACTCATCTAATGCACGGTAAATCTCGAATAAAAGATCGACCAGAAATTTCAACTTAAGAACCACAGTTGCAAAAGAAAACGAATCAAACAAAACAACGGAAAACATCCGACGGAAGAAAACAGCTCGGTTCTAGCAAGTTGAAACTAGGTCAAATTTTACAGTAGCAAAACTTTGTTTAAGTTGATTAGTCGGAACGGCGGTTTGAAACGAAACTCGAGCGCTTGAATCACCCGATTCCGATAAACGAGCGAGAAGATAAACTAGAACGAAGATCGGATCTGAAATCGCGATCGGAAAATAGCGGAATAAATCCGTTAAAGAAAATGACAAACGGTCAAACGAACGGACGTTCGTTAACCGGGAATAACCGGTGATCACGTTCATTAAGACGAACGGTCCGTGACGCCGCTAAACAACAAAACCGGAAGAATAAAACCGATCTAGGGTTTGAAAAAACCGAACAACGTAAAAAGAAACCCGGGACGGTTTTTAAAAAAAACGAACCGAGGGAAGGATGGCGCGGCGCGGCTACCTCGACGAGTGGGGCTCCGGGCGGCGGCTAAGGCGGCTAGGGCGGCGGGCAAGGGCGGCGGCGGCGGCGGAAGTGGCGGCGGCAGACAAGTGGCGGCGGCTGCGAGGTTGGGGCGGCGGCTGGTTGGGAGGAGAGGGGGTGAGGGGTATTTAAAGGGGGAGTAGCTTGGGGAGGGCAAGCAAAGGGAGGAGGAGGAGGAGTCCTCCTCGGACTCGGCCGATGGCGTGGGCCTGTGCCGAGGAGGCGGTGGGCCTGGGCCCTTGGCCTGGCTCAAGGGCGCTAGCATAATTTTTTTAAATAAAATCACGCGCGGAAAAACGCATAAAATAAAATCTAAACGAACTCCAAAATTTACAAAGTAAATTTTTCCGGACTCCTAAAAATGAGTCGAACAAAATGAACTTTTACACGGGGTCTAAAATGCAATTTTTGAAAACACGCATTTTTCCCTAAGGCAAATAAAAAGTGAAAAACTTAAAAATAAAAAATCTTATTTGATTTTTTTTATTAAATCTTCTTATTTCTTTATTTTGGGAAAGTCATTTTTATTCCCTCTCTCATATTTTGATAGTAGAAATAACTGAAGATAAAATAAATAAAAATCAAATGATCCTATTTTCAAAATTTGAGAAAACTCAAATATGAAAATAACGAAATCTCCAACTCTCTCCGAGGGTCCTTGAGTTGTGTGAAATTTCTAGGATCGGCAAAATGCAAGAAAATATGTAATGCATGATGACTTAATGTATAACATTCCAAATTGAAAATTTGGGATGTTACAAACCTACCCCCCTTAAGATGAATCTCGCCTTCGAGATTCGGGTTGGCTAGAAAATAGGTGAGGGTGATCCTTGAGCAAATCTTCTTCTCTTTCCCGGTGGCTTCATCCTCGGTGTGGTGGCTCCAATGAACCTTGCAAAACTTGATAACCTTCTTTGAAAGTAACTTTCTTTGGCATAATCGAGAATCTTATTTGGTTTCTCCTCATATGTCAAATCATCCTTCAACTGAATTGCTTCAAGTGGTCTTGTATCTCTTAACGGTATCTCTGCTATCTCGGAGTGACATTTCTTCATTTGAGAAACATGGAATACATCATGAACTCTGACAGTCCCTCCGGCAATTTCAGCTTATAAGCAACTTCTCCCATGCGTTGCAAGATCCTATACGGTCCAACGAAGCGTGGTGCTAATTTTCCTTTAACTCCAAAACGCTTAACTCCTCAAGTGGGGATACTCTAAGATAAACTCTGTCTCCAACTTCATATTCCATCGCCATGCTTTTGAATCCACATAGCTTTTCCGTGCGGACTGGGCTACTTTGAGCCTATCGCGAATCAACTTAACCTTCTGCTCGGACTCCTTGATCAAATCTGGTCCAAACAAGCGACGGTCTCGGCTTCGTCCCATGATAACGGTGTCTCGCACCTCCTTCCGCATAAAGCCTCGAAAGGTGCCATCTTCAAGCTGGTTTGGTAATGTTGTTATAAGAAAACTCGCATACGGCAAGTTATCATCCCAACTAGATCCATAATGTAGTGCACAAGCTCTCAAAGATATCCTCCAAAATCTGATTGACTCTCTCGGTGCATCCATCGGTGCTGGGTGGAAAGCATCAATTCAACACAGTTCCCAATGTTTCGTGTAACCGATTCCAAAACTTTGAGGTAAATTGGGTTCCTCTATCGTCACGATACTCCCGGAACTCCGTGTAAACACACAATTCTGGTCATGTATATCTTTGCCAACTTAGCACCGCTATAGGTAGTCTTGATTGGAATGAAATGAGCTACCTTAAATCAAGCGGTCGACTATAACCCAAATCGAGTCATAGCCTGAACGAGTCTTTGGCAAACCTGTGATGAAATCCATGCCTAGTTTATCCCACTTCCATTCGGTATCGACAATGGTTGCAACAATCCTCGCCGCTTCTGATGTTCTGCCTTCACCCTTTGACATACATCACAAACTGCTACATACTCTGCAATATACTTCTTCATTCCGGTCCACCGGAACGTTTCCTTCAAATCTAAATACATCTTGGTATTTCCTGGGTGAATCGAGTAGGGTGAATCTGTTGGGGAACGTAGTAATTTCAAAAAATTTCCTACGCACACGCAAGATCATGGTGATGGCATAGCAACGAGAGGGGAGAGTGTATGTCCACGTACCCTCGTAGACCGAAAGCGGAAGCGTTATAACAACGCGGTTGATGTAGTCAAACGTCTTCACGATCCGACCGATCCAAGTACCGAACGACGGCACCTCGAGTTCTCGCACACGCTCACTCGATGGCGATCCCGGGCTCCGATCCGAAAGCGTCGGGGATGAGTTCCACAAGACGACGGCGTGGTAGCGATGATGATGCTCCACCGACGCAGGGCTTCGCCTAAGCTCATGACGATATGACTTCACCGGCGCAGGCTTCGCCTAAGCTCATGACGATATGACGAAGTGGAATATGGTGGAGGGGCACCGCACACGGCTAAGGAACGATCCGTAGATCAACTTGTGTGCCTGGGGTGCCCCCCGCCCCGTATATAAAGGAGGGAGGGAGGAGGAGGCCGGCCCTAGTAGGGCGCGCCATGGGGAGTCCTACTCCCACCGGAGTAGGATTCCCCTTCCTAGTCCAACTAGGAGTCCTTCCATGTATTGGGAGTAGGGAGACAAGTAAGGGAAGAGAGAAGGGAGGGAAGGAAGGGTGCGGCCCCTCCCTAGTCCAATTCGGACTAGGTCATGGAAGCGCGGCCTGCCCTAGGCAGCCCCTCTCTCTTTCCCTTGAGGGCCCAATAAGGCCCAATACTTCTCCCGGCGAATTCCCGTAACTCTCGGTACTCGAAAAATACCGAATCATTCGAACCTTTCCGAACTCCGAATATAGTTGTCCAATATATTGATCTTTACGTCTCGACCATTTCGAGACTCCTCGTCATGTCCCCGATCTCATCCGGGACTCCGAACTCCTTCGGTACATCAAAACTCATAAACTCATAATATAAGCATCATCGAAACCTTAAGCGTGCGGACCCTACGGGTTCGAGAACTATGTAGACATGACCTAGAACTATTCTCGGTCAATAACCAATAGCGGAACCTGGATGCCCATATTGGTTCCTACATATTCTACGAAGATCTTTATCGGTCAAACCGCATAACAACATACGTTGTTCCCTTTGTCATCGGTATGTTACTTGCCCGAGATTCGATCGTCGGTATCCAATACCTAGTTCAATCTCGTTCTTGGCAAGTCTCTTTACTCGCTTCCGTAATACACCATCTCACAGCTAACTCTTTAGTTGTAATGCTTGCAAGGCTTAGTGATGTGTATTACCGAGAGGGCCCAGAGATACCTCTCCGACAATCGGAGTGACAAATCCTAATCTCGAAATACGCCAACCCAACATCTGCCTTTGGAGACACCTGTAGTACTCCTTTATAATCACCCGATTCGTTGTGGACGTTTGGTAGTACCCAAAGTGTTCCTCCGTAAACGGGAGTTGCATAATCTCATAGTCATAGGAACATGTATAAGTCATGAAGAAAGCAATAGCAACATACTAAACGATCGGGTGCTAAGCTAACGGAATGGGTCATGTCAATCAGATCATTCAACCAATGATGTGATCCCGTTAATCAAATAACAACTCTTTGTCCATGGTTAGGAAACATAACCATCTTTGATTAACAAGCTAGTCAAGTAGAGGCATACTAGTGACACTGCTTTGTCTATATATTCACACATGTATTATGTTTTCGGTTAATACAATTCTAGCATGAATAATAAACATTTATCATGATATAAGGAAATAAATAATAACTTTATTATTGCCTCTAGGGCATATTTCCTTCAGTCTCCCACTTGCACTAGAGTCAATAATCTAGATCACATCACCATGTGATTCACACCCATAGTTCACATCGCCATGTGACCAACATCCAAAAGGTTTACTAGATTCAGTAATCTAGTTCACATCGCTATGTGATTAACACCCAAAGAGTACTAAGGTGTGATCATGTTTTTCTTGTGAGATAATCTTAGTCAACAGGTCTTTCACATTCAGATACGTTATGTATTTTGCAATTTTCTATGTCTACAATGCTCGCCTTGCGGAGCTACCCTAGCTAATTGCTCCCACTTTCAATATGTATCTAGATCGAGATTTAGAGTCATCCAGATCGGTGTCAAAACTTGCATCGACGTAACCCTTTACTTACCTTTAACCTTTTTCACTTCCATAATCGAGAAACATATCCTTATTCTACTAAGGATAATTTTGACCGCTGTCCAGTGATCTATTCCTAGATCACTATTGTACTCCCTTGCCAAACTCAGTGCAGGGTATACAATAGATCTGGTACACAGCATGGCATACTTTATAGAACCTATGGCCAAGGCATAGGGAATGACTTTCATTCTCTTTCTATCTTCTGCCGTGGTCGGGTTTTGAGTCTTACTCAATTTCATACCTTGTAACACAGGCAAGAACTCTTTCTTTGACTGTTCCATTTTGAACTACTTCAAAATCTTGTCAAGGTATGTACTCATTGAAAAAACTTATCAAGCGTCTTGATCTATCTCTATAGATCTTAATGCTCAATATGTAAGCAGCTTCACCGAGGTCTTTCTTTGAAAAACTCCTTTCAAAACCTCCTTTATGCTTTGCAGAATAATTCTACATTATTTCCGATCTACAATATGTCATTCACATATACTTATCAGAAATGCTGTAGTGCTCCCACTCACTTTCTTGTAAATACAGTCTTCACAGCAAGTCTCAGATAAAACTATATGCTTTGATCACACTATCAAAGCGTTTATTCCATCTCCGAGATGCTTGCACCAGTCCATAGATGGATCGCTGGAGCTTGCACATTTTGTTAGCTCCTTTAGGATTGACAAAACCTTCTGGTTGCATCATATACAACTCTTCTTTAATAAATCCATTAAAGAATGTAGTTTTGACATCCATTTGCCAGATTTCATAAAATGTGGCGATTGCTAACATGATTCGGACATACATAAGCATCGCTACAGCTTGAGTAAATCTCATTGTAGTCAACACCTTGAACTTGTCGAAAACCTTTACTGCGACAAGTCGAGCTTTGTAGATAGTAATACTACTATCAAAGATCTGTCTTCCTCTTGAAGATCCATTTATATAATATGGCTTGCCGATCATCGGGCAACTCCATCAAAGTCCACACTTTGTTCTCATATATGGATCCCATCTCAGATTTCATGGTCTCAAACCATTTCGCGGAATCTGGGCTCATCTTCGCTTCCTCATAGTTCGTAGGTTCATCATGGTCTAGTAACATGACTTCTAGAATAGGATTACCGTACCACTGCAGTGCGGATCTTACTCTGGAAGACCCACGAGGTTTGGTATCAACTTGATCTGAAGTTTCATGATCATCATCATTAACTTCCTCACTAATTGGTGTAGGAATCATCGAACTGATTCCTGTGATGAACTACTTTCCAATAAGGGAGAAGGTACAATTACCTCATCAAGTTCTACTTTCCTCCCACTCACTTCTTTCGAGAGAAACTTCTTCTCTAGAAAGGATCCATCTTAGCAACAAATATCTTGCTTTCGGATCTGTGATAGAAGGTGTACCCAATAGTTACCTTTGGGTATTCTATGAAGACGCATTTCTCCGATTTGGGTTCGAGCTTATCGGTGAAAACTTTTTCACATAAGCATCACAACTCCAAACTTTAAGAAATGACAGCTTAGGTTTCTTGCTAAACCATAGTTCATACGGTGTCATCTCAACGGATTTAGATGGTGCCCTATTAAACGTGAATGCAAATTGTCTCTAATGCATAACCCCAAAGCGATAGTGGTAAATCGGTAAGATACATCATAGATCGCACCATATCAAAATAAAGTACTGATTCTGACGTTCGGACACACCATAACGTTGTGGTGTTCTGTGGCGTGAGCTGTGAAACTATTCCACATTGTTTTCATTGAAGACCAAACTCGTAACTCAAATATTCATCTCTACGATCAGATCGCAGAAACTTTATTTTCTTGTTGCGATGATTTTCCACTTCACTCTAAAATTCTTTGAACCTTTCAACTATTTCAGACTTATGTTTCATCAAGTAGATATACCCATATCTACTCAAATCATCTTGTGAAGGTCAGAAAAATAACGATACTTGCCACGAGCATCAACACTCATTGGATCGCATACATCGGTATATATGTGTTATTTCCAACAAGTCGGTAGCTTGTTCCATTGTTCCGGAGAACGGCGTTTTAGTCATCTTGCCCAAAAGGCACGGTTCGCAAGCATCAAATGATTCATAACCAAGTGATTCCAAAAATCCATCCTTATGGAGTTTCTTCATGCGCTTTATACCGATATGACCCAAACGGCGGTGCCACAAATAAGTTGCACTATCATTATTAACTTTGCATCTTTTGGCATCAATATTATGAATATGCGTATCACTACGATCGAGATCCAATAAACTATTTTCATTGGGTGTATGACCATCGAAGGTTTTATTCATTTAAACAGAACAACAATTATTCTTTGACTTTAAATGAATAACCGTTTTGAAATAAACATGATCAAATCATATTCATGCTCAACGTAAACACCAAATAACATTTATTTAGGTTTAACACTAATCCCGAAAGTATAGGGAGTGTGCGATGATGATCATATCAATCTTGGAACTACTTCCAACACTCATCGTCACTTCCCCTTCAACTAGTTTCTGTTCATTCTGCAACTCCTGTTTCGAGTTACTACTCTTAGCAACTGAACCAGTACCAAATACCGAGGGGTTGCTATAAACACTAGTAAAGTACACATCAATAACATGTATATCAAATATACCTTTGTTTACTTTGCCATCCTTCTTATCCGCCAAATACTTGGGGTAGTTCTGCTTCCAGTAACCAGTCCCTTTGCAGTGTAAGCACTAAGTTTCAGGCTTGGGTTCAGCTTTGGGCCTCTTCGTGGGAGTGACAACTTGCTTGTCAATCTACTTGAAGTTCCCCTTTCTTTCTCTTTGCCCTTTTTTTGAAACTAGTGATCTTGTCAACCATCAACACTTGATGCTCTTTCTTGATTTCTACCTTCGTCGATTTCAACATCACGAAGAGCTCGGGAATCATTTTCGTCATCCCTTGCATACTATAGTTCATCACGAAGTTCTACTAACTTGGTGACTAGAGAATTCTGTCAATCACTATCTTATCTGGAAGATTAACTCCCACTTGATTCAAGCGATTGTAGTACACAGACAATCTGAGCACATGCTCACTAGTTGAGCGATTCTCCTCCATCTTTTAGCTATAGAACTTGTTGGAGACTTCATATCTCTCAACTTGGGTATTTGCTTGAAATATTAACTTAAACTCCTGGAACATCTCATATGGTCCATGACGTTCAAAACGTCTTTGAAGTCCCGATTCTAAGCCGTTAAGCATGGTGCACTTAAACTATCAAGTAGTCATCATATTGAGCTAGCCAAACGTTCATAACGTCTGCATCTGCTCCTGTAATAGGTTTGTCACCTAGCGGTGCATTAAGGACATAATTCTTCTGTGCAGCAATGAGGATAAACCTCAGATCACGGATCCAATCCGCATCATTGCTACTAACATTTTTCAATACAATTTTCTCTAGGAACACATAAAAACATAGGGAAGCAACAACGCGAGCTATTGATCTACAACAAAATTTGCAAAATACTACCAGGACTAAGTTCATGATAAATTAAAGTTCAATTAATCATATTACTAAAGAACTCCCACTTAGACAGACATCTCTCTAGTCATCTAAGTGATCACGTGATCCAAATCAACTAAACCATAACCGATCATCACGTGAGATGGAGTAGTTTTCAATGGTGAACATCACTATGTTGATCATATCTACTATATGATTCACGCCGACCTTCGGTCTCCGTGTTCCGAGGCCATATCTGCATATGCTAGGCTCGTCAAGTTTAACCTGAGTATTCGCGTGTGCAAAACTGGCTTGCACCCGTTGTAGATGGACGAGAGCTTATCACACCCGATCATCACGTGGTGTCCGGGCACGACGAACTTTGGCAACGGTGCATACTCAGGAGAACACTTCTTGATAATTTTAGTGAGAGATCATCTTATAATGCTACCGTCAATCAAAGCAAGATAAGATGCATAAAGGATAAACATCACATGCAATCAATATAAGTGATATGATATGGCCATCATCATCTTGTGCTTGTGATCTCCATCTCCAAAGCATCGTCATGATTTCCATCGTCACCGGCATGACACCATGATCTCCATCATCTTGATCTATATCAATGTGTCATCACATGGTTGTCTCGCCAACTATTGCTCTTGCAACTATTGCTATCGCATAGCGATAAAGTAAAGCAATTATTTGGCGCCTGCATCTTATGCAATAAAGAGACAACCATAAGGTTTCTGCCAGTTGCCGACAACTTCAACAAAACATGATCATCTCATACAACAACTTATATCTCATCACGTCTTGACCATATCACATCACAACATGCCCTGCAAAAACAAGTTAGACGTCCTCTACTTTGTTGTTGCAAGTTTTACGTGGCTGCTACGGGCTGAGCAAGAACCGTTCTTACCTACGCATCAAAACCACAACGATACATTTCACAAATAGACTCCGCTTTAACCTTCTCAAGGACCGGGCGTAGCCACACTCAGTTCAACTAAAGTGAGAGACAGACACCCGCCAGCCACCTTTAAGCACGAGTGCTCGTGAACGGTGAAACGAGTCTCGCGTAAGCGTCACGCGTAATGTCGGTCCGGCCGCTTCATCTCACAATACCGCTGAACCAAAGTATGACATGCTGGTAGGCGGTATGACTTATATCGCCCACAACTCACTTGTGTTCTACTCGTGCAAAACATCAAACCATAAAAACACGGGCTCGGATGCCTTTGTTGGGAACGTAGTAATTTCAAAAATTCCTACGCACACGCAAGATCATGGTGATGGCATAGCAACGAGAGGGGAGAGTGTATGTCCACGCACCCTCAGAGACCGAAGCGAAGGCGTTATAACAACGCGGTTGATGTAGTCGACGTCTTCACGATCCGACCGATCCAAGTACCGAACGACGGCACCTCCGAAGTTACGCACATCGTTCAGCTCGATGGCGATCCCGGGCTCCGATCCAAAGAAAGCGTCGGGATGAGTTCCACAAGACGACGGGCAGGACGATGATGATGCTCCACCGACGCAGGGCTTCGCCTTAAGCTCCGCGACGATATGACTTCACCGGCGCAGGCTTCGCCTAAGCTCCGTGACGATATGACGAAGTGGAATATGGTGGAGGGGCACCGCACACGGCTAAGGAACGATCCAGAGATCAACTTGTGTGTTCAGGGGTGCCCCTGCCTCAGATATAAAGGAGGGAGGGAGGAGGAGGCCGGCCCTAGTAGGGCGCCACATGGGGAGTCCTACTCCCACCGGGAGTAGGATTCCCTTTCCTAGTCCAACTAGGAGTCCTTCCATGTATTGGGAGTAGGAGACAAGTAAGGGGAAGAGAGAAGGAGGGAAGGAAGGGGTGCGGCCTCCCCTAGTCCAATTCGGACTAGGTCATGGGGCGCACGGCCTGCCCTAGGCAGCCCCTCTCTTTCCCGCAGGCCCAATAAGGCCCAATACTTCTCCCGGCGAATTCCCATAACTCTCGGTACTCAAAAATACCGAATCATTCGGAACCTTTCCGAACTCGAATATAGTCGTCCAATATATCGATCTTTACGTCTCGACCATTTCGAGACTCCTCGTCATGTCCCCGATCTCATCCGGGACTCCGAACTCCTTCGGTACATCAAAACTCATAAACTCATAATATAACCGCCATCGAAACCTTAAGCGTGCGGACCCTACGGGTTCGAGAACTATGTAGACATGACCTAGAACTATTCTCGGTCAATAACCAATAGCGGAACCTGGATGCCCATATTGGTTCCTACATATTCTACGGAGATCTTTATCGGTCAAACCGCATAACAACATACGTCGTTCCCTTTGTCATCGGTATGTTACTTGCCCGAGATTCGATCGTTGGTATCCAATACCTAGTTCAATCTCGTTACTGGCAAGTCTCTTTACTCGTTTCCGTAATACACCATCTCACAGCTAACTCTTTAGTTGTAATGCTTGCAAGGCTTAGTGATGTGTATTACCGAGAGGGCCCAGAGATACCTCTCCACAATCGGAGTGACAAATCCTAATCTCGAAATACGCCAACCCAACATACGCCTTTGGAGACACCTGTAGTACTCCTTTATAATCACCCGATTACGTTGTGACGTTTGGTAGTACCCAAAGTGTTCCTCCGTAAACGGGAGTTGCATAATCTCATAGTCATAGGAACATGTATAAGTCATGAAGAAAGCAATAGCAACATACTAAACGATCGGGTGCTAAGCTAACGGAATGGGTCATGTCAATCAGATCATTCAACCAATGATGTGATCCCGTTAATCAAATAACAACTCTTTGTCCATGGTTAGGAAACATAACCATCTTTGATTAACAAGCTAGTCAAGTAGAGGCATACTAGTGACACTGCATTTGTCTATATATTCACACATGTATTATGTTTCCGGTTAATACAATTCTAGCATGAATAATAAACATTTATCATGATATAAGGAAATAAATAATAACTTTATTATTGCCTCTAGGGCATATTTCCTTCAGAATCATGTGCTTCTTGCAAAATCAACTTCCTGACCTCCGGGTCATTTGGCACATAAACACGGTCCTCAAACCATAGGGTATCGTGCTCATCCTCACGAAATCCCTTAGCTTTTCCTTCGCTCATTTTCTCCTTTATAGAGGCAACTTCCTTATCTCGCCTTTTGAGCTTCTCGATTTTGTCCATCAACATAGATCGATCTCCAATGCTGCTACATAGCCTCTCGGAACTATTTCCAAACATAGCTCTCGAAGGTCTTGGCTAACTCCTTGGGTATTCCTCCCACCATTAGTGTATTGACGTGGCTCTTACGGCTCAATGCGTCTGCTACAACGTTAGCCTTCCCGGGGTGATAATGCAATCTCATATCATAATCCTTAATAAGCTCCAACCATCTCCTCTGTCTGAGATTTAATTCCTTCTGCGTGAAGATGTATTTCAAACTCTTGTGATCCGTGTACACCTCACAATGATTTCCAATGAGAAAATGTCTCCATGTCTTCAATGCATGCACAACGGCTGCTAACTCCAAATCATGTGTGGCATAATTCAACTCATGAGGCTTAAGCTGTCGTGGAAGCATACTGAAACAACTCTTCCTTCCTACATAAGCACGGCTCCAAGTCCTCGACGTGAAGCATCGCAAAGACACCTCATAATCCTTGGTGCGATCCGGCAAAATTAACACCGGTGAGGTAACCAATCTTTTCTTCAACTCCTGAAAACTTGCCTCACAATCCTCGGTCCATATGAACTTGGTATCCTTTTTCAGCAATTCCGTCATAGGCTTTGCAATCCTTGAGAAATTCTCAATGAATCTTCGGTAGTATCCTGTGAGTCCAAGGAAACTCCGGATCTCTCCAACTGTCGTTGGTGCTTCCCATTTGGTTACGGTCTCAACCTTTATGGGGTCAACTGCTATCCCTTCTCCGGATATAACATGTCCAAGAAATCCAACTTCCTTTAGCCAAAACTCACATTTGCTGAACTTGGCATATAACTGATGTTCCCTCAGTTTCTCCAAAACCAATCGCAATTGTTCCTTATGTGCTTCTTCATTCTTCGAGAAAACCAAAATATCATCTATGAACACCACGACGAACTTATCCAAAAACTCCATAAACACTTTGTTCATCAGGTTCATGAAATAGGCTGGCGCGTTAGTCAGTCCAAATGACATAACGGTATATTCATACAGTCCATATCTCGAGGTAAATGCTTCTTGATTTCCGCCAAATCCTGTGCGGGCATCCTGTATGGTCGCTTCGATATTGGGCCTGTACCTGGCAAAAGCTCAATCAAAAACTCAATGTCTCTATCCGGTGGCATTCCTGGCAACTCTTAGGAAATACATCGTGGAAATCCCTTACCATGGTACTTCTTCTGCACAACTCACGATAAGGAATTTACTTGTGCTCTCCTCGGCTCATGCCGTGATACATACTTGATTCTCCTCCCTTACGGGTGGTAAGCAAAATTGACTTAGTGGCGCAATCTATGTTCCTCCATACTTCGATAACCAATCCATGCCTAATATCACATCCAATCCTTGGGATTCCGAACTATTAGGTCCGAGGGAAAAACATAGTGTCCAATCCTTAATGGCGATCGATCACACCATATACTAGCCATGTATTCTGCTCGGGTGAGGTTACTAGAATGGGTGACCTAAGGGCTTGGGTTGGTAATTTGTACTTATCCACAAATCCCTTGATATGTATGAATGCGATGCACCAAGATCGAAAAGAACAAGCTGCAAAGAAATGACTTAACCGTAAACTTACCTATTCTGCATCCGGCTGAGCTTCAACCTCCTCCACGGTAACGTGGTTCACTTGTCCTTTATTGAAAGGGTTCGGCTTCTTTCCTGAGCTTCCATTGCCATTTCCATTCTGGCCTTCTGGACATTCGTTTGCATAATGCCCAGTCTTGCGACACTTAAGGCAAGTGATGTGGCTCAGGTCTACCTTGGATGGTGTCGACGGGTTGGTGCAGTTCTGTCCATTGCTTCCTCCATTCCCGTTCCCATTCTTGGTGCCATTATGGTTGTGCGAACTGCCTCCTCCATGGGTATGCTGAAACTGAACTCCCTGTTTAGGGGTATAACGGGGCTTCTTTGGGCTCGAGTTATACTTCCCTGCCCATACTTCCGATTGCGGTTCTCAATTTGCTGCTTCTATCCTTCAATCATGAGGGCACGGTCTACCAACTCCTGGTAGTTATTGAAACTTGCTACCATCAACTGCATGCTTAACTCATCATTCAGTCCTTCCGAAACTTCTCCCGCTTAGCTGCATCCGTAGCAACGTCATCCGGGGCATAACGTGCTAACTTACTAAAATCATCCACATCTTGCCAACAGTCCTTCCTCCTTGGCGTAAGTTGCGAAACTCACGCTTCTTCATGGCCATAGCTCCTGCGAGACATGGGCAGTCTGGAAAGCTTGTCAAACTGATCCCATGTGGCAGGTGTCTCTGAGGTAAGTGGCTGTAAAATTCTCCCACCATGCCGCTATGGGTCCTTCAAGCTGGTGTGCAGCAAACTTCACCTTCTCTCCATCTCATACATCCTGCGGTGGTCAACTCCTCCCTACCTTACGGAGCCAATCATCTGCTACTATCGGCTCGGTGCTCTTTGGAAAACACCGCGGGTTCAGCCTTAAGAAACGTGTCAAGTGATCTGCGGTGGTGGTGGCGGTGGGTTGTTGTTGTTGCCTTGGTTCTGTACCAATGTTTGGATCAAAGTGTTACGCTGCTGAATCAACTGGGTGATCTCTCGCAGAAAAACAAACCCGGGTCGCGTCTCGGAGGCATCGATGGGTTTAGAAAAGATGAGAAATTAATAATAGAGTGAGGTCTAAGGAGAAACACTACCCAAATGTATATGAGCAAATGCACACAAAATCACTTCATTCAAATCAAACAAAGGGCTTACAACGATCTAACTATCGCAAAAGTGCGTGTACTATGATGGAGGTAATACTACTAATATGTGGGGGTCATCTACTAATTTGAACCGGTGGAAGACTCCATGATGTCTGCTCCAGCTTCGTCTTCAAAGTCGGGTTCACTTGGATCTGAATCGGTGTCGTCGATGATGATGTAGTTGCTCGGACAGCCGACGTACTTGTCTTCATTCTTGAGCGCCAATTTCTTCTTGAGTTCTTCAATCTCATACTTAAGATCGTTATTGTGTCTTGCTACAGCTACGATCTCGTCCATGTAGTCCTTACGTGTAGACTTTAGTTCTTCTTCAAGTTCGATGATCCTTCCCTTCGCATCCTTCAATTCGATCATATCATTGCACATCCGGTTCTCTGGCGTCGAATGTGCTGGTTTAACTCCTGGATGAAAGCTGCAATGGACCTATCCTTCTTGGTGCTGACTATCTCCCATTGTTCATCTCGGCGTCCGCAAATCTGATAGATGGTTTCCTTGAGGTCTTCTTGGTAAACTTCTCCAATGCGTCCCATGGTGATATGAGCTGCCATGCTCTTTCCCAGACTCAAGGTAGGTGCACTGAAAACACTATCTATATGCTTGGAGATTGGGGCGAATGTCCTTCCTAACGTGAGCCCTGAATCTTCCAGCTCTTCTTCAGCAGAGTGGCGTTAAAGTCCGGTGAAACTTGGTAGTCCAATGTTCAGTACTTGGTGACTTCCTTCAAGTGAAATCCAAAAGGTGTGCCTTCATCTGGTTGGGCGTACTTGATCTTCGCGTCCTTCATCCTAAAAGAGTAGAAAAGATGAGGAGTTAGAAAATGGGAAGAGAGTAGTGATCTATGGCTTTAACTTAGTGGTTGTGTCCTACAGTCAGCGTGTGCTCTGATACCATCTCTGTAGCGACCCGACCCGAATGGATCAAGTCTCTGTGCTCAGGTGTCATCCCTGGATCGTAATGCCGACACCACACAAGATTTCAAGGATTTATAACAGAGTAGCAATCACACACTTATTACATCGTTGCCCAAAAGAAGACTTATTACAATAAATATGGCTTAAGGCCATCTAATAACGATAATAGCGGAAGACTTGGAAGATAAGTGAGTCCATCAACTCTAGCGGCATCACTGAGTATAGAACCACGACCTAAAGCACCTTACTCGTCGTAAATGCGAAAAGTACGCAACATGAAAGTTGCAGCCAAAACGGGTCAGACACATGGAATATCTTGGCAATGTAACACATAGAGAATAATGAATGATAAGCCTGTACTATATGCATATGTGGCTGGTGGAAAAGCTCTACGGTTACAGTTTTGCATAAAGCCAGTTTTTCCCTACTACAAAGGAATAAATTTGTTTAACTATCATGATGGTTGTTAAACATTGAGAATGGTTGACATGACATCCTCAATCCCAATTAAAAGTACTCATTAAAAACCCAACAATATTAATTAGAGTAACATGTTGAGATTCACATGATATTCAAGTACTAGATACTCAAGATGTCCATAACCGGGACACGGGTAATCATGATTAGTTTATACACTCTGCAGAGGTTTGCGCACTTTTCCCCACAAGACTCGATCGCCGCCGTTTGGTTTCTCGCACTACATGGTGTTTGAGAGACGGATGACCGAGACATAGTCTTCCAGAAGCGCTAGCACCTTACTTGTGCGTAGACCGTACCAACCTACAACCCCTACATCTGCTAGTCTACCCATAAGAGTTCGCACAACTTAATCAACTATGCCAGAGCCCATAATGGCTTGTGGCTGCACACGGAAGTTACTAGCATGAATGATCTTATGATCCCTTTGAGCCTGGGTGGCGGTCCGAAGAAAAACAGGCAAGTCCTGATAGAAACCAGGTGCCTCAATCCACCCAGATGTGTGTTTAAGTTGCCACCTTAAATAAACCCTTAATTTAACAATCTCACATCTGTCATGGATACACTCAAACCCAAACCACGTCTACGAGCATAGCATGGCATAAATAAGCAAACGAGAAGTAACTCCCAAGGTTTCATAAGTAAAACAGGTAATAGGTACTACCTCAACTACTTCCCATCCCACAATTTAATTAGATCCTAATCATGCAAGTGTTCGAGGATTGATCTAATGCATAAAAACTGGGTATGAGAAAGTATGATCAAAGTGTTACTTGCCTTTAGCGATGATCCATGAAACCTAGAGATTCAAGTAACAAGCGGCACTCCGGGTGATCTATCGCAGACAAACAACAAGCATACAATAAGTACTCATCTAATGCACGGGTAAATCTCGAATAAAAGATCTGACCAGAAATTTCAACTTAAGAACCCTGGTTGCAAAAGAAAACGAATCAAACAAAACAACGGAAAACATCCGGGGAAGAAAACAGCTCGGTTCTAGCAAGTTGAAACTAGGTCAAATTTTACAGTAGCAAAACTTTGTTTAAGTTGATTAGTCGGAACGGCGGTTTCAAACGAAACTCCAGCGCTTGAATCACCTGATTCCGATAAACGGCGAGAAGATAAACTAGAACGAAGATCGGATCTGAAATCACGATCGGAAAATAGCGGAATAAATCCGTTAAAGAAAATGACAAGCGGTCAAACGAGCGGACGTTCGTTAACCGAATAACCGGTGATCACGTTCGTTAAGACGAACGGTCCGGTAACGCCGCTAAACAACAAAACCGAAGAATAAAACCGATCTAGGGTTTGAAAAAACGAACAACGGAAAAGAATCAAACGGTTTTTATAAAAACCGAACCGAGGGAAGGGTGGCGCGCGGCTACCTCGACGAGGTGGGGCTCAAGGGCGGCGGCTAGGCGGCTAGGCGGCGGGCAAGGGGCGGCGGCGGAGGCGGAAGTGGCGGCGGCGGTGGCACAAGTGGTGGTGGCGGCGGCTGCAGGTTGGGGGCGGCGGCGGCGTGGGTTGGGGAGGAGAGGGGGGGGGGGGGCGTGAGGGGGGATTTAAAGGGGGGGGGAGTAGCGTGGGGGAGGGGGCAAGCAAAGGGAGGAGGAGGAGGAGACCTCCACGGACACGGCCGACGGCAATGGCCCAAGGCTTGTGAGGGAGGCGGTTTGGGCCTACTGGGCCCTGGCCTAGGCGGGCGCTAGCATAATTTTTTAAATAAAATAACACGCGGAAAAACGCATAAAATAAAATCTAAACGAACTCCAAAATTTACAAAGTAAATTTTTCCCGACTCCTAAAAATGAGTCGAACAAAATGAACTTTTACACGGGGCCTAAAATGCAATTTTTGAAAACACGCATTTTTCCCTAAGGCAAATAAAAAGTGAAAAACTTAAAAATAAAAATCTTATTTGATTTTTTTATATTAAATCTTCATTATTTATTTATTTTGGGAAATTCATTTTATTCCCTCTCTCATATTTTGATAGTAGAAATAATTGAAGATAAAATAAATAAAAATCAAATGATCCTATTTTCAAAATTTGAGAAAACTCAAATATGAAAATAACGAAATCTCCAACTCTCTCCGAGGGTCCTTGAGTTGTGTGAAATTTCTAGGATCGGCAAAATGCAAGAAAATATGTAATGCATGATGACTTAATGTATAACATTCCAAATTGAAAATTTGGGATGTTACAACACTGAACAGTAAACCATGAACAGTAATAATAGCGTTCCAGTTCCAACATCATTTCTATTCATGGTTTACTGTTCAATGCTCACGATTAACGGCGCCGGATGGCCCGTTAGAGGGGGAGATTTTGGACCTGAATGATTCACTTACAGCACTTCAAGGACCTGGATGACGATTTTCATAGTTCGAGCTTCGAGGACCTACGTGACACCCACGAAATAGTTCGAGGACATACATTGCACTTCACTCTTAAATAATGGATAATAACAGACATGCTATCATGAGATGATTAATCTTAAGCATAAAAGGACCTTAAAGAATGATATAGGTTTTCTCTATGTGTAGAATAGGATTTTTTTTCCTTGGAGAATCTACTAGCTGGAGTGGTCAATGTCGATATCCTTGTGAAAGTTCGCATGATCTTAGCATGAACCAACTCACAATGCTATCTCGAGCGATTGCTTTATTCACTTAAGTATCTTTTTTTAGGAAAATACTAGGTTAAAAGCCTATTGCAAAAAAATTAGACGCGAAGTTTATAAGGGTTACATGTATGCAATTTACACGGGCCTATCTAATGTTAGAGTTTCATGCCTCTAATTATTTGTATTTATGTATTCTAGCTATGGATACTAGTAGCCTTAGTTCTTTTAAAGTACTGCATCTATAAACTTTACTATTTAGATATTGTATATGAAAATATCAAGTAATTATAAATGCCATTTATGATCTCAAACAATCTTGTTGTATGATTTTTTTCACGGCCTTCAAAGAAGAGATATCCTAGAAGTTGAGTGCAGTTGGAGGGGCCTCACTCCTTTTGAGCCAAGAAAAGTTGATGGGGCCTGTCCAAGCTACGAATAGTATATGGGAAAGTGTTGAAATATTTTGTGTTTCCATGGTTTCTAAATGGTAGGAGGTATGTGTAGTAACCCGTACGGTTTCAAGTGCCTAATTTCATGTGTAAAAGTTTGCCAGGGAATTCTGGTTGTAGAATCTTGGAATAAGGAAACAAAATCCTACATGTGTCATATTGAAATAATGAGTGAAGTGCACTGTAGGTCCTTGAACTATTTCAGGGGTGTGATGTAGGTCCTCAATCTATGAAAATCGTCATCCAGGTTCTCGAAGTGCGATAAGTGTGTTATTCAGTCCAAAATCTCTGACCCCTCTAAGCGGCCAGCTGATGTCGTTAACCATGAACACTAAAAAGTAAATCGTGAATAGTAATAATAGCGTTCCAGTTCCAATATCATTTCTGTTCATGGTTTATTGTTCAGTGCTCACGGTTAACGGCGCCAGATGGCCCGTTAGAGGGGGAGATTTTGGACCTAAATGACACATTTACAACACTTCGAGGACCTAGATGATGATTTTTGTAGTTCGAGGACCTACGTGACACCCCTGAAATAGTTGGAGGACCTACGTGACACCCCGGAAATAGTTCGAGGACCTACAGTGCACTTCACTCTTAAATAATGGATAATAACAGACATGCTTTCATGAGATGATTAATCTTAAACATAAAAGGGCCTCCATGTGCCACCTATCATTTGTAATGCCCAATAAAAAGTTCTATGTTTTTGTATGAATTTATTTGTTTTGTTCATTATATCTGGTCGTATATTACTGAATTACATTGCAAGTGAAGTGGATCTCAATATTTTCGTATTTGATTGGCTATCTTTTTTATACATGTGAAATTTGATATGCAATCAGTAACAACCAACCTGCAATGAGTAGGAGGGCATAGTGATGTAGTCAGTAACCCGATATTGAATACTAATAATAATATCAACAAAAGAATGTTCTCAACTTTTTAAGGCCCATGGCAACGCACGGGCACTCTACTAGTCGAAAACCTAAGGTAAATGTTTGCCATCTACACGTTGGCCGAATTTTCGGCCGGTCCCTTCGTCTCGTGAGGCGCTGGCGTGTGGGCTCCCGTAGCAGCTTCTTCAACGCGAACACGCTCCTGCACGCGGATGCTCGCGAGCGCGGACGGCCAGGGGCGGCGAGCGCGGCGGCCGGCGTGACAAGCGCGGGTGGTCTGGGGTGACGAGCACGGGCTGCGCCATGGTCTGCAAGCCCGGCGAGGACGGGACGGCGGTGCTCCTAGCAAAGGACGACGAGTGTGACAGTCGGGGGCTGTTTGAGTCGACGAGCTCGTAAGCCATGGCCGCGTGCGTAATGGGGCTGAGCACGGGTGCTACCATGACAGAGGGCATCACATGCGAGCTCACAGGCAAGTCATCCATGGCTTACAAGCTCTAGGCGGACGTCGAGCTGGGAGCACCATGGGAGACACCCCTTAATGTTGCAACGGGCAATCTAGAAAGCTACAACCGATGCAAAAAAAAAGCTTCAACCAGCGACGGCTGGAGGTGGAAGAAGATGCAAAACGCTGCAGTTTTGCTACATGCTTCAACCTGCATAGATTTTGCTACAACCAGCATAGCATTTTGCTACGATTGGCGTCATGTTTTGCTACAACACATAGCCTGCATTGCGTTTTGCTACAACTAGCATCACTTTTTGCTACAACCGGCATAACGTTTTGGACATTCATTACGACTGAGCTGCGAGGTTTGACGGCGACGACGACATTTTTGCTGCAACCATCGTAGGTTTTTGCTATGTCCGGCAACGTCTTTTGTTACATCTGTTCATTTTTTAGATGCAAATATTGCTACCTGCAACGGCGAGCTACAACCAGCGACGATGACGACGTTATTTTGGGGATTTTTACATTTATGCCCCTGGTTCCTTAGCTCTACTCATTCATCCTCGCGCTCTTAACTTTTGCTCAATTTTCCCCACTCCCTTGCCAGAAACCCTCATAATCGGGCTGTGGACGTTGCCGTCGGGTCAAAGGCTTGACCGTTAACTCTGACTAGTGGGGCCACGCTGGACTGTGCCGTGTTGGGTGGTGTCGTTGTTCGACCATTGGGTCGTGGTTACGTTGGGCCGTCCCTTGCATTAAACGTCTGCGCGCGCCGCGAGGACAGAAGCCTGCTATGCATGCACCCAGCAAACCTTGCATGCCTGCGTCGATCGAGCCTGCATGCGCCGATGCCACGATCCCATGATGCGCCGACTGAGCCCGCATGCGCCGATGCGTCTGCCATGATGCACTGACCGAGCAGCTTTCTTGCACGCTAGCCGCCACACATGAAGTGACGGTCACTGCCGCTGGTTTCTCTCTTCTAGCTAGGTGGCTACATATTTGTGGCTTGTGTAAAAAAAGAGCCACTCCCTTGCTTAGTTGTACTCATTCATCCCAACTAACAAAGCTTGCTTGCATGCACTAGCTAGGTGGTAACTAACAAGGGAACCCTACTAACAAGTCGAGCTCTCTAAGAAAATAATCAACAAATATGCAGTCCCAATATGTAGATAGGGCCAACAAGCCCATAGCACGATCACATAGCTCAAACTAGGAAGAACTTAATAATAGAATAGATAGAAAACTTGATAATAGAATTTAAGAAAAGGGCCAACAAGCCCATAGCAACTCCAACATAGTTCAATTACAACTTAACATAACATAGACTACAAAAAGATAGAGGGTTTAGAACCCTAGCCGTCGCCTTCTCCACCTCGCTCCTCCTACGGGCGCCCTTTTCACTGCTCCTCCGGGGCATTGTCGATGGGGTACGGAAGAGTGTGCATGCGCGTCGCGGTGGGGAAGATGTTGTTGTACTCCATGAACCTGTTGTGGGTGGTGAAAGCGATGAACTCGGAGCCACACCAAAACACTCGGCCGAGGAGGTAGAAGGCGTCGAATGTGTTGGTGAAGTGGGCAAGGAGAGCAACCACCACCCCGTTTTGGATGACCTCCTCGACGCGGAACATCGTTGGAGATCCCCTCGGGAAGTGGTGGTAGCCGGACGCGAGGAAGAACTCGGTGAAGTTCCTTGCGGTCCTCAGCCTTGATATCGCCCACACACGTAGTGTGCGATCAACGTACACGCCGGTAGGGTAGAGCCTCTCCGGCACGGTGGGTGGGAAGCGGTAGGTTGGTCCGGTGTACTGCATGGCTGAGGGATGTGCAGAAGACGGAGAAGGGGTCGAAGAGCAAGAAGGGCAGATGGATGAGGGATGGCAGAGGCAGAGGGTGGCTTAAATAGCCGTAGTGCTACGTGTTATTTGGTCGTGGCAATAACGGGGTCAAATGTGAAGTTAGTAGCCCGTTTTCAAACCCACCGCAAAGACATCGGAGTGTACTCGAGTGGGAAACGGTGGTTTGAAAAGAAGAAGAAAAAGAAGCTAATTGCACGCGTGGGAATCCGTGGTCAAACCATATGTTATATGAACAAAAAGAGACAATTTTTGAAGACCTCACTACTAGGGAAAACCTTATACACAGAATCTTAGCAGCAGCGCAGTACAAAAAGAGGCGGTACTGCTAATTATCAGCAGCGCGGGAACAAAACAAGCGCTACTGCTACACAGTTAGCAGTAGCACAGCCCATTGGAACCACGCTGCCACTAAAATCGATAGACAGTACCCGCCACCCTAGATTTAGCAGCAGCGCGCTCCTGCTACCCGCGCTACTGCTAAGCGAGTAGCTATAGCGAGGTGAGATACCCCACGCTACTATTGAGGGTGTCCACCCCACACCACACCGGCACACCGACCCCGATCGACCCTCACCCCACCAAACTCTCTCTGTCTCTCCTTTCATCCACAGCCACCGCCGCACTCATCCGCCCGGCGATCCCACCAGCCGGCGCCCTCCGTCCTCATCCCCTCCACCTTCCCCCACCTTCTATCCATCTATATGCCCCTAGACTAGATCGGCGGCGGGCACCATCGATCGGGATCGGTCATGCCCACGGGCGGGGCATCCGGATCCACGAGGGGAGAGGAGGACGGCGGGGCGGCGGCGGAGGGCGCGCGGGCGCGGCGGCGGAGGGCGCGTTGCCGGTGGCGGCGGCGATGCGGGCGGTGCTAGCATCGGGCGGGCGACGGCGGAGCAGTCCGGGCGGGCGGCGGAGGCGGTGCGGGTGGTGGAGATCGGGAAGACCAAGCCGGTGTCCCTGCTGCGGCAGATCTACGACGTCGGCCACCGCTGCTTCGGCGAGAACTACGTCCAGGAGTTCGTCACCAAGGCGCCGCAGGTGAGGCCACCTCCCCCGGATTGGAATGGACTGGATTGGGTTGGGTGGCTGGACCCCCATCTGTTTGCTGGCTGATTGATTCTGCTCTGTTCTCCTGTCTTCTTGTGGCGCCCCCGATTCAATCGTACACTAATCATGCACGCAAATGTGTACGATCAAGATCAGGGACTCACGGGAAGATATCACAACACAACTCTAATACATAAATAAGTCATACAAGCATCATAATACAAGCCGGGGCCTCGAGGGCTCGAATACAAGTGCTCGATCATAGACGAAGTCGTGAAGCAACAATATCTGAGTACAGACATAAGTTAAACAAGTTTGCCTTAAGAAGGCTAGCACAAACTGGGATACAGATCGAAAGAGGCGCAGGCCTCCTGCCTGGGATCCTCCTAACTACTCCTGGTCGTCGTCAGTGGGCTGCACGTAGTAGTAGGCACCTCCGGTGTAGTAGTCGTCATCGACGGTGGCGTCTGGCTCCTGGGCTCCATCGTCTGGTCGCAGCAATCGAGTAGAGATAGGGGAAAAGGGGAACAAGGCAACCGTGAGTACTCATCCAAAGTACTCGCAAGCAAGGAGCTACACTACATATGCATGGATATATGTGTAAAAGGGCCATATCCGTGGGTGAACTGCAGAATGCGAGAATAAGAGGGGATATCTAACCCCGTCGAAGACTACGCCACAGCAGCCTCCGTCTTGCAACATGTAGAAGAGAGTAGATGAAGTCCTCCGAGTAGCATCGCATAGCATAATCCTACCGGCGATCCCTCCTCGTAACCACGAGAGAGTGACCACCGGGTTATATCTGGCACTTGGAAGGGTGTGTTTTATTAAGTATCTGGTTCTAGTTGTCATAAGGTCAAGGTACAACTCCAAGTCGTCCTGTTACCGAAGATCACGGCTATTCAAATAGATTAAACTTCCCTGCAGGGGTGCACCACATAACCCAACACGCTTGATCCCATTTGGCCGGACACACTTTTTTGGGTCATGCCCGGCCGCGGAAGATCAACACGTCGCAGCCCCACCTAGGCTCAACAGAGAGGTCAGCATGCCGGTCTAAACCTAAGCGCCGCAGTGCAGGCCCATCGCCTCTTAGCACACACACGTTGCGTCTGTGACGAGGCAGACCTAGCCTACAGCGTTCAGTCCAATCCGCGCGCCACTCGGGCCACGGCGTCACGAAGTGCTACGGCTGATATCACGACGCCGGGATACCCATAACTACTCCCACGTAAATGGTTAGTGCGTATAGACCAAATGGCCAGACTCAGATCAAAACCAAGATCTCGTTAAGCGTGTTAAGTATCCGTGAACGCCGATCAGGGCCAGGCCCACCTCTCATCCAGGTAGTCTCAACCTGCCCTGTCGCTCCACCACAAAGTAACAGTCGCGGGCCGTCGGGGACCCAGGCCCACCTCTACCGGGATGGAGCCACCTGTCCTTTCAGCCCCCATCTACGAAACGATATCACGGTAATGTAACGATGTAAAGTATATAGTATATGCCCGTGATCACCTCCGAAGTGATCACAGCCCAAAGAGTATAGCATGGCGAGACGGACAAGAGTGTAGGGTCAGCGATGGAACACTAGCATCCTATACTAAGCGAGGATAGCGGTAAAAGGTAACAACTTGATAGTAGCAAGGACAAAGCTATGCAGCGATATAGGATTAGCGAAAGCAGTAACATGCTACACTACTCTAATGCAAGCAGTATAGACAAGAGTAGGCGATATCTGGTGATCAAAGGGGGGGCTTGCCTGGTTGCTCTGGCAAGAGAGAGGGGCCGTCGGTGACGTAGTCGACCACAGGGGCATCAGCATCATCACGGGGTCTACCGGAGAGAAGAGGGGGGAGAAACAGTAAATACATAGCAAGCAAGTGCATAACGGGACAACAATCAGAGCTAGACGTGTTCTAACGCGGTACGAGGTGATACCGGTGAAGGGGGGAAACATCCGGGAAAGTATCCCCGGTGTTTCGTGGTTTCGGGCGAAGGAGCCGGAGGGGGAAAGTTGCGAGTTCGATAGGTTAGGGGGGTGTGGCGGACGAACGGGTTGCGTATCTGGATTCGTCTCGTCGTTCTGAGCAACTTTCATGTACATAGTTTTTCCATCTGAGCTACGTTTTATTTTATATTAATTTTTAAAGATTTAATTCAATTTTTAAATTATTATTATTAATTTAATTCGAAAATGGCATTCTTGCATCGGTATAGCGTCGACATGACATCATCGATCAACAGAGGTGTTGATCGGGTCAATGACGCGTGGGTCCATATGTCATTGACTTAGATTAACTAAACATGTTAATTAGCTTAATTACATTGATTAGGTTAACTAATTTTAATTAGCTTAGCTAAACAGTATTAATTAACTTAATTAATCCACTAATTAATTAATGTTTATTTATTTTATTAACTTTTGTTAATTTCTTTCCAGGGGTGGGCCTCGACTGTCATTGGCCGTTAGTTTAACCAAAAATTATCCTTTTAAACAAAGACACGGGTCCCACATGTAATAGACTGTGTTTTAATCAAAGAGTTGTTTAGTTATTCCTAAGTAGTTGGGGCCCACATGTCATAGTGACAGGGGCAACTAATAGGGTAATAAGTGCCCCTAATTAACCGGACACGTCGGCTGGCGGAGGTAACCACCGGTGTCTGACAGCACGGTGGAGGAGCATCGAGGCGATGGTTCGTGAGTCGAGCACAACTACGAGTAGCTTGGCTCGGCGCATCCACCGGTGATCTGATTGGGACACAGGGGTGGCGGAGAAGGCCACAATGACGATGGCCGTCGGCGGCGATGTCACGGGTGCGACATTCGGCGGCGGTGTAGGGCATGGCCAAGCATCTTGTGGTAGGCTTGAGGGCGGAGGCCACGTCCAGGGGTGGACTAGGCGAGGCAGGCGCTGGTGGTGCACAGCCCTCACGAGGCATGGTCGACGTCGAGCTAAGCCTTGGCGGAGCACGATGATCGGAGGGAGGGAAGATGGGGTCGGACGGAGAGGTCCTCACCGGCCCTGTAGAGGTGCATGGCTGTGCTCGGGGAGGGCCAGAGCTGCGGGGCGACGACGAGTCGGCGTCGGGGCGGCAAGCACGATGTGCACGAGGTGGCGCGGGTCGGGCGAGGTCGACGGCGGCCATGGCGATGTGCGGCGGTGGAGTCGAGGCGGATCCCCTCGATCCATATCGTGAGGAGGCAGAGGGAGTCCGGCGGGGAGGGCGGCGAGGTGGTCAGAGGGGTCGCCGGCGTGGCTTCGAGCACGAGGGAGCTCCTCTCCCTCGGGGATTCATGCGTGTCTTGTGGCGCTCCTGTGGGTGGCGGCGGACCAGGGGAGTGGGATAGGTTAGGGTTTGAAATTTGGACCGGGGGTTATGGGGAGGAAGGTGGGCGGCCCGTTCGGGCAGTTGAGGCCACCGGGGCCACGTGGCCCATGAGGGGGGGGTTCTGTTTTCTTTTCTTGCTTTTTCCCCTCCTTTTCTGTTTTATTTTAATTAGCTGTTGTTTTCCATTTAAAACTTGATCCAAATGACTTTTGTAAAAGTGGAGCATTAACACATAAATACTATGCAATAAGCTGCACTGCCACCATAAGTCTAGTCCCCAAATAATTTAGTTTGATATTTTATTAATTAGTAAAGGCATTTAAATAATTATGTTTGCTACTATTTTATTTATATTAGATCATTTAAACGCTTTATAAAAATGTTGCTTCTTCACCACAATTACCTATGCAGTATTTGGTTCATTCCCATCATTTTAGTTTTAATATTTTGAAAACTTTGTCGCTTGACATTAATTTGAATTTGAATTTAAAAAGGTTTCGGATCATGGCGAGGTTAGCAGCAATAAGAGTGGTGACGTGGCATCATTAACAGAGGTTACTGTAGCTTGATTATCCGGGCGTCACAATTCTCCTCCACTACAAGAAATCTCGTCCCGAGATTTAAGAGGTAGTGAAAGGGGAAAGGTTTGGTAACGAATCTAGCGAGTCTTCTCATTACGCTTGCTCTTCTCGAAGAGGCCGGTCCAATATATTGATGTCTTCATTTCTGCTTTAGGTCATCTTGATGAAGTCGTCGTCCTTTCTTTAGGAACTCCATCGTACTTACGAAAAGAATAAAGAGTGGGCATTCGAGAGAAGAGACCTTTGCAAGGTCGACTATCACAGTCGATAACATCGGGAAGGGTGGCGGATAGCAACTCTCGAATTGAAACTTAAGAAAATATCGTTAGCAAAGTAAGAATGTGCAAAATAGAAGTTTGAAGCGCATAGGCAATCGTTCGTTGCCTGAAACAAAGTGTGAAAGGGGTTCAGAGCAATGGGAACAAGTATTGCGTCTGATAGCAGAACTGATGACCTCTCGGAAGGTGGCTCGTAAATTACTTACGAGGCCACGCGCGAGGAATAACCTTGGGAATAGGGGGTGTACAGGACAGTCAGGTTTCGATCACAATGGGCTGTGGGTTATGGGCCCACCATGTGGTTTTTTTAATAGGAGCAGTGACATCTTGCACGGTCATGATAGCAAGGCATGTCAGAGAGTACCATGTCAGTTATGTCGGCAACAACGTTGGTACCAAGGGCGAGGGACGAAGAGAACCATTTTCCTGCTCGTTGCATCGAGGCGGACCAATAGGCAAAGTTCTCGTCCATCAGTGGTTACCAGAATGTCATCAACAATAGTAATGTGGTCTTCTTGGCAGAGTTGTACCACGAGGTGCTTACATAAGCGGAGAATAATCTTGCTTAGATTATATAGACCACAAGAAGGTTTAAACAAACCAATGGAAAGGAAAAGTGGTTATCAGATTTAATAAAAACAATGGAAGGAAAAATGTGTTTAAACACATATATCAGGGGTATGTCCTTCCCAAAGACAAGCAGAGCATGATATCCATGACAGGATAGAAAATAGAGAAACCATTTAAAAAAAAGGGAAGGAATTTCATGATATTACCCATACAACGGTGTTAGGATGAATGATAAATAAAATTTAGCATCGTGCTGCAAATGTTCCTGTTGAAAATCGGAGTACCATTGGCATGCTTCAGGTAGCAACGATATGGTGTTTCAATCAAGGGCCAGACTTCGGATACACCAATGATCCATCAGGAGTAACTTATAAAATAAGTCCTACAATTTCCTCCAGGAGGAATGGTTATCCTTGCAAAAGAAATTATAATGATAGGTCCTCCACCTGTGGGGGTGCTAGGCAAGACATCATGTTACCGGGTCATCAAAGGACCAAAAACATAACTCCTGGAAAGTTGTCCCAACCATCATATCTGACCGAGATTCAGATCCGATTGGTGTCATGATACCTCAGACTTAAGATGCCTGAGAAGAAAAGGTGCAACACAATTTGACGAGATGACATTGTGAGATTCTCGAAATGATCTATGGAAGTGAGTTACGAAACAAGAGTTCATCAGTAAACCAGGGAGAGGATGAGGAGGTGGCTGATAGGCTCAGCAACAAATCATCGAGATTTCCACAGGATTGATTTCCACAATTATGTGAACAAAGAAATATCATTTGTCGGATCAAATGATATAATGATGTATGCTCGAGGGAAACATACACAACTGAAAAATGGTAGAAGGGTGCACCCAGGAATCTGGACTAGGTAGCACGATCAATGTTCGAATGATGATTCGATAAGCAATAGACTTAGAATGAAACTGTAGACCAATAACTTCAAAGCAATAGGGTTGCTAGAAGTTTAGAATTTACACATCACAGACCATTTGTTGGTATTCCGGTTAGAAACAACACGGAGACCAGGAAACGAATGCAAAAGGCGAGAGATATTACTATATCAAGAATTCTCAAGAGGTGGTAAAATTACCACGACATTCTTGACATAAAAGGTGGTAATACTCCGTGGTAGATCATAACATAAGTTGGATAGCATGGAACTCAAGGTACAACACAAAACAAGAACAAGTTCTGTGTTGGAGGGAATGCAATAATGTTGTGGATGATAACCCAAATCATCGAGGGCAAAGGATGCTATTTCTCATCAAGAATTCGATAGATATCTTGGAAGGCCTCGAGAATGTTGATGATGATCACGACACATTTGTCGAGAGGTTTCGAGAAGATGTAATGGCGATGGCGATGACACCAAGTCAACGGAATGATGAAGCAAAAAGTTATTGGAACCATGGAGTACGACACAAAATCGAAAGCAAGCTTGCTGTTCAAGGAGAAATGATATGGCGATGATGATCGGCGTAAGGTTAGTTCATCGTCGAAAATTGTGCTCCGGGAAGAAGGACCGGGTAGCACAGTTAAAATTAGCTCGATAATGCTATAGCCGATCAGGCTAGGAATGACTTGAAGGATTAATAAAGTTGTAAGCAGTGAAGGGTACAAATACTTGTTGATTCACAATGCGAACTCGATCAGTTATCGGTGTCTTTGAGTTTTTAATAACTCGGAGCCCGTGAAAAATTTGAATCAGTGAGAAGGTAGTACTTGATGAACTCATAAAAAGTTATGCAGTTCCATGATAATCTCGAGATACCAGGGGTAATACTCGATGTGAGATCAAAGTAGAGGTTGGATCGGGCATTGCCTGCAGAAGACAAGTGCTTAAACTTGCACGAGAAATGGTATTTAAAGGAGAACATGGTCGGAACCACGATTGCAAAAGGCGGATCCCAGATATAAGATGAGCTTATACCAAAGGAATAATTAATTTCAGAGAAGCTTTAATGATAAGATCTACATCGTGTCCATGGGCATGAACACAAGGCTCAAGGTCGACTCCCACTTCTCGTATACACAACTTTTCATTGCTCTCAGTTAAGAATGTTTAGAGTTTGAAAGTTTAACTGGCGGAATACCAGAAGGTTATGACCCATGAAGGCTTTTGGGTTCACAAAAATTAAGGAAGGTATATGTTCAACCCATCGGGGCATCTTAGAAACATATACCACAATCTTTAGGAGTAATTAACTCAAACTCAAGGCAGAGCATGGTTGAGAAAGCGGAGGATACAATTTACCAAAGGCATTATGTATCCGAGGAAAGACCCACAAGGTTATTGAATATGAAGGGCGTTGTCAGATAAATCCAACAAAGGATCTGGTGGTCCATAAGGGATCTGATGTGAGCATCGGTACTCAACCAGAAGAAGAAAGAATGCAAGGATATCATATGATTGAACAATTGACTAATTAAAGCTCAAGCGCAAAGGATTTATGATTTCCAATTCAAGGGATCAGAAGCAAATGCTCTGGTTAAGGATGGAATAGTTGAATAGACTTAGGGGTGCAGTCGACGGCAATTTAATTGGTTGAGAACCAGCTCACGTTTGAAATGACGTCTGAGCCGGAAGGATGAATTCTAGGATCTGATTGAGGATTGCGAGCAGTCGCAACATATTGAATCAACAGACTCAAAATGATGGTGACAAGGAACAGCACGGCAGTAAGCTCAAGGAATTATCGAAACAACGATGAGTTTTTCAGGGTATCTTGTAATAACAAGACCAACTGGGGATGAGGGTAAGAATAACAACTCCAAGTAGTTATCCATAAGGGTTGACGGTGGAAGGGGAATTGCAAAAGTGATGGGCACAAAGTCTCGAGAGAATATCAAAGAGTATCTCCGAAATCTTCTGGTGCAGTCGGTGATCATCTGGACTGAAGGGCCTCTCCGGGAGAAAGTATTTTCGAGAACCTAAAGTTAGATTTTAGTAAAATCGGTTAACCCGAATAGAAGAGAGTTCAGAATGGGAGTAAAGGTCGAGGAGTAAAAGATCCTACTACCACCCAATGGCGATGTGTGCCCGTAAGGCACACAACCATGTTAGTAAAAGTTTTGCAATGACTAGACTCGACTTCGGCCAAGGAGTTGGAAAGGGGGATTCCTACAGGCAGTCGGCTCTTATACCAACTTGTGGCGCCCCCAATTCAATCGTACACTAATCATGCACGCAAATGTGTACGATCAAGATCAGGGACTCACGGGAAGATATCACAACACAACTCTAATACATAAATAAGTCATACAAGCATCATAATACAAGCCAGGGGCCTCGAGGGCTCGAATACAAGTGCTCGATCATAGACGAGTCGTGAAAGCAACAATATCTGAGTCTGAGACATAAGTTAAACAAGTTTGCCTTAAGAAGGCTAGCACAAAGCGGGATACAGATCGAAAGAGGCGCAGGGCCTCCTGCAGGATCCTCCTAACTACTCACAGTCGTCGTCGGCCGGGCTGCCTGCGTAGTAGTAGGCACCTCCGGTGTAGTAGTCGTCATCGGCGATGGTGTCCGCTCACAGGCTCCATAAATGCAGTCTCGACAATCGAGTAGAGATAGGGGAAAAGGGGAACAAGGCAACCGTGAGTACTCATCCAAAGTACTCGCAAGCAAGGAGCTACACTACATATGCATGGATATATGTGTAAAGGGCCATATCAGTGGACTGAACTGCAGAATGCCAGAATAAGAGGGGGATATCTAACCCTGTCGAAGACTACGCTTCTGGCAGCCTCCGTCTTGCAACATGTAGAAGAGAGTAGACTGAAGTCCTCCGAGTAGCATCGCATAGCATAATCCTACCCGGCGATCCCCTCCTCGTAACCCTGAGAGAGAGCGACCACCGGGTTATATCTGGCACTTGGAAGGGTGTGTTTTATTAAGTATCTGGTTCTAGTTGTCATAAGGTCAAGGTACAACTCCAAGTCGTCCTGTTACCGAAGATCACGGCTATTCGAATAGATTAAACTTCCTGCAGGGTGCACCACATAACCCAACACGCTTGATCCCATTTGGCCAGCCACACTTTTACGGGTCATGCCCGCCGCGGAAGATCAACACGCCGCAGCCCCACCTAGGCTCAACAGAGAGGTCAAGACGCGGTCTAAACCTAAGCGCCACAGTGCGGGCCCATCGCCCTTAGCACACCGCACGCTATGTGACGCTGCAGGAAGCAGACCTAGCCTGCTGTGCGTTCCGGTCCAATCGTGGCGCGCCACTCGGGCCGACGTCACGAAGTGCCGGCCGATACCACGACGCCGGGATACCCATAACTACTCCCATGTAGATGGTTAGTGCGTATAGACCAAATGGCGGACTCGGAACAAATACCAAGATCTCGTTAAGCGTGTTAAGTATCATGACGCCGACCAGGCCAGGCCCACCTCTCACCCAGTAGTCTCAACCTGCCTGTCGCTCCGCCACAAAGTAATGTGATCGGGGGCCGTCGGGGAACCCGGGCCCACCTCTACCGGGATGGAGCCACCTGTCCTTTCAGCCCCCATCTCCGAACGATATCACGAGGTAATGTAACGATGTAAAGTATATAGTATATGCCCGTGATCACCTCCAAGTGATCACAGCCCAAGAGTATAGCATGGCGAGACGGACAAGAGTGTAGGGTCAGCGATGGAACACTAGCATCCTATACTAAGCGATGAGGATAGCGGTAAAGGTAACAACTTGAGTAGCAAGGACAAAGCTATGCAGCGGTATAGGATTAGCGAAAGCAGTAACATGCTACACTACTCTAATGCAAGCGGTATAGAGAAGAGTAGGCTATATCACGGTGATCAAGGGGGCTTGCACAGTTGCTCTGGCAAGAGAGAGGGGTCGTCGGTGGCGTAGTCGACCACGAGGGCATCGGCAACATCACGGGGTCTCCGGGAGAGAAGAGGGGAGAAACAGTAAATACATAGCAAGCAAGTGCATAACGGGACAACAATCGAGCTAGGCGTGTTCTAACGATGCACGAGGTGATCTGGTGCGGGAAACATCCAGGAAAGTATCCCCGGTGTTTCGTGTTTTCGGGCGGAGGAGCCGGAGGGGGAAAGTTGCGAGTTCGATAGGTTAGGGGGGTGTGGCGGACGAACGGGTTGCGTATCTGGATTCGTCTCGTCGTTCTGAGCAACTTTCAAGTACAGAGTTTTTCCATCTGAGCTACGGTTTATTTTATATTAATTTTTAAAGATTTAATTCAATTTTTAAATTATTATTATTAATTTAATTCGAAAATGGCATTCTTGCATCGATTATAGCGTCGACATGACATCATCGATCAACAGAGGTGTTGACTGGGTCAAGCTGACAGCGATGAGTCCATATGTCATTGACTTAGATTAACTAACATGTTAATTAGCTTAATTACATTGATTAGGTTAACTAATTTTAATTAGCTTAGCTAAACAGTATTAATTAACTTAATTAATCCATTAATTAATTAATGTTTATTTATTTATTTATTTTATTAACTTTTGTTAATTTCTTTCGAGGTGGGCCTCATTGTCATTGGCCGTTAGTTTAACCAAAATTATCCTTTTAAGCGATTACACGGGTCCCACATGTAATAGACTCGAGTTTTAATCAAAGAGTCATTTAGTTATTCCTAAGTAGTTGGGGCCCACATGTCATAGTGACGGGCAACTAATAGGGTAATTAGTGCCCCTAATTAACCGGACACGTCGGCTGGCGGAGGTAACCACCGGTGACGTCTGAGCACGGTGGAGGAGCATCGAGGCGATGATTCGTGAGTCGAGCACAACCACAGTAGGCGTGGCTCGGCGCATCCACCGGTGGTGCATTTGGGACACAGGGGTGGCGGAGAAGGCCACAATGACGATGGCCGTCGTGGCGATGTCACGGGTACGACATTCGGCCGGCGGTGTAGGGCATGGCCAAGCATGCGGTAGCCTTGGCTGCGCAGCGCGAGCCACGTCCGTGGGTGGACTAGGCGAGGCAGGCGCGGGTGGTGCACAGCCCTACGAGGCATGGTCGACGTCGAGCTAGCGGCCTTGGCGAGCACGATGATCGGAGGGAGGGAAGATGGGGTCAGACGGAGGTCCTCACCGGCCTGTAGAGGTGCATGGCTGTGCTCGGGAGGGCCAGCTGCGGGACGACGGCGAAGTCGGGCTGGGCGGCGAGCACGACGTGGGACCAGGTGGCGCTGGTCGGGCGAGGTCGACGGCCATGGCGATGTCTTGGCGGTGGAGTCAGGCGGATCCTCGATCCAGATCGTGAGGAGGCGGAGGGAGTCCGTGGCGGGAGGCGTGAGGTGGTCGAGGGGTCGCCGGCGTGGCTTTGAGCACGAGGCTCCTCTCCCTCGGGGATGCATGCGTCTTGTGGCCTCCTGTGGAGTGGCGGCGGACCAGGGGAGTGGGGATAGGTTAGGGTTTGAAATTTGGACAGGGGGTTATGGGGAGGAAGGTGGGCCGGCCCGTTCGGGCAGCTGAGGCCAGCTGGGCCACGTGGCCCAGCGCGAGGGGGGGGGGGTTCTGTTTTCTTTTCTTGCTTTTTTTCCTTTTCTGTTTTATTTTAATTAGCTGTTGTTTTCCATTTAAAACTTGATCCAAATGACTTTTGTAAAAGTGGAGCATTAACACATAAATACTATGCAATAAGCTGCACTGCCACCAGAAGTCTAGTCCCCAAATAATTTAGTTTGATATTTTATTAATTAGTAAAGGCATTTAAATAATTATGTTTGCTACTATTTTATTTATATTAGAGCATTTAAACGCTTTACAAAAATATTGCTTCTTCACCACAATTACCTATGCAGTATTTGGTTCACTCCGATCATTTTAGTTTTAATATTTTGAAAACTTTATCGCTTGACATTAATTTGAATTTGAATTTAAAAAGGTTTCGGATCATGGCGAGGTTAGCAGCAATAAGAGTGGTGACGTGGCATCATTAACAGAGGTTACTGTAGCTTGATTATCCGGGCGTCACACTTCTGCAGCTTCCAGAAGATATCCGGTGGCATTTCATCGGGCACTTGCAGAGCAACAAGGTGAAATCGCTTGTAGGTATGGTTAAGCTTTGCCGTCTTCAGCTAGCCACCGGCGACCGGCCTAGAGCGTTTGTTTGCATTGAAGATTTGTCAAATGGTTGTGGAAGGATTGTTGTTCTTTGCCATAACACCACATCTCACTCCGCGCATCATCTCTAGACACCGCTCTTCCGCTGCTGCAACCCCAGCTAGCACCGATGACGCCATGCATGGAGTAAGTCAAGGTCCATCTTGTCTCTCCTTCTCTTGATATTGGAAAAATCAATCTGTATGTGCACGTGGCAAAAATCAATCTAACCTGATTCAGCCTTCGATTCCTAGCTAGTTTGATCTGACTGTTCCTGCTCACTCATCTACCAGCCAATCAATACATATTTTCATGCTAGCTAGCTCTTTGGTAGATCTATATGGAACGAGCACTCCATCTCTGGCAGTAAAGAATTAGAGAAGCGGTTGATTTATTTAGTGTTGACTTCTGAAGAACTGGTTGTGGTTTTCTTGTTTAATTTCAACTCGTGTGCATGCGCAGCATCACCTACTCAGGTAATTAACCGGCATTATGCAACACATCAACATCCTCAAAGTATCGTATATGAACATTTTGTGTCTTTGTACCAACAAATCGGTATAAGATTGTGCAAGTAACAAAGCGGTTGATTTTCTTGCCACTGTAAGTAGGAAGTTAATTTTTTATATGTACTAGTGGACAAGTGAGGAGTTCTGTAATCCACTGCATCATTTCGTCATACAAATTTGTTTGTTCTTATATGTGCCTTCGGACTATCCATTGTGGAGGAAGGGGAAGGCAGGCCTGGGATGTTTGTGCGTGCATTTAACACATCTTACATCAAATATACCATTAGGGAAAACAGTGGAGGGAGTTCCAGCCAGTGGCAGAGAGGGAAGAGAATTTTACTGGACTATCAATACTTCTTCATTGGTTCAACAGGGAGGTACTTGCTCCTATATAAGTATGGAGGCTGTCATGATGCAGGCTATTTCACCCTGGACCTCCAGAGATTCCAGTTTGAGGGAGTGAACATTTCAACACGGTGTCGATTGTACTCACGCATATAGCAACTTCCCACCATCGTTGTTATCTACGCCGACGGTATCAAGTGGCAAACTTTCTGTTGCGTCCTAGTTATCTCCCAGCTTTCATAATTATCACACTGCTTGTCTCATGCTAGATAGTTCATTATTTTGATTGGTAGTTGTTGTTACACTATTTTGTATAGTTGCTACTTTTATGTGCTCGTGGCGAAGCTAACCAAGCTCAAGAACATAACAATGACTCATTTGTTTGTCTGTTTTCGTTGCCATTTTGAAGTGGTAATCAGAAAAGCAAAATTGAGTGATGATCTTGATTAATTTCTCAAGGGAGTATTCACCAAAAAAATCCTTAATGGAGTTGCCATATACTCCCTCAGTGTTTATCTTGCAAAACGATCCTATATTATTGGACGGAGGACTTAAGTAGCAAGAATTGTTTGTGCTCATAAACTCTTTGATTTGATCTTTTGAAGATAAATTAGAGGCAGAACTGTTGGGGAACGTTGCAGAAAATAAAAAATTTCCTACGGTTTCACCAAGATCCATCTATGAGTTCATCTAGCAACGAGTGATAGGAGTGCATCTACATACCTTTGTAGATCGCGAGCGGAAGCGTTCAAGAAAACGAGGTTGAGGGAGTCGTACTCGTCGTGATCCAAATCACCGATGACCAAGTGCCGAACGGACAGCACCTCCGCGTTCAACACACGTGACGGAGGCGGATGGCGTCTCCGCACCTTGATCCAGCAAGGAGGAGGGAGAGGTTGATGAAGATCCAAAGACGACGGCAGTAGCGGTGGTGGATGCAAGAGGTTCCAAGAAGCTTCACGAGATTCTGCGAGAGGAGATGTGCAAAGGGGAGAGGGAGGCGCCAAGGCTTCAGGTGCGGCTGCCCTCCCTCCCCTTTATATAGGCCCCTGGGGCGCTGCCCTGAGATGAGATCTCCCAAGGGGCGGCGGCCAAGGGGGAGGCTTGCCCCAAGGCAAGTGGGCGCCCACCCCTAGGGTTTCCAACCCTAGGCGCAGGGGGCCCAAGGGGGCCACCAGCCCACCAGGCTGGTTCCTCCCCACTTCAGCCCACGGGCCCTCCGGGATAGGTGGCCCCACCGGTGGACCTCGGGACCCTTCCGGTGGTCCCAGACAATACCGTGACCCTCAAACTCTCCCGATGGCGAAATAGCACTTCCTATATATAATTCTTTACCTCCAGACCATTCAGGAACTCCTCGTGACGTCCGGGATCTCATCCGGGACTCCGAACAACTTTCGGTTTGCTGCATACTCATATTCATACAACCCTAAGCGCCACCGAACCTTATGTGTAGACCCTACGGGTTCGGGAGACACATAGACATGACCGAGACGGCTCTCCGGTCAATAACCAACAGCGGGATCTGGATACCCATGTTGGCTCCCACATGCTCTTCGATGATCTCATCGGACGAACCACGATGTCGAGGATTCAAGCAACCCCGTATACAATTCCCTTTGTCAATCGGTATGTTACTTGCCCGAGATTCGATTGTCGGTATCCCAATACCTCGTTCAATCTCGTTACCGGCAAGTCACTTTACTCGTACCGTAATGCATGATCCCGTGACCAAACACTTGGTCACATTGAGCTCATTATGATGATGCATTACCGAGTGGGCCTGATGATACCTCTCCGTAATACGGAGTGACAAATCCAGTCTTGATCCGTGACAACCCAATGACACTTTCGGAGATACCAGAGTGCACCTTTATAGTCACCCGATTACGTTGTGGACGTTTGGTACACCCAAAGCACTCCTCACGGTATCCGGGAGTTACACGATCTCATGGTCTAAGGAAAAGATACTTGACATTGGAAAAGCTCTAGCAAGCGAACTACACGATCTTGTGCTATGCTTAGGATTGGGTCTTGTCCATCACATCATTCTCCTAATGATGTGATCCCGCTTATCAATGGCATCCAATGTCCATAGTCGAGGAAACCATGACTATCTATTGATCAACGAGCTAGTCAACTAGAGGCTCACTAGGGACATGTTGTAGTCTATGTATTCACACGTGTATTACGATTTCCGGATAATACAATTATAGCATGAATAAAAGACAATTATCACGAACAAGGAAATATAATAATAATCCTTTTATTATTGCCTCTAGGGCATATTTCCAACAGTCTCCCACTTGCACTAGAGTCAATAATCTAGTTACATTGTGATGAATCGAACACCCATAGAGTTCTGGTGTTGATCATGTTTTGCTCGCGGAAGAGGTTTAGTTAACGGATCTGCGACATTCAGATCCATATGCACTTTGCAAATTTCTATGTCTCCATCTTGAACATTTTCACGAATGGAGTTGAAGCGACGCTTGATGTGCCTGGTCTTCTTGTGAAACCTGGGCTCCTTGGCAAGTGCAATAGCTCGGTGTTGTCACGGAAGAGTTTGATCGGCCCCGACGCATTGGGTATGACTCCTAGGTCGGTGATGAACTCCTTCACCCAAATTGCTTCATGCGCTGCCTCCGAGGCTGCCATGTACTCCGCTTCACATGTAGATCCCGCCACGACGCTTTCGCTTGCAAATTGCACCAGCCATCTTGCTCCACCATTCAACATATACACGTATCTGGTTTGTGACTTAGAGTCATCCAGATCTGTGTCGAAGCTAGCGTCGACGTAACCCTTTAAGACGAGCTCTTCGTCACCTCCATAAACGAGAAACATGTCCTTAGTCCTTTTCAGGTACTTCAGGATATTCTTGACCGCTGTCCAGTGTTCCTTGCCGGGATTACTTTGGTACCTTCCTACCAAACTTACGGCAAGGTTTACATCAACTACGGTACACTGACATGTCATACATAATAGACCCTATGGCTGATGCATAGGGGATGACACTCATCTCTTCTATATCTTCTGCCGTGGTCGGACATTGAGCCGGGCTCAATTTCACACCTTGTAATACAGGCAAGAACCCTTTCTTGGACTGATCCATTTTAAACTTCTTCAATATTTTTTCAAGGTATGTGCTTTGTGAAAGACCTATGAGGCGTCTCGATCTATCTCTATAGATCTTGATGCCTAATATATAAGCAGCTTCTCCAAGGTCCTTCATTGAAAAACTCTTATTCAAGTAGGCCTTAATGTTGTCCAAAAGTTCGTATCATTTCCCATCAAAAGTATGTCATCTACATATAATATGAGAAATGCTTTCTGAGCTCCCACTCACTTTTTCTTGTAAACGCAGGCTTCTCCATAAGTCTCAAGATAAACCCAAACGCTTTGATCATCTCATCAAAGCGAATGTTCCAACTCGAGATGCTTGCACCAGCCCATAAATGGATCGCTGGAGCTTGCATACCTTGTTAGCATTCTTAGGGTCGAGAAAACCTTCCGGCTGCATCATATCTGATTCTTCCTTAAGATAGACTTTAAGGAATGCCGTTTTGGCGATCCATTTGCCATATCTCATAATCATAGTATGCGGCAATTGCTAACATGATTCGGACGGACTTCAGCTTCGCCACGGAGAGAAAGTCTCATCGTAGTCAACCCCTTGAACTTGCCGATAACCTTTAGCGACAAGTCAAGCTTTATAGATGGTAACATTACCATCCGCTACCGTCTTCTTCTTAAAGATCCATTTGTTTTCTATCGTCGCCGATCATCGGGCAAGTCTGTCAAAGTCCATATTTTGTTTTCATACATGGATCCTATCTCGGATTGCATGGCTTCAAGCCATTTGTTGGAATCTGGGCCCGCCATCGCTTCTTCATAGTTCAAGGTTCACCGTTGTCTAACAACATGATTTCCGTGACAGGGTTGCCATACCACTGGGTTTGGAACGTGTCCTTGTGGACCCACGAAGTTCGGTAGCAACTTGATTCAAGTACCTTGATCATCATCCTTAATTTCCTCTCCGGTCGGTGTAGGCACCACGGAACATTTTCTGAGCTGCACTACTTTCGGTTCAAGAGGTAGTACTTCATCGAGTTCTACTTTCCTCCCACTTACTCCTTTCGAGAGAAACTATTTTTCAAGAAAGGATCCGTTCTTGGCAACAAAGATCTTGCCTTCGGATCTAAGGTAGAAGGTATACCCAATGGATTCCTTAGGGTATCCTATGAAGACGCATTTTTTCGACTTGGGTACGAGATTTTCAGGTTGAAGTTTCTTGACATAAGCATCGCATCCCCAAACTTTTAGAAACGACAGCTTAGGTTTCTTCCCAAACCATAATTCATACGGTGTCGTCTCAACGGATTTAGACGGTGCCCTATTTAAAGTGAATGTAGCTGTCTCTAGAGCGTATCCCCAAAATGATAGCGATAAATCATAAGAGACATCATAGATCGCACCATATCCAATAGAGTGCGATTACGACGTTCGGACACACCGTTCTGTTGAGGTGTTCCAAAGCGGCGTGAGTTGTGAAACGACTCCACATTTCCTTAAGTGTGTACCAAATTCGTGACTTAAATATTCTACTCCACGATCTGATCGTAAGAACTTTATTTTTCGGTCACGTTGATTCTCTACCTCATTCTAAAATTCCTTAAACTTTTCAAAGGTCTCAGACTTGTGTTTCATCAAGTAGACATACCCATATCTACTCAAGTCATCGGAGAGTGAGAACATAACGATATCCTCCGCGAGCCTCAACGCTCATTGGACCGCACACATCGGTATGTATGATTTCCAATAAGTTGGTTACTCGCTCCATTGTTCCCGAGAGCGGAGTCTTGGTCATTTTTCCCATAAGGCATGGTCCGCATGTGTCAAATGAATCATAATCGAGAGACTCTAAAAGTCCATCGGCATGGAGCTTCTTCATGCGTTTGACACCAATGTGACCAAGGCGGCAGTGCCACAAGTATGTGGGACTATCGTTATCAACTTTACATCTTTTGGTATTCACACTATGAATATGTGTGACATTACGTTCGAGATTCATTAAGAATAAACCATTGACCATCGGAGCATGACCATAAAACGTATCTCTCATATAAATAGAACAACCATTATTCTCGGATTTAAATGAGTAGCCATCTCGTATTAAACGAGATCCTGATACAATGTTCGTGCTCAAACTTGGCACTAAATAACAATTATTGAGGTTTAAAACTAATCCCGTAGGTAAATGTAGAGGTAGCGTGCCGACGGCGATCACATCGACCTTGGAACCATTCCCGACGTGCATCGTCACCTCGTCCTTCGCTAGTCTCCGCTTATTCCGCAGCTCCTGCTGTGATTTACAAATATGAGCAATGACACCGGTATCAAATACCCAGGAGTTACTAAAGTACTGGTAAGGTACACATCAATCACATGTATATCAAATATACCTTTAGTGTTGCTGGCCTTCTTGTCTGCTAAGTATTTGGGGCAGTTCCGCTTCCAGTGACCCTTCCCTTGCAATAAAAGCACTCGGTCTCGGGCTTGGGTCCATTCTTTGACTTCTTCTCGGCAATCGGCTTCAAGGCGGCGGCAACATCCTTGCCGTCCTTCTTGAAGTTCTTCTTACCCTTGCCCTTCTTGAACTTAGTGGCTTTATTGACCATCAACACTTGATGTTCTTTCTTAATTTCTACCTCTACTGACTTCAGCATTGAAAATACTTTAGGAATAGTTTTCACCATCCCCTGCATATTGTAGTTCATCACAAAGATCTTGTAGCTCGGTGGGAGCGACTGAAGGATTCTGTCAATGACCGCCTCGTCCGGAGGTTAATGTCCACCGACAAAGACGGTTGTGCAACCCAGACATTTTGAGTATGTGCTCACTGACAGAACTATTTTCCTCCATCTTACAACTATAGAACTTGTCGGAGACTTCATATCTCTCGACTCGGGCATGAGCTTGGAAAACCATTTTCAGCTCCTCGAACATCTCATATGCTCTGTGTTGCTCAAAACGCTTTTGGAGCCCCGGTTCTAAGCTGTAAAGCATGCCGCCTTGTCTGAGGGAGTAATCATCAAGACGAGACTGCCAAGCGTTCATAACGTCTTGGTTCTCTCGGGATGGGTGCTTCACCTAGCGGTGCTTCTAGGACATATTGTTTCTTGGCTGCTATGAGGATGATCCTCGGGTTCGGACCAGTCTGAATAGTTGCTGCCATCATCTTTCAGCTTGGTTTTCTCTAGGAACGCGTTGAAGTTCATGGTGACATGAGCGTTGGCCATTTGATCTACAAGACATTTTGCAAAGATTTTAGACTAATGTTCATGATAATTAAGTTCATCTAATCAAATTATATAATGAACTCCCACTCAGATTTGACATCCCTCTAGTCATCTAAGTGTTACATGATCCGAGTCGACTAGGCCGTGTCCGATCATCACCTGAGATGGACTAGTCATCGTCGGTGAACATCTCCATGTTGATCGTATCTTCCATACGACTCATGTTCGACCTTTCGGTCTCTTGTGTTCCGAGGCCATGTCTGTACATGCTAGGCTCGTCAAGTTAACATAAGTGTTTTGCATGTGTAAAACTGTCTTACACCCGTTGTATGTGAACGTAGGAATCTATCACACCCGATCATCACGTGGTGCTTCGAAACGACGAACTTTAGCAACGGCGCACAGTTAGGGAGAACACTTTCTTGAAATTATTATAAGGGATCATCTTATTTACTACCGTCGTTCTAAGTAAACAATATGCATAAACATAATAAACATCACATGCAATTATATAGTAGTGACATGATATGGCCAATATCATATAGCTCCTTTGATCTCCATCTTCGGGGCTCCATGATCATCTTGTCACTGGTATGACACCATGATCTCCATCATGATGATCTACATCATCGTGTCTCCATGAAGTTGCTCGCCAACTATTACTTCTACTACTATAGCTAACGGTTTAGCAATAAAGCAAAGTAAATACATGGCGTTGAATCAATGACACGCAGGTCATACAATAATTAAGACAACTCCTATGGCTCCTGCCGGTTGTCATACTCATCGACATGCAAGTCGTGATTCCTATTACAAGAACATGATATCATACATCACAATATATCATTCATCATTCATCACAACTTTTGGCCATATCACATCACAAGGCAATAGCTGCAAAATCACGTTAGTCGGCGTCTCATTGTTGTTGCATCTTTTACGATGGCTGCAATAGGGTTCTAGCAAGTACGTTTTCTTACCTACGAAAAACCTGGCGTGATTTGTCAACTTCTATTTACCCTTCATAAGGACCCTTTTCGTCGAATCCGCTCCAACTAAAGTGGGAGAGAGAGACACCCGCTAGCCACCTTATGCAACTAGTGCATGTCAGTCGGTGGAACCTGACTCACGTAAGCGTACGTGTAAGGTCGGTTCGGGCCGCTTCATCCCACAATACCGCTGAAGCAAAATAAGACTAGTAACGGAAAGAAAGTTGACAAGATCTACGCCCACAACAGATTTGTGTTCTACTCGTGCAATAGAGAACTACGCATAAACCTGGCTCATGATGCCACTGTTGGGGAACGTTGCAGAAAATAAAAAAACTTCCTACGGTTTCACCAAGATCCATCTATGAGTTCATCTAGCAACGAGTGATAGGAGTGCATCTACATGACTTTGTAGATCACGAGCGGAAGCGTTCAAGAGAACGAGGTTGAGGGAGTCGTACTCGTCGTGATCCAAATCACCGATGACCAAGTACCGAACGGACAACACCTCTGCGTTCAACACACGTACAGAGTGGATGATGTCTCCTGCACCTTGATCCAGCAAGGAGGAGGGAAATGTTGATGAAGATCCAGCAGCACGACGGCGTGGTGGTGGATGCAGCAGGGTTCCAGACAGCCGAGCCTGCGAGAGGGAGAGGTGCGGCAGGGGAGGGAGGCGCCAAGGCTTCAGGTGTGGCTGCCCTCCTCCCTCCCTTTATATAGGCCCCACAGAAGCGGGCCCCTGAGATGAGATCTCCCAAGGGGCGGTGGCAGGGAGGCTTGCCCCCAAGGCAGTGGGCGCCCCACCCCTAGGGTTTCCAACCCTAGGTGCAGGGGGGCCCAAGGCGCACCAGCCCACCAGGCTGGTTCCTCCCCACTTCAGCCCACGGGCCCTCCGGGATAGGTGGCCCCACCGGTGGACCAGGGACCCTTCCGGTGGTCCCGGTACAATACAGTGACCCCGAAACTCTCCGATGGCGAAATAGCACTTCCTATATATAATTATTTACCTCCGGACCATTAGGAACTCCTCGTGACGTCCGGGATCTCATCCGGGACTCCGAACAACTTTCGGTTTGCTGCATACTCATATTCATACAACCCTAGCGTCACCGAACCTTAAGTGTGTAGACCCTATGGGTTCGGGAGACACGTAGACATGACCGAAACGGCTCTCCGGTCAATAACCAACAGCGGGATCTGGATACCCATGTTGGCTCCCACATGCTCCTCGATGATCTCATCGGATGAACCACGATGTCGAGGATTCAAGCAACCCCGTATACAATTCCCTTTGTCAATAGGTATGTTACTTGCCCGAGATTCGATCGTCGGTATCCCAGTACCTCGTTCAATCTCGTTACCGGCAAGTCACTTTACTCGTACCGTAATGCATGATCCCGTGACCAAACACTTGGTCACATTGAGCTCATTATGATGATGCATTACCGAGTGGGCCCAGTGATACCTCTCCGTAATACGGAGTGACAAATCCGATCTCGATCCGTGACAACCCAGCAGACACTTTCGGAGATACCTGAGTGCACCTTTATAGTCACCCGATTACGTTGTGACGTTTGGTACACCCAAAGCACTCCTACGGTATCCGGAGTTACCCGATCTCATGGTCTAAGGAAAAAATACTTGACATTGGAAAAGCTCTAGCAAACGAACTACACGATCTTGTGCTATGCTTAGGATTGGGTCTTGTCCATCACATCATTCTCCTAATGATGTGATCCCGCTATCAATGACATCCAATGTCCATAGTTAGGAAACCATGACTATCTATTGATCAACGAGCTAGTCAACTAGAGGCTCACTAGGGACATGTTGTAGTCTATGTATTCACACGTGTATTACGATTTCCGGATAATACAATTATAGCATGAATAAAAGACAATTATCACGAACAAGGAAACATAATAATAATCCTTTTATTATTGCCTCTAGGGCATATTTCCAACAAGAACAACCATGCTTTTTAGACATTTTGAACTTCTTATCCACCTCTATCTCACTCTGCATGCCAAATGCAAAGCAATCGGTTTGTTGAACGCTGCTACTGAGACCCCTTTGTTTCTTAAGTTAGAAATCTATTAAACTAGCTAGGTAAACTTGTAGGCTAAGTAAACCTGTAGACCCCTGTGGTTCTTAAATTCTTTTAAGATCAATTTCTTATGTGTACCAATCTTTTTACGGCTATGTATTCTAGGTTTCCAACTTGTATTGCAAAGTACACTGTAAACACATAAAACTGAGTCTGAGTTGTTACATGTCTCAAATTTTATTGAGGTCAAAATTATCTGAATGTGAATATTGGCCATTCTTCTTCTTCTTGTCCATTTCTGGTATAAGCAGTTTACCAAGTCTTCTCCAATAGTAATGCGTATGTCATGTATGTTCCTATTCGCTCCCAATTTCCTGAATATCTATGATCTGAATATGCATAATTTTGATAAATTTGGCAGGCACTCAGGAAGGTGCCAAGGAGATGCTCGACCAAGGCGTGGAGGCACTTGAGCTGAAGAGCACATAGCTGCAGAATCTTTGGAGGCCGGGCCGGTGAGCGGAGGATTGGAGGTAGCGCTGATTGGTGTTTTTATGAAGAGATAGGATGCCACTATTTGGTGTTTTTATGCATTTTGGTTTGCTTGCAACTGTGTTTGCACTAGCTGGGAGTAAGTGACTTGGCAAGAAGTGTAGATGTTTTAATTGAAGGCATGAAAAGCCATGACAATATGTATACTCTTACAGGATGTGCTCTAATGCCGCTGGTTTATTATAAATTTTGGATTAGTAATGATGTGTAACGCTCTCGATGCGGCTATATCTCCCACGTGTCGAAGCACGACTTAGAGGCATAACCGCATTGAAAGCAATGTCGCAAGTGAGGTAATCTTCACACAACCCATGTAATACATAAGGGAAAAAGATACATAGTTGGCTTACAGTCGCCACTTCACACAATACATAAATAAACATCCATCATTCAGATTACACTCAAGGTCCGACTACGGAACCAAAATAAAAGAAGATACCCCAAATGCTACACAGATCCCCGATCGTCCCAACTGGCTCCACTCATCGATCATCAGGAAAAGACACATAGTAACGACCACGTTCCTCGTCGAACTCCCACTTGAGCTCGGTTGCGCCACCTGACCGGCATCGTCGGCACTGCAACTGTTTTTTGGTAGAATCTGTGAGTCACGGGGACTCCAGCAATCTCACACCAGCGAGATCAAGACTATTTAAGCTTATAGGAAGGACAGAGTTGTGAGGTGGAGCTGCAGCAAGCGACTAGCATATATGGTGGCTACATTCGCAAAAGAGAGCGAGAAGAGGAGCAAAGCACGGTCGTGAAGCTAGTAGCGATCAAGAAGTGATCCTGAACTACTTACGTCAGACATAACTCCAACACCGTGTTCACTTCCCGGACTCCGCCGAGAAGAGACCATCACGGTTACGCACACGGTTGAGGTGTATTTTAATTGAGGTCAACTTCGGGTTTTCTACAACCGGACATTAACAAATTCCCATCTGCCTCATAACCGCGGGCACGACTTTCGAAAGATAATACCTGCAGGGTGTCCCAACTTAGCCCATTATAAGCTCTCACGGTCAACGAAGGATATTCCTTCTACCGGAAGACCCGATCAATCTCGGAATCCCGGACTACAAGACATTTCGACAGCAATAAAACAAGACCCGACCAAAGCCGCCCGGTTGTGCCGACAAATCCCGATAGGAGCTGCACATATCTCGTTCTCGGGGCACATCCGGATGAACACTACGTGACGGCAACCGAAGATGCCCCAAGTTGCCTCGTGGTGGCACCGCAAGTGGCTCTAGTTTGGACCAACACTCGGAGGAGCATTGGCCGGGGGTTAAATAAAGATGACCCTCGGGCTCATGAAACCCGGGGAAAAGGCTTAGGTGGCAAATGGTAAAACCAAAGTTGGGCCTTCTTTGGGACGAGTCTTATTCAAAGCGAACTGTCAAGGGGGTCCCATAAATCACCCAACCGTGTAAGGAACGCGAAATCAAGGAACATAACACCGGTATAACGGAAACTAGGGTGGCCAGAGTGGAACAAAACACCAGGCATAAGGTCGAGCCTTCCACCCTTTACCAAGTATATAGATGCATTAATTATAGCAGATATATTGTGATATCCCCAACAAGTAAAACATGTTCCAACAAGGAACAACATCTCCATGTTCCAACAAGGAACAAACTTCATCTTCACCTGCAACTAGCAACGCTATAAGAGGGGCTGAGCAAAGGCGTAACATAGCCAATCAACGGTTTGCTAGGAAAGGATGGTTAGGGGCTGACATGGCAATATGGCAGGCATGATAAGCAAGTGATAGGCATCGTAGCATAGGCATAGCAAAAGAGCGAGCATCTAGCATAGCAAAGATAGAAGTGATTTGAGGGTATGGTCATCTTGCGCAATGTTCTCAGAGTTGTCGAAAGCTTGATCCTCGTAAGCGTTCTCAACAGGTTCCTCGTTCACGCATTTCGCCTCCGGCTCTATCCAAAGCAAGAACACAAACAAAGGAACCACAATAAATCACGGTGCAATGCACAAGCAACATGATGCAAAACATGACATGATATGTGAGATGTGATATGCAATGCGTATGCGCGCTCCGGAAGGAAAATGATAACCCAGGCATCAACTTGGCAAACCAAGTATGCCGCTGGAAAGATGAGATGATTTCGGTTGAAATCGATATAAAGATCACCGGAATCGGATGCACGGTTTGCAAATGACAAGCAAAACAAGAATGGCGCAAATCTGCCATTAACAGCATGATACCACATACCAAGCAACAAGAAATTAAGCTACTGCACCCAAACGTACCAACAAAGTATATGGCAGTGATCTACTCAAGATGCTTGACAAAAGATAAACACTGAGCTACGGCTAAATCACATCATAACAGATTCAAACAAGCATGGCAAAAGTGCAAAACATATCAGCTTCACAGACTTAGTGAAATTACTGAACATGGCAAAAACAGCATCAGGTAGCAATGTTCAAAGCAAGAAAACAACATGCTACAGGAACTTATAATAGCAAAACAAGGCATGGCATGAATCTACTCAAAGCATAGAACAAAAGTCCCTTACTGACCATAAGCCAAAAAGGATCAGAAAATATAGTAACACCCATGTCAATATAGCAAGTTTCGTTAACAGATTCAACAACAGGGCATGACAAAAACAGATAACAAGTAGGCATGTTTAAGAGCTCAAAGCACTCACTACAGAGCCTTTCATGATAAACATCAAGAAGACATGGCATAGAAGACATACATGGCAAGAACAACATCATAGCATACACGGATCAACCACAACAACCTTGGCAAAATTGAATAACATGTAAACAATCTGCCAGGAAACATTTTGTAGCAAAAGTAGAGCTCGATTGACTCAAGCTATGGCACTTCATAATTTCAAACAAAGGCATGGATGGATAGAGCATAAACATATGTTCAAATCATCCTTACTGAAGTATCTCAAAATATGCATGGATCTCTCGGTAGCATCAAGTTAACATGGCATCAAAATATCGGCTAAACAGGGCTGAAATCAGCAACATCAGGAAGCCTACTTTGCATGCTTGTGCTAGTCACCACATAGATCACAAAAATACATGGCATACACCCCTGGAAAGATGGCATGGCATATTACAAAACACATATAGGACTCAAATTCATAGGGTGCACCCATCAATCATAGCAAAAATAACAAAAGTGCAAGTTCTGTTAAGAAACAGAAACTAACATCACATAGCCTTCTTCCAACAGCATTTCGGGCATCAAGATGAGCTCAAATGAAAAAGATGCAATGAGATGAAATGATCTACTCATCGAGGCGAACATTTTGACATATTACACGCACGAAACGGAGCTACGTATGCAAAGTTATGAAGCGTTGAAAATGCAACAAATATCACCGAATTAAAGACTTGGGGAAAATCGGGGGGAAGGAGAAAGTCAACCCTGCGGAGTGGGTCGAGATCCGGCCGGAGCGCGCGTGAACCGAGGCGCGGCGGCGGCTCGCCGGAGACGGGAACGCGGCCGGAGGGGAAAGAGAGGCCGGGGCGGTGGCCGGCGACGGCGGAGGGCGGCCGGCCGAGGGCGGCGCGGGCGCGGTTTGCCGGGCAAGGCGGCTGGGACGAGGCCGGGCGATCGGGCGACGGCGACGGGCGTGAGGCGGGAGGCGGCCGGGCGATTTCGCTGGGCCGGGCGGCGACTGTCGGAGGAGAACCGCGCGGCGGCGGAGTTCGGCGCTGCCGGGCGCGGACGCTACGCGGCGGCGCGGGCGGCGGCAAGCGGGCGCCGGGTCTGGCTCGGCGGGCGGCGCCGACACGTGGCGCGCGCTGATTGGGCGCGGGGGCGGCGGCGCTGACGGGCTGACGTGTCCGTACGTCGAGATTTTAGTCCGGTGGCGCGAGGATGAAGATGGCTAGGGTTTGGACCCGGATTTGGACGGGGGAAGGCATATATAGGCATAGAGGGAGCTAGGAGAGTCCAAATGAGGTGCGGTTTTCGCCCACACGATCGTGATCGAACGACGGAGAGCATGGAAGTGACTTAGATGGGTTATTGGGCTGTTTTGAAGGGGTGTTGGGCTACAACTTAAAAGAGGCCTTTGCGAGTGCGGTTAACCGTTGGAGTACCAAACGAGCTCCAAATGACCCGAAACTGGACCGATGGTATACCAAGGCCACTTGACAAACCTCGGTCCATTCCGAGAAAGTTTAGTACCCGCACACGGAAAAACGTAAAAGGGGACGCCGGGGGACATAGGAGTGCCGGATTGCAAAACGGACAACGGGAAAAATGCTCGGAATCATGAGACGAACACGTATGCAAATGAGATGCACATGATGACATGATATAAAATGCATGACATGGACAAAATGCAAAAAAAAGAAAAAACCCAACCACGGAGGGAATATCATCAATGCCAAAAATGGCAAGAGTTGGAGTTACAACTATGGAAAGTTACATCCGGGGTGTTACATGATGTATAATGCTGCTAGTTTATTGCAAATATGTGTTTGTTTTAGTTGGAATTGTATGTATAGAATGGAATTGGTGGATTTTATTTTTTTAATTCCTAATTAGTTAGTAGTAGCGTGGGGAAACACCAAACGCCTTACTACTACTTCGTTAGTAGTAGCGTGAGTTTGCATCCATGCTACTACTAACTTTTTAGTAGTAGCGTGGGAAAAAACCCGAGGCACTACTACTATTTCATTACTAGTAGCGCGGGTTGCACCCGCGCTACTACTAAAATGTCAGTAGTAGCGTGGGTTTCACCCGCGCTACTACTAACTATTAGCTGTAGCGCGATACTAGTAGCGCGGGTACCCGCGCTGCTAGTAGCTTTTTCCTAGTAGTGGCTTGTGGCCGTTTTGAATGATAAAAATAAATTTGGCCCTTAAAAATTTGGTCATTTTGCATGACAAAAAGAGTTAGAGGGCTTGTGGCTATTATACAAATGCACAATGACCCATTTTTTGATAGTTTGTGGCCATTTTGCATGATAAAAATAAATTTAGCCCTTATAAATTTGGTCATTTTACATTTGTATAGAACGAAAAGAATGATGCAAAAAACAGAGCAAATGATGCAAAAAACGATGCAAAAATACAGAGCCAGCACATTCACAAAAAACAGAGCAAACGATGCAAAAAAAATGACGCAATTCGACGGCCCAACCAGAGCTTGGTTTTCTTTTGGGCCCAATAACAATGTTTTTTTTCACGGAGTCAGTGGTGGGCGAGCAGCCGAGCACAACCAATAGGATCGCCTCTCGCGGATCGCCCCACGATCCAAAGATGCGGAGCCGTCCTTGTGATCCAGCGGCGCGGAGCCTACACACAGCTAGCCCACCTAGTTCCTTCTAGAAGGCCAGATCTGAGGGTTGTCGCTTGGCGCGAGGGTATGATAGGACGGCTGACGTTGGGAGCTAGGGTTAGGCGAATCCCCGCGGGGTTTTGAGCTGGTCAACAGGTTTTCGAAGGCTTTGACTGAGCATAACTAATTTAAAAAAGATTGAAAAAATATGAAACCTTCGTCGTTCGTCGTTTCATAAGACAAACTAACGAGGAAAAATACTAAACTTGGTCTATGGTCATTTTTATGAAAAAATCCTAGCTCGCACGATCAAGGTCAAATAAGCACCATTAATTTAAAAAAATCAAAAAATATAAAACATGCGCACAATGTTGTCTTATGTGACATGTTACCAACCAAAAATCATAAACTTGCTCTATGGTCATTTTCATGAGAAAACCTTCACACATATGAGCTATCATGTACATGATTTCATAGAGTTCAAGGAGACGAGGTGGTGTTACCTTCTGTTTTTGAAAAATTAAAAAAATCAAAAAAATCACTAAATCTTTATTTTAAAGTGAATAAGAAGGATCTGAAGTTAGTTTTCCATTTTCATATTTCAAAGCATGTTTTTAATAGTTTTTATATTAAATCATATGTTTTCAAAAGAAAATGTAAAAATATGAAGATTAATTCAAAAAATAGTGAGACTTCAATCTACACTATGGAAAGTGAATATGTGTTAATAAAAAAAAACATTTGGCTCATTTAGAGTAGGTTCAAAACAACTTGATTACAAATGGGTTGTTTACCCTAGTCTGGGAGCTCATTCGGAGCACATTTTCTCAAATTCAAATTTATTTGACCTCCTCTAAATCACTTCAAATTTTGCACACATGATCTCCTACACAAACATAGATAGTTTGCCAAGGTTTTACTTGTTTTTGATTTTCTTGAATTTGTACTGTCCAGGTTTGCCAAGGTTTACATGATCTCATTTGGAGCATCCATTTGATTTCCTACACAACATGTGTGATCATTGCAGCACCTAAGATCATAGTTCACAACATGTAAACATAACTAACCATAGATTCAGGACAGACAAATATACCACATGAAATTGAAGGAAAGACAAATATAGATATCAACCAGATTACTAGCATAACCAACGAGAGATTTAGTTCAACAAACCATAACCAACGAGATTCGGTTTAACAAATCAAAAGTAACCCAACAGTTCAACAAACCAAACCAAAAGTAACACAACATCACATCATCGATCACATCACGCCGGAGTCAGGGCCTTCGCGAGGGCGGCATGCTGCCCCCTAATCATGTAGTCCTCCCCGCGAATCGCCACATCCTCAGCATGAGACAGAAGGTGATCGAAGCAGCCATCTGATGTAGGGTGGAACCCTAAGTGAAGATCTTTCACGAATTGGAGGGGGAATCCCCAAGAATAAGATGAACACAAGAGGGAAAACACTCAATTGACTAGATCCAATCACACATATGCTAGATCCAATCACACAAAGAGAGATACAATGATTCAAAGACAACAAAGGAAAGATACAAGGTACTAGTTCATCCCAATCCTATGAGGAATGA